>JADLZL010000778.1:0-699706 GCA_015844335.1 Chrysopogon serrulatus | reverse complement strand
ATGTGAGTCAAAATAGGATAATCTAAAAACTTTATTTAAAAATAATTCATAAATTTGTTATATAAATTTAAATAAAGACAAACTTTATATCAAAATTATAGTCATTGACGTGCTCCATAACTTTATAGTTCAAACTTTTTAAAATTGAAACTGTTTAGGGTTCTAAAAATATCATTGTATATTTATTGATTTTGAAATTTAAATTTAAAATTATTAAAAAGTCTTGGATTTTGACATGGTTTGTATAAAAGTTATAGTTCTAAATATGATTTACAACTTTGCAGTTGACAATTTTTTATTTGAAGTCGTTTAGTGTTCTAAAATATTGTAGTTGAAAAGTTTTAAATTTTAAATTTCAAAATCTATAACTTACAATAATATTTTGAGATACTAAACAACTTTAAAGAAAAAAAAACTTTTGAAATACAAACTAGTAGATGGTTTTGAGAATTATAACTTTCATATAGACCATATCAACATCTTAGATTGTTTGATAATTTAAAATTTTAAAATTTTAAAATTCATAAAGAATAAACAATATTTTTGAGACCCTAAAAATTTTAATTTTAGAAACTTTAACTATAAAGTTTTAGATCACGTCAAGGGCTACAATTTTGATATAAAATTTGTCTTTATTCAAGGTAATGTAAAAATATGAATTATTTTTTAAAATAAAGTTTTTAGATTATCCTATTTTGACTCAAATAAGACTTAAAATCAAGTTTAGAGACCTAGATGACACCGACCAAGTTTAGGGGTTGCAGTGATCACCACGGGGACGGGAATAATACGTGAATTAAGTTTAGAGACCTATAGTTAGCACTTTACAAGCTCATGGACCGGGATGACACCGCCGACCAAGTTTAGGGTTAAACGGTGAATTTTACTTATAATATAAATATATATTTAATGTTATATTTAATATATTAATTTTAAGTGATGAATATAAATGTTTTTTATATAAAATTAGTCACACTTAAAAAAGGTTTGATTTAGGATAACTCGAAGCTAATTTTTTTGACAACTAGCAAATATTATATTACTAGTAGGATGCCCCAGCGTTCTTTGGGTATGAAGTAGAAATGTAAAGAGTTTATAATAGTCGAAACTATGAATTAGTAGATAATATATATATAGATGTAGTAGGTCAATTGCGAAGTTGTATCTATTGATATACATGGTATAGATTATTTGAACTGGGCATCACCCAAATCTCATTTACCCGAACCCCCACCCCTACTATACCTGAGGGTCATCCCCCTCCCAAAATTCTAGGAGTAATCTTTGATAAAATTATGTATGTTTTGAGGACCACATGTAATCCATGTGATATGCAGTTTTGCTAAGTTTCTGCTTACCAAAGGGTTGTTGCTTAGAAACAGTTTAAATTATCGAAATATATCCATATGAAGTCTTGTTTTTAAAAAGTTTATTGCGAGGAATATCATGGTGCAATTGGATTTTAATTACGATACTTGGTTTAGGTGCTACGGCTTTTTTCTATTTCAAAAGAAAAAGCTAGTGGGAGATAAATGAGACTTAGTGGAGGTAACTTTTTTGATGATGTCAGCTAACATCACTTTTGAAGTCTCAACCAATCAGAAGCAAGAGAATTACTTAGTGGAGGTTAAGATTATAGAAGTTATAGATAGATCACAACAACCATTTTACAAATAGGTCCTCCAAAGAGGACCAAATTACAATGAAGCACAAGAGCTGAGGAAGAAGACGACTCTGTTCATGGCGTCGGAGACGACGAAAGCCGCCGGGCGGAGGGTCGCGAGGGAGCACCAAGGACGCATACACTGGGGCGGATTGATTGCCCAAGAGCGACAATTGAAGTCGGGCCGACGAGCCAGTGGAGAAAGTTGAACACCGGCGACCTAAGGATGCGGTGTAAGTCGTCGCCGGAGGTTGAAGATGAGACTCGAACCTGGATCCCAAGGGGAGGCGGTGGCGACGCACCAACTCCATGGGAGGAGCCGCCTAACTGCAGAGAACTCTAGGACCAGAGGTTGCTGTGGTGGGGTGGAATCGAGCGGTCGAGCAGAGTCGGGGAAGGCGGGGGATGCGACCGGAGTGGACCGAAGTCGAAAGGCAACACCAGGGATCAGATCCACCCAAAGAGGGTCTCAATCCGTAGACATAACCTGCAGATTGCCCTCTTCTCCGGATGAATCTGAGCCGGATCCATGGAATCCCAAGCAACGGTGGTGGGGGATGGGTGGAGATGGAGCTGCTTAAGGGGGCGAATTTATTTTATTCGTACTAACCTCAGAAGCGACGGTGGCGATGACAAAGGTGCCGAGGAAGACAGCACCAGAGACGAAGACGACGACGACGACCTCCAAGTAGCTCTTACCACAAGAGGTGATGGCCATATAGACACTCTAACTACGAAACTAAACTGCTAGCTACTAATTACAGGCTACGGAGAGCGGGGCCCCTCTTCCTTCATCCTCCACATTTGTTAGTGTGGGAGGAAGTCGATTAGAGTTTGAGACATGTGTTGCACCAATTTGCTAGTTCGCCGTCGCGCCACAAAGCGCGCTGTCACGTTCAGGAACAGAATAGACGTATGTACACATGCTGTTTCCATGCGTGAACAGTTTAATTTACCCACGCGTAAAAGAGCTGCAGGATGCCAGGATCCCATTTGCCGTCATTAATTGGCGTCGCCCGTACGTGCACGGTCATTAAGTGGCGGAGTCCGATCCGTACCGCCACTGCGCCATGGCCGAGTGCTACGCGCGCACGCACTTCTTGCCTGGCTCGCCAGTGGCCACTGGAGAAACCCCCCCCAAAAAAAAAGAAGAAGAAGGACGTGGAGTTCGTTTTGGTCTCGGACTCTTTATATATAATACGTGTTTCCTGGTCGATTTTTAGAATAGAAAGGGAAAAAAAAAACTTCTTTCGTATCCGTATCGGTTGTGACGATTTTCCTTCGGTAAACACGTGCCCCTACTCCTACATATATGTATTGCCCCAGCGCAACCTAGCTTGCAAGTGGTAGAAGTCTGCATTACAATTAATCGATCACAAATCGAAGTAGTGCGTTGCAATTGGTCGATCCATATATCAACATATATATGGCATCCTCGACGACGTCGCCTCCTGCTTCTTCATCGTCGACGTCGTGGTCTGATCTCCTGCCGGAACTGCTCGGCCTCGTGCTTATTCGCCTTCCACTGCCCGCCGACCGCGCCCGCTTCCGCGCCGTGTGCCGTGCTTGGCACTCGGCCGCGCGCCACCACGTAGGGCAGCTCCCGTGGATCGTCTTCCCGGATGGCTCCTTCGGCACCATGGGACGAACCATGCGACGCGTCGATGGCTTCTACTTTTCGGCGGGGATCCCTGGCCTGCCTGAGAACGCTACGTGCCTTGGCGCCGCCGCCGTTGGTTGGCTCGCGCTTGACTGCACCGACGACGTGTTCCGGCGCACGCACCTTTGGGACAAGTTCTCCGACAACCGCTTCCTTCAGCCTAGACGTGATGTCAAGCACAGACACAGCTATCGCCTCTATAACCCCTTCACCGGCAAGACCGTGCTGCTCCCAGAGCTCGACTCCATCATTGGAGAGGTTGCCGAGACGTTCGAGATCCGCAAGGTCCTCATGCGCCCATCATCGTCATCATCATCAAATAGTCCTGACGATGAACTTGTTGCCGTCATCACCAACAGTTATAACTACAATATCATTCTTTGCCAGCCTGGAAAGGGTACCTGTGTGCTGCCTAACATAGATGTCTTTGATATCGCGTTTTGTGGAGACAAACTCTATGGGATCACTCCCGAAGAAGAGTTGGTCGCCTTGGACCTTGCCATGGATGATAATGGTGCGCCCATTGTTACTAAATGTAGGCGAGTCATCAAAAAACCATTACCAGATGGCGAGGAAGACCACCGTAGCTGGATGTACGATGACAATAGCAGCGATGACGACGACGATAACAATGATGGAGGGCTATCATCGTCATCATCATCATCAGCATCTGACAACGATGATGATGACGAAGATGACGATGATGATGACGATGATGATGATGATAATGATGATGACGACACATCGAGCCAAAATGGTGAAGAGGGTAGCTTCAATGGTGACGGTCTTGTTCCGAGCGGTGAGGATAGAGCAAATGTAGAGGATGAGGAGAGGCCCTACGACATCGCGATCACCACCCGGCGGCTAGTCCAGTCATCGCGTGGAGATGGAGATGATGGGGAGTTGTTTATGGTTAGGCATCACACCGAATCATCTGCAAGGTATGGAACTTACACTCTTGATGTGGATATCCTGAAGGCAGACATGGATGCAGGCAATTGGGTTCCAGTCAATGAGCTAGCAGAAGGCGAAGCATTCTTTCTTAGCCGGTCGTTCTCCAAGTCCGTTCATGCCTACGGAGATATAAAAGAGGGCTTCATATACTATATAGATGCGGGTGATGTATTTGATACCAAATCCAGTGACTGTAGTTTGATTAGATTTCCAGGACGATGGCAAGGAGCAAGTCATAAGTTGCTAACGTGGCTTTTCCCACCGGAGCTACAACTTTAGTTTAGCCCATAGACAACTTAACCTATATAACAAAGCGAATCCAAAAGTAAAGTTCCTTTTATTTTGCTAAGAGAATGTTTTTCTTTTGATTATGGTGCACCCTTATTTCTCTATGTTTATATTATATTATGATTAATTGTTGGGTCAAAATATACGGTGAATGCATGGATAAAATTCAAGTGTTAGAACAAAGGTTCTACTGAAGGGATCCCAACAAAATAACGGGTTTTGTTTGCCTTAATATAGCTAAGGGAAAGGTACAAAACATTTTTTAGACAGTGCTCTAATGTCACACGTCACATGAGGACGATGACAGGTGGAGGATCTAATGGGCCAACCGAGGCCTAGAAAGAGAAAGCGGGTAGCAGGCGGGCCCCCCACGGCCCGTCCCTAGAGCAGGAAGGGCAGCGGGCGCCGCTGCCGCCAGGCGCGTGGGCAGGGCGCCGCCCCTATGCCGCGTGGTGAAGAGCCATGGGCCCCACCACGGCTGCCTCCGTTCAGATTCGCCGCAAGTTATCTTTTATTATTAATTATTTAAAGAATCAAGATTAGAAAAATTGGAACGTCCGTATTCGATAAAGACATTCTCGTTATAGTCCATTCGGGACTAAAATACTAGGAGATTTAATCAATTGAATCAAGAAGTAATTGGACAAGTCCTTTTATTCCAATCTCTCTCTCCCTCTCCTTCCTTTCCCATGCCACCGCCCCTGCATGCCACGCCACCACCGCGTGAGCTGTCGCTGCCCCAGCACTGCTGCCTCCTCCTCCTCTCCCATCTCCTTTAATCCACTGGCCCAATCCATCCTCGCCGCTACATGTGTTGCACCTAAACGCTCAGTCTAAGCTCCATCGTCTAAAATCTGCCCAGTCAAAAGTGAAGTCTGCGAGAGTCAAAAAAAGGTAAGAAAAGAAAAGAAAGTGAAGTCTACAGGAAAAAATTTAAGAAAAAATGAGACATTCTTAGGTATCCAAAAAAACCTTTTCAAGCAATTAGAATCATATTTAGGTGTTCTTTTTACATTGCTCATGAGGTTTCTATATACTCACGACGTGTAACAAGAAAAATACCCCTTTCTAGTGTTGTGGTTTTGATAAACCACTATCGATAGCCAGAGTGCCCAAGCCATAAAAAGGTTTTTTTGACAATGTTCCTAGTATTGAAACGATTAAAGAAGAATATTTGAATCATCACATTTTAAGCTTGAAAAACAAATAAGAACATGAGATGTAATTGATAGTGGAATTTTACCACATGATACTACAAGTGACCACTCTTTGCTGCTAGACACAAAAAAGTTAAGATTTAGTAAAAGATACTGTGGGGATTGCTCCCCCGGTATCCTCAGCCGTGGGCTTGGGCCGAGCGGCCGAGGCAAGGTCCAACCCGAGGAGATGACGCCGAGTGCCGCTGAAGCCCCCGGTGCGGCGTGCGGCTCGGCATGCGAGGGATGATCCGTCCGGATCATCGGTGTTTAGTTACCTTGTACATAGGATTTCTGGTCGGCTAATTGATACACCCGATCGGGGAAGGCGAAATTAGATTGATCTTGTAACCCCTCCCCTCGGCAATATAAAGGCGGGCGGGCCCCCCCAAAAACAGTTACTTCCCATCATAATCCACGGCCCGAACACAGGACTAGGGTTTTACGTCACCTTGACGGCCCCGAACCTGTCTAAACCCGTGTCTCGTGTCACTTTCTTGCTCTTGATCTCGCGCACCTCACCACCCTCGATCTCATCTACTACCTCGGGCACCCCCAAGGTAGGGCTGCCGACCAGATATCGTCGGCACCGGCGCCCGAGGTAGGGGCGTGCGTTTCAGATCCGTCGTTGAGCAAGATGGTTGCTCCCTCCACCGCCGCTCTCTCCGTTGCGTCGGGCATGACCTTCACCGTCGGATCCATCACGTGGACCGTCGTCGCCCGAGCACGACGGCGGGGGGAGAACGACCAACCACGGATCCCGTCCCGGCGGGCCGGGCATGTAACCCCGCCGGCCGAAACCAGGCGCCTCCAAGCGAGGCCTTGGCGATCCTTCCCAGGCGGCGGCGCTTCGTGTCTGGCCCCGTCGAGAGAGAACCCCGTCAACTCCGATGATCTGATCGAACTCATCGGCCAGGGTCAATGGAGGTCTGTGCAGTGCGTCGAGCTCGGCGAAGAGGCCTTCGCCCGGCAACACCAGCCGAGCACCCACCCGTCGGGTCGGGATGGCAACCAGCGCCGCCCGCCCGGGCACCACGCCGACCCGATCACCCGCCGCCAAGGCCAATGGCCATCCGGTGAAACCCGCCCGGACCTAAACGCTTAACCGCCGCCCGGCGGACGACTGCCCAGTGCAGGCTCCAGTGGTTACGGGGGATTTCCTCCGGCACCTCAACCGCTCGGTAGGGCGTCATCGCCCGAACTTCCGGAGGAACAGTCTGGAACGTGGTGGCACCACCCGTCTGCGGAACTCCGCGAATACTCACTAGGAAGTTGCACGGCGGCAACCCGTCCATCAACCCGGCCGCCCGCCGATGCCCGAGCGATCATCAACGCCCGGGGCGTGATGCCCGCGCCATCATTGACGCCCGAGCGGCGGGCGCCTACGACGCCGAGATGGAACGCCGGCGTCGCCGACGCCGAACACGGGGCTTTGACCGCCGGCGCCGATGATCGAGGGTCCCAAACCTCTCTCGGCACGGCGCGGTCCCATCGGTGGCCCGGTCACTTCCGGATCCCCTGAACAGTGGAGCCCTACGACGGCAAGGCTAACCCCGAGCAAGGCTCCAAACGTCGCCGTAGCGAAAGCCGCCGCAGGGGCGGCGGAAGACACCATGGCAAACTACTTGCTGTCATGCTGGCCTCCCGGTTCGAATTGGTTCACGAGGATTGGAAGAGAACTCCATCGACAAGCGGGCACGGCTCCGGAAGCTCTTCGTGGACAACTACATGGCCACGTGCGACCGCAAGCCACGCGCCCGCGACCTCGAAAGGTTGGCGCAGCGCCCAAACGAGACGCTCCGGCAATACATTCGCCGCTTCTCCACGCTGCGCACCAGCGTCGCCAACGTCAATGACACTGACGTCATCACGGCCTTCATCCGAGGCCTTACATACAGCAACTCCCTGCGCGAGAAGCTCCACAGAAAACGCCCGGAAACAATCGGCGAGCTGATGAAGACCGCCCGACTCCCTACGCCAGGGGGAGAAGAGGCCGAGGGACACCACAAAGACCTCGTCGCGAGGGGAAGAGGCCCCTGCCTCCCCCCCCCGCCGGCAGGAGCCCCTCGACCCAACGATCACAACGCCGACCAGAGGGACCGCAGGGCTGATCATCGCCACGACAATCGCGACCGCCCGGATCGTTTCCGTGGGCGTCGGCCGCGGCGTCAACAACGTCAAGTCGCGAGTCAAGCGCAGCCTCGGCGCCCGAGTTCGAAAAGTCCCGGATCAGCCGTGCCCGATCCACAAGAATGGGGCGCACACCATGCGCCAATGCTACGGGCTCGGCAAAGTTTTCGGGAGGAAGACCGGAAGCGCCAACGCCGTCGAGGCGACGACAAGAACGGCGGCGACAAGGAAGATGACCCGAGCCCGACGGCACCTCATACCAAACACCATCCAAGAGTGTGGCCACAATCTGCGGCGGATCACCCGCAATGGAGAACAAGAGGAGCAAGAAGCTAACCACCGGGAGGGTCATGGCGGTTTCCGCCGAGAACACCATCGCCGATCCGGCCTTCTGCCCGTGGTCCCACCAGGCCATCACCTTCGGCCGAGGGAGGACCGGTGGTCGGAGATACCATACCACGGGCGCTTCCCCACGGTACTAGACCGGTGATCGGCAACGTCCACTTCGGGCAGCGTCCTCATCGGCAGGCGGAAGCTCCACGAACATCCTGTTCCCAAAGTCGCTCCGGGAGCTCGGCATCCCAAAAGAGGCTCTAAAGCCCGCCGAGTCCCGTTAAGGGGCATTGTCCCGGACAAAGCCTTAGAGCCGCTCGGCGGGTGACCACGACGGTGCAGTTTGGCACTCCATGCCGTTTTTCGCAAGGAGAACCGATGTTCTACGTCGCCGAACTTGACACCGCCTACCACGCCATCATGGGGCGTCCCGCCTGCATAAGTTCATGGCGGTCCCCCATTACGCCTATCTCGTGATGAAGATGCCAGCCCACTCGGCGGCGTGCTCACCCTCCGCGCCCGACTTAAAAAGCGCCCACGCTGCGAGCAGGAAAACTACGCCATCAATGAGACCGCCGGCCTCACCGCCAAGATGAAGGCGTGCCTCGCCGACTCAAGGAAGTGCCACCGGAAGACCGGGGAGATCCCGGTCAATGAACCCCAGCGCTCCTCCATCAAGAACAAGGAGACCAAGACCATCGGCCTAGGCACGGGTGACCCCTCCAAGGTCACTCGGATCGGCGCTAACCTCGATCCTAAATAGGAAGCGCTCGTCGGCTTCCTCCGGGACAACGTGGACGTGTTCGCATGGAAACCTGCGGACATGCACGGAGTACCGAGGAAGTATGCCGAGCACACCACGAAGGTCTCATCCTCCGCCAAGGTGGTCAAGCGTAAGCCGCCCGATTCGCCTTGGACAAGAAAGAGGCTATTAGGGTAGAAATTAACCGGGCTCTGGCTGCGGTTTTATCAAAGAAGTGTATCACGCCGAGTGGGCGGCAAACCCAGTCCTCGTCCGCAAAAAGCAATAAAGAGTGGCGAATGTGCGTTGATTACACCGATCTTAACAAAACAACGCCCTAAAGACCCGTTTACTCTCCCTCGCATCGGCGAGGTCGTAGACTCTACCGCCGACCGCGAACTCCTCTCTTTTCTTGATCGCTACTCCGGGTATCACCGGATCGCCCTAAAGGAGTCGGATCGAGGTCAAAACAGCCTTCATAACTCCATTCGGCGCCCTCTTGCTACACGACGATGTCCTTTGGCCTCAAAAAGCGCCGGGGCAATGTACCAAATAACAATTCAAGCATGCCTAAAAGATCAAATAGGCATCAACGCCGAGGCATACGTCGACGACGTCGTGGTCAAATCCAAGACCACCGATAGCTTACTCGCCGACCTCGACCAAACATTCAAGAACCCCGCGAGTGTATCGATGGAAACTCAACCCAAACAAGTGCATCTTTGGGGTTTCATCGGGAATCCTCCTCGGAAACACCGTCACCGCCGCGGAATCGAACCAAATCCCGAGAAGGTATCGGCCATAACAAAGATGTCACCACCGACCAACATCAAGGAAGTCTGAAGCTCGCCGGTTGCTTAGCGACCTTAAGTAGATACATCTCCAAGCTCGGAGAAAAGGCCCTGCCTTTCTTCCGACTACTCGAGCGTCCGATAAATTCGTATGGACCCCTGAGGGCGGACGAGGCATTCAAAGAGCTGAAGGTTTTTTCGACGACGCCCCCGTTTTAACGGCACCGCTACCCGACGAGGGACCTCCTCTACATCGCGGCCCGCGAATCGGGTTGTCTCTACGGCGGTAGTCGTCGAACGCGACAAGCACGGACACGCGTTTAAGGTACAGCGACCGGTGTACTACATCGGCGAGGTCTGAGCGAGTCAAAAACTTCGCTACCCGCAGATCTGAAGCTCATTTACGCCGTCCTCCTCCTAACGTCGCGCAAGGTGAATCACTACTTCCAGTCCCACACTGTGACGGTAGTGTCCCAGTACCCGATCGGCGACATCATAAAGAACAAAGAGGTCGACGGCAGAATTGCCAAGTGGGCGGTCGAACTCGGCGCATACACCGTCAGTGCAGCGAGTCGCCAAACAATAAAATCCCAAGTGCTCGCCGACTTTATCGCCGAATGGACGGACATCTTTGGAACCGGTTCCGCCCGAACACCCCCACCATTGGAAGATGTACTTTGACGGCGCACTCAATGTTAGCGGCGCGGAGCAGGGGTCATGCTTGTATCTCCGGCGGCGAAGAACTCCGATATGTCTTGAGAATACATTTCAAGGCATCCAATAACGCCGCCCGAGTGCGAGGCCGCCATCCATGGCATCAAAGTCGCCATAGCCACAGGAATCAAGCGCCTGGAAGTCTTCGGTGACTCGGCCACAGTCGTCAACCCGGGCAAATAAAGACTGGTCCTGCACCGGTGAGAAAATGGACGCCTCTTGCGCGAAATCCAAAAACTTCGAGAACAAGTTTTACGGCATTGAGTTCCACCACATCGTCCGAGAAGAAAACTTCGGAAGCCGACCGGCTCTCAAACTAGGCTCCACGCGGGCCACCATTCCGCCGGGTGTATTCGCACACGACCTCCTGACACCATCGATCGGGCAAGACGGAGGAGCGCCCAAAGTCACCCCCCGCCGAGAAGACGGATCGCGTCTATCGAAGGCTGTCGGCGTGGAGGATTGGCGCTCCCCTTTCATCCGATACCTCACCAACTCCAAAATGCCGACCGATAAAACCGAGACCAGCGCGTCTGGCGGCGGAGCAAGCACTACGTCTGGCGGGACGGCACACTGATGCTTGCAGAAACGCCAACGCCAACGTTCTACAGTGCGTGTTACGGCCTGAGGGCGTAAGAATACTGAAAAGAGATACATCTTGGCATCTGCGGAAGCCACCGCGCCTCCCGGAACTTGGTCGGCAGAGCTTTCCGGGCAGGTTTCTACCGGCCGACCGTCGCGGGACGCAGAACACTTGGTACGGCATTGCGAGGGGGTGCGGGTTTTTAAATGGCGCAGCCCCATCTGCCGGCTCACGCCCTAATGACGATACCGTCCGCCTGGCCTTTCGCAGTCTGGGGACTCGACCAGATCGGCCCTTTCAAGGCCACGCCAGGGTAACCAGGTATGTGCTGGTTGCCATCGACAAGTTCTCCAAGTGGATCGAGTACAAACCACTCGTCGACTCCACAAGCAAGAAGGCCGCCCGAGTTCTTCGAGGAAATCGTCCACCGCTTCGGCATCCCGAACAACATCATCACCGACCTAGGGTCAAACTTCACGGGTAGCAGTGCAGGGAGTTTTGCGAGGAGCGGTCCATCTTGGTCAAATCGTCTCCGTTTCGCACCCGTGGGCTAATGGCCAGGCCGAGCAGCGCCAACGGAATGATCCTGGGCGCACTCAAAAAACGCTTGTACCCGAAAAGGCGATAAGCACCCGGGAAGATGGCTAAAGGAGCTTCCACCGGCGATGCAGGGGCTGCGCCGCGCAAACCGGTCGAACACGGGGGGTTTCCCCCTACTACATGGTGTATGCGGATCGGGCGCCGTCCTACACGAGGGCGTCGCCTTCCGCTCACCAAGTTCAAAATTACTCGAAAAAATCTCCGATCAAGCGCGTCTTGGCCGGCGTCGACCGCGTAGAGGAAGAAACGCCCTAGCCGCTGCGTCCGGTCGGCTAAGTACACGAGAGCGTCCGTCGCTACTACGACCGCAACGTCCGGGAACGCCCCCTTCGCGGTCGGCGACCTTGTCTTGCGTCGCCGCACGAGCTCCGCCCGGCATGCACAAGCTGTCCTCCCCACAGGATGGACCTTTCATCGTCAAAGAGGTAACCCGACCCGGGGGTCCTACAGTTGGTGGAGTCGGGCCGGACGGGATATCCCAAACTCGCACACGGAACACGATGCGCTTTTACGCCTAGTAGCCAAGATGAACAAAAGATATGTACTCTGCTTTCCTTTGTAATCCAAATACATATATGATATGATGTGTTTCTTGTTGTTTCTCCTTTTTTTTTATGCATTCATGTCATTCTCGGTCGTGCTACCCACGCACGAGGCCAATAAGACCGCCCGATGCGCACTTTAACTCGAACTGATTGGAGCAACCCCGTCCCCCGGCCTAAACCTACACGTGCTAGCAGCTCGGCGCTACGCATTATGGTACGGCCGGCGGCCGGTTCCTGGTGACACCGGTGACCTCTACGCGCATGACAAGGTCTACATCCTTAGCGCTATGAGACACCGGGCAGCTGGGGCGGTCCGGTGACACGACAAAAGTCACACGCCGCGGGGGCATTACGGCAAACGAAACTATATACATAACAAAATATGACAACAACGTCATTCATACATAGCGTCTCCAAGCGCAATACACATGCTAATCATAAAGCCCCTTTTCGGGCGCATCTACATCGAGATCGCCGAGCAGTCGGATCCTCTACCACCTTGACGGCCGTGCATCGAAGACTCGGTGCTCGGCTTCTCCGTTATCGCCGACCGACGTGGTCCGTGCAAAACCCGCCTCGACCCGGAAAGCTCCACCGGGGATAGTGTGATCGGACCAAGCGCCCCGTAGCGTGCCAGCGAAAGCGCATGCCGCTCCATGAACAAAGACCCGCGTCGCTTCCAAAGACGGACTGGCATCGCACCGAGAACCGGGAGACCGAAGGGTAGCGCTCTCCGAGCACGCCCCGATCGTACATCCCCCCATCTGGGTTGACGAGATTCAGCAGCGGGGTCACATGGACGATCGCGTCTTCCATCCGCTCCTCGGCGGCAAGCAAGACATTTTTTCAAGTCCGTGCATGCCGCCGCCCGCGTTCTCCGCACGATCGCGAAATAAAAAAGTCGGGACTCGGCGAATGCTATCAAACGAACAAATACAGCAAGGCAATAGCACTTACGCCGCAACTCGGACCGAGCGACCTCTGTCGCCTGGCTAGCGGTGGTCGTTTTCACGCGTCGGCTTGTCGACAAGTTGTTGAGACCGCCGCCTTCGCCCTCGAGCTGCGGGCCAAACGCAATTCAGCACGGGAAATTTAATGCTACCATAGCAATAGACAGGAGGACATACCGGTCACCCGTGCTGCGGCGCGTTCGATTGCGCCGCGCGCGTTCGCTTGCGGCGGCGCTTCTACGGCCGAAGTTTTTTGCTCGAAGCCTCGAATCATCGGCGCGGCCGGGTCGTGCCGTCTTCACGGGCGGCGGCCTTGAGGTTGCGCGCGAGCGGGCCGGCCGACTCCCCCAGAGCTTGTCTTCTCACAGCCGGAGCGCCTCGTTGTCGCCTTGTTTCTCGTAGGTCCGCCGGCTGCTCAGCCGAGCGCCCGCGTCTCGGCGGCACGGGCGGCTCCTACGAGCCCGAGCAAGTATGAGCTCCGCCAAAACGCGAATAAACAATATGGTGGCTTACCAAGGCACGGCGGCTGAGCGACCTCGAGATCCGGCGTCGGGTTACGGTACTCGGCGGCGGCGATCTCGTCATCCACCACCTCCACCCATTACCGCCCCGAGGGTCGATGTAGAAGGTGCGGCAAAGCCGCGCGGGCTCCTCCCCCAGAGCGGCACCTCCCGCCGCGACCTCCTCTGGGCTCTAGCTCGACCACGCTCCCGGTCTCCGCCGTGGCGCCACCCCCTTGCCAACGGACGGCGGGGACGAGGCGATGGAAAACGCCGCCGCCCTCCCCCAATCGGTCGGCCGCGGCGAGGAGGCGGGGACTCGCACCCGAACAGGGGCTAGGGGCTGCGCCCTCCTCGATCCCAGTGGCGGTCGGGGCTCACTCCCCGCATCGTCGGGGCGGGGCGGGCTACCACCCGCGACCGGCGTCGCCCTCCCCCCCAATGGGGGGTCCTCTCGCCTGGGATCGCTGCAAAAACAACCCCAAGTTAAACCTGGACATCACCAGGAACGAAAAAGAAACGAGTTGTGCACCAAGGTTACTCACAGATCAGACTGGCGGTGCCGAGCGCGGAATCGTCGGGGGCCTCCAGAACTACCCGCCTTGGGCTGCTGGGTCGGGGACCTCGTCGGGCGCTCGGACACCTTTGGGGCGGCCTCCGCGGCCGGCATTTTCTCAAACACCGGTCCTGCCTGACCAGCCGAGCCGCCCGGTTTTTCGCGTGGCTTGGCGTCGGACACGTTGATCCAGGCGTCTCCGTGTCCTCCTCGTCTTCGTCGTCCGAGGGCGGCGGCCCGTTTCCTCCGCCCCTGCTCCTCGCCTATCCGAATAGATGAGGCAGGAGGCGCCAACTCCTTCTTACGCCTTTTCGGCGAGGGCGCCTTCGCCGCGCCACCCTTCGTCGCCGGACCCTTCGCTTGACGCTTGGGGACTGCTTTTCCCCCACCTGCCTTCTCGGCTCCCTCCTCGTGAAGCATGTCCTCCGCAATCTTGCGGATCTCCTCCATCGACCGCCGCCGGTCCACACCGGTCGGCCATGTGTCGTCGGGAACATCCGACACATACACAGCGCGGTCCTGCATACCGCATCGACATGAGTAGTCGGCTAAACCGACACACACATAACATTATGAACAAAGGAACTCACCGCCGGTCGGGGGTTGCCTAGGCTATACGGACTCTGCATCCCAGAACTCTTCAATCGAGTGCCGCCGACAAAGAATGGCGTGAGTCGCCAAAACAACACCTCCTGCGGGATCGGCTCTGAAGTCTCCCGCGTCGGATCGTCGTCTCCGGAGTACTCGTACCCCGGATGCTCCCGCTCTTTGCACGGCTGAACGCGTCGTAGCACGAAAACTAATCGCCACCGCCACCCCTGTCCGGTTCATGGTGCGAATGATGCCGAGCAGCTCCTCCACCGCACCATCTCGGCGGACGACGGCCCGCCGGTCCGGCTCTTTGTTGGCACACCACCACTGTTCACCTCGTTCGAGAGCTGCGGCTCGGGGTTGCGGGTGATGAACCACCGTGTGTTCCACCCCTTAATAGAGGAGTTGAGCGGCAGCCCAAGATATTGGTTCTTCATCCCATCACGCTTGACACACGATAGAGGCCACCGACTACCTTAGGCGAGCAGGCCCCAAAGAAAGCCCCTCAAGCGGAAGAGATGGCGGAAAAGATTGAAATGGGGAGGAATGCCAAGAAACGCCTCGCAGAAATGAATAAAGACGGATAGATGAAGGATGGAGTTGGGATGAAGATGAATAAGGCGAATTTTGTAATGCCCAAGAAGCTTGCGAAGGAAGGGATGCGCCGGCAGCCCGAATCCCCGACGGAAATAATCCGCGAAAACCACAAGCTCGTTGTTGTTCGCAGGTGTGGGGAAAGACTCACCCGCGGTGGGGCGCCAGCCGCCGCGCGCCTCATCTGGAAGCACTCCCTCCCGGACGAGCTCGTCGAGGACCGCCTGGGTGCAGCTCGATTGCGCCCACTCCAGCTCTGCATTCGGCGGACCTCCGCGCGCCCGGATCTCCGCCTGCTCCGCCCGCCGCCGCCCATGGAACCGCTTCTGCCCCTTGCCGCCGCCATTTTAGATCTAGGTTTTCCTACCAATGCGCTGCTGCTATGTGGGAGAGAGAAATCGGTTTCGCAGTTGAAGGCAAGAAGGCGGCGGGTCAAGCGAGGCGTCGTGAAGAAGGTGGAAAGTGCGGCCGGGCGAACTCGATCCTTAAATAGCTGTCACTCGCTATAGTGGTGTTGGGAGCCGCGCCGCGCCGCCGCCCTCCCTGGTGGAAAAAACCGCACCGCGTCACTCCGAATTCCCCCGTTGGGTTTTGGGCCGCACGCGATGTTTTCCAGGCGTGTTGAGTACGGTAGGCCCAATGGGCCGGCTGCGAGAAGTTTGGCGGTGGTCGCGGGCCCTATACCCGTTGGAGGAATAAAAAGAGATACCCGAAGAATAAGTTGCAGTCTCGGGGGCGCACCATACAAGATTGGAAGAATGATTTTCGACAAGTTTGATCCCGGCACCGATTTCATACTTCACCTACTACCGGTCTCGGGGACTATTGGTACCACGTCACCTTGATGACTTGACGTGGTACACGGTACCCGTCTTGCCGGATATTTTTTCTTTTTTTTCTTGAGCACCTCGCGTCTCCCGACAAGTGGGCCCTCTTGCGCTTCTCTCCGCCTTTACGACCGCCACGCGTCCCGGGGGGTGGTTTTGCTCCTCTCCAAAGATCGTATCGGGTCGGCCTCGGCCCGCGCCGACCGCTCCGACCCGTCGGATCCACCGATCGACTCTCGCCCGCCACGACGCCGATCGAGAGATCACCGGCTTTGAGGAAGACGCCGGAAGGTCCCCAAGCTTGGGTCGAGACACGCGAGGCGCCGGGGACTAGCCGTGGGGGATTGCTCCCCCGGGTATCCTCGGCCGTGGGCTTGGGCCGAGCGGCCGTGCAAGGTCCAACCCGAGGAGATGACGCCGAGTGCCCCCCGAAGCCCCCTTCGTGGCGCGTACGGCTCGGCATGCGAGGGATGATCCGTCCGGATCATCGGTGATTAGTTACCTTGTACATAGGATTTCCCGGGTCGGCTAATTGATACACCGATCGTGGGGAAGGCGAAATTAGATTGATCTTGTAACCCCCTCCCCTCGGCTATATAAGGCGGGCGGGGCCCCCTCCAAAACAGATTACTTCCCATCATAATCTACGCCCGCAACACGGGACTAGGGTTTTACGTCACCTTGACGGCCCTGAACCTATCTAAACCCGTGTCTCGTGTTACTTTCTTGCTCTTGATCTCGCGCACCTCACCACCCTCGATCTCATCTACTACCTCGGGCACCCCCAAGGTAGGCTGCCGACCAGATATCGTCGACAGATACTCTAATTCTTGACAAATTGATTGGTGGACACAACAAATTACTTTTATAAAACAGATATAAAATCATATGAATGCTCTAAAATTATACCATAAAATTTGTTAGACTTTATACGATGAGAACTATATATAAAAATACCGTTTCACATCGAAAATAACTATTTTGCCTTTCTTCATAAATAAACAAAGTTAATAATAGCTAAATTTATTGATTTATGAAGAGAGGCAAAATAGTCATTTTCAGTATGAAACGGTATTTCACTGTAGTTCTCATTATGTAGAGTCTAACGGATTTTATGATATAATTTTAAGATACTTATATGATTTTATATCTATTTTATAAAAGTATTTTGTTAGGCACGGTGTCTACCAATGAATTTGTTAAAAACTAGAGTGTCTTTCAAAGCAAATCTTAGTTTTTTCAGTGTTCAACAACAAAGAGTGGTCACTTGCGCTATCTCCTATAGCAAAATTCCCCTAATTGATACCAGAAGGATACCTCATGTGTTAATGTGGGATTTTTTCTTTTCAAAAATTGTTCAATATACACGTTAGATCTATATATTCTTGCATTGGTTCTTATTAAAATAGGATAATTTCCTACACGTTGCCACAACGCATAGATGTTAAATGGTAGACGACATTTTTATCGACAATGAGACGTCTATGGTGAAGTCATAATCTCAAAATCTGCTGGCGCACTTTTACAGAGATGATTTTAGGGTAGTATTGCATGCATGTATTCATAGTGAGTGAGTGAGTATACGTGCATTGTGAGGGTTATATCAGTACTATGTAATCTGTAAAAAAAAAGTTGATGCAAATTCTCCTCAACAAATGCATGCATGCTACAATATAAAAATTAACTATTACCATGTGGCGCTCTATGTATACTTGTATACAACTGTTGCACTACATGTACTCCCTCCATATAGTAAATAGAAGTCGTTTTGGACAAGGTTATTGCGAACATAAATCATCAATAACTTTTAAGTTGTTAAGTTTGAAGATGTAAAAATCATATGAATAGATTTATCTTGAAAAATACTTTCATTCATAAAAGTATAAATATATCACTTTGTGATAAATATTTTTATAAAAATATAAAGTCAAAGTTATATTTTGGAGACCACATTTAAAAAAGAGACTTTTAAGGTTTTGATTTCAACCAAGTTTCTTAACAAGCTTCGGCCATTGAAAGCCTAAGGAAAGTTGGTAGGGAGCGTCATGTCATAAAACAAATCGTCCTACTATGCATGTCACTGAATACTATTTGGATAGAGCGGACGATGATTCTAATGAATGCTATCTAACTAATCTGCATGGTCTCCACTTCTAAAAATGTTAACTCACCATCTGATAAGCAGATTAGAGAATAGAAAGCAGTAATTCTACTAAAATTCAAAGCACATGCCAAACCGAAAGAAACCTTAGTTGAGTTATATTGTTTGAATTATTCCTAGAATTAATTCCTATATTTTGATACCCAAATTGAAAGCATGATCAATTTGCTTCAAGCCTTGAGATTATGCTGAATGTTGCAGCTCACTAAAGGTAAGTGACATATCAGCATCTGAAGCAAGGGCAGAAATTAAAGGATATGCAATACCATGGGAGAGGCTGAACAGTTTTTTCAGTAGTGCAAGCAAGTGAGCCGAGTAAAAAGTATTACGAGTTTCAACACAACACTAGATCAGCGAAACCACCAATTCTCCATTTTCAGGTGATTTTTGCATTATAACCTTCCTTTTCCGTGCGGATGCAGAAACTATGTGTACACTGTTTTTGAGAGCTGTGAATTACTACCTCCATTACAAATTATATATGATGTTTGACTGTTTTTACTAAGTTGGACCACTTGTTTTATTAAAAAAATTATACAAACATCATCAAAGTTATTTTTGAAAACTTCTATCGATAAAGCAAGCTACGACAAAAGAAATTATATTTTGTAAATTTTTTTGTATAAGAAGAATGGTTAAACTTATATAAAAAAGCCAAACATCTTATAAATTGGAACCGAACAAGTATAAATTTTCTTCCTCTTTCTTAGGATCATTTATATTGCTTTCTTAGCAAACTTGCAACTTGGTTGTAGCAACAAATTTGAAGAAGAAAATTAAAATATGTGTGGAAATTATCAGACAAATGCGTAATGGTAGGTATAAACATGTTTGTCTGTGGATAAATATTGTCGGGTAACGTTAGCATGGATTGGTTTGTTGATCTTGATTAAAAAACATGCATGTATTTTAGTTGATCTACTCTCTTCGTATCCTAAAAACAGGACGTTCTGGCGGCGCCTAGGTCGTTTACCGTAAAAGAAGACGTTCACGGCATGCCTTATTTAATAGGGGTAAACAGGGAAAACTAACCCCTACTTAATGACTCCTTGGTAATCATATCCAAAATGTCTTCCAATTACGATATGGAAGGAGTATATTTTTATTTTTTATATCACCATAGCGTGTCTCCGTAGATTGAATTTTGCTCATAAGTTCGTCAGACCAGTGACACCGTGGTAGTGAGTAGTGACGGCATCCTAGGTCCTTGTTGAGGTGCTAGGAGTTTACAAATTACTCCGTATGAAAATTAAAATTAAAATATCACCATAGACAAAATACAGTTTAATCATAGAAACAACGCAACTACCTCAACACCGACGAAGGCTGATGTGGCCGGATATTATTTTCACAAAATACTCCATTCTACTGTTACTTTTGTTTGTCCTATTGTAGCATGGAGGAGATTGTGTATTTTTTGTAAGAACTAAATCTTTAAAATTATTAATAATGCTTTGTCATCATGCTACGAACAAGCCCAATAACATCCGGCCCAAGGTCCGTCTAATGCACCGCCGTCTCATCTATAAGGAACTCGTCCACACTGCAATCGGTTCTTCCTCCACGCCTCAAACCAGCGGCGGCGGCGGCGGCGTAGTCCCATACCCTAGTCTACGCTTCGATCCGGCGGCTCAGCATCCCGCACGAGCGATGGGTGCTGTCCTTGGAGCACAAGGCCAGGAGGCCTTCGGGCGCGGCCATGGGCGCGCGTGTCGCCAGGAGAGGGCGGCGGGGCTGGGAGGAGAGGGAGGAGGCGCGGGAGGAGCGGGAGGAGCGGGCGGCCCTCATCGACGCAGCTCGTGTGGTACAGCTGCCCACGCTCCTACTGCAACATGAAGGGATACTACCGCCGATCAACCATCGATCAGCACGAGGCTGTGCACATCGAGGAGGAGGCCAAGGCGCGCGAGGCCAGGGAGAAGCGGGAGGCCGATCGCCAGCGGAAGGCTGCTGCACGGGGCAAGACGCCCGGCAAGGCGGCCCGCAAGAAGGCTGCGCGCGATAAGAGGTTTGGGAAGTGAAATCTCTCACGATGGCCAAGACACAAGTCAGTTCGATGTCTGGATTCCCGGGTAGAATCTTGAGATGAACTCCTGGATGGTCATGTTCGTGTCTAAATTTTGCGATGAACTTCCAGTAATGTTCGTGTCTGAACCTTGCGAGTATCTGAATCTTACGATGATGCCCGTGTCTGAATTCTGAATCTTGCAATGATGCCCGTGCCTGAATTCTGAATCTTGCGATGATGCCCGTGTCTGAATTATGAATCTTGCGATGAATGATCGTGTCTGAATCTTATGATGAATGTTCGTGTCTGAATCTTGCGAAATAATCCTGAATCTTGTCGCTAAATCATACTCCCTTGCTTGTCTGTATGTACAGTTGAATTGAATCACCTGTTTCTTTACTCACATACCCTGACCTGTGCTTGTCTGTACCTGTTGTTGACATGTTTGTTTACTCACATGCCCTGATCTGTGCTTGTCTGTATTGAAATTGACCTGTTTGTTTACTCATCACATGCCACCTGTGCTTGTCTGTAGCTGTTCTTCAATTGACTGTTTGTTTACTCACATGCTTTGACCTGAAAAGTGAATCCATGTCAAAAAGAGAGGGCATAGAAAAAGCAAACTGTAATTACAAGCAAACTGTAATTACTGCATTGTCCCTTGAATAGAGATAGGATCTCTAATGAATCATATAAAAAGGGAGGGAATAGAATTAGCAAACTATAATTACTGCATTGTCTCTTGAATAGAGATAAGTTATATTTGTTGTAAAGGCCAGAGATAAGTTATATTTGTAATTACTGCATGGCCTTAGGATTAGGTCGGTTTTGTTTTGCATTACGTCATACTTTCTTTGTATCATATTTAGAAGTCATTTTGGACAAGATTTGGATCAAACATTGGGAACATAAATCATGAGTAACTTTTAAATTATTGAATTTAAAAATGTGAAAACCATATGAATAGATTCATCTTGAAAAATACTTTCATAAAATATAAATATATCACTTTGTGATTAGTATTTTTTACATCACAAACATATAAAATCAAAGTTATAATTTGGAGACCATGCATTGTGTCCAAACGACTTCTAAATACGATATGGAGTTACATACTGCATGTTATGTTCAATGATAAGCGGAAAAAAAAATAGAGGCAATTGTATTTTGACTTATGGAGATTCGTAGCCTCTTGAGCCAATAGCAGTGTCCAGGAAGTGACCACACTACGATAGATGTCCCTGTGTCAACATTGAAATTCCTTTTATCAAAAAATACATTGAAATTACTATAAACTGAGTGCTCAATGTTCTGCATTTCCTGTTTCCTTTGCTTGTCTGTCACCATTGTTTAGCTGTATTAGCTCTGATGTAACCACGAGCTGCTTGTTTTACTCATATCTTGACCAGAACACATGACCATTTTGTTTATTCACATGACCTGAACATGTGAATCGTGTAATTACTGCATTGTCCGTTGAATACAGATAGAATCTCTAATGCATGCTATCAATATATGTCGTAGTTTATAGTTTTCTATGCACAAAGCCTGTCTATTTTTGCGCACAATATATGTTAAAGTTTATCCAAGTATTAAACCACTTTAGCTCGCTCCAAATAGTCTAAATGTTGTCTAAATTTTTAAAATATTTCACTAAAATGTTTACTCACATGCCTTTGTGCTTGTCTCTATTGTTGAACTGACCTGTTTGTTTTACTCACATGCCACCTGTGGTTGTCTGTACCTGTTATTGAATTGACCTGTTTGTTAACTCACATGCCTTGACCTGTGCTTGTTTGTAGTTGTTCTTGAATTGATCTGTTTTGAACAGTGAATCCATGTCAAAAGAGAGGGCATAGAAAGAGCAAACTGTAATTCTGCATGTCCCTTGAATAGACATAGGATCTCTAATGAATTATATCAAAAGGGAGGGTATAGAATTAGCAAACTATAATTACTGCATTGTCTCTTGAATTGAGATAAGCTATATTTGTTTTAAAGGCCAGAGATAAGTTATATTTGTAATTACTGCATGGCTTTAGGATTAGGTCGGTTTTTGTTTCGCATTACATTGTATTGTGTTGGATCCAAATACAGATCTGTTTGTTTCAGATGTATGCTAGAAGTGACAAATTTTACTGTATTTTATTGGTTACATCCTGCATGTTATGTGCAATGAAAAGCAGAAAAAAAAACAGAGGCAATTGTATTTTGACTTACAGAGATTTGTAGCCTTTTGAGCCAATAGCAGTGTCCAGGAAGTGACCACACTTGATGGATGTCCCTTTGTCACCATTGAAATTGCTATAAGCTGAGTGCTCAGTGTTCTGCATTTCCTAATCTCAAAAAACGAGTGTTCTGCATTTCCTGTTTCCTTTGCTTGTCTGTCGCCATTGTTTAGCTGTACTAGCTCTGAAGTAACTACCAGCTGCTTGTTTTACTCATGTCTTGACTATATCATATGACCTTTTTCTTTATTCAGATGACCTGAACATGTGAATCGTGTCAAAATAAAGGGTATAGAATTAGCAATCTGTAATTACTGCATTGTCTGTTGAATACAGATAAGATCTGCTATCAATATATGTTGTAGTTCATAGTTTACTATGCACAAAGCCTGTCTATTTTTGCGCACAATATATGTTAAAGTTTAGTCAAGTCAAATCAGATATTTGAATATCAATTAGGAGACTAAGCATGAGCTAATTATAAAACTAATTGCATAAATCTAGACGAATTCATGAGACGAATCTATTAAGCCTATTAATCAATGATTAGCATATGTTTACTAAAGCTAGTCAAACCATGGACTTGCTCTTAATAGATTCGTCTCGTTAATTAGTTTTTATTTATATAATTAGTTTTATAATTAGTCTATATTTTGAAACTCCTATTAAGTACCAAAAATTCAATGTGATAGGGACTAAGGTTTAGTCCTATGGAGAACTATCTTTGGACTCCTTTGGTCACGAGTTTGAGTGCCCGTCGCACCTATTTTCCCTAAAAAAAAGCTAAATTAGCCCTGGTCTATTAAAAAACATCGCTAATAGGTGGACTAATTTATTGGCTATACTTGTAACTAAGTTGCCTAACTAAATGACCAACCTTAAGCTAATTTAAACTATTTTTTATTCGCATCTAATAATAATAAGGCTAATAGGTGGGCTAATTTGAGCCATACTTCCAACTAGTTAGGCAACTAGTTGGCCACCCTTTGTTAATTTGGGGTAATATTTATTTACGGCTAATAATACAACGTTTAGATTTCAGGCTAAAGTTTTATCCAAATATTAAACCACTTTAGCTCGCTCCAAATAGGCTAGATGTTGTCTAAATTTTAAACAATTTCACCAAAATGTTGGAGCATACAAGTGAACTAAATTGGTCAAAAGTATATCCTCAACGTTAGGCAGCTAAACTTTATACCAAAAAAAAAATCCTAACAGGCCCTAAATAACCTCAACTCATCTAAACATGTCCTTAGGAGAGTACTTGTATGGCATGTCCTTAGGAGGAGCACTTGTATGGCAGGCTAAGTTCAGGCATTATTAGCGTGGAGATCCGATGTCCTATTTATTTATTTTATTTATTTAGGAAATGTATTTACTTTGCACTGCGCACCAACATGTTCCTTGAATACTAAAAACAAAGGGTCAGCGCATCTATTCATTGAGCATCACGGCTAACTAACAAAAGATAAAAATTAACCAACAGTAACAAATAAAAGAAACAATAAATGGGAAAGAAATTATTTGACGTAATAGGAATTCCCTTTACCTTTTCTTGTCAAAGGGGACTTTTCTTGTCGGATATAAAGATGAACAAGCCGCGCCAGGCTCAGTAGTATGCGTGTGGGTTTCACGCAAAAGGGACAGAAAAGAGAAAATTCAAAAAAAAAAAAAAAAAAAAAAAACTCAGAACAGAGAACATAAATATACATACAGATCTTTTCTGAATCTTGTATACAACTTTGAATGCGCCACCAATAGCGTGTGCCAGACTTAAACTTTGTATACGAGTACGACGGTTGCAAATCAGAAGTCAGCGTTCTCTTTCGACACTAGCCGCCCTTGAGTACGACTGGGTGAGGTAGGACCGTCAGAGTCCGTCGTCACCGGAGTCGGCCGGCGGAATCAGGTCCGGGCGGAGTGGGGCGGGGTTTGGCTATATGTATGATGAATCAAACAACACGAGTTAAAAACCAACCAACCGAGCATCGGTAGGATAGCGGCATCAGTTTGTTTGGGCAAATTAAGTGAACAATCCACCAAGATTTCTAAACGGAAAAGAGAGGTGAATGACATGGCTTATTATAAGGCAAAAAATCCGCCAAAATTTGAGAAGTGAACATGGCGTATAAGGCAAAAGTTCACGGAAATTTCTTCTTCCATCTAAACGAAGAAGAATATCCAAGGAAACAAGCAGTGGGAGGGGTTAATCACGGCTTCTGAAAACAGATAGTGAAATAAGAACGCCTTTGGTTTTTTTTTGGTTTCTTAAATACTCGTGCCAGTTACTAGCTAGAGGATTTCTCTTTCCCCTCACCGAGCGGTAAGATGTGGCATGGCAGACCTCACCTCAACAACAAAAAGCGCAGCAGGCAGGGGGAGTGATGGAATGAATGGATAAAAACAATACGCGCGCGGCATCTATCAAATTCAAATCGAATCAACCAAAAACTAATTGAAGAAACTCAGGAAATACTCAGAGCACAAATAACAAAGAAATAACAAGGCTACTCTGAAAGCCAAAAACAAGGGGGACAGTACCAAAATCGACGCGGGACGGATCTTAAATTTTTCCGGGTCGGGCCATCATCAGGAGCAGAGCAGAGCAGAGCACAGCACAGTGGGGCGAGGCTCGCTCTATCTCTCTTATCATCATCACCTGACTCGCCGGATCAGGGCAGATCCGCCCACAGGCACCAAGATCCATTGCTGCCACGGGAAGAAGATACGGTTAGATAGATATCAAACTCAGTTCACAAGCAAGAGAGGGGCGCCAACAGATCTCCTCCGGCAACGGGTCTGCGAATGCACCAACACAACACACACACAGTGTTTGCAGGTGGGGAGGCCTCCACTCCATGGATATTGATTGAACAAGGGCAGCAGGCCGTGGCTATGGCGCTGGTATCCAATCCAAGGGGAAGAAGAGGTTCCTTCCTGGCGGCTAGGGTTTGTGTGAGCCAGATTCATCGGTAGGTATAGGCAGGCAGGACAGGAGGAAAGGGCCGACTCATGGTATGGTATGGTATTATATGGTGGGTTGGATGAAAGTCAAGATTGGCGCTTCCATATGGGACCCACCTGTCATCCGCACAATGTGGCCCACCTGTCACGTGCAAGATGGGGCCCACCTGTCATCGTCAGGCTCCTTGTCCGGTCCTCCTGTCCCTGCGTGGCGACGGCGACGGCTCCCTCGCCGCCGGTCGTCCGCCCTGAACGCCTGCCTGCCAAAACGGTGGGCTGGGTGGCCAGACATAGGCCTGTAGATTATCATCAGAAGAGAAAGCGAACGAGAACAAGCGAGCACCAGCAACAATCACCAGAGAGCGGTGGCATATCGATCGGATGGGTTTTGCCGGCTGGCCGGGCTCCGGCGACCGGCCGTCGCGCGCCATGGCGGGCGGTGTCAGATCGGATGAGTTGCCGGCCGACCGCCGTCGCGCAGGGTTAAAAAAAACCGTTTGGGAACCGGCCGGTTTGACCGGTTTCGGTCTAACCGCCGCGCCCGGTTCGTCTCTAGCGGCGGTTAAAACCGCTAGGGTTTTTCAAATTTGAAATTTGAATTTGAAAAATAAAAAATTCTAAAAAATTCCTAAAAATAGTTCATGATTTATAGAATCCAATGGTGTCAAAATTTTTCAAATTTGAGCTCGTTTAGTATTTATTTAGACGTTTGGAAATTTGAAAAAAAAAAAAAAAAAAAAAAAAAGGCCGCGGCCCATTAAGGCCCATTAAATCATGAAGGTCCAAAAATATACTAAACGCACTTAAATTTGAAAAATTTTAACATCATTGGATTCTATAAATCATGAAGTATTTTTAAAAAAATTTCTAGCATTTTTTTTTAAAATATTTTTCATTTTTCATTTGAAAAATTTTGACATCATTGGATAACCGGCCGGTAAAACCGGTCTAACCGCCCGGTTAACCGATTAAAAACCGGTTGGCCTGTGCCACCCCCAAATTTCAAATTTAAAATTTTCAAACCGGCCGGTATAAATCGGTAACCGATTTATACCGGCCGGTTTAAATTAACCGCCGGCCGGCGGTTACCGGGGCCCGGTCGGTTTTGAAAACCCTGCCGTCGCGCGCCATGGTGGATCGGAGAGAGTTGAACCGGCGTGCCGCGCCGGGCGCCGCGCCAGAGCCCAGGACACGCGATGTGCATGCATGGCGCCATCGTTTCCATGCCTCCTGTTTGCCTTGCCTTGGTGTGCGAGTGCGTGGGATGGATGGAAACGGACGCGCGTCCCCCGCTCCGCTCCGCTTTCCAAGTTTGCGCCGCGCGACCCGCTGGCAGGCCCAACCCCAACCGTCCAATTATATTACTACTACTACTAGTGATTTTATTATTTATTTATTTCCGCCGCAGCTACGTACAGTACAGTTACAGCTAGCTAGCTAGCTACTAGTAGCTTTTAATTTCCGTTGACGTGTACCCTCTGCATGTCATGCGTTGATGGACGGATCCGTTCCTTTCCTACCGATCTCTCTCTCCTCCCTGCTAAATGGAAAGGTATATTATATTCGTGCCAATTATTTTTTTCTTAAATAAATAGATTTTAGAATAAATTTATTTAGCTTTATGCTATAAATAAATGTATAACTAAGTTATATATGATTCAATGAGTATGAAATTTTTACTAGAGATCAAGCATACAAATAATTAGTCTACCAAAAAAAATCACTACAATTGGACCACAAAAACTGCGGCTATAAATTATTTCAATTAATTATAAAAAATCATAGATCTAATGTTACAAAAGAAAATTTACTAAAATATAACATATTATATGCTCACTATATAGATCTACTCATGTGGAGTCCAGCAAAATTGGGTTTTCTATTTTATAATTCTTCCATGATTTACTATGATTTTTTAAAGATTCGGCCAAAATAATTAAAAAATAAAAAGACAAAACCACGCTACTGTAGCAAAACCACTGTTCAAAACCACTCTAGAGGGTAATTTAACCGGTTCGAAAAGTTTAAGGAGTAGAATATCCGATTTTGTAGTTGAGTGGAGTTTTCCACCCAGGGATGATTTAGACCTTTCTCAAAAAAAAATTATACTCGGGGCACTTGACCTGTGTGGGCCAAGAAAATTGAAAAACACAAGCCCCACGACAAGCTTCTCCACGTTCAAACGTCTCTGCCTTCACAGGTGTCTCCGAGAGCTGCTCCATGAACAGTTTAGATGTACAAAAATATCTAATGTTCTATATCTTTGTAACTCGGTTTGCGTTGTACTGTGTATTCTCAAAAAAAAAAAAAACTTGTATGTGTACCAGATTGCTAATCTTGCTTTGAGTTTGGGACCCGGACCACTGTTTTGTGTGTGGAGTGATCCCCTCCCATAGTTTGTATTTAACTCATTATTAGCTTCCGATTTATATATATATATATATGAGCTTTGGTCAGTTAATACTACGAGGCCCTGGGGGTCACGTGTCACGTCGTATGAGTTGCAAAATATAAAGATATAGAAGTACTACTCCTTTCTTCTAACCTAGTATAAGTCATTTCGAGTTGCAAAATATAAAGATATATGTCATCACGTCGTATGAGTTGCAAAATATAAAGATATATTATTTATAATTTAAAACAAGAGAAAAACTAAAGGTGCCCTTATAATTGAAAAATAAGACCTCCGGCACTGATGTGATGCCTACGACGGAGTATACAGTCTCTTTCTGCCATAAAACAAAAAAAAAAATAGATTTTGGAATTATCCAGAGTAAATAAGCAACTTTGAAATTTGAGTAAATTTATACAAAAAGCACAACAACATCTGTGAAAAAAAGCAAAGTAGTATATCACTCGATACATCACGAATATTTTCATAATAATAATAATAATAATAATAATAATAATAATAATAATAATAATAATAATAATATATGCGTATGCAAGTCGTTGGATCGGGAAGCAGCTTTGTGTAGGGTGACTGTATTTGAGAGCGCGGAGGTGATCGATCGTGGTGCGTGCACGGCTGGCGCCTGGCTGTCAATGGCGAGAACGGCTGCCACGGTAAACGGGATCCCTGTGTCGTTTGGGCAGCACGGCATGGCGTTTAATTTGGGGCAACATCTTTGCGTGTCGCTACATCTTGAGGCGTGTCGCTAGTGCTTGGCTTCGAAGCTCGGGACGCGACGCAACGCAACGCAGCAGTCCATGTGAGCTGCAGCTGCTCCCCTGCTCTGCTGTAGCACACGCAAAGCAAGCTCGTGCCTGCAGGACGCACGGCACCACCCGGTACCACTGGCACGAGCACGCGACAGGACAGGGCAAGATTAGATGACGGAGGACAAGGCCGCGTCCGGCGTCCGGCGTCCGGCGGCCGGCGGCCGGCCGGGGAGCTCGCTGTGACTGTCGCTTGGCAAGTTGGGGGCAAGCAGCCCGACCGTGGCGGCCACGCGGTAGAGGTGACTCGCCACGTGTCTTGCTGCTAGTTGGAGGATGCTTTGTGCTACTGTACTCTGATCGGGGGTGCTACTGTACTCTTATATTGGGTTCTGATACATTTCCAGCTCGCGAATGCAGGCAACAAAGGGCTGCGTCAGATTCAACAGCCGAGCGCAACCGAAGCCGATCGACGAGCGCTTCACCTGTCAGAGCGGCAGAGGAGATGCAACATGAGTTCAATGTAAATGTAAATTAGTTCTTTTGCCTTCTACTAGGTGGCTCAGAGTTCAGCTAGTGATCTGTGAGCAGTTGGCTTTCTTCAGTTTTGTTACATGTAATTTCTCTGTAAATACTTTGCTTCTCTTATCAATGAAAGCCGGTAAGACCGGATCTTTCGAAAAAAAAAAAAAAAAGAAAGGCTTCAACTTTAGTAAACAAAATACAAAATAAATACTGGATCTCAACATTTTTCCTTTAACAGTACGGTTCATAACAAGAAGAAAATATAAAACATAAATAAGGGCCTGAAGTGACAACCTAGTGTGCTAGTCTTCAGGTGCAGATTACACCTTACTAAATTTTAAGCATACTCCTGGCCTACAGAAACTCTGAAATATTTGGGACAATGACCCCTTGGCCTTGATTTCAGAGGTTCAATAGTAGAAAGTTACTGTCATCTCTTTAATCTTGTCCCTCAATTAAAAAGTCATTTCACAAAAGCAAATTCATGTTCAGATCCTCTGCTGGCTGATCACATATGCAATCTGATGAGCATGCAGTTTGGGCCTGACACAATGAAGTATATAATTAACAAAGTTGTTCGTGACTGATTGACAAAAAGGAGAGAAAGAGTAAACTGTCAGATTCCTGAATACTTTCAAGAGGCGTGTGCTATCATCAACAGCTACAAAAGTAGTTCAGCCTAGACACTAGTTTCAGAACTAAAATTTTCTATTGTGAGAGAAGATAGAACAGAAGAGCATATTTCTGTTATAAAGTCAAAGAAAATTGAAGGTAACACTAACATTCTATTAATTGCCCAAATTTAAGGAGATTTTGAATCAATCTTAGTGCATAGATTCTGAATGGACTACCGAACATTTATTCTTTATCTTTTTTATATAAAAAAATAAACACCCAGCCCAAAGACTCCTTCAACTTTCAGTCCACTGTCATGTTATGCACTACTAACTCTTATCTATGTTACCCAGGTTGATCTGCCTTAGTGCCATCCTACAACTCAGCACTGCCGTATATTTCAAACAGGCTAATAATTATTTGGAAAAAGATTAACTATTTACAGCCCAAAATAGTATATAATTCAGTTAATCTATAGATTAAGTAAAGTGCCATGATTAGGATATCAAATATACCATATATCTACCACACATAAGCCTTGGCATGCCAAAAGAAAAGGGGGGAAATGCTGGTGGCAAGCATTCCACACAAGATGAAAAGTAGAAGAGGTGGGAATGTTATTGACTGAAGATGCAATGCTTCTATCAGTAATTTAAGTGCCAGTAGCATGCCAAATATACAAGTATATAATTCAAACAGGGAAAAACATTAGTTGTGTTCGAGACTGCAAATAGAGTTTATAAAAAGCTAGCAGAAAGAGGTTGATTGTTTGAAAAATGACTCTCTTAGCCCCGCCCCCGCTGAGGAGTGAGGATATGGACGCAGGCGCCGGTGCCGCTCTTCCCCAGATAGACGTAGGACCGGGCCGTCGGAGAACAGCTTGCCGCAGCGGTTGCGGGTGCTGGCGGCTGGGGCTGGCCACGTGTCACCGCACTGCGCCTGCGCGGGTCACCCCGATCCCCATCCGCGCGGTGGTTCCGGGCCGTGGCCGATTCTTGAGTCCATAGATGGAACTGGGTATCTTTGAGCTGTTTGTTCTGCTAGCTTCTTCCTGGAACTATCTGAGTTCTCTGTTTTGTTTTTCAGTTTGTCAGTACAGTACAGCAAAGCTCAGTCCTTTTTCAGGCTAGTGGTGGCGGTTTGCTTGTCTATTTGGAGGGCTAGTGGTAGCAGCAATATCCTTTTATTTTCAGTTCAGCAGCAATGCAACAACTGGCGAGCAGTAGAGCAGCTTAAGTTCAGCGATAGCAGCAGTGCATAGCTAGACTACGTAACGTAATCAGGTTGTCCAGGATTGGAACTGCAGTTCACTTTTTCAGAATCAGCAATAGTAAATCTTCATCAGTGATAGCTGCTGCTGCTGCTATCTGTTCTCTCCCTCGGCTGTCAGGTTCACTCAGTTTAGGACGGAAGTATCTGTTAACTCTCTCCCTCAGCTGTCAGGTTACAGAGTTTTAGAAACTTGCTATTATCCATCCATTCAGATAAAGCTCAGTTTTGGTGTTTCATTCAGTTTAGAAAAAATATCTGAGTGCATGTTAATTTGTAATTCCTGGACATGGAATTGCAGATTGAGTTACTGATCTGCCTGTGCCCTGTATACGTTCCTAGCTAGGATAGTGGAAAAAGCCGAGTACCAAAATGTGATTGAACATGTCCACCACTATGCTGAACATGCGGTTGACTTTCTGTCAACACACCAATCCATCTTGTGGTTGAGCGACCCAGCGCACACACCAGGGGCTGCGTTCCTGCTCCTCTTTACAAGCAAGGAGGGCCCGTCTGTGCTAACTTTTCCGACACGATCCGGCCAGGCCCAAGTCCCAAGCGCTCGGCGGTTCTGTCGCATCTCACCGACGTGGGCCTCCCTTCTCAAACCAAGCCCAACCAACAGAGTGAATCTTTTTCGTCTCCTCAACTATGGTCGTAGTTTCCGCTCCAAGTCATAGCGTCTGGACGCCACGCCCGCTGATGCTGTCTGTCCACGCACATGCATGCAAGCTGTTGCTAACCTGCCTCTCCACCTGCCCCACCAACACACGTGAAGTTGCTACCACGCCTCCTATCGCCCCCCTCTGCATGCACGCTCCAGCTGTCACGCCTCTATTACTGGCGTGCCTCCCGCCCTCCCTACCTGCCTGACCTACACACTGCTGCTGCCATGCCTGCTACATGTCCCCTGTCATGTGTTGCTGCTGCGGGGCACTATTGCATGTGGCCACACACTCCTGCTAGCCACTGCTGCATGGGGCCGCGTGCTGTTGTTAGCCTAATCTCAATGGGGGTTTCATGGAGTTTCATGAGCATTAAATATGCTAACATGACACAGTATTTATTAAGAAAAGACTATAAAAGTTTCATGGGAGTAGAGAGTTTTCATGGGGATGAAACTCTTACGCATCTTATTCCAAAATCACGGGGGCATATGAAGCGTGCCATGAAACCCCACCGAGATTTGCCTTACCATGATTCCCACATTAGCTCTCTCTTCACTCGTTACCTTGCATCTAGATCTAGCTTTGCAACATTCAGATGAAACAATTGCAACATATGATTGAAAAGAGATGAAATATTTGAAAAACATATACTTGCAACATAGCCATTGCAAATATTTACAACATCAGAAAAAATCACTTGCAACATACTTCTGAAACATATACAACACCCAGATAAGACATTTACAATATGTATACGAAAATATATGCAACATCCGGTCAAAACACTTGCTGCAACATATGTTTAGAACAGAAGCAACATTTTCAGCAAACTCTTGCAACATGCCATGCATTTGAATGCTGAAACAATTACAACATAGTGTAAAAAATCAGATGAAACATTGGGGATAGACGCTTGCAACATACATATACAATCGTTGTGACATATACAACAACTCGATCTATTTTTGCAACATCTGTATGAAACACTTAAAATATATGTTTGAAACAACTAAAGCACTTGAAACATAGGCTTGCAACATATCTAAAAAGTGTCAAACACTTGAAAACACACTATCGCCGCACGACCTTCACCTACCTGACGGGCAACTGCAGTGGTGTGCCCACACGCCCCAGCCATGCCCGCCATCGGCCAAGGGAGAGGACATTGCCGGATCTAGGGAGGACGCCACTGGCTAGGGTAAGGAAGGGTCAATGGCTTGCTTGAGCCCGCCCGGTCGTGGGCACAATGGCTTGCTCGCACTCGAGCTAGATCCGCTAGGACATGGGCGAGGGTCGCAACCGCTAGCACACCATGTCACTTAAGATAAGTCATAAAGCTTGAAAATGTAGCACCAGTTATCTCGCACACTTTTCAAGATGATCAAATTTTTTATCAAGAAATTATACACATTGTGGTTATACTATCAATGATAAAGACATTTCAAACATTATAGTTTAAAACAATTTGGTAGTACCATTAATAAAAGGGTACCTGTTATTATTTTTTCTTTTGTAGCAAAATATAATTTTTCATTTGTATTATTATTTTTGCATTTTTTATGTTCAGAAGATTTACACGGTGGAATAAGTGAATAAGGAAACATTAAAGAGTTGTTTGGTTGGTGGCGGCAAAAATGCTACTTGGCAAGGCAGACTTCCCATACGTCCATTTTTTTGAAAGCCTGAAGCTAAGGTTTGTGTCTGTCCTGGCCTCTAGCCAAACAGGTCATTAGTGTCAAATAGTTAGAAAGGATACTTAGAATTAGGTTAAATTCTGTGGCAACTAAAAAACTCACACCACATCAGTACTAGTAAGCAGATAGGAGTAGTACATATTTTCATTTTAGATACTGCAACCCTATTAATATATATCAATTTTAATTTCTAGACAGAAAAGACTCACTTTCCGAAGTTACTCTAAGACTTCTTTAGTTGCACATAGGGAGTGGTAACGTAAATGGGAAGCACTCTCCGCCGGTACCTGCTACATTGCAACAAAAAACGCATTCTGCTGCAGCAGTATCATTCACAGCCGGTGTGCAGCAATAAAGTTGGTGTGCTCCCCATTCAGATTCGCAAACAAGGTCATACAAAAATTATCCCACATAAAAGCATCAGGACTTCGAGGGCTCCTGCAAATGAAGGCGTGTAGATTGCTAGTCAGGATTGCTGACCGGTTAAACATCAAGAATCATTTTCCACTTATCTTTGCTTCAAGTAAGTCATACTACGCTTCCCATAAGCGGGGTTAATAACAAATGTAATTATGTCATGTACTATATCTCAGATCATGCTTTTCCAAAAAGTTTTTGGTGCTGCGATCGAGCACATGGTTCCTTAACTACCTTTTGTTTTCCCCTGTGCTGATGGCATGGTGCACTACCGAATTCGGCTCTTTGCCGAAAGTGTTTTTTCGGGCACTCGGCAAAGAGCTCTTTTCGATTGCCAAAAAGAAAACACTCGGTAAAAAAAAAAGCACTCGGCGGCAAAGAGGCTTTTTTGCTGAGTGCCATAAAAAAAACACTTGGCAAAGAGCTCTTTGCCGAGTGTTATTCTTTTGACACTCGGAAAAGAAGATCTTTACTGAGTGTTTTTTTCTGGCACTCGGCAAAGAAGCCTCTTTGCCAAGTGTTATTTTTTGACACTCGGCAAAGAAGATCTTTGCCGAGTGTTTTTTTCGGGCACTTTCGACAAAGACACATTTCAGAGTATATTTTGGAGCAATAAATTAATTTAAATAAAAAATTTTCAACTATAAAGTTTTATAATTTTTCAAGATCTACAACTTTTATTTTGACCATTTCTTAATTTAATGAAGTAAAATTAAATCTATTCACATACATATCTCTCTTGTAGTTTCTGAAACTACAAGAGAGATATATCAGATTTATGAAAAATGTTTCTACCACTATGTTGGATGATCAAATGACCAAAATGAAAAAGATGTAGGTCTTGAGAAATTATACCACTTTGTAGTTGAATACTTTTTAATTTGAATTAATTTTGCTAACGAAAAAGTACACTCACATTTCTCAGATTTGAAATTTGAATTTTTAAAAGTATCTCAGATGGAGAAACACCCAAAATGAAAGTTATAGATCTCAAAAAAGTTATGAAACTTTTTCCATTTGAATTTATCTTATCATGCGAAATCGCATCAATCCGCTTAAATTTAAAATTTAAAATTTATAAACAACCTCGGATGGAGAAACTCCTTAAATGAAAATTGTAGATCTCGAAAAGTTATGAAACTTTGTAGTTGATAAGTTTTTTATTTGAATTCGTTTAGAGTCTCAAACAAGCAATTTTCACTCAATTTTTCATAATATTTAGGGAACTAAAACAAAACATAGACACATGTGAGTGTGTAGTGCAGTGGCAGGGGAAGTGTCGCGAGGGAGAGGTCATGAGTTTGAATCCTGTTGAACACATAGTCTCAAAAAATGCTGAAAAAATCCCACCGGACAGAGGCAGATCTTGTATCTTGGCTGGTCGGTGGGCCCTCCCCCCGATTAAAATTTTTTTTTTTGCTATTATTTTCAGGTTTTTTTTCATTTTCTTTGTCGAGTGCGCTTTACTGAGTTTGCCGAGTGCATTGGGGGCTTTGCAGCTGTTTCCTGTAGTGGTGGGACCAAGACAATACAAGAATTAGAGAACAACCTCATGAATGAGGACTAGCAGAAGGAGGTGAGGTCCAATTTGATGAACTGGATGGAGGAGAGGTGCAGTTCATTTCATTTTTATGTGGGCTTAATTAGCAACAAACTCATTATTTTATATATAAATCACTACTACAGAACCGACTTTCAGTGTATTGCGGTTGGTTTTAAGAAATCGACAATGATAGTGCCTCTCGATCCCGGCTAGAGAAGCAACCGAAACAAAAGTCGTAGACATTGAAACGTTATGCAACTTTGTTCATAAGTTTTTCTAATGATGTTGATTCGCAAGATTTCTTAGAAGTTGATACCAACTAAAGCCATATGTTCCATAGTCATAAGTGACTTTGTAGTGGTATTTAAGGATCTCCGATGGAGAATAGTCTGAAACAAAAGTTGTAGGTATCCAAAAGTAATGCAAGTTTGTAGTTGACAACGTTTTCATTTGAAATCATCTACCCAACAAAAATAACGTTTGATTTCATAAATTTAAAATTTAAATTTTTGAAATGACCTCGGATGGTGAAATGCCCAAAACAAAAGGTGTAGATCTTGTAAAGTTGTGCAACTTTGTAGCTGCCAATTTTTAAATTTGAAATAATATATCCAACAAAAGGGAACAGATTGGTGTTTGATGGTGTGCATGCCTCCTTCGCCAGATGGGTGCAGAATTTCAAAGCAGAAGCGTCCCTCCAATCACTTAGAATCAGGGAAGAAGATAGAGCTGCAGTCTTACTTTGGCTTGATGCCCTGTAATCTTGTTTTCTTGCTTCTGTTTTAGCTCAACAAAATGTCTGGATTGTAATCGTTGGCAGCTCCCACCCCACCCCAGCCACCTCTCTCTCTCTCTCTCTCTCTCTCTCTCTCTCTCTCTCTCTCTCTCTCTCCAATAAACCTCTTGTACCCCTGGGTTTTTATCTTATAAAAGTTTTAGTATTTCTCATAAAAAATTATGGTTGAATTTTCTAACTTTTAGAATTCAAATTCTTCATAGGACCTTAGTTGAAGAAATGTCCAAAACCAAAATTATAGATCTTGAAAAATTATAAAACTTTGTAGTTGACAACCTTTTCATCTTAAATTTATTTAGGATCAGAGTGAGATACAGTGTGAAGGACGAATATATCCTAAAAGAACACAAGCTTTTACGGGTAGAGTGGTTTGGGGATGAACAAGTGAAGCAGAAGGTTGGGGTTTTGAGCGCCATTTGCCACGAAGCTCACGTTTTCCAAGTGAAACATTGTGTGACTTGAGACATGTAACCATGTGGCTACTTAGTGGGGTCTCTCTTGATGTTAATTTTTTTACCTTTTTTTTTGGGTTTTATGAAAATCACATCACTGTGAGGCAACTCATCAGTGCCGGTATGGTTGTGCTGGTTCCAAAGACTGACACAAATGTGCTTTTTGAATTGGAACTGATTTTCAAATTTGTACTAGTGAATGATAATTATGGGCTAGGAAGCCTTGGCAAGCCATACGTGTGTCATTATGTTGTTATGGGCCATGTGCATGAGTCCGATATTATCAGTTAATTATCCTTTGTGCCAATTAATAGTAATTAGCACCTAGACATACCACGACAAATCGAGTTGATTCATAGAGAACAAGGTTACAACATGGAGAGTACAAGTAGAAAATGAGGAACATGTAAAAAAACAAAAACATGAACATAATGATCCGTTGTCACAGTTTAGGCTGGAATGGGTGGGGTCACCGTTCTGCACACCGACATGCACTTGTCCGAGCTAATGACACACAACAGATGTCTAAGCTTATTACACACAACAAATGCGGGAGCACTTCAAGAGGGCGCGACTTGTGGTGCGCCAAGAGCTAGATTGTGAAACTTCTAGCTAATTAAGCACCACCATGTCCACCACCAGCTCCATTCTGCCCAGCCGCAGCACCTCCACCGCCAGCTTGGCCGCCACCACCTCCACCTTGTATAGCAGCCTGCTGTTGATGTGCTGCAACATGTGCATCGATAAGAGCCTGAGTAACATAACCACTAAGGCTGCAAATAGGGCAGGTCCAAGAAACTAGGCCGCCTTGTCCATCCATTCGATCTGTTAAATTTGAGTTGTTCACACAAAAACAAAAAACTGTTATTATCAAGAGAAACCAAGAGAGATAGAAAATTAAACGAGATGATGAACATGATGAGTGATAGAGTGAAGATGGTAGGTAAGATAAATTACCTGTATCTTATATTGTGTGAGATGTGGGGTTTGAGTGTGACAAATGCTTGTTTGTGGTGTGCGAGCACCGAGCAGAGCGGGTGCTCATTTGTGTATGGGCAGTTCATATTTATATTGGTTCCCTTAGGAGAGAGAATGAGAGAAAGTGCCATTGCATGTCCCATTTTGTCCTTGCACAAGACTTAGGAGAGTGGGAGGACAGCGGTTTGCATGGCGCTCGACGACATGAGAGTGGCATGTGAGAAGGAAAGGACGACGGTTTCAACTTTCGTCCTTCGCCATGCAAGAGAGGTGTAGGCTGGCAGGAGATTGGCATGTGAGAAGGAAAGGACGACGGTTCCAACTTTGGTTGGCATATGAGAAGGAAAGGACGACGGTTTCAACTTTCGTCCTTCGCCATGCAAGAGAGCTTAGGATTTGCATGGTGCAGGCTAGCAAGAGAGTGGCATGTGAGAAGGAAAGGACGACAGTTTCAACTTTGCTCCTTTGCTATGTAGGAGAGTGGGGTGGCAGGTGGGACTGTGGTCGAGCTGCTCCCCCTCTGTTAATTTGGACTTGGAGGGCTTTTGCAGATGAAGGCATGTAGATTTGTGACCTAATATTATTGCTAGTCAGGGTTGCTGATCGGTTAAACATCAAGAGTCAATTCCCATTAGTTATCTTTGCTTCGTGCCTCAAGGGCGGTTAACAAATGTAACTATGGTCTATCCATCATCTCAGATCATGCTTGCTTTCCCAAATAGTTTTGGCACTGTGGCAATCGAACAAATGGTTCGTTAACTACTTTTTTTGGTCTCCCCTCCGCTGATGGAACGTTGGAATTAGGACAATACAAGAACAGGACTAGATGGCGGTGAGGTCCAATCTGATGCACTTTCGATGGCGGATGGCGGAAAGGTATAGTTCAAGAATACAATATATATATATATATATATATATATATATATATATATATATATATATATATATATATATATATATATATATATATATATATAATTTCCCTATATATATATATATATTTCAGAAATATATTTTTATGTTAAACCTAGTTTGGAGACATGAATGTTAATACTATCAGCTAAAGATTTGATCAAACTTAAGCTATTTTGATGAGTACATATTCCAGAGTTACATTCTTTCAGAACGAAGGAAGCACATCGCCACTTTTGTTAGGTCATCATTGACATTTTAGATGAGAACGAAGAACAGATCAATTGACCTGATGCCTCCATATCATTAAGTCAAAGAGGTAAAAGGGGAATAAAGCCAAAACTGCCTTTGCAGTGTCTTCAATCATGTCTAATTGTTGGAGTTTATTTTTATTTGTTCCATTTGGTAAAGTTCCTATTTGCATGACTTCAGAGCCTCTCTCAAGTAGTTTGGTACAATTAATTACTTGCTAAACTAATAAATCTAGCAAGTTAATAAAAGAAATAACAACATTAAATTTTGTTATTTTCGAAAATTAACCAATAATAGCTTTCTAAAACTTTAAAATTTATTGTATGGTCCACAGCTATTTGTTTTTTGTTTACTAGAGCCGATCATGTCTTTCACAGCGATCGCCGCGCGGCGTCCATCACGTCAGGCATCCATTTTTGGAGTCTCAGGGTCAGGCATCCTTTGTTAGCTGCTTGTTGTTCAATGGCGCCGTGGAGGGCATCGCTGCTTTGCTATGCAAGACAAGGCCAAGCGGCCGGACCAAAGGCCGGCGAGGAAGCAGATCACCCCAACAATACAGCAAACAAAACCCTCTCGCGCGAGAAGTACCGTTAAAACAGCTCCATGGAGGAGGAATCACCAATTCCAGTACTAAAAAAACTCATTAAACATTAAGAACATGTTTAGATACGAGAGCTAATTACTTGCTAACTAAAAATTTTGCCTAGTCAGTTATAGTATATCTAAACAGGACTAATAGGTAGGCTAATTTTTTTTAAACAAGTCTTAAACTAGCCGTTAGCCAATTAGTTAGTCATCTTTGGCTAATTTCTAAGCGCAACTAGTAATAACTAATTCTAGATCACAAATTTACTCTTATTTTTTTTTTAAATAGTAATATTAATTTAGTATTAGTCCTACAACTAATGGTAATGCACCTACGCATTTGGTATAGTACTTTTTACAAACTGGAGGGCTATAGGTAGGCTAATTTTTTTAGATAAGTCTTCATGTAGCTGTTAGCCAACTAGTTAATCATCCTTGACTAATTTTTAGCCTACTAGTAACTAATTCTATCTCACAAACTCAAAAAAGGTACTATTAGCTCACAAACTTAACATTCGGTAGAGTACCCTTTTATAACTGTTAGATCTCGTCCTATTAATTAATGATCTCTAATTTTGCCAATCACTATAAAATTTCTTAAAGCATTATTAGCATTCATGATGAATAATAGTAGATATGATTAGATTGACTATGAAATAAATTTTTATGATAAATTTAGTTAGAGATATAAATATTAATACTATATAAAGTTATTTGGTTCAAAAAAAATTGACACAATGAGTAAGATGTGTATTTGTATGTTTGGACGGAAGAAGTATTTAAAGCATCACAAAATTTTGCACATGTATAGGCAAACCCTGTTTTGTGGCCTACCTAGCTTGAGGACGGTGGGTTCCATTGTTTGTTGACCACTGCACGCGTGGTCATCTTCCCTGATAAAAAATAATGAACTCTTGAGAATGCTTTTATAGCCAAACAATTAGCTCTATTATTGACTTTGCTCTTAACAGTTTAGGAGAGTTGGCTTTTGGTCTACGTGGCATCGCTAGCGTGGCACTGACTTTGTCGCTGCACACATGAGGTTGTTTGGGTTATGGAATCAAAAGCAAGTAGAGCTTCGGGTTTGCATCACTGCGAAAGTTTGCCGAGACGACGGAAAGGGAAGCACCTCTGCATGCTCTTGCGCCTCCAGCCAGTCGCGCATCGCCAACCGAACCTGTGGACGCCCTTATGTGTGCGCTACGCCACTGAGGCCCACACACCAACGCCCACTGCGCGAGTCCGGGACGTGTGCGTGCGCTTCTTCTAGCTCGCCGCACGCGGACGGGTGGCGCCACTAGGTACTAGGTAGTCGCATTCTCGCTGTTTACCTCCCCAACAGCACATCTGTCTCCCACCACATCGTGTCTTCCCTGCCGGCGCCGCTGTCGTCCTACTACACCGATTTCATCCTCGGCTAGCATATCTTCCACGGTGGTGTTGTTGGTGGACAATGTTCTATTCAAAAGGTTGTTGTGAATAGGTGAACCAACCAAATAAAAGTATGTGGTTGATTATCGAAGTAGCTCATGAAACTACAAGATGGACATGGGTCTTTATCCCCGTAGCAAACATAGATAATATTAACGATGAAAGTCTAAAATAAACCAAAGCTCAAAACACTCTTCTAATAACGGAGGAAAGTCATCATCCCCTGTCAAACGAGGACGGCCGTTTCGTCCTTGGAAACTTTTTGGGCCTCCACTTGCTTCCCTGACAAACAAGGACGACCGTTTAATCCTAAACAGGACAGGCCGTTTCGTCCTCTCGCCTCTATTAACTCCAATTTACTACTACTTTGCAGCCAACATTTACCTGGAGTTTTTCTTGGCGGGCCAAAGCAAGAGAGGGAGAGGTGGCAGCTGCATATTAGTTGCACGAAGGCCAATAACATTTAGTTTAGAATTTTAAGTGGTATTATATTTTGTAATCCACATGTTTCAATTCTTAATTTGTTTGCACCATAATATTTCTTGTGAATTTATATCTAAAGACCCATATCACTATGTTTCAATGCAGTACATATTTGTGACATATAGATTCCACCTGCCACTCTCACATCTAAGGATGGGGATGGTGCTCTAAATGGATGCTCGCGGTTCTTCTCTAGTTCAGAACTATAGTGAAAAAATTAATAGAGAAAGAAATTGTAGAATTTGAGATGAATTAGAGAAGAACTGCGGGTATCCATTTAGAGCACCATCCCTATTTTTACTCGCATCTATAAAGAAATTGAGCCACGCACCACCCAAATTACCCTGCTCCTGAATAGCAAATGGGGATATTCGCTCAGGATGTGGTGCCAAATGCTTCTAATAGGGCATCAAACTATATCAAACCTGTTCTGATGTCTTCATGCACTAGAACAAACCTGCCAGGGGATGATCGACTAAGGGCCTATTTAAATGAGCTAGAGCTTAGTTACTAATTGGAATAAAATTAACTCAAATTAGTTAAGGTTAGCTAGCTAGTTGGCTAACAACTAGTTAAAGGGTTAGCTAAAAACTTAGCTTACCTATTAGTCTTTCTGTTTGCATGCATTGGTGCATTAGAGACCATCTTTGTTAGCTTAGCTAGCAATGAGCTGCACATTTCAAATTATAGACATTTGACTTTTCTAGATATACTGCACCTGTCTGATATATATGGCAAGTTATTGGATTTAAAAAAAGATCAAATTAGCTTTGGTTACCTAGCTAGTTGGCTAACAAATAGTTGAAGACTTAGCTAAAAAATTAGCTTACCTATTAGCTCTGCTGTTTAAATGTACTAGAGCTAATTTTTAGCTAGCTAGGAATTAGCTACGGCATCCAAACAGACCTTAGCATCTCCAAGAGTTGTTCTAAAATTTATTCCCTAAATCATCATTTGGAGAGGGTCATTTGAGTAAATATCATTTCTACGTCTTTGTACCCTTCAATAGCTTTTTTATATCTTGTATGTGCACTCAAGAGCCATCCCCGCTCTTTCTCTTTGACTAGAAAAAAAAAATTCAAACTAGAGAATATCTATATTTAGAGATTAAAAGGTTGGAGGACATTTTTTCACCAAAATCTCTATTTCCATAAATTAGGAAGGATATAAAGAGTCTCCTGGAGATGCTCTAAAATCATGGATATACATGGCTAGTTATTAGTTGACGCTAAAAAATTACTTCCCATGTCCCTGAATAAATATATTTCTAGAGTTGTCTTAAGTCAAACTTTTTGAACTGATCAAATCTTTAGAAAAATTGGTTAAGATGTACCATAGAATATCTTTCTATAGTGGATTCATTTTATGTAATTGATATTGTTACTTTTTCCTATAAAGTTAGGCAAACTTGAGATAGTTTGACTTGCACGGATCTTAGGAATTGATTTATTTGGGGAAGGGAGAGAAGTAGTTCAAATTATCAATGGTTAGCTAGCTAGTTGACTAATAGCTAGTTCAAGATTTGGCTACAAAATTTGACCACTTATTAGCCTTTCTGGTTGGATATACTAGAGTTAATCTCTTTAGCTAGCTAGTAATTAGCTCATGTTTTTCAAAATTATAGGGCAAAGTCCCAGCCTTTCAAGTACTAGCCAAAATATGGTTGAAATTGTTATACAGTATCAACATGGCATACCATCTGCAACCTTAAAACCCAGATACCATTGACCAGCCGGAGCCTCAATGCTCAAGAACAAAAGATTTGGAACAAATTCGGCTAGCCGGGCCTCCACTATGGTCGGCCCCGCTACTCCACTGGCTGGCCCCGTGGCCAGGGGTGCAACACCCCTGGCTATGGCTGCTACTGGCCTAGCTAGAGGGGGCATGCCTCTCGTAGCCAAGGGCGCAGGCTGCCACCGCCACTGAGCGAGGCCTCGTGGAGCTACCACTAGGCAAGGCGACACCACGGCGACACTTAGGGTTTTGAGATGGAGGTGGCAGCGGCTAGGACCATCGAGCAGGGATCTTGACCTTCATCTCCCATGCCCGTTGTTACTACCCCCTGTCCACACGCCTGTCGCCACCGCCACCCCACACACTGATTTTTTTTAAGAGTAATAGGGGCACATTGATTTTTTTAAGAGTAATATAAGCCCTCTAGGAAATGAACCAAGTACTTGCTATACTGTATAATTGGAGCAAACAAGTATGTTGACACTTCTCTTTTCATTTGTTGAAGTGTGAGCTTGAGGACAATGGTGGATTTACCCTTGATTTAAAGGTATGCATTTGTGTTGCCAACTTATCATTTTTGTCAGTCCAAATGAAAAAAAAAAGAAAACACAATTGTATTAGCATATGATGCCAAAGATATGAAAACAAATATTTTTTACCAAGTTTAAATCTTTTTGATTAACAAACAAATATTTTAGTTATTTGATTTTTCAACAGCGTTGGCACAGACATTATATTAGTGGCTAGAAAGTATGCTTGAAATTAGGTTAAATTTTGTGCCCACTAAAAACCTAACGCGTCACACACCACATCTACCAGTTAGCCGATAGCAGATACTGTAACCCTAAAATATATATCAGTCATAAATTTCTATACAAAAAGGGCTATCACTTTCCTAAGCTACTCTAAATATTCCACTCTTGTTTACTAACACTTTAATGGAATAATTATATTCCTCTGTGCAGCAATAAAGTTGGCGTGCTCCCCATTCAGATTCACAAACGTCATACAAACACAAGAATTATGCCATAAAAGCATCTGAACTTGGAGGGGTCCTACAAATGGGAGGCGTGTAGATTGCAATGTATATTGTTTCTAGTTAGGATTGCTGATCGGTTTAATATAACATCAAGAATCAATTTCCTTAGCTTTGCTTCAGTCATACTACGCCTCCAATAAGCAAGGACGCGCTCGCGGTTAACAAATCTAATTATGTCCTATACTACGTCTCAGATTCATGCTTCTCCAAATAGTTTTGACACTGCAATCGAGCATGTGGTTCCTAATCCTTAGCTACTTTTTGGTCTCCCCTACGCTGATAGCACCGTGGGACCAAGACAATACAAGACTCAGATTACAGCATTATGAATCGGTCCTAATGGCGGTGGCGGTGCAGTCTAATCTGATGGACTTGATGGAGGAGAGGTACTCTTTCACGAATGCAGTATTTCATTTTATGTGCGCCCTAATTATAACCAACACATTGATTACTTTATATATAAATGATCATCGTGGGCCTAGAAGTCTTAGCAAGCCACACGTGTGCCATTATGTGGATATGGGCATGTGCATGAGCCTAATATTATCAGTTAATTAGCCTTTGTGCCATTAATTAATGGTCACATGAGGTAGGTAACTCGTACATCTTTGGGGTCCAAATATTTATATAGCCCATATTTCGTAGACATCACGTCATTGTCAATTTATTTGGACTTAAGGCACATTCGACGTGTGCTAAATAGGCTATGTAATAGTGTTACAACATGCCAATATTTCATCATACAACATTAAAAACTATGGAACTTAGATTTCTGGAGGCAGACCACATGAGGGCACAAGTAAAAGAAACATCACATTTTTCGGTTAAGCCAAGCCCCTAGACATTCCATAACAGAATCAAGTTAATTAAGAAGCGCCTTTATTTCATGAAGAACAGGTTACAACATAGAGATTACAAGTAGAAACAGGGAGCATAACACAAAGAAAGCGAAAAACATAGGATAATGATTCACCGTCACAATTTGGGCTAGAGTGGTTGGGATGCCTCCGAGCTAATTAATGACACACAACAGATGTGGGAGCACTTCAGAAGGATGGGTAGACCGTGGCGGCGACTCATGGCGTGCTGAGCTAAATTGTGAATATGTTGGTAGACAGGTAGAGCAACAACTAGCTAATTGCTAATTAAGCGCCACCATGTGGAGCACCAGCTCCATTGTGCCCAGCAGCAGCACCTCCACCACCACCAGCACCTCCGCCGCCACCACCTTGATGTGCTGCAACATGTGAATTGATGAAAGCTTGAGTAAAGTAACCACTAATCCTGCATATGGGGCAAGTCCAATCAACTGGGCCACCTTGTCCGTCCATCCAATCTGTTAATTAGAGTTATCATGCAAAATCATTATTATTAGCGACAGAAGAAACACTAGTAACGCATGCGCCAAAGAATGATGGATTGAGGAGTTAGGAAGAACAGGAAGCTAAAGGAACATAATAAAGTTATACATGACATGATGAGAGTGGATGGCACACCAGCTTACCAGTAAATAATGTAAAGAGCTGGCGCTATGAGCGGTCAGCGGTGTCTTTGTGGAGCCTTTGGTTTCGGTGGTATGTGAGTAGTGCTGATAGGAGGCCGAGCAAATTTTATACTTGAGCCAAGCAAAGGCCACCGGCAGCTTCGTCCTCTTACCAGGACGACGGTTTCGTCCTCTAAGGAGGACAACAGCAGTTTCATCCTACACACATGCATAGCACACGAGATTGTCGGGCTGGTGAGCAAAGATATTAAATATCTATCTCAGAAATGCATGGAAGAAACATTCATAAATACATAAATAAATAGAATACATGTTGTTAGATCAAGGCTAATAATATGGCCTGCTGCTGGCTGTATAAGATTTTTATGATCATCTGTTAGTCCACGCATATAGTAGTTGTCTCCTTACTTTTTTATATAGTCCACTTATCTTTCTCACATATCTTTTTGGTTCTTATGTACAAGCTAGCTGTAAGTTTACAACCCGCTTCTCCTCTCTTCTTCACCTCTGTATGCAACTGACTTAGCCCTTTATTATACTAGTGGCATGCCCCACGCGTTGCTGCAGGTATAGAATAGAAATGTAAGGAGTTTATAATGGTTAAAACTATAAATTAATAGATACATATATGGATATAGTAGGTCAATTGCGGAGGTTGTATCCATTGACATATATGGTATAGATTGTTTTGAACTGAACATCAACCAAATCTCATCTACCCGAACCCCTACCCCTACTGTATTTGAGAGTCATCCCCTCCCAAAATTCTAGGAGTTTTTCTTCATAAAATTATGCATGTTTCGGAGGATCATATGTAATCATGTGATATGCAGTTTTGCTAGGTTTTGCTTACAAATGGGTTTTGCTTAGAAACGGTTTAAATTTTTGTAAAAATTATCGAAATATATCCATATGAGGTCTTATTTTGAAGAGTTTATTGCGAGGAACACCATGGTGCAATTGGATTTTTTTTTTATCGAAATATATCCATGTGAGGTCTTGTTTTGAAGAGTTTATTGCGAGGAACACCATGGTGCAATTGAATTTTAATTACGATACTTGATTTAGGTGCTACAACTTTTTTCTATTCCAAAAAATAGTTAGTTGGAGATAAATAAGACTAAGTGGGGGTAACTCGTTTGATGACATCATCATACATCACTTTTTAGAAATCCTAATTTTTGATTGGATGGGACCCCTTAGTGGGTCTTAGCATTATAAGAGTACAGGATTATTAATAACTCTCCTTGGTATTTGTTTGATGTATAAAGAAGCTTGTTTAGAGGGTGTTTAATTGGTTTGAGAAAACATCTCCATTCGGATGAGGTGATGTGTATCATAAGTCTATTCCTAAATTTTTATGGGATGACTCGATCCAGTCCTGATACTAATAATAATAATTAGCTTGTGAAAAACAAAAAGGTGATAAATCAACTTATTTTACTTCATAAACGAAAACAAAATATCAAGAAGCGAGAAGAGGATGATCATTACACTCAAACCAAAACACCCTATTAGTTTCTTGTTTATTTTGTATATATTAATCGTAAAGGACCCAATCAAAGTGGCCTTGTCGTCTATATATCCATATGAGATCTTGTTTTGAAGAGTTTATTGCGAGAAACATCATGGTACAATTGAATTTTAATTACGATTTTTTGGTTTAGGTTATAAGACTTTTTTTTTTCTATTTCAAAAGAAATAGTCAATGGGAGATAAATGAAGTTTAGTGGGCGTAACTGATTTGATGATGTCATATGACATCACTTTTTAGGATTGGACCAATCGGAGATAAGAGAATAGGCTAGAGATGATTTAAAAATATAGGAGTTAAAGACTTGCTCTTAGAGCAGGTACAATAATAGGCTTATAGCCAAGTCGATGTAAGCAACAAGCTGGGCACAGATGCACATGCAGTAGTGGGTCTCAACAGAGATGCGTGTGAGGACTAGAAAAGAGTGAATATATATTATAATAAACAACTTTTGTAGATAAATAGGAGACTAATAATTGTTGTACATCTTAGACTCTTAGCTCTTATAGCTTGGCTCAGAGCATCTTCAACAGTCTCCCGGGAGCGCGGGTGACGCAAGCGCATTAGGCATCCTCTGGTCGTCCCGTACGAGAAAAAATAGTGGAAGGGCGGTTTCACTCTTAGGGTCGTGATGTAAGTTTGTCAGAGACAAAATTTTTTAGATCTAGGATCCGTTAATTAATGGACATTGTACCAAACTCTTGGAGATGATATCTTTTCTCTCTTAATATTATTTTAGGAGTTGGCAAACAATATAATTTGAAAAACAAAAAATGATGAACTCTTGAGAATGCTTTTATAGCCAAACACTTGGCCTATTATTGACCTTGCTCTTAATAATTTAGGAGAGTTGGCTTTTCGTCTACGTGGCATCGCTAGTGTGGCACTGACTTTGTCGCTGCACACATGAGGTAGTTTGGGTTATGGAATTAAAAGCAGGCAGAGCTTCGGGTTTGCATCACTGCGAAAGTTTGCCGAGACGACGGAAAACGACGGAAAAGGAAGCACCTCTGCATGCTCTGCGGCTCCACATTCTCTGCCTCCAGCTAGTCGCGCATCGCCAACCTAACCCGTGGACGCCCTTATGTGTGCGCTACGCCGCCGAGGCCCACACCAACGCCACCGCACGACGTGTGCGTGCGCTTCTTCTAGCTCGCCGCACGTGGACGGGTGGCGCCACCAGGTAGTCGCATTCTCGCAGCACAATGAAAGTCTAAAATAAACCAAAGCTCAAAACACTCTTCTAATAACGGAGGAAAGTCATCATCCCCTGTCAAACTAGGACGGCCGTTTCGTCCTTGGAAACTTTTTGGGCCTCCTCCACTTGCTTCCCTGACAAACAAGGACGACCGTTTATATAATCCTAAACAGGACAGGCCGTTTCGTCCTCTCGCCTCTATTAACTCCAATTTACTACTACTACTTCGCAGCCAACATTTACCTGAAGAGTTTTTCTTGGCGGGCCAAAGCAAGAGAGGGTGAGGTGGCTAATTGTGGTCTGAATTATTCTCTTCACAATTTGAATAAACAAATAGAGAAAGCCAGCTGAAAACGTGCATGCCATAACACCCAATGAAATTAACACAAGAACATATTCTTCAACTATTCTTCTATAAGATCTAATTGATGTTCTGACACAAGTAAACCTGCATCTTTCTTCGACTGTTCTTTTCCACTACATCTTAACTACAGGATATTCTTCAACTATTCTTCTACTGCATTTTAACTAGGACTGAAAATTGAAATAGTCCCAAACTTATAGCCATAGATGAGTGTTTACCATGATGCATCACAAAGTTGCTGAATGCCCAAAAGTCCAAGAGAAGAGTGATCACTGCCGGCCCCATTCCGCAAAGCTCGAGACAGTGAACGGGGACGGAAACCCATCCAAGGCTGACGAAGCGATGGGAAGCCACCTCCACTAGATCCATCGAAGGAGGATGGTGCCATTGTCGAGCCCTTGCTGAGACCACCAGTGATTGGGCGAGCCGCGGCCCTGGCTGAGCCACCATCACGACCGAGGGAGCGGGCCATCTGCGCCAAGCCACCGCCACGACCGAGGGAGTGAGCTTTCGCCACCGAGCAGCCACCATGGACGAGGGTATGGGCTAGGCTACAACAACCATCGCTGCCAACGCCGATGGTGTCGAGCCTTTCTGCAATACAAAATCATTAAGGAAGCTATTGTAAGTAGGAGACTGTTGAATAAGAAAAAATTTAAGGTCGTCTTTTCCTTTGTTAACTTGCTAGATCTACTAGTTTAGCAAAGCAACTATATCAAACATCTGGAGATGCTCTTATAAGCGCAATTAAGGAGGTTTGCATGGCTTTCTTTGGATGACAGCACCTTATTGTACATATCAGTATACAATTAAGAAAGGAACGTAGAGTCCCACCCCAAGTTCAAAAAAAGGAACGTATCCGAACTGAGTCCGTCAAATATACATACATAAATACTGTCACGCCATCGTCAAGTTAAACATGCATATTCTCGAAGCTCGATCTGCACGACTGCACGTAAAGATCGTCTCCGATCTGATGATGGCCGCAGTATCCGTGACACCACCAGCGGCAGCGATGATCTCGTCGACAACATCGCCTCCACCTCCTCCATGGTCCGGCCTCCTGCCGGACCTCCTCCGCGAAATCCTCACACACCTCGGCCACGGCGACGTCGCCCGTGTCCGTGCTGTCTGCCGCGCATGGCACTCCGCCGCGCGCCACTACCAGCAGCAGCTCCCGTGGGTGGTGCTCCCTAACGGCTCCTTCGGCACCATGAGCGGCGACTACTTCCGCCGAGTCCCCGGCCTGCCCGACAACGCGACCTGCGTCGGCGCCACCGGCAGCTGGCTCGCTCTCGACCTCACCGACGATGTGTTCCGCCGCACCAACTTACTGGACACGTACGACAGCACCGCGTTCACTTTCCTCAAGCCCAGGCGCGACGTCAGGCACAAGCACAGCTACCTGTTGTACAACCCTTTCACCGGCAGGACCGTGCCGCTTACCGAGCTAGACTCTGTCGCCGGAGACGTTCCTGAGACGTTTGAGATCCGCAAGGTGCTCATGCGCCGCTCTGCTAGCCGTCATGATGATGACCTTGTCGCCATCACCACCAACAACCGGAACTACACGATGATTGTATGTCGCCCCGGGAAGAGCAGTTGGGTGCTTCCCTACATAGGCATCATGGACGTTGCTTTCTTCGGTGATGCACTCTACGGGATGACAATGGAAGGGGACCTAATTGTGTTTGAGCTTGCGCTGCCGGTGGAGGAGAAGGATGGGAAGCCCGTTGTTTCCCGATTCAGGAGAGTCATCAGTCATCCATTAGCTGACGGTGAAGAAGATCCATTGAGTTGGATGGACGATTACTGCATTACCAACGATGACGACAAGTTGGATGACAATGAAGAGGCGATGATGACAGAAGATGCCGATGATGTGATGATGCTGGAGGACGGTAGGGAGATCCTTATCGATGAGGAGATGCCCCATGAACCCAACCACATTGTGGTCACCAGGCGTCTCGTTGAGTCATGCGATGGCCAAGAGCTGCTCATGGTGGGGCACGAGGAGAAATCACCAGCGTTTCATCCCTCTTACACTCGCAAGCTAGACATCTTCAAAGCGGACATAGACGCAGGACGATGGGTTCCGGTCGTCACCACCAGCGCGCTATCTCAAGGCGAGGCGCTGTTTCTCAGCCGAGCATCCAGCAAGGCCATTCGTGCCTATGGAGATATCAGAGAGGGTTTTGTATATTTTGTAGATATGGACGATGCGTTCGACACCAGATCTGGGACTCGTAACTGGTTTAGCTTGCCACGACAGAGAAAACATGCATATTCGGAGTTCCTTACATGGGTTTTCCCTCCACTGCTAGTGTTGTAACTCACAAGCAACTCTATATTATGTTATTACTCCCTTTAGTCCTGTTTATAAGACGAACATCCAAAACAAGGCTTAAACTTCATAATCTTTGACTAATAATTTGATAAACAGATTTAATATGGTCAAATTCATGATCAAATATACTATTCAATGATCATATAATTTTATAATAATAAAAAGTTATAATGGTCAACTTGTGATTTAGATGACCGTGTCATATTTGACTATGCCTTATAAACGGAACCGGAGGGGGTATCTAATAAAGCAACATAATAACAAGAAAATACACCAACCATTTGTTTAATAATGTTTTCATATATGGATGTGCAAACTTGACCTATTTTGTGTATTAATCGTACAAATATATGTTTTTATTTCTTAAAGAAAACATATTGTCCTGGCTTCAATATCTACTATACTAAATTTATTTTGGAGTATTCTACCAAAGTTCTGCTGTAATTCGTTTCTTACTATTTTGTACCCAATTTTGATGTATTATACTGTTCTAGTATATATATCTTCAAAACACCTTCGCCATATATGTTGTCAAAACCTAAGTATTTTTTCCCATATTGTCAAACCTAGTTTTTTCTTTCTTTCTTCCCTTCAGATCCATCACAATCTAGAGAAGGTATTCTTATCTGACCCAATCCGATGGAGTACGGTTGGATTATTTTCATGGAACCCACACAAGAAAGGAACGTACCCGAACTGAGTCCCACTCCCACCCCAATGCAAATTAAAATCGACTCCTTGCGTACCTAGTTTATACTGTAGCATCGTCATACATATCTACTCGCAGCTCGATCTGCACGGGATGATGGATCAATCGACATCTCAACAGGATCGAAGTCGTCATATGAGTACCTAGTTTATGATTGGTCTGCGTCGATCTGCCGATGACGGCAGCATCCTCCGTGACACCAGCGGCAGCCGGCAATGATCTCGTCGACATCGCCTCCTTCTTCTCCTCCATGGTCCGGCCTCCTGCCGGACCTCCTCAGCGAAATCCTCACGCACCTCCACTGCCCCGGCGACGTCGCCCGCTTCCGTGCCGTCTGCCGCGCATGGCACTCCGCCGCGCGCCAGCACGGCCACAGCTACCACGAGCAGCAGCTCCACCCGTGGGTGGTGCTCCCCAACGGCTCCTTCGGCACCATGAGAGGCAACTTCTTCCGCCGAGTCCCCGGCCTTCCTCACAACGTGACCTGCCTCGGTGCCACCGGTAGCTGGCTCGTTCTCGACCGCACCGACGACGTGTTCCGGCGCACCAACTGCAACTTCCTCAAGCCCAGGCACGACGTCAGGCACAAACACAGCTACCTGCTCTACAACCCTTTCTCCGGTAGGACCGTGCCGCTCTCCGCGCTGGACTCCGTCATCGGCGACGTCCCGGAGACGTTCGAGATCCGCAAGGTGCTCATACGCCGCTCTGCTAGTCGTCCTGAAGATGACCTTGTCGCCGTCGTCACCAATAGCCGAAACTACACGATAATCATATGTCGCCCTGGGCCTGGGAAGGTTTGTGCTTCCCTACTTAGATGTCTGGAACGTTGCTTTCCTCGGCGACGCGCTGTACGGGATCACATCGGACGAGGACCTAGTCGTCTTCGACCTTGCCAAGGACGACGATGGTGAGCCCATTGTATCCGGGCTCAAGAGAGTCATCAAGCATCCATTAGCTGATGGTGAAGAAGACCAATTAAGCTGGATGGACGAGTACTACAATATCAACTTCGACAATTTCTTGGATGATGACGACGGCGTGATGATGGTGGGTGACGACGAGGACAAGATGTTGCTGTGGGACGGTACAGTCGTTCTTGGACTTGATGTTGTGACCACCATGTGCCTCGTCGAGTCGTCATGCGAGTTGCTCATGGTGAGGCACCAGGAGCAACGGCCTCCAGTCCATGATCCCACTTACACTCCCAAGGTGGACATCTCAAGGCGGACTTGGACGCAGGACGATGGGTTCCGGTTACTAGCTCAAGGCGAGGCGCTCTTTCTCAGCCGATCAGCCAGCAGGGTCACTCGTGTGTATGGAGATATCAGAGGGTTTTATATATTCTTTAGATATGGATGACGCGTTTGATACCAGATCTGGAACTCGTAGTCCGGTTAGGCTGCCATGGCAGAGAAAACAGGTAGCTAGAGAGTTACACACATGGTTTTTTCCTCCACGGCTGGTGCTTTAAGCACAAGCAACTCTTTCTGTCTATTTATGAATAAAAAACAAGAAAGCATCAAAAATTTGTTTCATGCATCCATACTTATAGACTCTGCAAGCTTGACCCGATTTCTCTATGTACTATATTATACAATGTTTTGTTCAGAAATCATATTAATTGGCCCTCAAATACTATGAGAAATTTATTTTGCAAATAAAGATTATTTTGGAAGATTCTACGAAGTTCTGTTGTATAGATCACTACTGGAAACCCACCAAACATATACAAACCTTGTAATAAACTCTTTCCATCTTAATTGAAAGGTTGACCTCCTACCATTTACACGGTGTTCCAAGTGATAATTAACTTCTCATGCTTCCATAATCTTTATATTGGGCAGGGCTAGAAGGTCAAAAACCCTTGACAGGTTATAGTGTCCACATTAGGAAAAATATTGGGTGCGGGCATCCGCACTGTGTTTCGAAGGCACCTCCACTCAGATGATGACACGTGCTACTGCTCCGGTTGGCTAGAAGTTTGGAGAGAACGTCCGCTCGGTTCGCCTCACGTATAGGTCAGCTCACCTTCTGCTCACATCAACGCAGTCGGCTTGAGGATACGTTCATGGCTCAGAAGCCTGCGGGCCTTATCTCCACCTGTAGGTTGCTTGCTTTCTCATATACATACCACGCCGTGTGCAGTGCCCATCGCCACCACTGCTACCGCCTCCTCTATGCACCTAATCACCATCGTCGCTGCTGCCGGCATTGCCGCCTGTCGTCGCTACTCCCGCCGCCTCGCTCCTCACCCATAGCTACTATCTCCATTGTGGCCCGTTGCCGCATCGATCTCGCTTCTACGTTCTGCCCAAGTGATTTGGATGGCCACATCGACGACACCGTCGGGGGTCGCACTGGGCAACTGTGTAAAAGATGACGTTGTGTTTCTTATGTAGAAGTAGAAGGTGAAATGTTATATATGCAAGGCTGCTTGATTTCAATCTCGTTCATTGAGTGAAACATGATGAGATTGATGCAATCATGGAACTGGAAGAAGAATATATATACTTGTAGCTTTTCATCATGGTATTAACAGCAGTTAAGTTAGCTTTAATTTTTTTCGCGATATTGTCCTTATGATACGTACGTATTTTATTAAGAGGAAGTATAAGTTTTAGTACAAGACTAGCCTATAGCTAGATAATCCAAAGATTACGCAACAAAACGCAAAAGCAACCATAAAAATAAAGCAGGAGAGTCCTCGGCCACAATACGAAACAGCAGACTGTATGGTGGACTAATATGGATCAATTTCTCGGATCGTGGATGAATATGGCTCTGTGAAGGCGATCGATCATCGTACGTCTGCAGACTGCAGTGCAACTCCACGGCATACAGAGATAATGACAGGTACGAAAACTGATGCAACAAAATTTAGCATGATATATATATCTGCATCTACAGTACTTGTTGACTTATCATTGCTTTCATCAGAAACACACAAACGGTTTAGTTTCTAATTTCTGTAACTAATATCAACACTAACAAAACTGTACTACTTGTAAAGGCAAATATATAGCAATTTAATTCCATATATAGCTAATCAACAAAGACTCTAAAAGCACAAATAAATAAAAATAGAAATGAACAAGTATTGGCTAACAAATATCTACATACTTACTCTATATATTACATCTAAACCACCAACTCTTGTGGGAAAATCCACGTCAGCCATCTACACCTCAGCAGATGATAAACCTCCTCTCCAAGACTAGATGGGATACAGGTCAAGGATGTGGTGTCAAACGCCTCTAACGTGTCATCAAAATATATGAAACGTGCTCTGATGCCTCCATGCACACGAACTGACTTGCTAAAGGATTTGCTGAGGAAGAGGGCCTCATCTTCGGCTAAACAACTACTACCAGTTACCGGAAGCCATTTGCCTGCATTGATGTCTGCCTTGAAGATCTCGACCTTGCGAGTGCTAGGTGGTTCGGAAAAAGAAGAAGGCGCTTGCATTTGCCGCCTCACCATGAGCAGCTCCCCAGCTTGTGACTTCACGAGTTTTCGCATGGTGATAATGTAGTCCTTAGGTTCATTGGGTGACTCCACAATGTCCATGCCATTCACTATCATCCCATTACCACTTGAGCAATCCTCATCTTACGTGTTCTGGGTTTCATCGTCTGCTTCGCCCTCATCCTCCTTTTTATCATTTTGATCTTCTTCACCACCCAAGCCATCCTCCTCTTCTTTATTTTTTGCTTGATCATCCACTTTGTCCTCTTCCTCCTCTTGATCACCTTCGATGTCTTCATCATCATTAGTGCCACCACGACCATCTTGGTTGTCATTGCCATCATCGTCATTGGCACCATGACCACCTTCATCATCATTGTTGTTGTCCTCCCTTTTATCATTCTCTTCTTCATCACATGAGATATCCACCTCTTCTTTATTTTGTGCTTGATCATCAACTTCCTCCTCTTGATCACCCTCAGCATCTCCATCTCTGTCAGTGCCGCCATGACCATCTTGATCATCATTGCCACCATGACCACCTCCATCATCATCGTTGTTGTCGTCATCATTATCTTCCTGCTCGTCATCAATCCAGCTCCAATAGTCTTCCTCCCCTTCGGGCAATGGATTTGTAATGAAGCGTCTTGTCCTCACAACAACAGGCTTGCCATCATTGTTGTCCTCGCGAGACAGAATCCGATGAGGTTTTCATTGGGTGTGATCCCGTACAGCCAGTCTCCGACGAACGCGACGTCAAAGATATCAAAGTAGCACAATACATGCGTGCCCTTCCCAGGGCGGCAGAGGATGATGTTGTAGTCCCAGTTGTTGGTCACGACGGCGATGACATCATCGGGACTCGACGACGAGCGCATCAGCACCTTGAAAATCTGGAACCTTCTGGAGACACTGCGGATGATAGCTTCCAGCTCAGGCAGTGGAACGGTGGCTCCAGAGAAGGCGTTCTGCAAGAGGTAGCTGGGCTTGCGCTTCACGTCGTCTTTGTCGAGAAGACAACAGGAGCACTTGATGCAGATCTTGCCCATGACGTATTTGAGGTCGTCCTCGTCGCAGGTGCAGTCCAGCGCAAGCCAGTCGTCGGTGGAGCCGACGACACAGGTCATGGCGGCGTCCTCGTCCCCAACTGGTGGCAGTCCCGGGAGGCCATCGAAGAAGACACCGTCGCAACCGCCGCCGCCATCGTCGTCGTCATCGTCGCCGGTGACGACGCAGAAGGAACCGTCCGGGAGGACGAGCCAAGGGAGGTGGCCTCGCAGGTGTTCATGCGCGGCGGAGTTCCACGCGCGGCAGACGGCGCGGAAGCGTGCACGGTCGTCGGGGAACGGCAGGTGGGCGATGACACGGCCGAGTAGCTCGGGGAGGAGTTCGGACCAAGTCGGAGACGTCGGTGGCGGCGGCTGGGTGGATGACGACGCTGATGCTTCCATTGTTGCCATCGTATCGTACGTATTGAATTGCTTAGTGCATACAAGATCCATAGATGGATACATATATATAGGTGGTGGAAGCTACCCAAGAAGAATTATTATCTCTCGTGAAGACAACGGAAGGTCGTTGCGTCGTCTGCAAGAACTCTATGCATGATCCTCAAGCAGAGTCCATGGTCTGCGATCCTGTCTGTAATCTGTTACAACGCCTGGCAATAATATGCATGAGGTCACTAACGATTGGCCCGCGTGAGATGGAGTCCTGCCGGCCCAAAGTAAGATTCCATCACCAGTTGAACCATCCTCATCCTCTCATCAAGTAGAGTCCGGTCCCAATACTCTCTCATCCATGCATACAAGACTGGGCCACATATGGGCTGATTTTTTTGGGATCCTCGTACACAAGATTTGGCCATTAATATAATGGGCTTCTCATACGCATATACGGTCTTCATAGGTATTTTGGGTATTCGTGTGATGGAAGACTGAGAATTCGATCTCTTTGGTTTGGTCTTCTTGGTCTTGATTTTTTTTTTGCCCACCCTTGACCATGACATAGAAAATACATATTTTGTAGGTACCACTTTAATGAAAAGTTTCAATAATTTTCATAATTTATCAAGAATTGCAGTACATGTAGGATAAATAAATACTTGGTAATTGCATTGCAGTGTTGTAAACAAGTTTATGTGCCATTTTTCGTTCCATGCTGGCCAAATCAAGTCCTAAAATATAGGTTGTGTGAATTGTGATGCCATGCTGATATATTACTAAATAATTTTGCTCCTTTTTACAGACGTCCAATCGATACACATCTAATCTAACCAATCTCCTATGTAGTTTTCCTCCTTTTTACCCTAATATCTAGTCAACACCATGCATTTATTCGTCTCTTCACTACTAGAGAATAGACTTTTGGACTGCATGTGATTTTGCCTTTAGTCTCGAAAAATTTTATGTTCGAGGGTAAAGAACCTTTAGTCCCGGTCGGAACGGACTAAAGATAATCTTTTAGTCTCGGTTCATATCACCAACAGGGGCTAGGTTGGTAATACAACCCAGACTAAAATTAGACCCTTTAGTCCCAGTTGGTGTTACGAATCGAGACTAAAGGTTCCTTTAGTCCCGGTTGGTAACACCAACCCGGACTAAAGGTCCCTACAGAGTGAATTTAAAAGAAGAGAGTATAAAGGTCCCTACAGAGTGAATTTAAAAGAAAAGAGTATCTTATGTAAGTTAGATGTGTGCGGGAGTTGAGATGGTAGAACACACGCAATGCTGAAATGGGAGGTATTGGGTTCGAATCTCCACAGCAGCGCAACTTTTTTACCCAATAACACAAGCCCTAGAGGGTCCCTTCCATATGAGAGCTTCAAAGTTTCTTTTCTTTCTTATTTGGAAACATACTAGTGGTCATTCATCATCACGTACATAAGTACAATAGATATCCTTTGTCACGTTGTTTTACTTGTAAATCTAGGTTCCCTTTACCACACATTAAGGAAAAGCCAAGGATTGGCTCAGTTTCTACAAATTTGCAACAAGTTGATGCATTTGCGATCCACATAGTCAAGTGTTTGGCGAATATACATTTTAAGCTAATAGGTAATAAGTGTTATTGTGATAGCTATTCTATATTTCTTCTTAAAAAAGTTCAAATTACTCAAAAAAAAAGTTTTGCCTATGGTCAGATATCCCCCTAAACTGAAAAAGTTGGAGGAAGTAAATTGAACCAACTGTTAGTTTAGTTTAGGGGGTGTTATTGGGACGTAGGCTAAATTTGAGGGGACTAATTTGGACTTTGCCCTTTTTTTTCTTCTAAATCATTTAAATGACACCCTATCATTTTTCCTTTCTGAAAGGAAAAAATAGACGGTACATACAGGACTTTAGTAGATGAAGAAAAAAGTCTGCAGACTTTTCATTCCGTGCATGAATGTTCAGGCGTCCTGTTCCAAATTAAACATCATCATCACAATGCAACTGGATGATGGACGCCTTGACTACTGAGATATAGCTATATTGAGTATTGACTATTGAGTCATTGGTCACAATTAAAATGAGATGTTGAATTGAATGCAAAGGATGGCCATACGGGATCCAATCACTAATAATCGATCAACAAAAATTAGCCACTAGACTATTCAAACTAATTGATACTATGTGCTACTCCATACTTAAGTAAACTCTTATAAAACCAAACTCTATTAGCTATTTCTCTCAATATACAAGATATCCACCTCATCAATTCACTATTAAATGCATTTATATATGGTCAACTAGCATCTGCAATTATAATCAAGGCACATCATGCATTTAGTTGTCCACATTAACATGTCATGCTATCTTTTAATCTTTAGTTATAATTATTTATCTCTTTATATAAATAATTTTATTTCAAATCATCAGCAATTTCTATAACAATGCACAGGTATTCAACTAGTATTTGCTAAAGTCAAACCAAGGGCCGGGTGCATGAAATTCATTTTAACAAATTGGGCGGAGACGATGGAAATGGTGGTTGCATTCCGTCAACTATGTTACCGTGTACCATGGAGGGCTACAGCTGGATGTACTATACAAGATTGGGAACCTGAACCGAGCTACGCAAGAACTGCTTATTAATTTATATTTTTTTTGCGATCGGGTTGTATGCCCGTTTTTCATTAAGAGAGAAACAAACAAGTTACAACCAGATCACGAGGTCGCGACAATGGCGAGCAGCCAGTGCACGGAGCAGCACCCACAGTCTGAATATTACATGCCGAACGTGTGTCGCGACCAAAGCAAATCAAGAGCTGATAGCGGGGCGTAACCGGCCGAGGCCCAATCGGTCGCCTCCCTGATGATCGACAGCACTACCTCATGCGTGGAGGATTCCGTGTGGTTGAAGACCCGTGCGTTACACTCCTTCCAAACGGACCACAACAGCAGCAGGAGCATGGAGTCGAACAAAGGCCGGGATGTGGCTTACCACACACCTGGTGGGTGGAGACACAGCCAAGGAAGAGATGACTGGTCGATTCCGGTGCTTGACCGCATAAGGCGCAGGCATCATTATTTTTGCAGAGCATGCTGTTTGTGACGTTCTGCAGTCCAGAGCCTACCGTGGAGGGCGAGCCAGAAGAATAGTTTCACTTGGTCTTCCACAATTCTCTGGCTCCCAACAACTTTGTGGAACCACAGAAGAATGCCCTGTAAGTTAGGTTTCCTTTCCACCGGTCAAACCGTACAGCTCATCTACCGGCAGCCGGTCGCCTTCATCTTTCATCAGATACGTCTTCATCAACCTGCGATTGTAATGTAATACAACTCATTTAAATTTTGGTAAAATAATCCCTACGTATACGGCGGCTACCGGCCGGGTCCACCGTATGGCCAGTCAAACAAATAGACCACTTTGTCAGGTTTCCACCCTGGTTGGGTTTTTGGTAAATAATGACAAAATTGTTAAGGAACTGATGATAGCTTTATCAATAAATTATAGGAAAACATTTATCAATAAATGGACAGGTGGTTTAAGGCCATGACGAGTCATAAGATGCAAGTTGGAAGTATATGGAGACCCCAAATTTTCAAAGCAAATGGGTGTGAGTGTGCATGTGTGAATGTGAACATCATCCATGACGATGAACTTATTCCATGTCGACGACACTCCATGTGATAAGCAAGCATGCATGTATGGTTGTTTATTAATCAACATACAAATAATCAACTACTAGCTACTTCTTTGATCATCATCTACCAACTGATATGCCATCAATAATTCCAAACCTATCAAATAAAATTGTCTTTAAATAACTGCTGATTGGCATTATTTTTATTCTTTTATTATACAAATATATAAGATAGGAAATAATTGATAAATACAATATATCCTCTGGTTGCCTTACTGCCACGCCTACAACGAAGACGTACTAGAGAGCTGTCCGATCCTATCTGCACCATCCGTGCGTGCGCCCGTCATCAACAACGTCATGATGACTCTGTGTAATAACTAGCTTTGTAAAGCACTCTATATATCACGCCTGAGGACCGATGGTTTTGCATTGGATGTCTCTAGTTGCCTTCATTCGTGAAGCCTAGCTTTGGGTGCACACTGCCTCCTACTGTGTCTGTGTGCAGGGGAGGTACTACACGCGTAGCTCTGGCCTGTTGCCTGCTGGCCAGTTCCTTCTCCCAGATTGCTTCTTGCTAGCTATAAGTTTCTCTATACGTTTCTCTGGATCCATGCTTTCATATGCTTCTACTATCTAGCTTAGCTGGGACCTTTTTTCATTCACTTAATGAAATTTTCCCTTGTTCTAGAAAAAAAGTTTAGCTGCTATTTGAATTCTTCTGTAGCTGGGGGTGGGTTGAAGCTATTCTCAGTGCCAAAAAGAGCTGTGGTAGCACACATCGTCTTCCACGAAAACTACTTCCTCGAGGAAGCACCACCACAGTAAGTGTAGATTAAGCTAGCAAAAGTCAATTATATACTCATGTGAGCTACTTATTATAAACACCTTTATCCTACTCCGTCCTCGGCTCCATTTTATAAGAAGTATGTAGTGCACAGTCTCTTACACTACTTATGATTACAACCATAATCATTTGACAACAAATCATATTATAAATCTAATAATATCAAATTTGTATTGCAATAGTTAAAAATTATTGGATAAATTATTGGCCAAAGATTGTGAAGTTTAAATCTTGATATGCTTGTGGTGTGTGCCTTATAAACTAGTGTAGAAGAAGCAACAAATAAGAAACCTTTTTTGTATTACCAGGATCAAATAAGTAAAAAGTACAAGGCCAAAGCGATGTCGGATATGGTGGTTAGCGCATACAAGGGGGTGATTGATTCTGCTGTTGCCAAGCTCAAGGAGCTCATGACAGGGGACATGTGTGCCAACCTCATAGGCGTGTCAAGCAGGGACATTTTGTTTCTCAGGGATGAGCTGCCCGCATTGAATGCCCTCCTCGAGAAGCTAGATGATGCTGAAGAACTTGACCCAGAGGCGAAAAATTGGAGACACCAAGTGAGGGAGATGGCTTACGACATTGAAGACTGCATCGATGATTTCAGTAATAACATCACAAACGTCGATGCCAAGGCTGGCTTCATCGACAAGGCTTCGCATTTTCTCAAGACTTGCAGGGCCCATATTGAGGCTGCCTCGCAAATTAAGGATCTCAAGACTCGTCTTCAGGAGATACATGAACGTCGTAAAAGGTACAAAGTTGGACATTACATTTCCAGTACTACCTCAGTGATGGTTGATCCTCGCATATCAGCATTCTACAAGGAGGCAACCAGCCTCGTGGGCATTGAGAGCCCAAAGAGAGAGCTTACCAAGTTGGTAGTGGATGAAGAGAAGCAACTAAAGGTTATGTCAATCATTGGATTTGGAGGTTTAGGCAAGACAACCCTTGCTACTCAGGTGTACCGTGAAGTTGGAGGGCAATTCAACTGCAAGGCATTTGTATCTGTTTCTCAAAAACCAGACATGATAAGGTTACTCACAAATATGCTATTGCAACTCAAGCAACATCCTTCTCAAGCTTGTGAGGTACAAGACCTCATCAACAGTCTCAGGGAATATCTAATGGATAAGAGGTACAAATTATTATATTTATTTAATTTGTATCAGTTAGCATCTTTGTGACGTACTCGTTTGACCTTTAACTAATGAAAAATCATCATCCTAAAATAAATCAACTTCTCATGAAGCTATGTTAAGTCAAACTATTTTAGGTTTGACCAACTTTATAGAAAAGACCACTAATATGTATGGCATCAAACAAGTATATCATTAAAAAAATATGCATTTCATGGTGTATTAAATAATTAGTGTCATAAACATTGGAGCTGTTTTTATAAACTTGATCAAACCTAAAATTGTTTGACCTTAAAACAGATTTAGAAGTTCATTTATTTTGGGATGATGTGGTAGTTGCTTTATCTTCTGTGGTCAAAATTTAATATATATATATTTCTGCACATTCTTATATCCTCAACATCTTGGATTTCTTGTTGTTCACCAATTTTATTTGTTGAGAGACCATTAATTTGACATGTTTTAAGAGAAAAGTGACTAAAATGAGTTAAACTTTACTTGACAATGATTGTCTAGGAATGCTATTTAATTTGTTTTATTTATGTATATATTTGTATGGTCACTTTTGATGGTTTGTTTGTGCCATACTCTTAATCTTGGTGATACCCTTATAAAAAAAGCTTAGCTGCAACAATGCAATAGATTGGTGAACTATTTACTATAATTTGAATATTAACACAAAATAGCTACATATTTTTACTATTATTTATAATATAATGATGAAAAGACCACAACATATATTAGTTTCCTTTTGCAAAAAGTTGATATAGTTAAATCTATTCAAAATAGAGTGTTTAATTATTCCACGCACCAGTTAATGTGTGCCCCACATGGAATGGTTTTGTAGGTACCTCATTATAGTTGATGATTTGTGGGATGTCCCTTCATGGAATACTGTTGCATGTGCCTTTCCACAAAATAATAAGCATAGCAGAATTATAATAACTACAAGGCACGGGGATGTGGCAAGGATATGTTCTACTAACCATGGATGCATTCATAATGTGAAGCCCCTTAGTGAGCAAGACTCAAAAAAATTATTTTTTAATAGAATATTTGGATCTAAAGATGGCTGTCCTCCTCACTTAACAGAAGTTTCATGTAACATTTTGAAGAAGTGTGGCGGCTTACCCCTTGCAATTGTTACAGTAGCTAGTATTTTAGCATGCCAACCCACAAGACTGAAGGAACAGTGGGAGTACATTCAAAGTTCTCTATCCACTAATAAGTTTGCAAGAAAGTCTACCTTGAAAGATATGATGCATATATTAGAACTCAGCTACAAGAGTCTCCCCCATCATCTGAAGGCATGTTTTCTTTATCTTGGTGCTTACCCAGAGGATTGTGTGATTAGCAAGGTTGAGCTAATTAAACGTTGGGTAGCAGAAGGCTTTGTGAGTCACTCTCCTGGACAAGATGCATGGGTTATTGCAGAGAATTATTTCAATGAGCTGGTAAACAGAAGCATGATTCAACTTCCATATCAAGACTACTATGCTGAAGTATCTCATTGTAGAGTTCATGATATGATGCTTGATATGATTCTAATAAGGTGCAGAGAAGATAATTTTATTAATGTAATACATAATCCACAAGTTGCGGCAGAAGTACAAGACAAGATTCGTCGACTCACCATTGACTTGAATGGTGTAGTGGATGACACAATGGATATGAACATTACTAGGACAGTAGCACATGCTCGTTCTCTTGCTGTATTTGGAGGATCCAAGTGGATACCACCATTGTTGGAGTTTAAATTTCTACGGGTGTTATTCCTTGAATTCTTTCTACGTGAGATGATAATTGACCTCACTGGTATCAATCAACTGACACAGCTGAGATATTTAAAGGTTGAGTGCAAGGAATGTCTAATGGATGGTGATATACCATCACAACTCTCCATAATATTACCTACTCAAATACGGAGGCTCCAACATTTGGAAACTTTGGAATTACCTTGGGTATCAGATTGCAGTATTCCATCAATATCAGACATCATTGATTTGCCACGCTTGACCCATCTGGTGTTGCTGCAACATAAGGGGGGTTTGCCAGATGGTATTGGTAAGGTAAAATTACTACGCACTTTGCATGGATTTAATCTACCAGTAAGCTCACTAAAAAATATAGATGGCCTTAGTGAGCTCACCAACCTAGTAGATCTTTCATTGCATTGTGGCGGCAAAGGATACCCAAAATCCACTACACTAGGATGGATGAATGCTGTGAGTTGTTCCCTTGAGAAACTTGGTAACCTCAAAGCACTTTCTGTGAGGTCTAATAGTCTTAGTCCTTGTGTTGATCCAATGAGTAGCTGGTTTTCACCCCCTTTCCTCAAACTTGAGAAGCTTGATGTCTTAGATTGGACATTCTCAAAAGTTCCTAGATGGATTGGCCATCTCCACTACCTTCGTGAGTTGGCAGTTGGGGCGAAGCAGATACTCCAAGAAGATGTTAGTATGGTTGGCACAAGACTACCCTTCCTTATCCATCTAAGCCTACGTATTGTTCCATGCATCCCAACGAAGGAAAGGAGGATAACAATAGCAAGCTCCACAGGATTTCCAGCTCTTCGACTATTTTGTTTTGACTCTAGTAGGATGTCACACCTTGAGTTTGGGGTAGGTGCTATGCCTCACCTCCGACGGCTGCTATTAGGAGTTGATCCATGGAAATGGGACAACACCACACCTCTTGGCCTTTCACACCTCTTGTACCTCGAGGAAATACGAGTACTAACAGCATCAACAGCTGTTGCAAGATCTGAATCAATGACAGAGAAGTCTGCACAAGTCAAGTGTGTTTTTGAAGATGTTGTTAATGCTCTCTCAAGTCGTCCAACATTTACCTTGCTCCCAAGGATTCGTTCTCTTTCAGAGCATGTAAATTGCTGTAAAATTAATATGCAAACAGTTGCCTGTAAGTAGGAGCATTAGCGCAATGTAAAGGTGCTGCTCCTCGCTACCCCTTTATGTTGGAGTGGAGACCATCATCATTGGCTCATTGCACACAATTTCACCTAGCATTCTTGTGCTTGTCTATGTAGTCTGGTTCTTCTAACAATCTAACTATTGTTAAAAAAAAATCTTGACCACAAAAACAGTTGATATTTTAATTCTTCATCCTTTGTTGCAAATTGGTCAACTACTTATTACTCCATATATAATTAACTATGTGAACATAAATAGGTTCACATTTATCTATTTATGATAGTTGTATCTAGTTTCAATTACACAAGCTTTATATATTATTAGTTATTTTATTATGTCCCCAATCGTAAATGCATGTGTGCTTATGAACAAGTTGGCAGCACTGTGCTATGATCGGAGTGCTCGGCCGTGATTATTGGCATAAAGTATACTATACGGAACATCCTAAGAATACTATATGGGGGTAATTAAAAATATATTATGAAACATTCCATTTATACAATGTGAATATCATAAAGGATACCATCTCATTAATATAGTAGAATAATAAATAATATATTTAGAACATAACAAATATACTACACAAACAACAAATGTATTTGAAGAATTAAAACAGGAAAATTAAGGAAAAATATTTAATCTCAATAAAATGTATATTAGAACATTCCATACATACAACATGAACAATAAAAATAGAATATTTCATCTGTACTATAGACAAATAGAAATAAAAAGATATACCACATATCGAACATGAATACTATAAAAGCCCATTTGGCTCTCTGAAATTTTCAGAATTAAATTTATTGTATAAACTATAGTTGTGGATGAAAAATCCAGGGAATTATCTCCAACTTTACTTAATTTGGGGAAGAAGAATCTATGGAATCTATTTCTCACCTCTCACCCTATGAATTTAAGATAGGCTTATACGTGAACTTTGGAAAGTTGTGGGATTTTAAATTTTTCTTCCACAAATATAGTTTATAATATGAATTCAATTCTAGAAATTCTAGAGAGCCAAATGCATGGGCCCTAATAATAATTTAGAATATACAACAAAAATAGTATGAGAACAATAATCTCCTTGTCCTGCAATAGAACAAAAATTCATTCATGTGAATATCACCTCAAGATCATGAATGGAAGTAAGTACTACAGCATATATAGGAAAATATACGAAACACAATAATATATTATGGAACATTTTATAAATACTATAATGATAATTCAAATACACCTCATAAATGTAAATACTACAAGAACAATCATACTATATTATAGAAGAAATATTTCAAGTGATTATCACCAAAATATCATAGATGCAAGAAAAAGGTAATATAGAATACAAAAAATAAAAAATAAAGGGAAATTTAAAACCAAAACTAAAATGAGACGTGAATAAAAAATAAATAAGTAAGTAAATAAATTAAAAATGAATAAAAGATAAAGGAAATAGAAAGTAGAAGAAATATCAACGGAAACAAAAGAGAAAAAGAAAAATAGAAGAAGACGAGAAAGGTAACAAAATAATGCTTATAGAAACTAGCATATGCGATGAGCATTTTTTTTATTTTTTGCGGTGTCACCAAATATATCGGGCCCAAAAATCAATTGGTGGGCCAAAGGTGCGCTGCTGCCGTCCGAGCTCTCGGTCTCGGACACGATCTCGATCTTCGTCCTCCCATATCGCCGTGATCCCGTCTGCCGCCCTCCGCCATCTCCGTCCTCTTGTTGCCCACGCGCCGCGCGAAGGTCTTCTTGGACGACGACGAGTCGGCGCCGCGTAGCTACTCGTGGTACCTTGCCTTACCTAGCGTTCCACAGTCTACCTGCTTTGCTTGCTTATCTATAGGGTTCTTCTATATTGATTCAGAGTTCAGAACTAGTAATGAAATCGGCTTCTCGGCGTCTGTGAAAAAAAAAAAAGAACTAGCATTTAATTATTAGCTCCTAGCAAACGATTCATTATATACATGGTACGTATTTCTTGCATAATATAATATAAGGCCTTGTTTAGTTCCACGAAACTTTTTGAGGAGAGAGATTGTAAAGTCCTGTAGCACTTCGTTTTTATTTGGTAAATATTGTCTAATCGTGGCCCAACTAGGCTCAAAAGATTCGTCTCGTGATTTACAACAAAACTATGTAATTAGTTATTTTTTTTATTTATATTTAATACTCTTTACATGCGGCAACAAATTTGTGAGAGGAGAGAGATTGTAAAGTCCTGTAGCATTTCGTTTGTTTGTGGTAAATATTGTCCAATCGTGGCCCAACTAGGCTCAAAAGATTCGTCTCGTGATTTACAACCAAACTACGCAATTAGTTATTTTTTTATTTATATTTAATGCTATTTATATGCGGAAAACAATTGATGTGATGGAGAGAGAGTGGAAAAACTTGCAATTCCAATTGAAAGTTGCATGGAACTAAACAAGGCCTAATTATCCTAAAATCGAGAAGCCTAGCTAGCTTGGTCGCTTCGGTGGTCTTATTAATCATATCTCCTATTCTTAGAATTTGTCAACCCCACCATGCCGTCATGCCATTTCAATCAAACATTCTTTCCAGAGGAAACATGTGCATATGCCGATACACGCCTCGAATGTTTTGTCTCCTGATCTAACACCATACTCATCAATTATCTTTCATTAACAGGCTGTACTTAGAGCAATGGCAGCAATAACCTCACTGAGACCATCACCTTCTCTTCGATCGCCAGTAGTCATCGGAGCTCCTGGTAGCATAGCCGGCTGGAACTATAGTCATGGCCAAAGGAGGCAACCTCCATCAATAATCTCAATGTCTTCTCAAAGTCATCACCAGGCAAAGAGGACCAAACAAGCATTTTCTGGTCTACGAGCAGTGCACACTCCTGCACCCACGCCTGTTCTTGGCAACTTTAGCAGGTCATCGAGAGGAGCGAAGAAGATCAATGCTTGTTACATCCCTATAGCAACGACCCTCGATTGCTTCACTACCAGGGACTTGTTTCAGAACTCTGTTGCCTTTGCACAGACAGCATTCCGTGGATCGTTCGGAGGTGAAAAGAGCATTGGCCTCATCGCCAAAGCTAGTTTTGACAATCTTGTTCAGCGAATGATGGGCCTTCTTACGGTCGCAGAGTACCAAATATGGCGCCTAGGCTGGCTCGTGTCGAGCCACAAAGAAATCCTACTGAGTCAACTTCTACATCTCAGCTCCCTTTACCTCTTAGAGTACATATTCAGAGAGGTAAAATATACTTTTGTATTTGGAGATTTTTTAAAGTAATTCTTCAAGCCCTATAATGGTACATTTTTTCATTATAGTTTTGATCTCCAACGATTAATAATCATGAGTTTGTCTCTTGTTTTACTGTGCAGGGTTTCACAAAGATTAGTTTTGGCATGTGGGGATCAACGCTTAACAAGTGCGGGACTGATTTAACAAAATTAGCAAAGGAGGGAAAGTTCGACCCTGTGATTGGAAGGCAAAAACAGATTGACCAAGTTGTGCAAATTTTGAACAGACGGAGTAAGAACAGCCCCTGCCTGATTGGTGATCCTGGTGTTGGAAAAACAGCGATAGTGGAAGGCCTTGCTCAGCTTATTGCCTCGGGAGACGTTCCTGAAACAATCAAAGGGAAAAGGGTATGTTGTCTCTATAATCTGTATAGAAATTCTAAATTCTTATCCATGGGCAACTATGTATATATGCCTCATGTGATTCTACTAGTTTGGCTTTTATCGCAATCGAGGCTACAGGAAGATTATGTTACAGATTAGTCAACTTTTTTACAGGCAAGCTTGGTATATATGAAAAATTAAGATTTTTTTTTTTTTTTTTTTTTTTTTTTTTTTGCCTTATGAGGTATGTGCACCAATTTGTTCGTCGTTCTGCTATGCAACTTGTGATGTTTTTTTTTCCTTCGGCTTTGCTTGACCTGGCAGGTTATCTCCATCGATGTGGCGGGCCTTCGTGCTGGACAAGTGTACCGTGGACAGTTTGAAGCAAGAGTGAAGAATCTCTTGCGAGAGGTCAAGCGGTCTGGCAAAATAATACTCTTCATCGATGAAGTCCATACTTTAGTAGGAGCAAGTGAAAGGCAAAATGAAGGTTTCATGGACGTTGCCAATGTTTTCAAGCCAGCACTAGCAAGAGGTGAATTGCAGGTCAGCATGAGAAGTCTGTGTTTTTGTTTTTCAATTTGTTTTGCTATATATATATATATATATATATATATATATATATATATATATATATATATATATATATTTCTAACTCATTCTGACATCATATCAGTCCGTGCCTTATTTCAGGTTATTGGTGCCACTACGATTGATGAATACAGGAAGCATATTGAGAAAGATGCGGCATTGGAAAGACGTTTTGGACCTGTAAAGGTTCCAGAGCCAACAGTTGATGAAACAATAGAAATTCTAAGAGGGCTTCGAGAGCGGTACGAGAAACATCACAAGGTCCAGTATGCTGATGAAGCATTGAGAGCAGCCGCCGAGCTCTCGCATAAGTACATCAGGTTTTTTGTTTCATCATTCCTCTCTGTGACGCATCCAATCAAGTGTGGTATGTATCCCCCTCTTAATTTGGCAGCTGCTGCTTGTTAATTTGCAGTGATCGTTTCCTCCCAGACAAAGCCATTGACCTAATTGACCAATCAGGGTCCCTTGTCAGTCTACGGCATGCCCAGGTTGAAATTTGTTGATTCTCACAAAAATAACATCGTCCATTTTCTCATGTTTTATTTCCACACCCTTGTATTTTTTTAAACCAACTTCACATACATAAAATTTTCAAAACCTCATTCTTCTGAACCGCAGCAAAAGCCAGCCGAGGATGTTAGAGATCTCGAAGCAGAGCTTAACAGAATTGTCGAGGAGAAGAATGATGCTGTCCACAATGAGAGCTACAAAAGGGTAATATAATGGTGCTGGTGCATCCATGGCATTTCCTTTATTTTGCCATCTTCTCCTATATATGTCTATATGTAACTGTAACTACTAACTAGAAATAATTAGGCAGAGGAGCTTCGTGACCGTGAACTGGAACTCAAGTCCCTGACTGAGAAGAGCAACAAGGAGATGACGAGCACATACGAGGTGAAGAAAAATCATGGCATGTCGTCTACTACCAGGCCAGTGGTCACCGAAGAAGACATCGGCCACATCATATCCAGCTGGACCGGCGTGCCAGTCCAGAAACTCACTGTCGATGAAACCAACAGGCTGCTGAGCATGGAGCAATCCCTCCACCAGCGAGTCATCGGCCAAGATGAGGCGGTCACCGCGATCAGCCGTGCTATCCGGCGTGCCCATGCTGGGCTCAACGAGCCAGGCCGGCCGATCGGGAGCTTCATGTTCGCCGGCCCAACCGGCGTGGGCAAGACAGAGCTCGCCAAGGCTGTCGCTGCCTTCTACTACGGCTCGGAGACCGCCATGGTTCGGTTGGATATGAGCGAGTTCATGGAAAAGCACGCGGTTTCCAGGCTGATCGGCTCGCCCCCAGGCTACATGGGCCACTCGAAGGGTGGCCAGCTGACCGAAGCAGTGCGACGGCAGCCGCACACGCTCGTCCTGTTCGACGAGGTCGAGAAGGCGCACCCGGACGTGTTCAATGTCCTGCTGCAGGTCCTGGACGATGGCCGGCTGACGGACGGCAACGGGAGGACGGTGGACTTCACGAACACGCTCATCGTCATGACGTCCAACATCGGCGGCGGCATTGTCGTCGCCAACGGCGGCCATGGTGTGGACGTTGGTCATGACAGGATCAAGGACATGGTGGACGAGGAGATGAAGCGCCACTTCCGGCCAGAGTTCCTGAACCGACTGGACGAGACGATTGTGTTCAGGCAGCTCACCAGGGTCGAGGTCAAGGAAATCGCCGGCATCATGCTGGAAAACGTCGCTGCCCGGGTCGGGAAGAAGGGGATCAGGCTGCAGGTGGCGGAGAGGTTCAGAGATCTCGTGGTTGAGGAAGGCTTCGACACAAGCTATGGAGTGAGGCCGCTGAAGAGGGCCATCCTGAGGTTGCTGGAGGACACACTTGCGGACAAAATGCTCGCTGGGCAGATAAAGGATGGGGATTCAATCACTGTCGACGCCGATTTGACAGGGAATGTCGTGTTCAGACATCAGGAGTGAGATTGCTGGCTAATTTCGTGTATATAAATAACAGATGTGTCATTATGTTAGACTAACAATATGTGTTTATAGCATCTCTTTAGGCAGTTCATCATCGGTACATAATATATACGCTTAATGGAAGTCCTTTCATAGAACTATCCCCAAATTTGTTAAGGGACTAATCTCTATCTCTACCAGAAACAAGACGAAATAGGAATCGTCCACAGCGCTTCCTTCGCCCCGCCTGAGTTCCAAAAACGCCGACTCCTTCGCCCCGCATTCCACCAATGAGTGCACACTGCCCGGACCCGCCAAGCCAGGACGTCGTACTCTCCAATCAGCTGTACTGTACTGCCCAATCCCCACTGAGCGCCCTTCCCTTCTTGTGACTCCGGCGCAACGCAACCTTTTCCCGTCGGCCCTCGCCACCACCGCCCGCCGCATCTAGCTCCCCCGCGCCAGCTGCCGACGCCGCCACCCTCGAATCGCCGACATGAAGCACGCCCTTCGCCACACGGACCCCAACACCCACAAGCAGCCGCCGCCAGGACCACCCTAGGCGCGCCGGCCGGATCTGCCCCAGCCGCGCCTCCTGCTCCTCCTCGCCGCCTCCACAGCTGTCAAGGGTCGTCTCCATCTGGACAAGCAGAGCAGGGGCGAAGGCCAGAAGCCACGACGCTCCACGCTCCCAAGTCCCACCCACGAACTCGGGCGCTTGGAGGTAGGCAGCTGGGAGCCCGCCGGGACCAGGATTGCGCCAGCCGCCAGTCACAGAGTCGCCCCAGTGCTGGAGCAGCCGAGCAGCTATCAGCGACGCGGCCCGCGTAGGCCGCAGCCCACAGGACAGTCCGAGCGGCCAGCGGCCAGCGGCCAGCAGTCCAGCGTCCGACGGATGGGAGCGGCCAGCAGTCCAGCATCCGAGGGATGAACTACTTCATTGAATTCTTTGACCTTCCTGATATTTGCTGAGTCCGGTGTTACTCTCTCTGAAATATTTGTTTTCCTGCAGATTCTTCATCACCAGCTCGATAATTGATCTTACAATAGTTTGTCTTTAATTACACAGAAGGTTACTCAATTCTACAATGCCAGCAACTTCACTATTAATCTTAGAAGTGTAAGCCTGGCTCTGTCATTTTGCTCTGAATAATGTCTTGTATCAAGAGAGAAAAACGAAATTAGCCAGGCTCTATCATTTCTGCATATATATCTTCTATCAGGAAGACAAAAAGAAATTAGCTTCTAACATCATGTGCTAGCTAGCTTCTTTCTCTGATCAGAGCTAGACAGAAAGTAGTCTATCAGACCTTGTTTGGCGTTGTGAGTGTGAGCAATAAATTAACGGATATGAAATTGAAATACTCTGGATATATACATGTGAACACATGGTATTCAGGGGATAATAACGACAATACTGAAGATTTTATAGCAAGAATCGCTGATACTGACCAACCATTGTAATTTCTAGGACATTTCTAAACATCAAACTAACTTGAGATATCCCTTGCCATTAGCCATGTCAAAATCTGCAAAAATGTCTCATACCAAGTAACATCTCTATTCAACTAATTGACAAGTTGGCCATGGGAACGGGAACGGAAACTTCATAAAATTGCAGGTGAGTGACCACAACTCCAGAACAAGGTTTCCTCACTTGGACAAGTAAGATTGCTTAGCTACTAGCACACAAACTGGGAATTGACTAATCAATTTTGTGTGCGTGCATGGACTAATCAATTTTGTCTCCTTTTTGTTGTGGTCAGTCAGCGAGATGCCAAAGAAAGCCCCATACTGATTGAGAGAACCGAGAATTTTCTTTCGTACATCAGTTTAGAATTTAGATGGCAATCCATGCTTCGTCTAGCTCATGAATATTAAATATTACATAAAGATAATTATGTTACTGACAGTGCTTAATTATATTTTCATTTTGTTCTTCCTGGTTCTTGCCTAGAGCTTAATTATTTTTTTTACTGTAGGTAGACACTCAGGAGTTTTAAGTGAAAATCACTGAAAAGGGCAAACAGGTACATACAGAACCATGTTTTTTTTATTTCTTTGTGAAAGCAATCATGGAAAAATTGATCAAACCATCACATGTTGTTTTCTGCAATTCGTCTTGCTCAATAGATCGTGAAGATTGGTTGTGTGTTTGCTGGCTAGAATCAGTTTAACCAAATAAAGCTGCTCCCACATTTTTTTGGAAACAGAAGCAATATGCAGAATATATAGAAGACTTTTATATTTTACATACAAGCAAGAGTAAGTTTTTATATCTTCTAAATTTTTTAAATCAAGACTTCCTGAATTCTTATATCTTCTAAATTCTAGATCTAACATCTGTACCAAATTTTAATCCCTGCATCGATCCCCTCCAAACTGAATAACCAATGGCTGCAGAAGGCTAAAAGTTAGCCTATATTCACTCTTTTATTGAATTACATTGTGTCATAATAAACTAGATTCTCGCTACAATCATTAGGATTGAAAACAGACTTTTGGCAAAACTGCAACCATGGCTGAAAAATTGATTTGTGTCTTGAGTGTACGCAGAATTTGCACAGATCTCAGTTTGTGAGTAGCTGCAAGGTACATGTGTGATGGTTATTTATTCATGATTATTGCCTTCAATTTTTGAAGGTGAAGGCGGAGAAAGATATGACTGGAAGACACGAGGTAGGATGCTTATTGATGTTGTGGCACTAAATGATTTTTCTGTCAAGTAGCTGTTCTTGTTAGTGGCACCTGCATTGCAGGAAGTATGATTACAAAGAAACTATTGTATGCATTCAAATCCTACTAATATATGAGGGTTAGTTCATTATTATGAACTTCAGTGTTTTATGAGGCCAATTACCATGAGCAAATTAAAGATTGTAGTTTTCTGTGCTTACTACCTAGGATATTAGAATGCTTCAGTTCAACACTATGCACCAATGGGTTAAGAGGCACCGTGCCATGTATATACTAGCACATTTCCTTCACAAAATGTATCTGAATTTACTAGACATTTGTGCTCTTCACTGGCATCTATATTTGAAAAAAAAATATCTATCTCACAGATGCATTGTGTCCATGTTATTTGCTCGACTTGTTCATCGCCTAGAATCATGTCTTTGGCTATTACAGATTAATACAATGCAAAATGGTGGTTCTTGTGCACCATTTGCAGACAAGACTAACACCACTAAATGTTACAGAATTGCATTGAAAATTCTAAGGTTCCCGTAGCAACGCACGGGCATATGCTAGTTCTTGAGAAGAGAGCTGAATTACTCATGAGTCATGACATCTACTACCACCAAAAAAATCAGAAAAAAAGGTACCGGACGTTACCATGCACCAGGCACCGTACAACTACGGTAACAAACTAGCAGGAACCCGTGCAGTTGCGCGGTCTAGAGAGCTGTAACATATATGTGTGTTCATGAAAACAGTAAACCACAGTAGATATATTAAATTTCATAAGCATTGGTAGTTGGGGTTTAATTACACTGTGCAATCTTTCAGAATATGGATGCCAAGGACATTATCTGGACAAAATTTCATAGCAGTCCGCACCTGTTTCTGATGAGGCACGGCCCGATCTTTCGACAGGTATTGGTAAGTTCGATTGGTGGAGAACTCGACGTTGGCGATCCAGCTTCAAATCAGACACGATTCGAACCCCCGCAACCATTACACCATCTGCTCCGTTGGTTATCAACCAAGCACAACTTGATTGACCTCGCCAAGAAGGCTGTTCCTGCAAGCGAATCGAAGAACACAAGCAAGAAGGTTTCAACACGCAATCTGAAATTGCAAATATGAATGAAGCGAATATCAATTGAAGGTTCAAGAATTCGGTTCCAAAGGACTAATCGACACAAGGGAGGAGATCAAGAACGGGGCCCCGGATCATCGTAAAAGGATTTGTCACCACGCTACAATGAACGATTCAGTTTCTCGATGGAAAACTAAACTCTAAACAAAAAACCCAAGTCTATTTGGCCGCGGCTACGGTTATAAATGTCCTAGGGTTGAGGCGCACCAGAGGGGCGCCCACAACATGGGCCACAAGCCCAACTCGATACAAAGCCAAGTTGGCCCAAAAATAGGTGTCGCAGCACCTATTTGTGGTCACACAGCATGATCTACGAATGTTCTGGAGCTAGGACCAGAACCAAACTGACGGCGTCGTCGTCCCCTTTCCAACGCATATTCGCACGCCTCGTTTCGACGTCGTATGAGAGAATTATGATCAAAACACTGACGACGTGTCTGCTGAATCCGAAAGTGACGTGGCTGCTGAGTTGGAGATGAGTTGCATCTTGGAGAAGACCACGGCGTCGGCATATCCAGCGTGTCGATGTCCTCATCATCCTCCCCTTTTTGAATTGGAGTCGTCCTCGACTCCATCTTGGGGACGTCCTCATCAGTTTCCTCCACAAATAATCGTTTCCATTGAGAAATCTTTTACCAATTACTTCAGCTTCAGCTACCTTCTTATGAGGATCCATTGTCATGGTACATGGATCAGGATCTTTTGTTTGGAAATTTTGGAAATGAGGTTACAATTATTGGATGCACAGTTTCAGGTTATAATGCACGTACACCAATTTGTGTAGACTGTCATAGCCTAAACGATTTGTTATTTTTGTATGGAGAAAAGGAAATGCGCTCCAGATTCTCTGACATCCGCATGATGATGTGCACTGTGAGACAATGCGTCTTGCAATCCTTTTTAATTCAGGACAATGCACCACATAAGAATATCACCATTCAGCTGCAATTAATTTTAGAAAATATAATCAGGTAGCATGCTAGATCTATTGTCATACCTATATCCCATAGCTATTTTATCTGCCGCGAGAAAACTACCAATTCTATGCTGAAATTTGTCCCATAAGTTAAGTAACATGTGATGATTGTAGGAACCAAATATAGAAATAAATTATTGAGTATTCACAGTAAAGTACGAAGCAGATATATAGGGAAACAAAGAGTCCAATCTCCACATATTTTTTTGTTAGCATGAAACACATGGGTTTGGTCCACAAAAGAAACCATTAGTCTCATAAGAAATTTGGCTAAATCCTGCTATAACAATTTGAATGTAGTACTGTCAGTGCATTGCGCTGTGCAAGGTGTGTTTACTGGATGAGCTAGTCAATGTAAATTAAAAGAATTAACCGTTTCAGGATCTACATGTCAATTAATTAAATAAATAAACTTTTCAGTAGGCGAACAAAGGACATAACAGAACAAAGGGATATATAGCATTTACCGCAATATCTTGTGTGACCAGTGGATCTTGATATGTTAACCTATCGGCCTACCATGCTCCTGCAAATTTAGGCATTAGATTGGCCCAACCATAAGGGAACACAAGAAGATTCACATTGAATAAAAAAAACAAAGAGGAGCAGCAAAGCAGCTCACATGCAGGAAATTGTCAGAAGCAACTGGACAGGCTGCAAACATAGGTAAGCAAAGTTTTGTGGACATTTCATGGAGCAGCCGAAGGGCACAGAAGAGGAAGGTCTGAGGAGACAGTACTTGGGAGGCACGTAGAGGCCCGCTGGCAGCCGTAGGGCGCGCGTTGCAGCGCGGAGAAGGGGGTGAAGGAGTTGAGAGCGCCCGGAAGCCGCATGACCTGGGGCGGACAGGGCGCCGAGCGGAGGCGGCGCGGCCGTGTGGACGCGACTGATGATAGAAAGGAGGGAGGAGCGACGGAGACGGATAGGGAGGAACATAGGTGGTCGGTGATGCCTCCAGCGCCACGCTCGCCAGGGAGGGATGCAGTGACGGAGGCAGCAGCGCAGGCGACGCCGTCTTTCTCTCTCTCCTTTTGGCCACTGTTCTGCATAGCTCCAGGGAGATGGGTGGGATAGTGATGTCCTAGAAGGTTCGTGGACATGGGCATCTGGTGGCCATTGATGGCAACTCGCATGGCCAGAAAGAGCAGGTGATGTGGCACGTTGTGGAAGTTGGAAGATGAGTATAGGAATCTGGTGGACGTTGATGGCAAATCGCATGGCCAGACAGTGGAGGCGCCGGCCTCATCGCTAGCTGCTCACCCGTCCAGGATCGGCTGCTCCATCGCAGGGGTTCATGGACTTGTTCGTCGGTGGGGTCAATCCCAAGGTGCTCATCGTGGCACTCGCGTGGTCCCAACATGCCGGACAGCGGGTACGGTTCCCCAACGAGCCCAACTACCAAGAGCACTCAGCGTCTCCATCTACATCAACGTGTACCTTGCGCACTCGTACAATCGCGGACAAAGCACCCAAGAGCTCATTGACTGGGACCGTGCATGGCGACGTGTGCGCAGAGGCAGGGTGTGTGCATAGGAGGGGTATGCATGTGAGAGAAAAAAGAAATTGAGGGGGTGTTTTTGTAAAACAAACATAAAACGAAGGGGTATGGACTTTTTATGCACCACTAATCAAGGCTTTAGAGAAAAAATACACTTTCAAGCCTGATGGATCAAATTGACACAGCCTCACAAGTTAATAGACTAACCATGCATTTTAATTTATTCTATTTTTTTGTGCTGTGACAGAGTTGTATTATAGATATACTCTTGCCATCTTTATTTTCGTCGACTGCAGTGTTTACAGCACACATAATGTCATTTTGTGGACAAAACATTGAGGTTATGAAGAGAGAAGAAATGAGTTCACTCTAAATGGAACCTAGTTTATTTAATTACAAATTATATATGAAATGCTTTCCACGTATCCTTTAAGGACTATAATAATTCCCTTTTATCCAATCCTCTGTCCGATCCAAATTAAGCAGTTCTACATCATACATACAACAATCAGTTCTACATCATACGTACAGCAATCATATGCCATGACTATATTGGGAAACATTGAAATGAAACCTTACATTGAAGCGGTGTTGTTTTATATATCGGAAATGATACCTGTAGAGCATCACCCCAGCCTCTCGTTCCATCCCGCTGCATATTAAAAAAATCCATTCACTTCCTCCTCCCAACCTTATCTCTTCCAAGCTCATGCTCTCCTCCACACCCGACGCATGCCATGGCGGCTCCTTCCCCCACCTTGGCTGTTGGTATTAATTAAATATACATAAGAAATAAGATTATCAAGCATACAGATACAATACCGTTGTAGCACTTCACCAAGATTAATCTGGTTTTAAATATCAAACCTAAAGAAATAGTAGGTAACGATGACTAAGTCTATACACTTAACACAATGCATAATCAAGCTAGAAAATAGCGAGAACAAGAAAAACAATATGGATTATCTAGTTCTGAACTTTGTAAGCATTTGTTTTATATCATATCATCATGAGCGATAACTTAATAAAATAAGAGCAGAAATCAGAGTTCTCTCCTACCAACCACCTTTTGCTTGCCAAACCTATTAATGAGAAGTGGACTATAGAGAATTCAACGAAGCTATAAGTCATCTTCGCGAGTTACCACTATCCGAAAAATCAGGGAACATTCAGGAGTAAACATAGCCCAAGCCCAATGCCTACGCTATGAATACTACTTCAATCAAGAAGCTATCAAGATTAAAGTACTCAATAAGGGTTGCAAACTAGAAGAACAATATGATCAAAATACTTACTTTAATTAGAAGTTGACTACCAAATAATCTTAAAATACAAACTCCGGACGAGAGAATTTGATCCTAAAGAATACAGCAACGAAGAAGCACCGACAGGCCAGAACTCCTCCAGAACTCTACTCTCCAACTCTATCTCTCTAATCTCTAAACAAGAACTAGTTCTAGATTGAACTAGCCTTTCTTGATTGCTAGCCTAGATCTACTAGAAAGGAATTAGGGTTTCTGGCTCTTCAGCTCTTCTTGATCTGACTCTCTCCTCCAGGAGGTACAGGCCCATATTTATAGTCTAGTGGGATGAGCATCAACCGCTAGATCAAACCGACTTAATGTAGGGCCAAGATGCATCCTCAAAGGCGGTGGAGAAGTGCGCAGAGGATGATAGGTGGAGCCCTCCTTGGGGGGTCGGCCGGCCTCGCAGGCGGGGCCGGGCCCCCCGCCTGGAAGGGGCTCGGGCCGCCTTCTTCTTCGTATTTTCTAGAACCTTCCCGATCCCAATGCCGATATTTTCCGTCACGATTAAGTTTCGTGTCTTTTATGCAATTTAATCCTTAATTATGCACTTTTTAGATATCTCTCTAGAAAATAAACAATTCACCAAAACTCATGCAATATGTCAGTAATAACCTCCTATTCTATGATATTGTCATGAATTGAAACGAAAATTGACGGTTTAAAAATAGACGTTGTCTACCGTCAATAAGCTCCCCCACACTTAAGCTTTTACTCGTCCTCGAGAAAAGGTTGGTTTTGGAATAAAAAGATCATGTAGAGAGTAAAGATCAATTAAGACATAACTTGAGAACATCCTCAACATAAAACCATCCCTAGTTACTCATATACTGCGGAATTCAAAGTGCCTACCATTAATCTTTGAGCGGTTGAAAAGTAGAGCAGCATGGAACAGATCATTCTCCTCTTTAGTAATATCAATTGAAGAAAAAGTTTGAATATAGTTTTGAAAACAAAGCATAGCTTTTCCTTCTCCTTTTGTAGCACTCTCAAATCACTAGTATGTGGTATTTTGGATCTCCACCAAGGCCTTTAGCATTTTAGCTTTTTCCTACTTCTAAAAGCTTATGTGGATCTTGGGTAGGTAACAATTGTAAAATCATACTTGCGTGACATTGTTTGGACACCCGGAGCACCACCTGGAGCGTGGCGTCTCGTGTGGGAAAATATATGCAGGCATGCCACTGTACCAGAGTACAAAAAACAAAGAACAGGAACGAGTATTTTATTAATCATAAAAGGTTAACAAATACAAGTCCTAAATATACGTGCTCCATGGCCTGCTGTGGCGATCTAACTCGAGCGACGTAGTCTTCATGGTTCCTGGAGCCTCGGAAAGCTTCCAATTAATAACCCCGTGAACCAGCTCACAGAGTACCTCCGATTATGCTGCTGTGGTCATCGTCATCAATCTTCGCTTCACGTCTCCATGCATGGTGTTGGTATAGATGTAGGTGGCGTCAGCATGATCATGGCCTCATCGGAATCCATGAGCCGGTACAACATGGCTGTAAGCTGAGCCATGTCCGCCGTGTCGTTCGCCTCGTCGGTATCGAACGGCACGTGATGTCTTGCAGTCGCACTTGCATGGTTGGTGTAGATTACCGTCGTCTTGGTACGCCATGGAACTTGATCTTGTAGGGTTGTAGTTGTAGTAGACGAAGAAGACTTGATCGTCGAGCTTGATCAGCATAGTAGATGAAAGAGCACGGCGCCCGTGCATGCATAGCAGGCGTGCACTTGCTTGCTCCTTGACTTGCACAGGCGCACGGATGGACGTGCACCTCGGCTTGCTTGCTTCTTTGCTTGTAGTAGATGTACATGAATATATGCATGGCATGGACGTGCATGCACACACATACACACATTGACCTGCATCCTTGCTTGTACGCGGATGTACATGCATGCATGGCATGTACGGCTTGTGCATGGCTTGGACGTGTATGTGTGCACACACATACACATAAGCCTTGTTGTAGCTGATACACGCATCTTCAAGGTCCTGGATTGGCCGCTGCGCTCGCAACCCGGCCTCTGACCCTAGATTGCAGACAAGCTTGACACCAGCAAGTCAAAGCTCGCCGACGATACTCCGTCTTCTCGCGACGCGAGTCCCGGCGCCGTCTTGATCATCTGGCTGCCGCGTCGTTCTCCTCTCGGCCGAACTCGAAACTCTGGCCAAGATGTATGTATACAAGATTGAAAAGAAATAATTATTAGATTGATTTCTTACTCATAGAAGAAGACGTGCAAGCCATCTCCTGCTGCTCGTGACTTGCTTGTATCTTGAACGTGTAGAGCAGGACGTGCAACTCCCTTGCCTTGGACACGCCAAGACCCTGTGGACAGAGGTGCTCAGCCGCCGGCAAGTTTGCTCTGCCGCAGCGCCTCCTGCTAACTCGCCGAAAGAGCAGATGCCCGGCGCTGGTTGTTTCGTGGAAGGAAAGAGTGATTAGCTAGATGCGTATCCCTTTTCCTGGAGGCCTCGGCGCCCTTTATATAGGCAGCCGCTAGGTAGGAGCCGAGCAGACGTAGTACGCCGCCAGGAGTTTGTTGGCCGACGCGAGATATCTGGAGGCCGATGTGCTGATCTCTTGCTTCAGGTGCAAGCTAACGTAAGAAGCTAGCTAGCTAATATTCAGCAGCCCAAGTATATATAGCTAGGGATTCTAGACTATTTACATTGGAACCAAACCTGCAGCCATCGTGCGGTTAATGTGTATAGTCCACTAAAGAAATACGTCACATAATAAATATGGATACGTACAACACCAAGACTAGCTCTGGCATATGTACATTCATGCATGGACGTATATACACTACTACACTAAGCATTTGTAAGGGCAGGTTAAAACCCTCTGTAAGGGCGGTTGGGCTACCCGCCCTTACCCAAGCGCTCTTACAAATCATCAAGACTAGCTCTTACAAACCGCCCTTAAATTTGTAAGGGCGGTTGGTGATTGAACCGCCCTTACAAAACCGCCCTTACAAATGCTATTTGTAAAAGCGTGTCTAAATCACCAACCGCCCTTACAAATGCATTTGTAAGGGGCGGTTCAATTATCAACCGCCCTTACAAATCCATTTATAAGAGTGGCTGAATCACCAACCGCCCCTACTGTTTCGATTTGTAAGGGCGGTTCAATCAAGAACCGCCCCTACAGTGGGTTTTCCAACAAAAGAAATAAATGATTCAAATTCAAATCTAACCATATCCATATATGCATATATATATTTAAATTTAAATCTGACCACCACATATACATATATATGCATCCACAAACACAAGCAAGAGCATTATTGCAACTGCACCCATGTTCACAGTTGCTAAACATTACTACTATATAGGATCTGTATCCATATTTTCAGGCAATCTGCTATTATTTGGCAGTTTCTAGTTCATGATGGCAGCAACAAATTCATCTTGGGCAGATTTCTTAAGGTCTGCATCCTGTAATTGTTTCTGAGAGTTAGTAAAGCATGCCAAGGCCATATGTGTGATCAAAGTAAGGCAGTGTCAACAATCGAACCTATATTTTCAAAAGTAGTAAAACAAGTACGTAACAGTTACAATACCTCAGCATTGTAGAATGGCTTTGTGCACATCAGACATTGTAGAGCGGCATTAGCATATAGCAGCTGGAAAATGAAAGGGAACATAATCAAGAGATGCAGTTAATTAAGCAATTAACTGTAAGATAATCTTAGCAAACTTGTTCATGCTTTTTTCCATAAGGGCCGAAGCCGAATTTCATTACCAAGGCAACGAAATTACACAGTTCGAGCACGTTCAGAGCGTACAACGTAAGATCAGACCCGACTGACACCGAACGCAAACTTGTTCATGCTACAGAGTAATCTTAGCAGAGCTGCTTAGTTTGATTGCAAGATGGTACAATCTTTAGAACTTTCCACAGGGTAACTAGAACACTAGTTACTGAAATATTAAAACATGACAATTAACTATAAGAGTGAAGGCACTTAATTCGCTTGTCTTGCCCAAGCTACCAGCTCAAAAATAATGATATTAAAAAAAATATGCATCCCCATTTCATAGGAGCAAACTTGCACCTACGCAAAAAATAATATGCAATCTGAATTTATTTCATCCAGCTTGTTTATTTTTAATTAAATCTAAATTTACTTCTGCAAGACAATTTTAGTAAAACCATTTTTTTGGAAGCTCACAGTTCTGACTACGTTATTCAAACATACTAAACTTCAGTTAGCTCACAATCCAAGCATATATCAGTCAATATAAGCACAAGATTTAACATACCTGATTGGATTGAGTGCCTCTGTCTTTTGTCTTTTGCAATCTGCAGGCGCATTGCGGTGTATCCATTTCCATAAATCTTCATGAAGTGCCAAACTTTCATAACCCTCACTTCCCTTCTTGCTTACTCTAAGCCTGCACCCTACAAATGAACAGGACACAAAGCCACTCACGCAGGTCAGCAGCAAAACATGAAAGTGGTGAACATGGCTCAATAGAAATCAGACTAGTTAGAAACATATGGCAGCACATCCAGTATAGAAAAATTCAGAAAGCAAAAATTTTGGGCTAGGCAATGGCTGGATAACCTAGATGACACACAAGACAAAAATGGGATAAACTTATGATCAGGTTGTCAGACTTTGGAAATTTGGTGCAATTTTGAAAGAAATAAAAACTCAGACTGTACTATACTCTACTGGCCGGCAGATTTATGGATGATACATAACTCAGTGCTACAAAGTGCAACATAACTAGCAAACTAGCAGCATACCTATATCTACATCTATCTGCATTGTCATCGTGGATCTAAGTGAGAAGAATGAGCTAGTGTTTCATTATCCATTGTCTTTAATTAATACTGTATTAACAAGCAGCAATCGTGCAACCATTGGCCACCGGGGCCACTGCCCATTACAATATGTCAATGCTAAATCGAAGAGCAACACCGACCAACCTACAGGTACGATAGCAATTAGCAAGATAGTAGTAGGCATCTCGAGATGACCCAAAATAGCCTAAATTAAAATAGCGTACCTAGAACAGCCTGAATCCATTACCCCTCGAAGAGGCACTATGCTGGTGCTGCTGCGCCGGGCAGGCGGGCGGGCGGACGGCGACAGCGCTGAGGCGTGAGCTTGACGTGGCCGAGATCAACGTGGAGACGGAGGCCGAGGTGGTCCACTGCAACGAGCAGTCCCGGGAGGCCGAGGTGGAGACGGAAGCCGGATCGAGGCTAGGCGGCCTCCTCCATGTCGCCCAAGGACGGATCCAGGCCGGCCGACTTCCTCCGCGTCGCCCTGGACCGGATCTAGGCAGGGCGACCTCCACCGTGCCGCCCTTGGCTGGATAGAGGCCGGGCGGACAACCTTCATCGCGCATCGATCTTGAGCTCGGCAAGGAAGGGCGGCTGCCGGAGCCACGACCTCCGCGCGCCACCATTGGCCACCAGGGCAACGACCACCGCAGTCGCCCTCAGCCGCCGGGGCTGCGACATCCGCACACGCCGCCGTCGGCCACCGAGGCCACGACATCTGCACGCAGCATTACGGCCGCCCGCCGCTAGCGCCTCTGTGCGTGAGAAGCAAGAAAGTGGCGGCGGATGGGGAGAAGAGCGTGAGGAACGGAGGAGCATAGCTGATATATGAGGTTTTCTTGTTCGGATGAATCCTGACCATTCGATTGAGATCAACGGCTGCTATTATTTTGGCATTAGGGTTTTTCTATTTGGGCCTTAGCAGGCCGTGCGTTTGGAGCATGAATCAAGGGCGGTTTTGGGCCGTTTCCTTTTTTACAATGGCAAATTAGGATTCATTTATTTTTCATATACAAGTTTGCTTGGGAAACAATGTTTTTGGCTAAATTTTAAGTATGTTTTTGAGAAACAAAGTGTAGTAGTGTAGTACCACTTCATTAAAATTGTTCGAATTTTTTTATGCACTTTTATGCAAAAAAAAACTAGACATTTCAATTACGTGGTTTACGAAAGGGATGTGCCATTGCATGGAAACTTGACCACAAAGGTTTCCATAGTTCTCATGGATTTCAATGTCGTATGAGCCTTAAAATTTTTCAACCTTGTGTGTGCCGCGGGTTAAGGACACGCTAATTTTTAGATTTTTAGAGATGGTTTGTTATTTTCTATAGTTTAAAGTAATTTCTACATGACAACACTAAGTAATTAGATTTTGAACTAAGGCTACATTGAAAATGATCCAAGACAGGACTAAATTTTTCATTTGAGTTCTACAAATATAATATTCAAAAGATTTTTATTTGAGGCCATTTAGTGCCTCATTTGACCAAATTTGACCAAGTCACATCTTGGATTTTTAAAACTTATGACTAGTGTTTACTAACACTTTCTCAAATACATAAATAACTTATGTATCAAATGTAGATCTTAATGAGTTGTACAATCTTGGTATTCAAAATTTTTTCATTTGAGGTCATTTATTGCCTCATTTGACCATGTTTGACCAAGTCAAATCTTGAATTTAAAAAAATGACACTTAGACTCTAGCATTTGAAGCCCTAACATGTGTCAAATAGAAAACTCATGAATACCAAGTTTGCTAAACTTATCAAGGTCTATATTTATTATAATGGTCAACATTTCATTTGACAAATTTTGAACAGTTCAAATTTTGAATTTTCAAATTTTGACAGATCTGAACCGATTTTGAAACCCTAGATGGTCTCAAATCGAGAAGTCATGAATACCAAGATTAGCCCACTCATCAAGATCTACATTTGATACATATGCTATTTTTGTATTTGATAAAGTGTTAGCAAAGTGTAGATCTAAATCCACAAGTCTCACATATAGTTTTATAAAGTCTATATGAGATTCAAGATTTTATGACTAGTGTTTGCCAACACTTTCTCAAATGCAAAAATAACATATGTATCAAATGTAGATCTTGATGAGTTCTAACAAATATGTATTCAAAAGTTTTTCATTTGAGGCCATTTAGTGCCTTATTTGACCAAGTTTGACCGAGTCACATCTTGGATTTTTAAAATTTGTGACTAGTGTTTACTAACACTTTATTAAATGCAGAAATGACTTATATATTAAATGTAGATCTTGATGAGTTGTACAATCTTGGTATTCAAAATTTTTTCATTTAAGATTATTTAGTGCCTCATTTGACCATGTTTGACCAAGTTAAATCTTGGATTTAAAAAAAAAAAAAAAAAGATACTTAGACTCTAGCATTTGAAGCCGTAAAATATCTCAAATAGAAAAGTTATGAATACTAAGTTTGCTAAACTAATCGAGGTCTATATTTTTTTTGTAATGGTAAACATTTCATCTGACAAGTTTTGAATAATTCAAATTTTGAATTTTTAAATTTTAACAACTACAAACCGGTTTTTGAAACCCTAAATGGTCTCAACTCAAAAAGTCGTGAATATCAAGATTGGTCAACTCATCAAGATCTACATTTGATATATAGGCCATTTTTGCATTTGACAAAGTGTTAGCAAAGTGTAGTTCTAAATCCCAAGTCTCACATATAGTTTCACAAAGTCCATGTAAGATTCAAGATTTTTGTCACTTGTGTTTACCAACACTTTCTCAAATACAAAAATAACCTATGTATCAAATGTAGATCTTGATAAATTCTACAAACATGTATTCAAAAGTTTTTCATTTGAGACCATTTAGTGCCTCATTTGACCAAGTCACGCCTTGAATTTTTAAAACTTGTAACTAGTGTTTACTGACACTTTTTTAAATGCAGAAATGACTTATGTACCAAATGTATATCTTGATGAGTTGTACATTTTTTGATATTCAAATTTTTTTTTTTGAGGTCATTTAGCGCCTTATTTGATCATATTTGACCAAGTCAAATCTTGAATTTTAAAAAATGACACTTAGACTCTAACATTTGAAGCCCTAAAATGTTTCAAATAGAAAAGTCATGATTATCAAGTTTGATAAACTCATTGAGGTCTACCTTTGTTGTAATGGTCAACATTTCATTTAACAAATTTTGGGCGGTTCAAATTTTGAATTTTCAAATTTTAACCCAGATATCTTTGTAAGGGCGGTTCAATCACCAACCGCCCTTACAAATGGGCACTAAAAGAAGAGCTGTTGGCGATTGAACCGCCCTTACAAATGCACATATTTGTAAGGGTGGTTGGTGATTGAACCGCCCTTACAAATGCATTTGTAAGGGCGGTTCAATCACCAACCGCTCTTACAAATGCATTTATAAGGGCGGGTGACTAACTGGGTCCGACACGCCACTGTAAGGGCGGTTGAAACATAAACCGCCCTTACAAATAAAAGCCAAGTGTCCCTACAAATCAATTTCTACGTAGTGATATTTACTAGCTTCTTCGATTTGCATTAGAAACCTGGGGCGCGGCGTTGCCGCGCCAATCCCTGAGCTGACCGGTAGTTGATCGGTAGTGATTTCAAACAAAGATTAAAGTTTACAATTGATACCTCCTCTAGTTATTACACTAATCAATGTATTTAAGTGAATTGGCCTTATTTTTCTTTAGTTCATGTATGATGCTAGTATTGTTATCTTTGCTAAAATATAGTTTATGTATGCAAATAGTTCTTTATATTTTGTTGTTGTTTACAATGGTCTTTGACTACATTATCATTTAAAGTATACTCTGTTCACCCACGCACTTACAGTAAAATAAAAGACCAAATCGTCAGGCATCCATTCCCACATGTAGTCTTGCATAGCAAACAGGGAAGCAGTTAAGTATCTTTCAGTTTGATGAGGCGAGTTTAAATTCCACCAATCGGTCAGAATCTGGAGAAGAACAAAAACAGAATGGTTCCGCTTACAACTCAGAGGGGATGCCGCTTACTACTCAAATCCGGGTTTTTGACAATAGCATTATAGCAATATCAACAACTAATACTTATCGAGGCTCCGCATCCGTTGCTAATCATAGGAACCAGCTCCACCAAGGGGCACGAGCTAGGGTGGAGGCAGGAGCACGGAAGTGCACGGCCATGACGTCTCGCCACCTCGGCCGCTGCTGCATGTCGATTCTGGTTCCAACGTCTTGCCGATGCTCATCGCCACGGGAGTAGCTATTGCTGCGAGGATTATGCATGTATATCATTGCACAGATAGAAAGGATACACGGTTATCTGACTACAACCTGTGAAGTAACAAGGGTTTCAACTGCAACAATAATTTTTACATACCCACCCTACTGGAAGCCAGTGTGAACAATGTCATATGCGGTATGCCCTCTAAAAATCTGAGACTCAATGAATAAATTTGGATGATCTCTCTTTTACTTGGTTCATTTATGCTAGAATCATTAATATAAGTTGAAGTGGTAAATTATATGTAGGTACTGACAGAGTACATTAGTTACATGAAAAAATTCTTGGGAAATAAGCACCTGTTAGCTAAGTTTCTACCCGAATATGGAAATCTGAATGGAATGTGATGCAACAAGGGTTTTATATGCAATAATAATATAGTATGTATACCATAGGTTTGCATAAAGATTTTGTTAGGAGAACATGTAACTGCCAGATTAACACCAATTCGTTTTCCCATTTGACCAACCTTCTATTTTCAGTGCAAGAGCCCCAATCCCAGGGGTAAGTTTGAGGAACTTTAGTAAGGATATGCCTAGATGTATAATAAAGAGATCATTTATACTACTAAACAAGCATGCCTCTAATAGATGCATAATATGGATTTAACGATCATAATAAACAAGCATGCCTCTAATAGCACACTTGTGTACTAATGAGCAAATGAGAAAATATCCTTGTAGCAATCAATGGATAAAAACTAATTGTTGGTTAAACACAACTTTTTAAATGCTAGTATATTTTTGTAGTTTGAAATGAATTTGTCACCATCTCAAGCATTAAAACCTAGGTATATGACAATCAAATACTTGTTCTGAAATTAGGCCCACACCTATCCTACAGTAATTTTAGAATTGGGGTATGATAAGCAATAATCTGGTAGTATATTGTGCTAGAAAGGAACAATGTTATCCATTGGTCAAACAACTTAGTTCATTTGCGCGAAGTCACCCATGAAAATCTTAGACACTGTTGGACCTGAACTTGTGTTCGTTCCACGTTGAGAAATTCCAACTGAAGGATCAGTAGCTTTGCCTGCAATCGTGACATAATGAATCATATATTCTCCAAAATTATGGTAAATATGCATAATCAGCAACAAACTACAAAAGTGTATTATCTGCATATACACAGTAGGTAAGATTGAACAGAATACCAGAGGTTTGACAGACATTGTATTATCTGCATTGTTTATATGCTGAATCATGTCGCTCCTGGTGTCGCATTTTCTGCATTGTTTATATGCTGAATCATGTCGTTCCTGGTGTGGCATTTCATCGACCAAGTGGGTTGCATGATCCCTAACAAGTCTCTGCAGCAGCAAGTGGTGTCTCTCTGGCCTGAAATCAGTCCATGAGACAACAATGAAGAGCAGAGGAGGCTTACACGGCACATCACATCAACCCAAATATCATCAAAAGGAGGACGCACAATATCAAAAATCAGCATTGGACAAGGGCAGAAAGTGCAAGCAAAGTGTGGGTTCACAGGAGAAAGCTGCTACGGACCTTGGCAATGGCGGAGGCAAGGGTGCGGCCAACCTTCATCAGCCTCGACTGAAGGGAGCTCGCTGTGGCGGCCTTCATCAGCCTTCTCCCTACTTGAGACAGGAAGGGATGTGCTTGTGAGCTCGTCAGTTGAATGGGTTCGTGAAAATTCACGAACGTCCATGGTCCACTACGGATGAAGGCAGGGAAGAGGTCGCCAGGATTCGCAGTTTACGCGTTGGTGGAGCTGCTGTGTGCCGACGGCCAACCTAGCTTGCGCCGGCGGAGTCGCGTGCGCTCGGGTACCTGTGCGCACGTACCGTGGAGCCGGTCACATCTCGCGTCGGGGAGCCGGCCGCGCGCGCCAAGGAGCAGCTGCGCCAGGGGCTAAGGGCGTATCGCCCTGCCATAACCGGGGGCTCGTGGCCTCGCCGCCAATGGGGGGCTCTGCCCTGCCGCCATGAGAGAGAGAAAGGGAGGTCTCGGGAGAGAGGAGGGAGAGAGGGGGAGAGAGAGAGAGTGGATGTGTGAACGGCTAGATTGAGATCAGCATGTGAATCGAACGGTCGAGAAATGCCTGCTGATGTGGCGAAATAGTATGCCGGAGAGCATGGTATGAATTTCGCCTTGTTAAAGATGGCTACGTGAAGAAACTTATTAGCATCTTCCTTCTTCCATTTGTATGTTAGTTGCTAGCTTTCCTTCATTCTGAGCAGCCGTACACGGCTCGCTTCTAGAAGGATCCGAACTACGTGCAGTGTCGCCTACTACCTCGTGGGTGCAACTACCACATGTTCACAAAGATGACACATACCGCAGTCGAACACGTATTCACGTATCTCGGCCGGCTCGTGCTGCGTACATACATGCACATATGCTAGATACTCCCTCCGTCTCACAAATCTTGTGATCCTGGTGTTCAAATATTGTCTCCAAAAGTATGTAACCGTGAGCTGGAGATTAGCTGTTAGGTGGGACCCGCGATTAAAAAAATACATGCACTAGTACTCGATCACACGAATGACCTTATCCATCCATCCCACGAGAAGCATCCGGACTCCACCCACATTGCCTCCGGCATCGGCAAAAAATAATAAAAAAAATCCGAAGGATCACGAGAAGGCCAAAGGCGCTCGCACCGCACTAGCACCCACCCCTTCCGTTCCTCTTCCTCCATCCAGATCCCCAATCTCCAAGGCCCCAATCTCCTTCCCGTTCGGTGCTGTTGCATCTGCTCTCCCGCTCTCCTCACTCGTGCTCGCCCATGGTCGCCGGGCCGTAGGCCCCGAACCCGTCGCCGCAAGATGCGCCACCGTATCCATGGGATGAAGGGAGGAGCGAAGCCGTACAACGGTGGCGATGGTGGTGAAGTCGGCGAGAAGCCGTGCGGTCAAGCGTCCCCATCGGGCGCGGTGGCGTCGCGCATCAACGCCCACGGCGACTGTACGCGTCCCGACTTCGAAGAAGAAGACTCGAACATGATTGTGGAGGCGGGCGCCCATCCTCGCCCCGATCCGGCTCGCGGACGCCCGTCCCTCGCAAGATCCGGTTCGCGGACGCCGGTCCCTCGCAAGATCCGCTACTTGCCCGGGTGGGATCCATGGCGTGAAGCTTGGTAGCAGCAGTGATGTTGAGAAGGTTCGCGGGGGAGCTCGATGTGGGCAAGTGCTGCCTCGGTCGTGGTCGCCATGGGATGGACGCCCACGGCATCCCTTACGCCCCGGACTCGGAGGAAGAAGACTCCTGCCATGGTAGGTACAAAGCAGTGTAGAGGCCATCGACGACCTCCCCCTGCAGGCATGGATGTCGACGAGCAAGCTCCGAGTGTGCACATGGCGACCAGCCTGCCGAAATTTGAAATGTGTGGTCAGTATTATGCCACCCGAAGTGTGCTGGTTTGTTCTCCATATATTTTTTAAATGTATTTGTGTGATTGGGATCAAAGAATACTCTAGATGGGATGACTCAGCTTGAGTTCTGACAGTCCATGGAAGAATGTAGAAGGGGCAATACCGTAATTTCACTCCTCTGCTATTTTGGCCTTGAAAACCGAGAATTCCATAAGTTGTGAGACGGAGGGAGTACAAGGCCAACAAGCCATAGTAACTGGCTTCCGTTCCCGTGTACACATACACATAAATGACGCCAAGCACACACATATTCTTCAATATATATTTTCTTCTTTTCTCTTTACGAACCAATACAAGTGTATATTCATGTATTATACATGAAGATTTTCATACTTGCCAAGACGGATTTAAATCAGACAAAAATCCATCAAACAAACATTTATTGTAAAGTCAAATAATGGATCCAAAGAGAAATGAGTCATAGAATCGAATCAAGCTATATAGGTGGAGATATGATGATCTTAATTCTACTATGCTTCTTGAAATACATCTCTGTTTTAAATATAAAACTTGGCTAGAGAGTATGAGCTATCATTCCTTTCTTTTCTTTTCTTTTTATTTCTTAGACACTTGTCTATTTTCTTCCTCTCTCTTTTTGTTTCTTCTCTTTTTTTTCCTTTTACTTTTGTATAGCTCATACCTCTTTTTGGTATTAAAGAATTGAGAGATAACAACAAGACTTGTAGCATTTATTTGGTGGCTATCCTATGATGTTTTTAGTGTTTACTCCTAGTGTAGGAGCAAAACATTTTTAACCGACATAAAATATGAAATATGATTGCGCCTACTACAGAATAAAGTAGTGCATTTGTAGATATGGTGCTTGATTCAAAAGTATGACAAATCTCTTATAGGGTCATAAATGTTGACCAAACTTAACGCAAGCAAGTAGAGTATGTAGAAAGTTTATCTATCCTATATATGGCTCTGGTAGGACATTGCTCTTGCGATAAAGGAGAAGTATGGCTAATCATTTTTACTTTTGAAATAAATTTTCTCTAGAGATCAAACATTAAGAATTGAACTCTTATTATTCTACTATATCATACTCCTCAACACTTAAGCAATCATGGGGTCCCTATAAATATGTTTTCAACAGCAACATGACTTCCAGGAAAAAAAATATATGAATTTATTCTGAAATCATGAATTAACAATCTTTTCATCTCTTTAAAAAGTGATTTAACATGTGATTTTTAATTTAGATCGAAACAACAGGTTAAACATATGTAGTTAAATAGTATTGGGCTCAAACCTGATCGTGGACGAAGCGAGAAGTGAGAGGCGAAGGTGGTGTCCCCTCGGGGCCCACTTCGCCGTGCATGGTCCCGGGTTGGTTTTCGTCCGAATCATGCATTTTTCGAGAGCGAATCGATTTTTGTGGCTTCGGTGTGTCTTCCTCACACTTGTTCTTCCTGTAATCTTTTTCTCGCATAATATGTGGAGAAAACCACATCCTAAAAATAGAGAGATAGAGTAGATAAAAACATTGATAGGACTAAGGCACTTTATTTATTATGATATCACAACTGACGCTTTAACAACCGAGCTAAGATAACTGGCCTAACTTTTAGGGCGACTGACCTAACTTTTAACCTGACTCTGATAAATGACTCTTTTAACCTAACTGACTCGCTTGTGCCTTATTACATAGATAGATAGGGTAACTACACCCTCCTAAGATCGTCAATTGCGTTTCTGAGCTTCTCATTGGCCCTCCTGAGGACACGAATCTCTTTAGTGTTAGTCTCAATTTGGGTGGTCATAGAGCTCATGGTGGCGACATAGAGATTGCTAGCTGACTGTAGGCTTGAGACAACTCGAGAGAGAGAACTAAGTCTCTCTTCGAGCATAGCCAAGGTAGGCTTGCGACACTTAGGCTCAGATCCTGATGCAGCAGAGGATGATGCATCTCTCTTTGGTGGTGGTGGTGGTTTCTTGTCTGTGTAGCGGACTTGAGCTTCATTAGCACGAACACCACCAAGAATGAGACGAGATTTGTACTTGGCGCATATCACATCTCCAGACTTGTCAGTTTTCACACTGACAAGCTCTTCTCCTTGTTTAGGGGCTAGCAGCTGGGTACCTTGGAGAACAGCAATCTGCTTGTCCTTGGATGATCCTTCCAAGAGCAGCCTAGCTGGAGGTGCAGGTAGCGTACGTTGAGCTTGAGCATAGTAGGCTTGCTCATAGCTTTGGCGTGGTGGCACTTCCGCTAGCTCCTAAGGCGAGATGATGGCGAGAGGCTTTGGCTGCGCAGAGACGATGGCCAGCGACTCGTCTTTCAGAATCTCATTGAGGTCAGCACCAAAGACGACGATCTCCTTTCCGGCCATTGGAACTAGAACTAGAACTAGAACTAGAACTAGAACTAGATGAAGAGAATTTTTTCTGAAGGAGAGAGATGAGGCTTGGATGGAATGAGGTTGAGGGGGGTCTAGGTACGTATTTATATGGGCAATAGGCTGCAGCGGGGGTCGAATCTATCCTGCAGATTACGTATGATCGCGAAACTGAATGGTGTTTAAACCCACGAGACTGTATCGAGGAATACTCTAGAAGGGGCTAGAGAGTCAGGGTGCCACGATAGGAAGTGGGGGGGTGCCGCCCGACACTTTGGATAGGGCTGGTCGGCCCCACCAGGGATCCTCTCGGAATGCCCTTTTTCGTGATGGCTCCGTACTCCACTTACTTCTCGATGGCGGTTGTTTGAAGATTCAGATCGATACGGTTAATGTAGAGACGTAATTAGGGTAATTGGACAAAGTCCAACTCCTCAACTATCTCTGGGGGTCTAGTAGGTTCTAGAAAAATCTTAAGACGATGACCTTTTACCTTGAATAACGTACCTTCGTGTGATTGAAGAGTTACCGCTCCATGCGATGATGCGTTAACCACCGTAAACGGTCCTTCCCATTTGCTCCATAACTTTTCAAGCCCGAATAATTTGACCCTAGAAAGTAGTACCTTATCTCCTGGTGCAAATTCCTTTTTCTTGATCCTCTTGTCATGCCATCTTTTAGTTCTTTATTTATAAAGGCTTGAGGTATGATAAGCCTTTTCTCTCCACTCTTCTAATTCTGATAATTGCATCTTGCTTTTATCTCGAGCGGCTTCAAAATCTATATTGCATCTCTTGATAGCCTAGTGAGCCTCGTGCTCTAATTCCACAGGTAGGTGGCAAGTCTTCCCGTATACTAGTTGATAGGGTGACTGCCTAAGCGTGTCTTGTAGGCAGTCCGATAAGCCCAAAGTGCTTCGGGTAACCGATCTCTCTATATAGTTTCCATTTCATTTACTATTTTCTATAGAATATTCTTGATTTACTTATTTAATGTTTCTGCCTGGCCACTTGTCTGTGGGTGATAGGGAGTAGCAACATTGTGACGGATGACATGACCCTTCAAATAATTGTGAAACTTTGTGTCAATGAAGTGGGTCCCTCCATCACTAATCACCATCCTTGGAGTTCTAAACCTCAGAAAAATCACCTCCTCAAACATCTTCCTTCAATATTTTAAATTAGCATTCTTGCATGGCATGGCTTCTACCCACTTGGACACATAGTCAACTGCCACTAAGATGTATTTCTAATTCTTTGACTTCATGAATGGTCCCATATAATCAATTCTCCAGACATCATAGAGCTCAATCTGGAGATTGTTGGTGAGTGGCATGGCGTCTCGTGAATTAATATTCTCGTGCCTCTGGCATGATCCACATCTCCGGATATAATCTTTGGTGTCTTCATACATGGTTGGCCAAAAGAATCCACTCTGCCAAATCTTTGCATGAGTACGGAATGCCCCATAATGTCCTCCATATGGTGATGAATGGCACTTCTAAATAATCTGAATGCCCTCTTCCGCTGGTACACATCTTCTAAGCAAGCCATCAGCACAAACTCTGAAGAGATTATGGAGGATCCCATATGTGGAGATGACTTTTATAAATGAGCTTCCTTTTATTCTTCCCTGGTGCTACATAACCTGCAACCATAAAGTTAACAATATTCGCATACCAGGGGTCTAATTTTGTTACCTTGCATAGCATGTCGACCCTCAGCGAATCATTAATAGGCAATTCTGTGAATTCTCAAATTACATTCTAGACAAGTGATCGGCAACAGGGTTTTCTACTCCTTTTCTATCTTTTATTTCTAAATCAGATTCTTGGAGCAAGAAAATCTATCTTATTAAACGAGGTTTAGCATCTTTCTTAGTGAGCAAATATTTAAGAGCAGTATGATCAGTGTAAACAATTACTTTAGCTCCCACTAAATAAGGTCTAAACTTATCAATAACAAAGACAACAGCTAAAAGCTCTTTTTCAGTTGTGGCATAATTAAGTTGAGCTCCTGTCATAGTTTTGCTAGCATAAGCGATAGTTTGATGCTTCTTATCTCTAGTTTGTCCTAAGACTGCCCCCATAGCATAATCACTAGCATCACACATAATTTCAAAAGATAGAGACCAATCAGAGGGTTGAATGACTAGTGCAGAGATGAGTATTTCTTTAAAAATATTGAAAGATTTCAAACATGCATCATCAAATTCAAAAGAAACATCCTTAGCTAACGAACTAGTCAAGGGTCTAGCAATATGTGAAAAATCTTTTATGAAACGGTGATAAAAACCACAATGACCAAGAAAGCTTTGAATTCCTTTTATATTCACAGTGGAGGTAGCTGTTCAATTACTTTAATTTTAGCTCTATCTACTTCTATACCCCTTTCACACACTAGGTATCCTAGCACTATTCCTTCTCTAACCATAAAATGATATATTTTCTAATTAAGGACTAAGTGCTTTTCTTCACATCTTTGCAAAACCTTATCTAGATTTTTAAGATAATCATCAAAAGTCTTTCCATAAATAGAAAAATTATCTATAAAAACTTCTATGATTTCTTCAATCATATCGAGAAAATATAGACATCATGCATCTTTAGAAAGAAGCAGGTGCATTACATAATCTAAAAGACATTCTACGATAAACATAAGTTTCATAAGGACTTGTAAAAGTGGTTTTGCTTTGATTATCGGGGTGGATAGGGATTTGGTGATATCTAGAGTAACCAGCTAGAAAGTAAAAGAAAGAGTGATTTACCAATCGCTTTAACATTTCACCAATGAAAGGTAGCGGAAAGTGATCTTTTCTTATTGCTTTATTAAGTTTCCTATAATCTATGCACATACGTCATCCAAAGGATTCTCGGAGGATCAACTTATTTTTATCATTTCTAACAACAGTCATGTCACCCTTTTTAGGTACAACTTGAATAGGACTTACCCACTTACTATGTGGCACAGGATAAATAATCCCGGTATGCAGTAGCTTTAAAACTTCTTTCTTAACAACTTCCCTCATCGCATTATTAAGTCTACAATGGGGTTCTCTAGTAGGTGTAATCTTAGGATTAGTTGGTATACAATGGGTACAAAGAACAGGGCTAAGATCTTAGAGTGAGTATCCGAAAGCAAAGATGATGCTTTTCTAAAACAGATTATCAAATGCAAGGATTCTTCTTGAGAAAGTTTATCACTTATGATCACGGAAAAATTCTGATCATTATTTAGAAAAACATATTTTAGACTAGAAGATAAGGGTTTAAGTTCAATAAGAAGCTTAGGTGGTTCTAGCGATTGTTGGCGGTGATTGCCGACATATCTTAACCGCCAACTATTATCCAAAAAGGGAGAATTATCATAGATATATTCACATATACCTTTACTATTGACCTATTTCCACTTGTATTAGAGAATTATTGATTACAGAAACATACAAGAAAAGGAAGAAAAGGTCACGAGAATGCGCCTTCCCAAGCAAGGCGTATTTCAACAAAATAAGCAAAGACCAAAGTCCAAGATGTCAATCTGGGCCAACAACCCACGGGAGAGAGATCCAGGAGCAACAAGAAGGCCATGGGCCGAAGCTGGGGCCGAGGGGGCCCACCTGTGTGTCCGCACCGGGGGTGCGCGGGCGCACCCCAAAGAGGCCGGCCTGGCCCATCTTCTTGTGGCGGTTCCCTTGGTCGGTTGTAGAGGCGGTTTGGCCAGGCATTTACTCACCTCAGCCCTGGAACCGACCTCAAGCTAGTATAAAAGAGAGGGGGCACTCCCTCATTAAAAAACACCACACTACACCTCTCACTTGTACTCTCAAGTGTACCTCTCCACTTTTCTCTTTATCCTTAGTAGTAGTAGAGGAGCAAAGCTTAACTTTTAAGAGGAGGAGACTATCTTGGCTACTTTTGGTATGAATACTATTCTTTCCATTATGCTCTTCTTCTCTTTTTATCAATATAGTTATATTCTAGAATTAGAGTATGGTTCTAGTACTATGGTCTTGTTAGATGAACTAGGTACTAGTTTGTGTAGATGAACTAGGTACTAGTTTGTGTAGCTAGATCATAGATCATAGGACTTCTAGTTCATATGCCTTGTTCATGATATGTTTGCTAGTTCATAGTGTTCATATCATGTTCGTAGCATATAGAGCTCCGTTCTTAGTTGTTCATACATTTAGATGATGAAGAATAGAGTTGTGTGCGGGTTGGTGGTTCATCGCACAACATCCAAGTTCTTTACTCGTTCATCCGTAGGATGAGAGACCCGGGGGGGCTTGGGTAGCTATTTTATATGCGAGCGTGGTGCTCGGATATGGGGTAGCCGGTGATTGCACTTCATAGTCCACGGATGAGAGGGTAGGCGGCAGGTGGTGACAGTCCGTCCCCTTCGTAATCCCCCCACGTTCGGCTATGGTGTAGGAGTCTAAATTACCACCCATCTCGCTGGCAGACCAGCGGCCGGTGGTCTTCCGATCCATCGCAAACGCAGCTCTAGCTCTGATTCATGTATTTGTATGACTATCCACTATCTAGACATTAGCTGTATTAGGACCATTGCTCCTGTAGGATATTCTTTTATTCTTTGTGCTGCATTCATCTTTCCCCACTTGAGAGGCATCTACTAGTACGTGTGTGTCCACTATCATAAAAAAAAAATATTGTTTACCCCCTCGTTATGAACATTGGTCTACCTTTCATACAACGTATAGTATTCTTGATTATGGTTTCATACTAAAATCTACCCTAGCCTTCCTTTAGGAAAATATAAATACGACACCTAGGAATTCTCCGGGTTGAAATGCTACAACGGTAATTACTAAACTGCGCTATGAGTAACATCCAAAATCGCAAGGGTTTACCGGATCATCGTTACCTCTTTATTGTAGTTAGGAATATAGTTTTAGCCCTAGTATCAAGGAATGCTGAAAGTGCGCCGTATAGCATCTCCGAGGTACTAGCAGCTAAGGCTATAGTCCTAGCGTTATTTGGGATGTAACTCTCTTGATAGAGGTAAGAATAGTTTGGTATGCCACGGTGCCCGTGCCATGCTATTCTAAAACTATCATCTGAGATATATCACTAGTAGCGGTAAAGGAAATAACTGGTGAGGTGTATCTCAGTACCATGGCTGATCTAGTGATATGGTAACTGAGGTACACCACCCCAAGCATTTCTTACTTATTACCGGGGATAGACTTACCTCTATTCTCAGTAGTAATGTTAAGGAATGTCAACTGCACTTCTAGCGTTGTCACCAGGGATCCAAACTTGGTGATGCGCTAAGAAATACCAACAAGAATTTCTGGCGCCGTTGCCGGGGAAGGCTAGAAAAGATTTTATATGAAAACATAAACTTGGATAATATACTTGTGTAAAAATAACCTTTGTTCAGACAGGATAACTTTTCTTGTTTTCTCCTGTTGTGGATGAAAACAGATAGTGTATGAGTGGGTTCAATCTGCCGGAAAACTTCACCAGCAATCCAGAGGCTATCTTGGAAAAGACTCGGTCCCGCACCGTTTCTTATTCAAGTACTCCACCAACAACCGAACCAGTCACCTTTGCACCCGAGATCACCGCTATGGCTGGAAAGTTACTCTGCGAGTACTCTGTCCCCAATGTTGCCAACGTGCCCACTGGGCCCGCTGTCAACCTTGGAGACAAGAACTTCGAACTTCGCACCGGTCTTATCACTATGGTGCAGGCAAGCACATTCTGTGGCTTGCCAAGTGAGGACGCCAACGCTCATCTCCAACAGTTCCTCGGAGCCGTGCGACACCATCGCCGTAAAAGACGCCGCACCGGAGGCCATCCGCCTCCGTCCTGCTTTCCCTTCTCCTCACGGGAAAGGCGAAATAGTGGTTCTACAAGGACCGGAAGTCATGTTGATACCGGGCCAAGTGCTCACGGCGTTCCTTGCGAAGTTCTTCCCTCTAGGCAAAACAACTGCCCTTAGAGGGAAGATCACCTCATTCCAGCAAAGCAGCCTGGAAAACATCCCCGAAGCATGGGACAGGTTGCAAGACTACATTCAAGCCTGTCCACACCACGGGATGGAAGATTGGATGATCCTACAAACCTTCTATGAGGGGTTAATCCCCATGTTGAAGGGCCATCTGGATGCTGCAGCTGGAGGAGCATTCCTCTCCCTCACCATCACTGGAGCAAAAGCCCTGATTGAGAAAATCCTGTCCAATCAAGAATGGGGGGGAAAGGTCCCAAATCACAAAAACAAAAAAGGCATGCATACCGTCAAAGAGGCGGATATGCTTGTCGCAAAAAATGGACCTATCGCTCAAAAAGATTGGACGAAAGAGCCCATGAGAAAGAAGCCATGAAGAAGGGCTACGTCCAAGCTATAGACTCACATATGACGTGTGAAGTCTGTGGCAATGTTGGCCACTCGGGGAATGACTGCCCCGAAACCCGTGAAGAAGCCGCCTACATCAACAACAACAACAAAGAACGGGTACCACCAACAAAACAATGGCGGATGGAGTAATCAACCTGTCAACAAGGAGGTAATTCGAACTTCAATTCCAATTACAATTCAAATCAACCTTCCTTGAAAGACTTGGTATTAGGCCAAGCAAAAATAAATGAAAATTTGAATAAAAAGTTATCTTATAATGATAAAATGTTTGAAAACCTAAATATGAAAATAGAAAATCTCTCCTCTGCTATTAATAATCAAATGAGCTTCAACAAAATGATAGAATCCCAGTTAGCTCAAATAGCTGCCGCTATTCCTGTCGATCAAACGGGACGGATCCCGGGGCAACCCGAGAACCTTCCCGATAATCCTTTTGCAGCTAAATAAAGGAGGGAATCAGGTCTAACCCACCAGACCATAAATAGAGTGAGTCCTCGCCGCAGGTAAATCGGCATTTAATTAAATTCATACACATTTCAAAAAAAACTCAATTGAGGGTTTTATTATTAAGTGAATATTTTGGTGTATTTTAAAAAGAACCGAAAAATCTTGCAAAAATCATTTTCTGCACCAAAATAATTTGGCATTCTCAAAACTTATTTTTTCAGAATTTTTAAAAATAAAAATTTCAAAGGAAAATTAATAAAAATTTAAAATCGAAAGAGCCGTTGGGGGTCTCACCGAACCCCCAACGGTTTGGAAGTGGAGATGGCCGTTGGGAGCTACCGGCCAAAGGGGGGAGCAGGCGGGCCCACCCCCGGTGCGGGCGCACTAGGGTGCGGGGGTGCGCCGCGCCAGCCGGCACCAACGGCTCACTCCGGCCGGCGGCCGGTGCAGTGGCCGTTGCCACCTCTCCCCTCCATGGCGGTTGCTCTGGCTATAAGTAGGAGGGAGGCCGGGAGGAGGCTCTCCACCCCCCACACACTCTCCATTTTCTCTCCCTCTCATTTCACTCTCTAGTTCTCTCTTGCTCTCACCCATTCTAGTAAATACAAGAGCAAGAAATCCTAGCTTCCGCAGCAAGCTCTCGCTAAGCAAGCCACTTGCAAGCTTTTGCTTCACCACCCACCATGAAGAGATTCAAGGAGGGAGTGGCGGGAGCCGTCAAGAAAATAACAAGGTCCCGCTCAAGGCGATCGCGGGGGAGCTCCAGCACCCACTACTCCACCGAGCATGAAGAAAGCTCGGTGCATGAAGAAACTCCCCCGGTCGTAGAGGAGGAACAAGCACCGATGGATGCCACGCCCGACATCGACCTAGAGGGGGATCGAGAGGAGCAAGCCTACAACCTCATCAAGGAGCTCACTGTTGACACCTGTTAGCGTCAACTTTTACTAAGGCTTTTTACCCAAAGGAAAACAAGAAAACACACTAGTCTAGGGCTTTATCTGACAAATTCCATGAGTTTTGCATATTCTGTAATTTCCAGGGTGATTTCCAGAAAAGCTAAAAAAGAGGGATTCTAGTACAAAATAACCACGAAACTTATCCGCCACGGGACTACATCACGGGAAGACTCAGGAAGACTCCAGAAGACACCGGAAGGAGCAGGGAGGGCTAGCGGCCGCCAGTGGGGCCGGGCCGGGCCCCACCATGGCGCCGGGCGGCGCCCCTATTAGGGTTTGGCTCCCCTTCCTCGAATGTTCCTCCACCGCCTCCAAGGGTTCATCTTGGCCCTACGTTACGCCGGTTTGATCCTACGGCGCACGCCAAGCATCCCACCGGACTATAAATATGTGGGTAGACCCCCCGAGAGAGAGCCAATTCATTATTCATCAAGGCCTCAAGCCGTCAAGCATCAAGAGCCTTCAAGTTCATCAAGAGCCTTCTAGTTCATAGGATTAGCTAGCTAGATTAGAAGTAGAGGAGATCTAGTTCTTCATCGGATCTGGAGCCCCCGGCGTCCGGGCCGAGCGCGAGTTCGGTAATAGATCTAGTTCTTAATTACTTTATTGTATTCATTATTCAGATTAGGGAGAATTTACTCTAAATAGATTTATATGTTCTTAATTGCAATAGTCATTGTCTACTTTGATTATATGTCTAGTTTAGTTACTTCGATCTTATTGAATTCATGTAATTGCTCGTATAGCATTTATCCATATGTACAATGGGTAGATGATAGGCGATATGTAGACGTGGTGTCTAGATGTCTTGTTTATCTCATGCGAGTGCACCCCGATATGCCGGGACGTGTGGTAGTCTGCGTGGGTGATAGCTACGTTAGTTCCTCTGTAGTCCACCCCCGTATGTAGGACTAGCATGGGCACGGTCGCGAAGGAGGTGACTTAGGTCTTAATACCCTCATTAGTTGATGCCTCTTTACATGCAATGATGATTTAGGGTTGACTTAGCAATGATTACTAGATGTAGTTGCACTAATTAGAGTTATTCAATTGACGTAGTTATAGACCTATTTCCCTAGTTTATCAAATGGCTAGCTATGATTATGACTAGTAAGATGCTCTGATGATTATCCTTAATTATGATACTTGATGATTATGCTATCACCCATATTTATTCTTATTTATCTTGTGACCTCTGCCTGTTACGATTAGAGTATAAGACTTAGGTAATAACGTTTATCGTGTCTATATAGTTTCTCATCAATATAATAATAATAGTTTATTACATAGCTTTCCCAGAGGTATAATTATAAATCGACAACCTGGAGACTTCCCTAGGTAAAATGCTACAACGGTATAATTATCTGTCCGCTTGTAGAACCCATTAGTTTACATTCATATCTTATTCATATATTTTATCTCGCTAGTCACAATAGTACAATGTAAATCTATGTTAATTTCTAGCAATATAATTGGGGATGACAACCTACTTCATGTTTAGGAATGTTAGTAATTCAAGAGTGGCTAGTTGCTAATGATAAGTAATTATAAACCCACCATTTCTGGGGTCATTGCTAGAGGTAGAATTTATCTCAAACTTTTTAGTAGTGACGTTAGAAATGCCAACAAACATTTTTTTTTTTTTTTTTTGCTCGGGAAGGCACAATAAACTTAGGACATATTGGTAACCTATATACACATGGATAAAGTCACATTACCAATCGATCTCTAACTCTATCAGGTACACCCTTCGTTGTTATCATTTTCTTATCTTATGCAGGGTGATGAATGAATGGTTTTCTCTTCCAAAGAACTTCACCGACGATCCGGAGAAACTCCTTAGAAAGAAAAGGTTTGCGTAAGGGGACAAATTCGAGTCACCATCAAGAACACCCTCTGCCGCTCAAGCTAACTCTTCGGAGGAGCCAGCTCCAACACCGGAAGAAGAATTTGAAGAAGAAATAGAAGAACAAGCGTAAGAGTATTTAGGTGAAAACCTAGCTCCTGTGTTTGAAGACATGGCCGAGAAGTCGCCGCGAGAGTTCTCTCGCCCCAACAACAAAGAAACATCCGGACCGGACCAGTAGTCAACACTGGGGAGAATGGATTCGAGCTCAAGCCTGCTCTCATCACCATGTTTCAAGCCAGCCAATTCTGTGGAAAAGGACATGAAGATGCAAGTGCACACTTACAACACTTTCTAGAGATCTGCAAAGACCTTCACGATCGGAGGAGTACCAAAAGATGCTATCTTACTCCGTCTTTTCCCCGTTCTCATTATTGGGGAAAGCTAAGCAAAGTGGTTCTACATCAACAAAGATAAGCACACTACATGGGACCTATGCTCAACTGCTTTCCTAGCAAAATTCTTTCCTACGCCCAAGACCAATGCTCAAGTGGGAAGATTTCAAGTTTCCAACAACAACATGATGAATCATTCACTGAAGCATGGGAAAGATTCTAGAACTACATTGAAGACCTGTCCTCATCATGGGATAGAGGAGTGGCTGTTAATGCAGAACTTCTATCACGGGCTAATCTCTAGCACCCGTGAGTCTATTGATGCTTTGCAAATGGGGAGCTTTTTCACTCACTAAAGCTCTCGATGCTAAAAACACTTCTCGAGAAGATGGCCTCAAACTCGCAAGAAGGGAGGAGGAATCCATCATCTCAAGGAAGCCGACATGGTCACCGCCAAACTAGACCTCATCATGAAGAAGCTCGACATAGAGAAGAAGGAAGTCATGCACGCCAATGATTCCCATATGACATGTGAAGAATATGGAGACTACGGGCACTCACCGTCACCGTCCCTACACTTTGCAAGAGGATGTAAACTTCATCAACAACAACACCTACTATCGCCCTCAACAAAATCAAGGGTGGAATCAATAACCTCGACAAGGTAATTACCAAGGTAACAACCAAGGTAACAACTTTAATAATTACAACCTTCCGCCTTTGAGAGAATTAGTTACTAGTCAATCCAAACCGCTAGATCAAATGACTAGGAAGCTAACATCAAATGATAAAACTTTAGAAAGCATACATGCTAGAATGGATACTTTTGCTTCTCGCCATAAAGAATCAAAGATAACTTTAATAAAATGTTAGAATCACAATTAGCTCGGCTAGTCTGCTGCTGTTCCTCCACTAGAGAAAGGCAAGATTCCAGGCCAACCTAAGATTTAGAAACCGCTAACCTTGTTGATATTCACAATGCAACCCAATATCATATTGAGCCTGCAGATGTACAGTGGATTGACCACTCTCTACCGTAGAAGATGAGAGACCCCGGAAGACCTGTCATTCCTATCTCCATAGGATACCACAGCTTTTCCGAGGCTATCGCGACTTCGGCGCAAAAAGTGTCGACATCATGCCCAAGGTAATTTATGAGAAAATATTAAATGATCCCCCCGTTGTACACAAACATGCGCCCGCAGCTTGCAGATCAGTCCATTTGCTACCCTGAGGGAGTACTAGAAGAAGTTGTCATTAGAGTGGGGCAATCATATGTCCCATTGACTTTGTGGTCATAGAGACAGAGTAGATGAGAAGGCACCCATCATTCTCAAGCAGACCATTCTTATGCACAACAAAAGCCATCATCTATGCGGAGTTCGCCAAGATCGTCCCCTGTCCATCAAAGACAAGAAGGAGAGATTCACATTTAAGAACCGCGTCCCGAAAGCTCCTCGCAGCCTCGGCGTTTCAAACAAGAAGAGCAAGAACAGCAACCAATGCCAAAGAAGAAGAACAATAGAAACAACAGAAGATGGTGGAGGGCCAAGCATGCACTAGAGGAGACAACTCAATTAATCACTGCTCTCAACACAGAAAACAATCATATGCTACCCAAGCCATTTCCAATCAAGAGAGGTGATCCAGGTGTCCCAATCATTGAATGCACCATCAAAGACACCACTTTTCCTCACACCGTCCGCGACACTGGATCAGGCTGCAACGTAATGTCAAAACAGGTATATGATGAATTGTTTGATTTACCTTTATACCCAACATATATTCAGTTGCAGATGGTGGACCAATCACTAAGATTTCCTGAAGGAGTAGTCAAAGATGTCATGGTAAGAATTCAAGGACAATATATACCTGCAGATTTTCTAGTCCTTGACATGCAGGGAGACGATGACTCTCCGATTCTCTTGGGAAGACTATTCCTCTACACCGCTAACGCCAACATCTACATTGGGTCCGGACAAATCCACTTCAACCTACCTACCGGAAAGGTACGCTGTCAATTCAGAACATTAAATAACCATGAGCAGGCCAGGAAGCAACGCAACAGGAGAAGACGCCAAGCACGCCGTTAGGCTGCTCAGCCTCATTGCGGATGGGAAGACTTTCCTGGCAAGATCGTGAAATATGAAGATCGCTTCCCGGAGCAAAAAGAGAACAAGCAAGTACCTCGCTGGAGTAGCTGGACAGAAGAAGCAGAAAGGATGGACCAGATCGCCAAGAAAGAAAAGGAGGAGATCCTAGCACGGTTAGAAGCGTGGGAGAAAGCAAACAAAGATGAAGAGCTGGAGATAGAAGAAAAAGAAGCAAAAGAGACCGAAGCAAGATGGAAGGAGGCACGCGACACATCACCACAAGATGGGGAGTTGACCGAGGTTACCTCAGACGATGAACCCGCTGAGTAAGTGCTCACTCTGTCTAAGTCCTGTCGGTAGACTTTAAATTCCGTACCCTAGCCATGAGGATAGAATGGTAGTTATCTCATTCAATGCATTCACAATTTATTAGCATAATTTTGTTCACATATAAAATAACAAAAATATTTACTGCATTATTCATGCCATTATAAAGCCCCATGTGGATACCCTATGACATTTCCCAAAGGAATACCCACTGTGGTGACATAAAAATAAAAATAACAAAAATATAGCTTTCATATTTGAATTCCTGCATTATAAAAAGAAAATTCAAAAAAAAGAGAATTCCTGCTTAAATCAGACAACATTAAAAATAACTCATAAAGGTAATCAATTACTCTTTGGCTGACCGCTAACCCATTATTAAATTCGAGCCTCGAGTTTTGGTTTTCTTTTTGTGGAGTATTTATGCAGGGACAACAATATAGCAAGGAGAGAGACTATCAGTGGCAACCACCGGGTTCGCTATTGGCTAGTTAGCTCTGAAGGACATTTGCACTAGATATTGTAATCATCAAGCTTGGGGGAGGAGCATCCCCTAGTTATCAGGTGACTACACCTAAGCGATTTTTGAGTCTACTATAAATAGTCATAAAATACCAAAAATATGTGGGCACATGAAGGTCCACAAAGTCATAGAGTCTTTTGCTAGATATTAAAACCATAAAAAGATATATAACTAATAAAACCAAATAAATACTTAGTTCTATATTTAGTAGAATATGATTAGTCCAGGCTAGAGCTATTAAGATTGATGAACATTAAAATTATTTTGGAGATGATGAATAGTTGCTCTGTTATAATGCCTACTAAGTACCTACTTGCCAAACTTAAAATCTCCCTAGTTCCAAGCACTGTTGTTTTAATTGGAGAATTTATTCTGAACCTTAATAGTGGAGGCATAAGCTTGCGCTAAAGTCTAGGTAGTTGATTGATATGATTCATGAAGGTTGAGCTGCTATTTATCTTGTTCCTAGCATTACTAAGTTCGGAGATTTTATTTTGAAAATCTAAAAATTTACATGATGAGCTTTTGTATGACAAATGTGAATTCCTACCAAAGCCATAATTTATATCTTAGAGGATAGGAAAACCATTTCACATTTAAGCTACTTGCTTTGCATTGAGTTCAGTCAATCTGTGTTGTATACCTTATGAGAGTCTTGTCATGTTTTTAAAACCAAGAATCACTTGCACACTCCAGTCCACATATGCATTATTCCTACTTCAAGGAGTAATCGCAATCATTCACCATACTCCCATACATTTTCATCATAAAATGTTCACCTCCTACACTGGGAGAGAACACAAAAATATACAACCACCCTATAGGATAACCCCCGTCTTTAATGCTCTAAGTCCTGATTTTATCTCTCGATTCATTTATTGTATTCGAAGGATACGTGTGGCTATGCAAAATTAAGAAAAGAAAGCAAGGAAAAAGAGAGAGAAAAAGAAAAAAAAAAAGGGAAGTAAAAGATGGACAAGTGTCCCAAAGAATTAAAACAATGGGTACTAGATGCTCGCCTCCCCGAGTAAAAAAGAAATAATAAAGATAGCCCATGTCTTTCCCCGAGAAAAGTTGTAAAAGAGAGTCATTCCCAAAAAAGAGCAATAATAGAAATAGGAGTTAGCCATAAATAAATGCACCCATCCACCATATTCCATACATATGCACATCTTGGTTTGATTGTATGCCTCGATTCTCTGTGGATCCACTAGTTGACTTTACAATATATGTTTTGTAAGTATGCCTAACCTTGTTACGCCAATCCTTTAAGCTCCACTATATATACTTTAGCTACAGGAGGCACAACAACATTAATGCCTTAAGAGAGAACCACAAATACCACATACATTGAGAGATTTGAGGGTGTCGTACAATTAAACTCTGAGTTTTATTCTGAAAACTTATTAAAAACTCTAGAATGTTAGTATTGCAAAGAATTTGAGACATATCACTTAGCTTGATTGTTCTATCTTTCGACTGCTCAAGACTTATGCAAAAGCTGTGAAGCCCCATATACAGGTGAAATGAGTAAGTTTGAAGATTAGAGCATACATTATTCGATCTGGAGGAAATTTTCGTTTGAAAGCATGTGTACTGGAAAGTATAATGACATTGTAGCAACTCCTGATCCAAATACAATATCAACTAGGCTTGGTGTGTTTGCCAAGGAACTGGCAAAAGGTAAAGCCTGGGGGTATTGTTGACACCTATTAGCGTCAACTTTTACTAAGGCCTTTTACCCAAAGGAAAACAAGAAAACACACTAGTCTAGGGCTTTATCTCGACAAATTCCACGAGTTTTGCATATTCCGTAATTTCGGGGGTGATTTCGAAAAAGGCGAAAAAGAGAGATTCTAGTGCAAAATAACCACGAAACTTATCCGCCACGGGACTACATCACGGAAAGACTCGGGAAGACTCCGTAAGACACCGGAAGGAGCAGGAGGGGGCCAGCCGCCAGGTGGGGCCGGCCCGGCCCCACCATGGCAGCGGCGGCGCCCCTATTAGGGTTTGGCTCCCCCTTCTGGAATGTTCCTCCACCGCCTCCAAGGGTTCATCTTGGCCCTACGTTACGTCGGTTTGATCCTACGGCGCACGCGCATCCCACCGGACTATAAATATGTGGGTAGACCCCCCCTGGAGAGAGCCAATTCATTATTCATCAAGGCCTCAAGCCGTCAAGCATCAAGAGCCTTCAAGTTCATCAAGAGCCTTCTAGTTCATAGGATTAGCTAGCTAGATTAGAAGTAGAGGAGATCTAGTTCTTCATCGGATCTGGAGCCCCTGGCGTCTGGCCGAGCGAGAGTTCGGTAATAGATCTAGTTCTTAATTACTTTATTGTATTCATTATTCAGATTAGGGAGACTTTACTCTAAATAGATTTATATGTTCTTAATTGCAATAGTCATTGTCTACTTTGATTATATGTCTAGTTTAGTTACTTCGATCTTATTGAATTCATGTAATTGCTCGTATAGCATTTATCCATATGTACAATGGGTAGATGATAGGCGATATGTAGACGTGGTGTCTAGATGTCTTGTTTATCTGCGAGTGCACCCCGATATGCTTGGGACGTGTGGTAGTCTGCGTAGGTGATAGCTACGTTAGTTCCTCCGTAGTCCACCCCCGTATGTAGGACTAGCATGGGCACGGCCGCGAAGGAGGTGACTTAGGTCTTAATACCCTCATTAGTTGATGCCTCTTTACATGCAATGATGATTTAGGGTTGACTTAGCAATGATTACTAGATGTAGTTGCACTAATTAGAGTTATTCAATTGACGTAGTTATAGACCTATTTCCCTAGTTTATCAAATGGCTAGCTATGATTATGACTAGTAAGATGCTCGATGATTATCCTTAATTATGATACTTGATGATTATGCTATCACCCATATTTATTCTTATTTATCTTGTGACCTCTGCTGTTTTACGATTAGAGTATAAGACTTAGGTAATAACGTTTATCGTGTCTATATAGTTTCTCATCAATATAATAATAATAGTTTATTACATAACTTTGCCAGAGGTATAATTATAAATCGACAACCTGAAGACTTCCCTAGGTAAAATGCTACAACGGTATAATTATCTGTCCGCTTGTAGAACCCATTAGTTTACATTCATATCTTATTCATATATTTTATCTGCCTAGTCACAATAGTACAATGTAAATCTATGTTAATTTCCTAGCAATATAATTGGGGATGACAACCTACTTCATGTTTAGGAATGTTAGTAATTCAAGAGTGGCTAGTTGCTAATGACAAGTAATTATAAACCGACCATTTCTGGGGTCATTGCTAGAGGTAGGATTTATCTCTGCTTTTTAGTAGTGACGTTAGAAATGCCAACACTCACGTACGCCCACACGCCGGTATACGACCCCGACATCCTCGCAAAAATAGAATAATGATAACCGAAGATTCTCTTATACATGGGCATCACCTGAAAAAGAATACAACCGGTGAACTTTTATACTCTCCTGGAGGTGCACTCGAAATCCGGTTACCTAACCCGGATCTTCGACTGTACAACTGTACTGAACTAACCCTTCCGATCATTTCACGAGAGGAAGCCAGAAGGAGAAGTATTTCTGGCAAGTCAACTCGGAGTACCACTCAAAGAGGGGAAGCATCAAGCTCACCGATGGGACAGCCAGGGTTTCTTTCAGCAATGCACACACCAGGATATACTCCTGAAATGCATTCTGCTTGGGGGCATACTCCGCACCCATATGAGGCCGGAGGGTCGAGGGTACCGCAGGCTAGGGATGAGGCTTGGGGAAGCCACCACCACTCCTCAGACTCCGAGGGAATGCCTCCCCACGTGCCACCACGCCCGGTCGGTCCTACTTGGAGACACTCCACACTCAGCTGGGCGGACTTGTGATCCGCACTGAAGAGTTACAGGAGAAGACGGCACGCCAGTACCGCCAACAACAACAATGGCAACTCCAAAATCAACAGTGGCAACAACAGCACCATCAGCATCACCAGCAGTGGCAGACCGAAAGCAGCAACAATAGTGGGCCCACCTCAACGAACAAATGAGGATCCAAAGTATGAGCGGCGGCCGGGCCTTACGGAGGTCCTGGGGTTTCAACCCTGGAGGCTAGGGTTCAAGCCAGCTTGGGGGAGAACCCCCACTCAGGTATCATTGCATTTGCATTTTTAAATTTCTAAATATCTTTCTTTTTCTTGCATATGCATATTAAAAAAAATTGAATTCCACTCTAAATATGTGAAATATGCTATGCATAGTTTTCCCATGTTGAAATGATGAATAGTTGCTCTGTCTTGTGATTCATCTGTGCCTAGCTTATGACTTAGTCTTCTTCCAAGATTTAAGTTTATTGGTTTTAAATATTCACTCTAGAAACTTGAAAACTTAGTGGGATGCATAGAGCTTGATCTAATCTAGGGGTGGTATGAAGCTTGAGTTGGTTAGACTAAGAATTTGTTACAATCTTACTCTACAAAAAGCTTAAAAACCGGAATCTTAAAAATTAAATAAAAACCAAAGTCCTTTGATATGATCTAAAGTAGATTGCTTTGTTATGCACCCATGATCGGAATTCACATACACAATGAAAATCAATTTTTGTTCTCTATGTATTGATTCTCTCTTAGAAGTCAAAAGAGAGTGTGGGCTATAAATGAAAAGATGCCAGGCCAAAGAAGCATGAGCCAATAAAAGATGCCATACCAAAAAGGTATGTGCCAAAAAAAAGAGAGAAAACAAAGGGTGCAAAGACACCCACCCGAGCGAAAAAAATGGGTACAAAAGTACCCGCCATAGAGATAGCGCTCACTTCTCAAAAAGACAGAAAAGAGATAGTCATGCATAAGAGTTCAGAAAGAAAAATATAATAAACTTGCCCTCCGATCAAAGTGTATAGCTCAGTAATTTGCTTTGTGGTCTCATCATTTGGCTTTGTTCTTCATACTAAAATACAAACTCCGGGAAGAAAGCAATTCAAAAGAGTAGAATGTATACAAAATCTATGTCTAACTCTCTTGCTAAAATACCAACCTAAAGATTAAGTGATAGCTACAAGCCCCACAAGTGACAAGTGAAAAGGATGAGTATAACGACCAATTTATTTAAATCAAGGAAGAAAACTTTGTTATAATCCTGGCACTTATGAAACATAATCGGAATTGTAGCAACTCCTGATCAACAACCAAGTTCTTAGCTTTGCTCGAGGACGAGCAAAGGGTAAGCTTGGGGGATTTTGTCGGCGGTGATTACCGACATATCTTAACTGCCAACTATTATCCAAAAAGGGAGAATTATCATACATATATTCACATATACCTTTACTATTGACCTATTTCCACTTGTATTGGAGAATTATTGATTTATAGGAAACATACAAGAAAAGGAAGAAAAGGTCACGAGAATGCGCCTTCCGGCAAGGCGTATTTCAACAAAATAAGCAAAGACCAAAGTCCAAGATGTCAACTGGGCCAACAACCCACGGGAGAAAGATCCAGGAGCAGCAAGAAGGCCATGGGCTGAAGCTAGGGCCGAGGGTGCCCACCCCTGGTGCGGCCGCACCAGGGTGCGGGCGCACCCCCAGGGAGGCCGCCCTGGCCCATCTTCTTCTGGGGGTTCCCTTGGTCGGTTGTAGAGGCGGTTTGGCTAGGCATTTACTCACCTCAGCCCTGGAACCGACCTCAAGCTAGTATAAAAGAGAGGGGACACTCCCTCATTAAAAAACACCACACTACACCTCTCACTTGTACTCTCAAGTGTACCTTTCCACTTTTCTCTTTATCCTTAGTAGTAGTAGAGGAGCAAAGCTCAACTTGTAAGAGGAGGAGACATCTTGGCTACTTTTGGTATGAATACTATTCTTTCCATTATGTTCTTCTTCTCTTTTTATCAATATAGTTATGTTCTAGAATTAGAGTATGGTTCTAGTACTATGATCTTGTTAGATGAACTAGGTACTAGTTTGTGTAGATGAACTAGGTACTAGTTTGTGTAGCTAGATCATAGATCATAGGACTTCTAGTTCATATGCCTTGTTCATGATATGTTTGCTAGTTCATAGTGTTCATATCATGTTCGTAGCATATAGAGCTCCGTTCTTAGTCGTTCATACATTTAGATGATGAAGAATAGAGTTGTGTGCGGGTTGGTGGTTCATCGCACAACATCCAAGTTCTTTACTCGTTCATCCGTAGGGTGAGAGACCCGGGGGGCTTGGGTAGCTATTTTATATCTTGAGCGTGGTGCTCGGATATGGGGTAGCCGGTAATTGCACTTCATAGTCCATAGATGAGGGGGTAGGCGGCAGGTGGTGACAGCCCTGTCCGTCCCTTCGTAATCCCCCCACATTCGGCTATGGTGTAGGAGTCTAAATTACCACCCATCTCGCTGGCAGACCAGTGGCCGGTGGTCTTCCGATCCATCGCAAACGCAGCTCTAACTCTGATTCATATATTTGTATGACTATCCACTATCTAGATATTAGCTGTATTAGGACCACTGCTCCTGTAGGATATTCTTTTATTCTTTATTCTTTTATTCTTTATGCTGCATTCATCTTTCCCCACTTGAGAGGCATCTACTAGTACGTGTGTGTCCACTATCATAAAAACTGTATTGTTTACCCCTGTTATGAACATTGGTCTATCTTCCATACAACGTATAGTATTCTTGGTTATGGTTTCATACTAAAATCTACCCTAGCCTTCCTTTGGGAAAATATAAATACGACACCTAGGAATTCTCTGGGTTGAAATGCTACAACGGTAATTCCATGCGCTTGCGGAGTAACATCCAAAACTGCAAGGGTTTACCGGATCATCGTTATCTCTTTACTGTAGTTAGAAATATAGTTTTAGCCCTAGTATCAAGGAATGCTGAAAGTGTGCCGTATAGCATCTCCGAGGTACTAGCAGCTAAGGCTATAGTCCTAGCGTTATTGGGGATGTAACTCTCTTGATAGAGGTAAGAATAGTTTGGTATGCCACGGTGCCCGTGCCATGCTATTCTCAAACTATCATCTGAGGTATATCACTAGTAGCGGTAAAGGGAATAACTGGTGAGATGTATCTCAGTACCATGGCTGATCTAGTGATATGGTAACTGAGGTACACCACCCCAAGCATTTTTTACTTATTACCGGGGATAGACTTACCTCTATTCTCAGTAGTAATGTTAAGGAATGTCAACTGCACTTCTGGTGTTGTCACCAGGGATCCAAACTTGGTGATACGCTAAGAAATACCAACAGCGATTCATCTAGAGGTTCAGGATTAGTTGGATCCTCATTTTCTCCATCAATGAAGAGCTGGGCTTCATCATCTATAAGTGGTTCAATTAGTTCTTCAGTAAAAACAGTGTTAACCTCCTCTATTGGATCTGGCTTAGGAAACAGTTCTATCTTAGTTTTCAAAGAATGGGTTACAGGCATAGAGAGCTTAAAACTTTTTTCGAGACTAATATCTAGTTTCTCTTTTTTGACAGTCTCTAATAAGCTTTTCTATTGGTAATCCTATTAACACATCAAACTCCCAAACATTAAAGATATAGAAATTTAATGGAACTTGAACTCCATAAACTAAAATAGGAAGAGAACACAATACTCCTAAATTTTGAATAATATGATCTGAAATACTTTTTAAAATTTTAATAATTAGAATTAATGGCATATCTTCTAAAAAAATCTTTTAGTAAACGAAAAGAGACATAATATTAACACCCACAATAGGATTATAAAGGGTTGCAAAAGAATATTTATCAATCTGATATTCAAAAGCAACAGAGCAAAAAATTTAAGTGAATAACATCATTTCTAACCACTCTTCACTTAAGACAAAAACGAACTCTTTCATAAACTTTTAAAAGAACTTTACCTCTGCAGGGTGAATAAGATTAATATTTTTAAATTCTCTATATTCTCGAGGTTTCATAATTACCTGGTACTTAGAGGTGCTTTCATAATCATCAAAAAGATCGTCCTTTAAATCAAGCATAAAATCGGGCGGTAGAGTTTCCTCCTCTTCTTTATTCAAAAGCTCAGGTTTTAAAATAGCTAAAGGTTGAAATTTAGGCAAAGATTCAGATTCAGCTATTAATTTTTTTTTCTTCAGGAAGATTATTTAAGATATTCATAATTTACATGTGTAGCAAATAATATACATAAATGTTCTTCCCGCGGCCAAATTAAGATATTTGTTAGTTTTTTATTAAGGTCTAAAAAGAAGTGTTGCAAAAGAATAAGTTCTGGCAAAGCAAGACTAGGATCTGAATTTATAAAATCGTCAAAATATTCCCAAGCCTTATCTAATGATTTCTTATCTAATTGTTTAAAGCCTATGATTTTAAAACGAAGTTCAAATGACTTTTTTGATAAGGAAAAATTTAAGACAAAAGTTAGAACATAAAGCTTTTCAATCTCCCGACTACTCCTAACATAACGTTTATACCAGTGTTTAGCTTATCCCGTTAATAAAAATGAAAAAAGCTTCCACCTTAACGTTTCATCACCCATACCTTTAATATGTAGGCATGAACAGGTTTCTTTAAAATCATTCAAATGGAAATAGGAGTTTTCGCTAGAACTGCTAGAAAAAACATGTTCCTAAACTAAATGAATTAACCTCGGGCGTAGCCCATAGCCAAGTGATGCAATTGGTTTAGATGTTTCTACTGGCTGCAAACATGAGCCCGATGGTGCTCCGTATTGATATAAGAGTTGAGATACGGGTTCCATATTAAAAGATATAAAATAAAATTAAAAACTTAAAAGATAAAATAAAAAGGAAAAATATAATGCAAGAATTAAGCTAAACTTAAAGTCAACTCAACAAACCGTTCCCGAACGGCGCCCCAAATATTTGTTGGTATTAATTAAATGCACATAAAAATAAGATTATCCACAAGCACGTATATAATACCGTTGTAGAACTTCATCAAGATTAACCCGGTTTTAAATATCGAACCTAAAAGAACAGTAGGTGACGATGACTAAGTCTATAAACTTAACCCAATGCACAATCAAGCTAGAAAATAGCGAGAAACAAGAAGAACAATATGGATTATCTAGTTCTGAACTTTGTAAGCGTTTGTTTTATATCATATGATCACGAGCGATAACTTAATAAGATAGGAGTAGAAATCAACGTTCTCTCCTACCAAGCACCTTTTGCTTGCCAAACCTATTAACGGGAAGTGTACTACACATGATTCAACGAAGCTATAAGTTACCTTCGCGAGCTAGCACTATCCAGAAAATCAGGGGACATTCACAAATAAACATAGCCCAAGCCCCATGCCTACGCTACGAATACTACTTAAATCAAGAAGCTATCAAGATTAAAGTACTCAATAAGAGTTGCAAACTAGAAGAACAATATGAACAGAATACTTACTTTAATCAGAAGTTGACTACCAAATGATCCCAAAATGTAAACTCCGGGCGGGAAAATTTGATCCTAAAGAATACAGCAACGAAGAAACACCGACAGGGCTAGAACTCCTCCAGAACTCTACTCTCTAACTCTATCTCTCTAATCTCTAAACAAGAACTAGTTCTAGATTAAACTAACCTTTCTTGATTGCTAGCCTAGATCTATTAGATAGAAATTAGAGTTTTTGTCTCTTTAGTTGTTGATCTGGCTCTCTCCTCCAGGGGGTACAGGCCTATATTTATAGTCTAGTGGAATGAACATCAACCGTTGGATCAAACCGACTTAATATAGGGCCAAGATGCATCCTCAAAGGCGGTGGAGAAATACGTGGAGGATGATAGGTGGGGCCCTCCTTGGGGGGCCGACCGGCCAACCCCACCTGCAAGGGGCTCGGGCTCCACCTTCTTCAAGTGTTTTCTAGAACCTTTCTGATCCCAATGCCGATATTTTCCGTCGCAGTTAAGTTTCATGTCTTTTATACAATTTAATCCTTAATTATGCTTCTCGATATCTCCCTAGAAAATAAACAATTCACCAAAACTCGTGGAATATGTCAGTAATAACCTCCTATTCTATGATATTGTCATGAATTGCAAGGAAGATTGACGGTTTAAAAATAGACGTTATCTACCGTCAACAATGGCGGCACCCCTCATTCCACCTAGACGTCCTCCGCCTTTACCGGGAGCCCAAATGCTCGCAGATCCGACGTCTCTCCCCCCTTAGCAAGATTCATGGAGCACGAGTGAGATCCACTCGGCTCCAGCAAGATCCATGGAGTGGCACAGCGTCCTCCCCCCTTATGGCCCCTTCTTTCACCTCTATGACTGAGCTCCTCCCCGGTGGCCATGGCGGTCCCACGCCAGGCTCTCTCTCTATGTTGCAATTCTATGTCTCACCTGTTAGACGTTTCAGCGGTATGTTGCAGTTGAATCATATGAATGTTGTAAATATAGATCGTGGGATGTTGCATATATTGCAAGTGTTTTTAGAGGAATGTTGCAAAGAGTATGTTCAAAATGTTTTATCTATTTCAAACGTATGTTATAGGAGTTTTGATTTGGATGTTCCATATGTTTTCAAACAAATGTTGCAATAGTATTTTCCAAATTTTTGATTTGTTCCGGTCACTTTGACGCAAATCCTTTGTACAGCGGTGGTAGACCCATTTACACAAAGCGGCCAAGCCCACCGCCTTGTACCGGGGGTCGATACTAATCGGCCATGATGATAAAGGGCCGGGTGAGCCGCTTTGTGAAAGTGGGTTTTTTCACAGGCGGCTCACTTTGTCGGCCGCTTTGTGTAAATGAATTATTTTTTCACGGGCGGCCGACTAAGTCAACCGCCTGTGAAAATCATTGTCCGAAAACACGAAAAAAATAGCAAAAAATATTTTTTAAAAAACGCAAAAAATATTTTTGAAACCGGGAGAGGCACTCGCCCGCCCGTCTCCGTCGAAGTCGCAAGTGGCGCATTTTTTTTCGCGTAAAATCGCGCTACGTGGGCCGTGGGGGTTTGAACCCACGACCTCGGGTTTCTTGCGTACCCCCTCTACCACTCCACCCACACGTCACTTGTGTCTATTTGTCATTTTTGTTCCCCACATATTATACAAACCCGACGGAAAATTGAATATTTGAAGGTCTAAATGAATTCAAATAAAAAGTGGTGAACTACAAAGTTTCATAACTTTTTGAGATCTACAACTTTCATTTAGAGTGTTTCTCCATCCGAGGTCATTTGCAAAATTTGGATTTCAAATTTGAGGAATTCAAATGCAATTTTGGGAGCCTACATGATTTCAAGAAAAATTTGTAAACTACAAACATTCATAACTTTTTGAGATCTATAACTTTCATTTTGGTCAAAATTCCATCCCAGGTCGTTTGAAAAATTCAAAGTAATAAATTTAAAATTATTTGTACATGCGGATGTCTTAGAGAACCGCTGTACAAATCGATTTCTACAGGCGGATGTCTAAGAGATCCGCCTGTACAAATATGTCGATTTGTACAAGTGGATGTCTTAGACAACCGCCTTTGTACAAATATCGATTTGTCTGGGCGGATGTCTAAGAGATCCGCCTTGTACAAATATGTCGATTTGTACAGCGGATCTCTTAGACATCCGCCTGTACAAAAATCGATTTGTACTGACAGTTCTCTTTTCTGGGCCCATCGATTTCTTTATACAAAGCGTCAAGAAAATTGGAGCCGCCTGTAAAAAAAAACCGTAGTGTCGTGAAAAATGATTTTTCTACTAGTGGGTCTTCTATTGAAGCATGTATGTTTATGTTGTAAGTATGTTTATCCGGATGTTGCATATGTTTCACGAGTTGTCGCAACAGTATTTTTCAAAAGTTTCATCCATGTCAAACAAATATTGCATCTAAGTGTTTCATGTTGCAAGTGTTTCTTAGAGGTACGATGAGTGAGGGGCGCACGGCCTGGGCGCCAGGGTATGGGGCACATCAAGCTGGGGGCTGATGGAAGGGGGCACAATGAGCTAGGGGCCGTCTCTCGAGTCCTGCCGACGTGGAGAGAGAGGAGCTGGTAAGGAGGAAGGAACCGGGCTCAGCGACGGGGCCAGGTGCGCATGCGAAACGGGGAAGGCTGTGGCCTTGTAGATGCGTGAAGCGAGGAGGCAGTGTCGCGGGTGGGGTGTGCGTGCGGGTTAGAGCGAGGCGGACATAAACGATCTGAGTAAGTGCGAACACAAGGTTCATACTTGTGGTTCGGTTGTGATGATGAGTGATTGATTCAACTACTAGCGTCCCCGGATGGGGTGCTACTCTTGACGGTGGTGAAAGCCACGAGTTCCACATGTGCCTTGGTTTGTGTTGTGCGGTGTGTCGAGCATGGAGGCGGTGGCCGACGGCGAGGTGAAGGTCAAGTGATGGCGGGCCGCGCCGAATGGACCGGGAGCGGTGAAAGGGCGGACGATCGAGACTTGGACCGAGGGACCCGGAATCGCCGGGCGGGATCGCGTTCTTTGGCGCCCGGCTTCGACAAGTGCAAGGACATGGGCGGTTTTGTTGGTTTGGGCCTCAAAACCAACGGTGGAGGGTTTCGGTGGTTTGGGCCTCAAAACCACCCGGCAGGTTTTCTGGTTGAGCCTCAAAACCCCGGGGCGGAGGTCCCGAGGCGGACGGACGGCACGTGGCGGCATCGGGGAGTTCGGCGTCGAGGCGGCTACCGGTGAGAAGGCGCGTGGCCGTCGGATCGAAAGATTGCATCGAGTCGGTTCGAGTTGGACCGCAATGTCCCTAGGGCTAGGCGGTTTGCTCGAGTTGTATCGGGGGGGCAAAACTGGAAACTGAAATAAGCCCGGTCGATAAGTAAGGTGGAGGGAGCCCCATCTCCCTTTACCTCTCCCATTTGCATTTTTCCTTCATCCCTTCTAGGTTTTCCTTCTCCTAGGTGCTAAGTGAGAGAGAGGTCCACTAATCTTTGCAATTAGTGTAAGAACCAAGTTTACTCATGGGAATGGAGGTCCCGAATCCTCCATGTTTCCTCGTGGGGTCAGATTGATGTGTTGATTCGCGTTTTGATTGTTGTTCTTCGTGTTCTTCGTTTTTCCCTTTCTCCCCACTTGTTCCCGAGTTGATTTCTCGAGCTGTGGTGCATCTCTTTGCAAACCACTTGTTTCTACTTGATCATGGTCGTGGGTTGATCCTTTTCACCGAAGGATTTCATCTGAATCCTCACGAATCCACAGATCGGGTAGAATCAAGAATTTCGGGGAAAACTTGACCTAGAACTGAATTTCGTCGATTTCCGAAGTTGCAGTGAGTTTGGGGTTGTGATCTTCATGGATTAGTCTTAGAACTACCTTGTGAACCCCTCTGCAAAATCTCAGGTCAATCCGAGTTGATTTGATTGAGTTTTGGCTTTGGAATCGAAATTTCCAGGGTTCTGTCCGTAAATACCGGACACGTCCGGTGTGCATACCGGACACGTCCGGAAGACTTAACTTTAGAATTTTAAGCTGAAATTTTGTGGAGACCTTCTTCTGTGTGTCTAGTTTCTAGGGTTAAAATTTCACGATTTTTGGACATCGTTTGATTGGGTTTTTGATTTTTCTCCCAAAGTCGCTCTGTGCAGAAAATACCAGACGTGTCCGGTGTAAATTCCGGACGTGTCCGGTATTCCAACCTTGGACTTTTGATCTCATATTCTGTGGAAAGCTTCCTTAGGGTGTCTACTACCTCTGGTTAAAATTTCATAATTTTTGGACACCGTTTGGTTGGATTTTCCATTTTTCTCCCAAGATTGGTCTGTCTTTGAAACTGAGGTCCGGTTCATACCGGACGCGTCCGGTATGAGGTCCGGTATGAAGACCTGAAAGCTGATTTGTTCGCTTCTTGACCGTTCGAGGTCCGATTCGACTTCCGCTTGTTGCATTGGGTTTCTAGCATCACGTACTTCGTATCCAAGTACTCTTGTCACAAGTTGACTCGAGTATTTTGGATTGACCACTCCTTCCTTCTCGATAGGATTCGAGTGCGTCCCTTTCGAAGTTTCGTCGAGTGCTTGTCTTCGATCTTTCTCGGTTGATCCGCTGTACCTCTTGGACATCTCCAAGGGTATCCACCTACCTGTTAGGTCGTGATCTTACCGCTCGCTTGTGGTTTTGCTTTTGGGGTTCGATTTTGGGACAGCGGTCGAGAGTTTCGAAAGAAATTTGAGGCTCCCATTCACCCCCCCCTCTGGTCGCCGTTTTCGGTCCTTCAGTAAGGTAGCGTCCAACGCTAGCATACCGGATCTGTCGTCCAAACGCTAGCAAGTCCGTTTATATATTTGCGGTTTCATTACACTGTAAATGCTATGACCTCATGGAAATAGCAAAAAAATGAAACTGGGCATGCTCTATTACAAAATATATGGCAGCTGGAATATATAGTTGGACAGACGTACGTATCCATTAATTATTCCTGCCACTAACAGTATTTTCCATGTATCCATTACTAGTGGGATCCATTAATTATTCCTGCCACTAACAGTATTTTCCATGTATCCATTACTAGCGGCATGCATATACTAGTTCAGGCACCACATTCTTGTGCCCTGCCGGCCGCCTTATTTTCGCACTAATTAAAACCGGCCGGAGCAATGCGAGTAACAGGGTGCAGGGTTAGGTTTGTTTTCTTACTAGCCACTAACCCCTGAGCCTCTGCCATATCTACGTCCTTGGGTTCTGTTCCATTAGGCAGCTTCCAGTCAAAGTGATATAGAAGGCTGGCTAGCGCGAGTTCAGCGTTACCCAAGCCAAAATTTATGCCAGGACAAATCCGACGGCCGGATCCAAACGGCAGGTACTGAAAGTTTGTTCCCTTGAAATCCAAATTGCTCTTGTCGAATCGCTCTGGCTTGAACTCCTCTGAATCCTCCCAATAATTGGGATCCCTGCAGATTGCCCACACATTAGCGAACACTACCGTGCCCTTGGGAATGTCGTAGCCCATGACCTTGCACGTCTCGCGACACTTCCTTGGAAGCAGGAGGGGCAAAGGAGTGTGCATCCTCAGGGTCTCCTTGATCACTTGCTTGAGGTAGGTGAGCCCCTTGAGGTCGTCTTCAGTGACCGTGGTTCTCTCCTTCCCTTTCAAGGCCTGTCGCACCTCGTCTTGCACTTTGGCCATCGTCGGTGGTGACCGGACTAGCTCGGTCATGCACCAGGTAAGCAAGGTGGACGAGGTGTCGCTGCCGGCGCCAAACATGTCCTGGAATGCACCAGGTCAGCGCATGGAGAATGCATGAATGAAGAAGGTGCTACGTAGACACTGCTGGCACTACTACTTACAAACATCACCGTAACGATGACCTCGTTGGTGAGCGGCACCGGCGTGCTGCCTTCCTTCTGGAGCCTCAGCAGCACACCGAGCATGCCCTCCACCTTCCGCTGACCGTCGCTGCGGTCCATGGCTTCCTTGGTCTCCTTGATGATTTGCTCGAGGATGCACACCATGTTGTTCCGGGCTGCGAGCACCTTCCGGGGTGCCGTGTCAATCATCTGCATGATCCTGGAAGACGGGAAGAGGTCGGCGACGGCTACCCCCATTGTCTGCCGGAGGGCTACGTCGAGAGAGTTGAGGTACTCGTCCTGGTGCTTGCTCCCGCTGCCCACCGCCTCCCTCACGACGGTGTCGTTGACGAACCTCGAGACCATCTTGTTGAGGTGGACGGCTTCGCCGGCGGCAGCAGACGCGGCGATGTTCCCCACGAGCCGCGCCACCTCCTCCTCCCGGATGTGGCGGAACGAGTGCACCCGGGCGGCACTGAGCAGCTCCAGCATGCAGATTTTGCGGAGCTGGCGCCACCGCTCGCCGTAGGGCGCGAACACCATGTCCTCGCCGTGGAAGGTGAGCGCGCCGATGGTGGCGTTGGTGTACCTGTCGGCGAAGGCGATGTCGTTTGTCTTGAGGACCTCCTGCGCGGCCGCCGGTGACGACACCACCATCATTGGGACCTCGCCGAGCCGGAACATCATCACCGGCCCATACTTCTGCGCCAGCCCGTGCAGTGCGCGTTGGAGGTTGGGGTAGGTAACCACATGGTGGAGGCTGCCGATCACCGGCAGCGTCCATGGCCCCGGGGGCAGGTTAAGCTTTGGTTTCGCGCCGGGCAGCAGGGACTTCTTGAGCTTGGAGAGGACCACAACAAGCACGCACAAGGACACCGCGGCGATGAGGATCTGCTTATTGTCCTCCATAGTGGAGTGGCAAGTTCCCTTTATTTCCCTGCCAGCTAGATTAACTTGAGATTGGATGTGTGTGCTTTGGTAGTGGAACGGTGCCGGCCGTGGCTTTATATATACTACTATTACTACACTAGTCCTTAAATTACTACTAACTGCCTACTACTCCGCAGTATCGATATGATGGCGTCAGTCAAGCCAGGAAAAAAAACAAGTCAAGCATCGTGTGTTGACAAGTCAAGCATCGTGTGTTGACGACACGTCCAGATTTATTGATGCTCCGGTGGCTTAATAATGTTATAGTCTTTTGTTAGTCCTAGCATATGCGTGGAAAAGCCACGGCCTTTTTCGGCTGCGTGCATGTGATTTGACCACATGAGATCATTAATTTCCACATGGGGCGGCTCTTCATCTTTTGTTAGAGCGGCTTCCTTCCCAGAAACTACAAAATGTTGTAAAAAAAATAGCAAAATTTTTCTATACTAGGAAAGCCCACGAACCCGCGGCCTTCACTCCACCAGATATTCTTTCTCTTCATATATTATGCTGACCCAAATTTAAAATGAATGTTTGAGTGTCTAAAGGAATTCAAATGAAAAAGGAAACATTACTAATAGTTAGCTTGCATCTCATGATTTTTCAACTGCATGTGTGCAGATGTGTTTGTCAAGTTCAGAGATGAGAAAGAAAACATTACAAGTGATGATGTCAACACCTTGATGACATTGTACGATGCTGCGCATGTGAGGATTCGTGGGGAGCATGCTTAACAACATCATCACTTTCAACAATAGAAAACTCCAGTCTCTGTTGGAAACATATTAATTTGGAGCACTAGCAGAGGAGATGCGGGTCACATAGGAGACACCTCGATACAGAAGGGTCGAGAGTGTGGAAGCAAGGCGCTTCATCTTGGTGTACGTGAACAAGGCAGAACGAGACAGCACTATACTGGAGTTTGCAAACCTAGCTGGACACTACAACATCGTTCAAGTTCTCTACTGCTAGGAATTGAAAGAGCTTACAATGTAAGGCCGGAGACAATGAAATTAACAAGTTAATTTCTAATAGTTTTTTTATTTCCTGTATGGTATGTATGCGCTGTGCTAATCATGTTTCTACATACGTCAATCCGTGTACGTAGATGGTCGGAGGATTTCATGTCACGGACAAATGTGTTGAGATTTGCGCGGGCTTGGTACGGTGGAGATGCACTTCTGGATGCTTTCGAGAGTTTATATATGAGCCTGTATGCACGAATACAGCTTACAAAGCTGATTCTATCCCTGGCAATGTTGGACGACGTCTTTCATAACTACACCAGCACAGAGGATATCCACATCTTTGCAACAGCTATGGAAAGGTTGGTTGATCTGTTTCACTGACTGAATTTAAATCACATGGGGATCGGATTTCCAAAAGTTACACGTCAAATCATACTAAATTTATTATCTTTGCATGAAATTGGCCATGAAGGTGGCACGTGAAGGCAACTGAACGACTCCCAGAACACCGGAGGGCATTCTACAGTAATCTGATTCGCAATCTAAATGAGATCATGGAAGAGCTAAAAACTCAGAACAACAATAATGCTGAAGCTGTGAGAAAAGTGGTAAGTTTTTCTCCAAAAGTTCATACAAAGAAAAACACTAAAGGTTTCTATGCATTTTATATCGATTTTAAGAAATGGGCAAACCAAGCGTACGTTCGTTCACAAGCTTCCACGCTGAGGTCAAATGGCGTGATGAACGCTGCTTACCCAACAACGTGGAGGAGCATCTGCAGATTTCAATGGGGAGCATTACGGCTATACATGCAAGCAACCAACTTCGTTTTCATTTCACTGGGAAACGTGACTACTATGGAGGCGCTTGACTGGACATTCACCTATCCCAAAATTGTCAAAGTTCCTTCGGTTCACACACGTATTAGTAATGATACTCGCTCTGTCTCTGAAAGGAGCAATTTCTAGAGTTGTTCTAAGTCAAACTTTTTAAACTTTGACCAAATTTCTAGATAAAAATATTAAGATTTATGTTATCAAATTAGTATCATTAGATTTACCATAGAATATATTTTCATAATATGCTCATTTTATGTCATAGATGTTGTTACTCTTTTCTATAAAGTTTGTCAAACTTAAAAAAAATTGACTGGCACGGATTTTAGAAATCACTTTTTAGGGACAGAGGGATTATCATGTCACATGAGGTATATATAACCAACTCTTCTTCCCACACATATATCACTGAACCTCTAATTTAAATTTTTTCTTAAATGATTCATGTGTGGCTCATTTTAATTTTTGAAGCGAGAACAAGCTTCGGATCATATGGCTTCCACAGTATAAACCTGCATGAAGCAATATGGGGTCACAGTAGAGGAAGCCATCGAAAAGCTCAGAGAAATAGTTGAGGAAGCATGGATGGACATCGTCGAGGGATGTAGGGACTGTTAGTAACTACACATATAACCGTGTAGGTTGTTCTTGTATGAACTTACAAGGTAGGACATGGTTCTGAGTGAGATGTATATTCTAGAGCATGTAATGAATAAAAGGCTACAAAAATATTACTATATTTTTCAGATTGATAAGGAAAGAATATTCAGATAAGTTGAAAGCCATAAGTGTAACATGGAAATGCAATTATGCCGTGATGCTTGGTGATTAAGCTTAATGATGCTCGTGATCAAGTTTTAATCTTTGCTTAACACCTAGGGTGTTACATAGGCCTTTTGCAATTTACTTAACCTTGGCCTTGTTCGTTGCTACAACCAAATGCATAATCCTTGAATTATTATTTCGCGTAAGTTTTGCGAGTACCTTTGTACTCATGTTGCTTTTCCTCCAAAGTTTATTAGGTAACTTGGAGGCCATTCGCGGTCACCACTTTTTCGCCGACACCGTTATGGAAGAGGTGTATGGTTGAGTGGCCGAAGCTCTTTATCCAATGGCGGCCTTTGGGCAACGGCACCATTGTTGTTGCTCTATATTATATATTTATTCACTGTGTTTTACCATTTTATTCTCCATATAAGTTTTAGTAAAATTCATCTCCACTTTATTGAACTCTTTGGTACTAGTTGTAAAATTGCAAAATAAGAATTGGAGCTCTCTAACTTGAAATTTCAGATTTAGAATTTGATATAGATGTTAAAATGTTGCTCTCTATATTACTTGTGATGTGATGTGCAATTGTAATGGTATGTATGCGCGATCTTGGGCGTGTTGAAACACATACCAGGATTACCAGAATTGCCTTCGTTTTAATTGAACTGGAATTCAGCCATGCCTCATAAAGATATGGGTTAGCACGTGGTGCGTCGTGAGACGAACAAGAGTGCTAGCTCATCTTAATGAAATAGCCGATGGTTCATCACAAGCCAAATGCAATTTGGGCTGTTCTTTACACAAGCATGGCCTTGCCGACGAGAATTGCCTCAGGTCACTGTTCCACTGGACTAGGCTATTACTCTACACTATATTTTGGTTTCTAGTTCAACATTACAATAATATTGTGCTGGCCGCCGGCGGCGGTGACCGGCGAATAAGAAGGTAAATACCATTGCATTGGTCCGCCACGGTAGACTACGCTGCCATACCTGCGTCGTATGCTAGGGTAGCTAGCACACACATAGTCAACATTCTCCAGCAACTTGAGCTCTTCCTTGTGATGAGCACGCACATGCTCTACTAGGCTTTTAATTTCCACACACATGCGCCGAAAATCGTGAATAAAGAAACATGTGTACGTGCGATTTTCGGACCGCATATGCATCTATCTGTCTGGAGCAGAGACGCGGTCAAGATAGAACGCCGTGTGTGGAAACACCGCCGGACCGTGATCGTCAAAGAAAAGTCAATAAGTCTTCGAACATGTGAACGACGACTAGTGACACATTCTTCGAACGTGTTCGAGATTCTTGCTGCCTGATGACGGCAATTGTGGTACACGAGGAGTGAGATAGTCTTGGAACGTGGGAGATTAATTCTTGGTGACCCATGAACAGGACATGTAAGAAATACTACCTTTCACAAATCAACAATGCGCATTACTATTCGTGTAGTATACGAAAATCGCCTTTATGTGTTGTAAAAATTTCCTACAAGTAAATCTATTAGTACTGGCGGTTTTTTTTTGACTCAACGGTGAGCACTAATTGATTTGTGCTTAGGCTGTGTTTGAATTCACGCCAACTGATATTTAGCTAGCTAATAGAAAGAGCTAAAGTTTATTAGCAAGCTAAACTAAACTTTTCTGGATGCCATGGTGGCATGCCCTCTGGCGGCCACATGGTGCCCCGGCAAATAGCGGCGCACAGCAGCCAACCCTGCGGCAGTGGTGGGCGCGGCCGTCCCCGGTGGACCGGCGCAAGCGCAAGCAGTGGCTGTCCCTGCCTCGACGGACCCTATCCAGGCATGCCCAGCCAGGGGGGCACTGTGCCGCTAGCCCCCGTGGCGGACCCCGCGCGGCGGGTGCGGCCAGCCTAGGCGGACCCCGTGGTGGCAGCTGCTACCGTCCCCGGCGGCCGTCCTCGGCACCAGCAGACCCAGTCTAGGCATACGTGGCCAGGGTTGCCGGGCGGCCAAGCATGCGCGGCTAGGGGCGACAAGCGGGCCCCGTGCGGGGCTTAGCTTGCAGCATGGTTGCTAGAGGCGCCAGCCGGCCAAGCATGTGAGTCCAGGAATAGAGAGGGACCAGGAATAGAGAGGGAAAGAGAGAGGAGGGGGAGAAAAAAATGAAAAGAGAAAGGGTGCAGAGGCACGGTGGGAGCAGAGAAAGAGAAAAACAAATATGTACAATTTTGTCTTTAAACACGTTTTCGCTGGGTTTAGCTACCCTCAACCAGCTAAAGGAAATATGGGGTCCCTATGAGTTAGGAGGACTTTAGCTAGTTTTTTATTAGCTGGGTTGTTTGATCCATGAATGGATAAGTTTAGACAGATGTTTAGCTGGTTTTTTATTAGCTGGGTTGTTTGATCCATGAATGGCTAAGTTTAGACAGAAGTTTAGCTGGTCTGGTGGATCCAAATAGTGCCTTAGTTATCTCTTCTGGACACGACTCGACACATGATTCCAGCACAAATTGTATCACAAGTCTCTTTTCTATCCTAGTGTTAGGGACTCGATCTATTGTGATTTAATTCAAAGTGTTAGCATGTCGTCTCCCCATCAGCTGGCAATCTAGGGCCTAGTTGCATTGTTCCACTAGGCTATCCTACCGTGTTTTGCTTTTCCGGTTCATAATGTTTGCGATAAATGTACCGGCGGCGGCGGTGACCGGCGAAGAAAAGGCGATTGCCATTGGTCCGGCACACCGCACACGGTACCCTCCTGTGTCATGAGATAATAGATGCCCTGCGCCGTATGGTAGCCCACACAGTCAACACATTCCCAGCAGTTTCTACCTTTTTTCTACACACATGCTCGGATAAACCACATGCTCTAGGCCTTTCCACACACATGTGCGGAAAATCGTGAACAAAGAAACAATTAATGCGGCTCGTACGTGAGTTTTTGGGTATCTGCCGGGGATGGAAAATTTTAGTGCGGTTTTTCTGCTCACAAGTGAGACTTTTGATGACTGCTGATGGCGATGGTCTCGTACACTTCTGCGAAATAAAAACGGGAAAAGAAAAGCAAAAAAGGACGACCAGCTGGGACACTGCCAATACAATCTATCTATATATAGTCAAGAAGGTGTGGTATGTTGATCAAGCAAAGCCATCTGCCTGCCGTGCTATCACTCTAGCAAATTATACTGAGTGGATCAACTTACCACACCAGACGTTCGCATTCATGGCGACCACTGCCGCCTTCTGCCTCGCCACCACTCCGATCGGCGAGCCAGAATGTCGCCGGCAGTACCTCCCAAGCGTCTGGGGCAACTTCTTCCTCACCTACCAGCCATGCACGCCGGAAGAGCTCCAGTCCATGGAGGAGAGGGCTCTGGCCAAGAAGACGGAGGTGGGGCGCATGTTGCAGGAGGTCGCCGCCTCCGGTGACCTCGCACGGAAGCTGGGCCTTGTCGATGAGCTAGAGCGGCTCGGGGTGGACTATCATTACAAGACGGAGATCAACGACTTGCTGGGTGCCATTTATAATGGCAAGGACGACGATAATGGAGGTTCTGATGATGACCTCTATATCACATCGCTTAAGTTCTATCTGCTCAGGAAGCATGGGTACGCTTTATCTTCAGGTAAGAAAGGACATCGCTATTTCAATTCGTTATGTGTACGTAGTGTTTGTAGTTAGTTTTACTTTTGTTGGTGAAATTTGCTATTTCAATCTCGAAGCCTCCACATTAATTACCAATGGTGTAATGGTAGAGAGGTGTAGCTCACAGATTCAATTTCTCAAAGATGCAAAATCTTTGGTGCCTATCTATATAAAAATGTGTAATGGCAGCCTCTAGAAATGGCTGGTTAGAAACGACCATTTGCCTGAGGCGGATGCGCTACCCACCCGAGTTAATAAAAAACGCCTCTCTAAAAAATGCTTCCAGAAGTAGGGATATTCCAAATAAAAAATAATTGAAAGTTATACATCTATGCCATCATAAAAAATAATATAATGTGACCCCAACAATTCAACATTTCTGCACGTTTTGAGGATAAAATTTATAGTAAAACCCTACGCATTTTGGTCTACCTGCATCTATGATTAAGGAAAATATAAAAATTAAAGAACTTCTATGTATACTTTTAATTATCCAAATCGTGCATAGGGCCAGGAAAACTATTAATATAAATTGATAGATTGAAAAGTTTATAGATTAATTTTCAATAGTGTTTACTACAATGGGTGAAAAAAAAAAGTACTTCTAATAAAATTGTGTCAAAAATATGAACAAATTAAAACGAGCAAATGAAAGAAAATTTGATTAGCTATGGCCCTAAAGTAATCTTATATATAATTATTTGCATATACTAGAGCACGTGTGATAGACTAGTTTGCTAAATTATCATGGCAACACTTTGATTTGCATAAATATGAAAGGAAGTCAAATTTCATGCACAGATGTGTTTCTGAAGTTCAGAGATGAGCAAGGAAATATTTCAAGTGATGATGTGAAATGCTTGATCATGTTGTATGATGCCTCACATTTGAGGATTCATGAGGAAAAAATTCTTGACAACATCAACAGTTTCACCAAGAGCTGCCTCCAATCAGTTTTACAAACAAATTTGGAACCAGCTCTCCAAGAGGAGGTGCGGTGCACATTGGAGACACCTCGATTCAGAAGGGTTGAGAGAATCGAAGCGAGACGCTTTATCTCAGTGTACGAAAAGAACATTGCACGAGATGACGCCCTACTAGAGTTTGCAAAGCTGGACTACAATATCCTGCAAATTCTCTACTGCAAGGAGTTGAAAGAACTTACAGTGTAAGGAGACATATTGGTCAAGTATATAATAATGGTTTATCTAAATTACATTCATATACAAATATGCATTTATTAAACATATTTATTTGTCGATCCACATGAACAGATGGTGGAAGGAGTTCCAGTCACGGACAAATCTGACATTTGCACGAGATAGAATTGTGGAGATGTTTTTCTGGGTCATGGCAATTATTTACGAGCCTTGTTACTCGTATTCACGGATATGGGTTACAAAACTGTTTCTATCCGTGGCATTGTTGGATGACGTCTATGACAATTTGACGAGCACAGAGGAGAGCAATATCTTTACTACGGCCATGGAAAGGTTCTCCTAGAGAGCTAGCTCACTGCCTAGTTTCCAATAATCGTTGGTGGATGACCAAAATTTGGACGTCATAATAAATTTAACATTTCATGAAATCAAATTATGTAGGTGGGATGCGAAGGCCACCGAACAACTGCCAGCAAACATGAGGACATTCTACGATTACTTAGTTTGTACAACAGATGAGGTCGTAGAAGAATTGAAACTTCAGAATAATAAGAATGCTGAATTAGTCAAGAAAGTGGTAAGTATATTTGATTTTGCTTTCCTCACTCGTAAAGACATATAGAGGTATTATCTTTCTTTCTTCTCTAAACAAGGCGGACACAATCCTCGCTATGACCCAATGCTTGGAAACCTGCCTACCTGTGTAATTTTAATTTATGACAATATATAGTTCCTTTGTGTCATTTTTCTTTCTTTTATCAAAGAGTTATATTTAACATATTTGCATCTATCTATGAAGCTGATTGACGCCGCTAAATGCTACCAATTGGAGATCAAATGGCGTGATGACCACTATGTCCCTAATGATGTTGGAGAGCACCTGCAACTTTCATTGCGAAGCATTGCAGCTATGCACTCCATCAACTTTATCTTCATTTCACTGGGAGCTGTGTGTACTAGGGAGGCGGTTGAGTGTGCTTTCACTTATCCAAAAATTATTAGAGGTATATGTATTCACGCACGTATTAGTAATGATATCGCGTCACATGAGGTATATATCTAAACACAGACTCTCCACGTATCATTAAGCTTCATAATTGTACATATCTGTCATAACTTTCCCACATGGCTTGTATTCTTGAAGCGAGAACAAGCTTCGGAGCATATGGCATCAACGTTGCAAACTTGCATGAAGCAGTATGGGATTACAGTAGAGGAAGCTGCTGAAAAGCTCAGAGTAATAAACGAGGAGTCATGGATGGACATCGTTGAGGAATGCCTTTATAAGGACCAGTATCCCCTGGCGCTTTCGGAGAGGGTGGTGGCCTTTGCACAATCAATATTTTTCTTTTACAATGGTGTAGATAAATACACCATACCAGCAAAAATCAAGGACAGTCTAGACTCATTGTACGTCAATTTGATTTCAGTTTGACGACATCGCATCAAGTATTAATTCTAGGCTTAATATAATGCCAGCAAACATCATATGTAAGGGATATTTACTTTGGTGATTCCAAATAATTTGAGAGGTCCTGTGTTCCACTTACCAAGTATATGTCATCAAGTTGAAAATATAGCCGTCACTCTCTCGTTGCTTCATTATGAACATATATATAATTGGCAATTTCTGCTGTCTATTATTACCTGTTTTATTTTTCTTAAGAGTAACATACTTATTAGATTAACTAGCCCCAAAGCACACATGTCACACCCTAAAATTTCCATTTTGGGATGTGAATAGAAAACACCATATAAAATAAATGATTTAATTTTTTTTTTCTAAAATTATCCAAGATTTAGTTAGTTGCTATCAAATTGTGTCAAATAAAAATGGTTTTATAAAAGTTTCTAAGTTAATCTTTCCTTCGGATGTTGCATTCATGTTGGTTGCATTTATTATTTGAGTAAAAATAAATTTACCAAATTCTATTAAGCCTCAATTGGATTTTGCTCTATTTATAAAAAATAATAAATTCAAGTTATGCTTTGTAAAGTTCTAAAAAAATAGTTTGAGTTTTCAAAGTCTTTGAAAAGGTAACACTATACCACAGCCCATATATAGTGTTCTACGGTCGGTCGGTATAAGTCGTTATAGTGACCTACGGTCGGTCGGTATAGACCTATACCGACCGACCCTATACGTCGCTGATAGTGGCGTCAGCATAAACTTATACCGACCGACCCACCTATACCGACCGACCGTTCGACGGTATTATATAGATATACCGACTCATAGTTTGACGCCTATCATAAATTTATACCGACCGATGGTTTGATGATGTATATTTATAGCGACCAATAGTGTAACGCTATCCATACCAGGAAAAATAACCACATAATATCACTTCTTTATACATTAACCTTACAGTCAATATTAGCTGTACAATCCGCAATAACCATTTTAGACAATACACACTCATGACACATACAGCTGAACATAGCTCACAAGTATCTATATTATAGCCATAGGCAATCTTTTCATGTGTCATTGCATACATAATTCTTGGGCAAGAAAGTTAGATCAAGTCGGTTTGGCTAACAAGCTAGAATTATGCATAGCTCTAGATATTTGGTTACACGGCTTACATCTCATATAGTCTGCACTCTTTACAAACCGATTCATCACTAGGAAGTCCTCACAAAAGTTTGCATCTCTAGCTAGGATATCCAAAATGTAGTCGCCATGAGCACTTTCATCCAACCACATGCTGCATGCATCAAGCTACCCTTACTATTACATCCCACCTGAAAGGTAAAGTTTACATTCACCAAGAGTACAATCTGAAACTTGATATTGGAGAGACAAACATCTCAAATGACTCAAAGTTGAGATCTACAACTAGTAGCATTAACTACAACTAGTAGCATTCAGTATCATACACTTAGTCACTAACCATAATATCAAAGCTTGAGGTATGACAGTACACCAGTTTCCTTTTTGTTATCTATCCTACAGCTAGTAGCATTTTCTACAGGGAGAGATGCGTGTGTAGACTAATTTTGACAGTCTTTTGCTTAACCACATATCATTGTATATTTTGTTTTCAACATTACATGAATATATCCTGCTATCTCTTTTGCTTAGGCATGAACTAGATGATATGAACAATGGTGAAATCATGGTTTTTAAAATTGTTACATATTTGCAGTTACCAATATTGTGCATTTAATTTCCTATAAGAAAATTGAAACATGTGTTGATCTGAGCAGCACCAAAAATGGAGAAGCTAAATACTACCAGTCTTATGTCTTACCTTGTAGCTCCTCTGAGCAGCACAAGACGAATTCCAACATTTACTCCAGCAGCACTAAGGATCCATGCAAACCAAAGCAGATTCAACATATCTGAGACGATAAAAAATAACTATCCAAACATCAGAGTCATGCAAGGTGTTACGGTGTTGTCCTCTTCACAGGAGGAACTTACCAAGGAGTTACGGTGTTGTCCTCTTCACAGGAGGCAGTGTGGCTGAACACCTGGACCATTCTGTTTTGTCTGGCTTATCATCTAACCAGAAGGAGTAGTTGGCAGTGAAGACATAAATCTTAAAGCCTGCAGTCAATCCAGAATATGTTTATCATGGATGAGCATTATAGATAAGGTCAGACACACTAGAATTGTGATTCTGCTTAGATAAGAGGGCTAGTAGGCTAGTGTAAGCTTAGCAGGCTAGTGTACTCTGAATATGAAATTACAGTAATCATAAAGAACATGGAAGCTATAAGTCTCAATTTGTCCCTCAGCGTAAAAAAATTCAGCTAACAGACAATAGAAAATCATTGGTTTTGGTTTCTAACAAGGTAGAGATCAACGTAATCCAGCAGTAAATCCTTGAGCGTTTTCTGAAGTGTTGGCTGAATTATATAATTCATCTATCTATGAAACTTAGGGCACCACAAATTAATGCTTCTTAAAATAGGCACACATAGCAGAGAGGGGGAGAGAGCATCACCTGGTCCTCCTGCCTTAAATCCGCACACAAGATGACTTCTTCCAGCTCCTGCTCACCACACAACAATCCCACAACTCTTGCTTGTCTGCACGACACCGGATCTTGACTCCTGATTCCAGCACAGCGACACCTCCCATATCTTGATTCCTTGCTCCAGCAGGCACAGCAAGAAAGCAGGGGGGGCAGTCAAAATCTACGGCAAATTAGCAAGTCAGTCAGCTGAATGATTTCCAAGCAAGCTGCGAGTGATAGACAACAAGGCTCCACATATATCTAGCTTTTTATTACGGAGGAAATCCACACACCCAAGCCCGCTCGCGATGGGGATTGGAGGGAGTGACTTGAGGAGGCAACGTGGTGGGGGAGCACCAGGGGGACCTCGCGTGGGGAGCCGGAGGGCTGCTGGAGGAGCGCCGAGGGGCCACCGGGGCGCCGGCGGAGTGGCGTGCCGGAGAGCCACGCGGGGGGGCGCCGAGGGGCCGCCGGAGGGCCGCGCGAGGGACGACGAGGGTGCCGTCGGTGGGTCACGCGAGGGGCGACGAGGGGCCACCGGAGGGGCGTCGGCGTGGGGCCGCGCGTGAGTGGCGGCGAGATGGCGCGGGGGCAGCAACATACGGCGGTCGCCCTCACGGGCGGGGAAGCGGGCTCGCGGTGGGGAAGTGGCGGCGGGGAGGGAAAAATGAAGAGGCAGTAGGGTTTCCCATGTTGAGATAGAGCGGCGCCAAATTTGGTCTGACCAGTGGGCTCCATGAAATTTTTGGTGCCAATTGGGCTAAGAAAGTGCGGCAGGCCCAATCTAATGTCCCGACGGACTGGCAGACCCAAATAATAAGATTTACCGACCGACTGTCTAACGAGAAGCTAAACTAAAAGTGCTGACCAACCTTTAGACGGAAAATTTTGATATAGCGACCGACCGTCCGTTACTAAGGTATACCGACCGACTGTCCGACGGCATTTCGTTATTTTTACCGACCCTTTGTTGGACGCAGGGTTAGGCTGTGGTATAGTGTAATTTAAATATATTTCAAATTATGGTTGAAAATGATCCAAAAGAATAGTTTAAAAACATATTTTGGAAATAACCTTAAATATTATTTGCAAATCATATTTGAAAAAGTTCTAAAATTTTGTATACCTTGGCTTTCAAAACTCAGAAAAATCAAGCATACGTCCACTACATTGGTGGTCATAATTGAAGCTCCACTTCCGATGATGGCCTTTCATCTGACAGTCCAACCTCTCAGCTCCTTCGTTGCACACTCATATAAAGGGAGGGGCAGGCGATATTCCTTCTCCAGTTGCTCCTGTACCTATTTTTCTGTTATCCACTTGGATTGAGTTCCCTCGTCTATCGCAGCAGATAAACCACTGGCTCTTGGTTTTGTACTTCCATCCCGGTGAGCTTCTGGATGCAGTCTATGTATAAATCTTCTCTGAACCCTGTCGAACTTCAGTTCTCCTTCTGTTTTTTCTTCTTTGTTAGATTTCATGACATGTTGTTTGCCAGAAATTGAACACATCGGCTTTGCCGAGCTGCGCGTCATGATCATCAAAACTGAGTTCTCAGTCATGCATCTTCTACGCCCGCCGTCCATCATCGCTTCACCATCCGCCATCATGCAGTGGTGAGAAAATTACCACTTTCTGTTTAATAATACCGAGTCACAATGCAAACATCCGCCGCTGGTTAATCGTCTAGCATAGATTTCCTAGTAATGAAGCCATACATGAACAGCTATGCCCTTTCAGTTACCTTGATCGAGGATGCGCTGTGGTGCGTGCGTGCTTAGGCAAAGTTACAGAACATTTTCCTTTATCGTGCATAGGCTGTTAGAGTTGCCAATTCTTCGCTGATACAAACTTGACAAACTCTAGACCAAAATCTTGAATAAAATAATCATGTACAGGCCACACCACTAGTAATCTTGGTTTCATGATAGAAACATCTTCACAAGATTAAGTTGTGAGATATGGTGACCGCAAGATTAATCTGATTGTCACAAGATTAAGGTGAAATCACCGGCAGATACAAGTGTGCTGGTAGTGAAGGTTCACAGTAGAGAGGAGAAGTAAAATGTTGTTTGCAATGTTGAACCACAGCTGCCAACTCCAAATCATAAGTTGGATAGTTCACCTCATGCTTCTTTAGCTGCCTAGCTGCATAAGCAATGACGTTTCCTTCTTGCATTAGTACACAACCTAAGCCATGACGAGAAGCATCACAGTAGATAGAGAAGTTCTTAGTGATATCTAGCAGAGCTAAGACAGGTGCTGTGGTCAACCTTTTCTTTAATTCCTCAAAGCTAGCCTGACACTGGTCAGTCCACTTGAATGGCTTTTCTTTCTCTAACAAGGCAGTCATTGGTTTAGCAATACTGGAGAATCCCTCAATGAACCTCCTGTAGTAACCAGCCATCCCCAAGAAACTTCTAATCTCACTCATTGTCTGAGGCGGACTCTACTTAAGCACATCTGACACATTCTTCGGGCTAACAGAAACTCCACCCTCAGAAATGACAAGACCCAGGAAATACACTTCCTTTAACCAGAACTCACACTTACTCAACTTGGCATAAAGTTGATGTTCCCTCAACTTTTGCAGGACTAGCCTTAAATGCTCCTCATGCTCATCCTCACTCTTGGAATATATCAGAATATCATCAATAAATACTACCACAAACTTATCCAGATACTCCATAAAGACTTTATTCATCAGGTACATAAAGTAAGCTGGAGCATTGGTCAATCCGAAAGACATGACTATATACTCATAAAGACCATATCTAGTAGTAAAAACAGTCTTAGGAATGTCACTAGGTCTGATTCTCAACTAACGATAGCCTGACCTCAAATCTATCTTAGAAAAGACACAAGCACCCTTCAACTGATCAAACAAATCCTCAATTCTAGGGAGTGGATACTTATTCTTAATAGTGACATCATTAAGTGATCTATAATCTACACACATCCTCTGTGTCCCATCTTTCTTCTCTACAAAAATGACTGGGGCTCCCTAGAGTGATGAGCTAGGATGGATATAGCCCTTAGACTGTAATTCCCTTAGTTGTTTATTAAGTTCTTCTAGTTCATTGATAGCCATTCTATATGGTCTCTTAGAAATAGGAGCAGTACTAGGTAATAAATCTATAACAAATTCCATCTCTCATTCAAGTGGCATACCTGGCAAATCCTCTGGAAACACATCTGGAAATTCATTCACAACCTTGATATCTTCAACTGCCCCAAGACTCAGATGATACACTGACCTCTCACTGATAGGTGACATAGAAACCTTGAACTCTATTTTGTTCCCACTAGGTGCCGTAAGAGACACTGTCTTTTCTGCACACTGTATGGTTCCTTTAAATTTGGACAACCAACTTATCCCCATAACCATGTCAATTCCCTCAGAATTCAGCATGATAGGATTAACAGGAAAGTCTACCCCCCTTAATTTTATACTTACTTTAGGACATGAAACACTAGTACTCATCCTTCCCCCAGGTGATTTAACTACCATGGTATGTGTCATTGTACTAGTGCCTATGTTGTGTCTTTCTATGAACTAGGCACTAATGAATGTATGAGATGCTCTAGTATCAAATAGAATAGTAGCTAGGTATGAGTTAACAGGGAACATACCAAGCACCACATCTAGAGCCTCCTCAGCTGTTTCCACCATCACATGGTTCACCCTACCATTCTAAGGCTTCTGCTTGTTGGGACAGGCATTGGCAAAGTGTCCCATTCCTCCACACTTGAAGCAAGCATTGCTAGGAGGGCTGGGGTTGGCATTGACCTTCACCTGAGCATATATTGTTGGGGCCATTTGGACGAGGGGCTAATTAACTAGGCACCGCACTTGATTGTTGCTTTGTTGTAGCGCCGACCTTCACCGCTACTGCTTTGTGGCTACTTTGTGATGGTCTGCTGCTGCCACTAGTAGCGCTGAATCTGCTACTCGACCTTGGCCATTATTGAAACACGTGGTTACTGCTGCGGTCCCCGGCCACCGACCGATAAGGTGGGCGAACTTGATTCCTAGGCTAGTTGTTGAAGCGGGGCGATCAAGCACTACTGCTTTGTGAAGAGAAATTGGCCCTCCTCTTCTTTTCCTCCATCTTGCGGCGCCGAGCCTCAAGTGCTAGAGCCCTGTCTACCATCTCCTGGAAGCTGTCATACTTGGTGTTGGTCATCATGTACTGCAGTCCACCATTGAGTCCCTCCAGAAAGTGATCCTGCTTGTCCTCATCATTTTCTACCTCATTTGGAGCATACCGTGACAATTGGGTGAACTTGTCCTGATACTCACAAACCGACATGGCTCCCTGCTTTAGAGACAAGAACTCCTTCTTCAGCTTGATGAGGCCAGTGGGAACATGGTGCTTCCTGAAGGCTTTCTTGAATTCATCCTAGGTGATAGCATCGGGATCCTCATGAGCATCACAGTATGCCTCCCACCAATCTTGGGGCTGCTCCCTGTAGCTGGCCAGCCCCATACAGGACCTTTTCTCTGTCAGTGCACTGAGCAATGTGCAGCTACTTCTCCACAGCCTTCAACCAGTCATCAGCTTGCATAGGGTCAGTGGTGTGGGAAAAGGTGAGTGGGCGTCCCTTCATAAACTCTCCACGCTTGTCCCTAGGCGGGGGTGGTGGGCGGTTTCCTCCCTGGTACTGGTTCTGAGGTTGGTTCTGGTTTTGATACTGATTATGGTGCATAGCAGTCACCATCTAAGTGATGCCCTGCAGAAGCTGAGTCTGAGCATGAACTGCTCCAGGGTTGGTGGAGGAGGTGGAGGGGGTGGTGGATTGTTGTTGATGTTGTTGTCAGCGTTTAGCTCAGGACCTCTGCCCCTTCCTCTACCACATCCCCTTCCTCTTCCTCTCCTTGCCACAGGCATCTGATGTATAAAAACAAGATGGAGTATAAGAATATGCAGTCCACATAAATAATCTGATTACTATATATAAATGGCAAAAGTATAACATTCCCTTCAATAAAGACCATCTGACTTCCATCATTCTCATAGTAGGTGACAGCTAATAGATACAACATGATAATTCTGACAGATAACATGAATGGCAAAGCACAAGATAGATAACTGATATGATAATGAGCGATAAGATAGATAAAGCATAATATGAGAAAACAATAACCCTAAACTAACTAATCATTAATATAAAACTTAATCTTGTTTTGGTAGTTGTGGACACCACCCCACGATCATACCGCACTTATTATAAAGAATCAAATCACACCATAATCATAATAACAATTCAAGTTCTCACACTCAAGCATAATAAATCACACTAACACTAGACTCACCATAGACTCACTAGACTCACCGCATACTAATGGCGAACTAACGTACTAGATGTGATACTACTCGATGATACACTGAAGGTAACTCCTAGTCAATCCTAGTGCGTCCTCTAGCAGGTCCGTAGGGTGGGGCTTCACGCGGTGGTGAGAGAGCAGGGAACTAAGGGGGTCGGGTGACCACTCCTGTGATCTAGGTCACTAGCTGAGTATTCCTCCTTTGGGCTTCCTCCAGCTTGTCGGGCATACCGCCTCGATCTCCACCTAGGAAGCAACCAACTCGGTGTGTAGGTCTCGCTAGCAAACCTCACTGCATTTAGTCGGCCCGGCATTTTGTTCTCCAGCTGGAGAAGCGATCCTGGCTGCAAGCTCTCCACGACGCCTGCGGGGATAGTGGCGATGACCATCCTAGCTGATGAGGTCGAAGAAGTGGTCGTGGTACACATAGAACGCCATCCGAGCTGCATCACTGATAGCTGCCCTCTAAGTAGACCTAGGTGCAGGAGCTTCATGGATCGACTGTGAGCGAAGGTTGCGGTCGAGGTGGTTCAATCTCCCCACATGGACACAGACCCTCCAGTAAGATGCGTAGACATGGTGAGTCTAGTGCTCAGTCCAATACTTCACAATGAAAATGCTTGGGCTATACTGCCGGAGAAGAAGGTCCCTCAACTCATGGTGAAAGAAGCACTCTCCTCCATCACGAGTGGAGAAGGTCACAGTCCACCCATCATGGGTCTAGATCTAGTTCCCTCCTGGTCCTTCAGGTCCCCAGGTCCTTTAGGTCCACCAGGTCCACCTGGTCCTCTAGGTCCTCTAGGTCCACCATGTCCTCCCTGTCCTCCAATGTCTTCATCATCTCCATCTCTAGGTCCTCAACCTCCACCATGGTTGGGATCCTGTTGCCCACCATGGTTCCTAGCCTACTGCTGCAGCATCTTAGCCTGACAAGGCACCTGTCCTCCTCCACATCGTAGGTACAAGCCATCGTCAAGACGCTGGCGGCGAGAGAAGATGAACGAGTGCACTTCCCCATCCATAGGGAACTCCACAGCACCTGCAGGACGGTAGGCCATGAGGTTGCGATGGCTGGACAAACATCGGGTCATCTAATGATATGCATAAGACCATGAAGATGCAGAAAATGATTAATAGATCATGATAATATGTGGATGAATGACAATAAGATGGAAACTGGGTCAGATAGATGATATATGCATAATAAGTCATGATGAAACGTTATTGAAGGAGTAATGATAATAAATGACATGAGGATAAAAGATTATGTAAGATAGATGAATAGTGGTGTAATGCAAGACAAAAGAACATCATCATTAAGGTAATAAATGCAAGATCAGATAATAAAAGCAAGAACAAGTAGTAAAAGAAATAAAGATGTAATAAGATAATAAATAGAAGAGTAAATGCAACAGGATTCACAAAAGACAACTTAAACAGCCGCTTCTAACTAGGTTGCGTATCCTATAGTCAACACGGCTTTGATACCACTTCTGTCACACCCGGATTTGAAGGAATAAACCAGGTGCAAATTGTATGTGTGCTAGGATCAGAATTACACAACAATGACATCATTAATGGTCCAATAATGCAGAGTTCAAGAAAAAGAGCATAAACGAGTACATCATAGCATTATTATAAGCCTTTAATCAAAGTCTAGCGGAAACATAAATAAGCAATCTTCAAACTAAGGCAAAGAAGGCCGGCATCCGTAGCAGATCCATACGCCACAGGAAGGTCGACGGCAGGAGACACACGATCCTAGTACCCCGGGAGATCTTCTAGAAACTCATCATCCCAACCTTGAGCGTATGAGCAGCCTTTATTGCGATTATAGTAAGAGTGAGTCCATATCGAACTCAGCAAGTACAGATGGAAAATAATAACATGCAGGGTTTAAACAAGGTAAAGCTGACTGGTTTGACTATGGTTAGGTTTTTAGTTGGTGTCTTTTATCAACACATCCTGAATTACTAGAATGGGTGAAAGATCCCAACCTCTTACTAAGATGAAAGTAATAATTAACAAGATTATATAAGCATCATGTTCCACATTAATAACACCGAGGTAGCAACCTCGGGAGAGCATGGGATAGCCATCCCGCATAACCACGAGGTAGCAACCTCACTAAGAAACTATCTCCAGGATAAGGTGAGAAAACATATTCTAATCATGTGAGAGCTCTGGGCCGCTCTTGACCGTGAGCACGGCTGATATATCAGGTTTAAACTCTATGTAGAGGTGTACACTTTCACTTCAAGTCATGATTCTTATTTGCCCGAAGGTGGCAAAGCCCACTAACACTACTGAGGTGAGCAGGCAGGGTCTCACTACGAGACTGTTCACAGGTTCCAACTAATAGGGCACAACTCGTAGGGTTTGGCCGCGCGTCGGAAGCCACGATCCATAGCCATGGACCCCAGACGACCGCAACTTAATATTCATTACCGCAGTTACTCCCCTACGCCAGTTCAGGTAAGCCACATCCTACTAGTAGAAGTCCTGCTACTACATTAAGCCAGAGCCATGTAGCTTGAAGCTATACGGACATCGCAGGAGGCCGCTCCATGACCCGGTCCTTAGGGAGAGTGGACATGAGTGCCCCCAGGAAACTGGGCAGCTCTAGTACTCGCTCCCTCTTACCATAACCATAGGCCAAGTTACCAAAAGACACATTTTAACCACCTACTTTAGTTGTATAAATCATTAATCATCCCTACACTATGTAGCATGTATCTAGTGTGTTGAAGCAGCTAAGCATAGCTACACTACCCGTGAACATGGAACCCCTTGGTAATTCAGTTGCACAAATCATTAATCATCCCAACACTATGCAGCACGTATTTGGTGTGTTGAAGCAGCTAAGCATAGCTACACTAACCATGAACATGGAGCCCCTTGGTACAAGGTAAATGTGGAAATCTAGTCGATCCTTAGGGTTTAACAATATTAGAACAGATGCATGAATATAAATGTGAATTAAAAGTGAGTGGGATCAAAATGATCGATCAAACGGTGTCTACACTTGCCTTGGTCAAACTCGGGCTGCTCAAACTCCTCCGGGTCTAGCTCCTCCTCCTTGACGGACGGATTGTGGTCTACATGCATCGCATCAATACACACGGTGATAATACATGTAAGCAATCAAGACATAAATAAGTAACAGTACACTACATCATAAGATAGCACAATGGTTCTACACGCCAAGACGATCTCATAGGAACAACCACCTAAATCTGAGTTAAAATGAGCAAGATATGGCCTAACAAAGTCACTGATGGCAAAATTGTAAATACCACAAACTATTTTTGAATTAAAATAAATGCAAAACGAAAATCCATTTAAATCTGGACTGCGGGCATGATTTTGGAAAAGCGCGGGGGTCATTTTGCAAAATAGCGGCGGCCAACTTGCTTTTCTTTGGTAGTGTGGTGGTCGGCTTCGGAGCTTCTTTCAATTTCCACACCTTCTGATTTGCTTTTGGTGGTGTAGAATTGGTCTTGTTTTTAACTGGGATTGGCTTGACCTTCTTCTGCTCCTGCCTCCCTTTGCTCTTGGTGTTCTTTGGGAGGCCATCCACCGGTATAGGGTTGATCTCTACTTCTTTGATGCCCTGAGGATTTGGCCTGTACTTGATTTTAATCATCTTGCATTGATCTTGTCTGGGTCGGTGATCAAGCTGGCTTCTTGTTGTGGGTTTTGGCTTGCGCGTCTTCCTCTGCTGTTGGCTATTTTCCTTTGGTTGATTTTTTACTGGTTGGTGCAAGGTGGGTGAAGTTGAGTTTGTCGAAGACGTCCTTGGGCATGACACTGACACTTACCCTAAGGTCATAGAGGGCAAAGTCGAATTTCTGAGTTTCGATAGAGCATGTGATTATGGGACACCCAGGGTCTTTCTTCTTTTCTGGTAAGTAGTTGAGTATAGCTGCGCTACACTCTTCTGTTAACTTTATAACTTCTGTTGTGGGTAATAGTCGCTTGTTGTTGATGATGTCTTTGATGTATTTGGCGTAGGAGGGTACATGTAAGACATCCATAAGTGGGATGCTTATATGTATTTTCTCTATCGTCTCAACAAAGCGCATGAACTGCTCATCCACAGCTCGCTTTCTTTGTCTTGTGGGGGAAAGGCAAGTATGAAGTATCTACGTAATCTTTCGGTGTTGTTTCGCCTGCTTTAGCTGGTTCTTCTTGGTCTTTTTTTGGTATTTCTACTTTCGGCCGTGCTTGGGTTTTTCCTGTTGTTTTGTTAGTGATATATGGGGGATCACGAGTGGACTTACCACCCCTCATGGTCACCGCATTTACATTTTTAAGAGAGTTCTCAGGTTGCCCCAAAACCTTCCCCTCATATTTAGAAGGTAAAGCAGTAGATATCTGAGCTAATTGGGTTTCTAGCATCTTATTAAAGCTTAGTTGATTTTTAACAGCAGAAGAGAGATTTTCTATTTTGGTATTTAAATTTCCAAATATTTTATCATTAAAAGATAATTTTTATTTAGATTTTCATCGATTTTTGCTTGGTCTAATACCAAGTCTTTCAAGGAAGGTTGATTTGAATTATAATTTGGATTGAAAGTTCGAATTACCTCCTTGTTGGCGGGGTTGATTGTTCCATCCGCCGTTATTCTGTTGGTGATACCTGATGCTGCTGTTGTTGATGAAGGCAGCTTCTTCACGGGTTTCGGGGCAGTTATTTTCTGAATGACGAACATTGCCACAAACTTCACACGTCATGTGTGAGTCTATGGCCTGGACGTAGCCCTTTATCATGACATCTTTCTCTTGGGCTCTTTCGTCCAATCTCTTGAGCAGAAGGTCCATTTTGGTGACAAGCATATCTGCCTCCTTAACGGTATGCATGCCTTTCTGCTTCTATGGTTGGGACCTTTCCTCTCCCCATCCTTCGTTGGACAGTATTTTCTCAATTAGGGCTTTTGCCCTAGTGATGGTGAGGGAGATGAATGCTCCTCCAGCGGCAGCATCTAGATGACCCTTCGACATGGGGATTAACCCCTCATAGAAGGTTTGCAGGATCATCTAGTTCTCCATTCCATGGTGTCGATAGGCTTGAATATAGTCTTGTAGCCTGTCCTATGCTTCGGGAATGTTCTCCAAACTGCTTTGCTGGAATGATGTTATCTTCCCCCTTAGGGCAGTTGTTTTGCCCAGAGGGAAGAATTTCGCAAGGAACGCCGCCAAGCACTTGGCCCAAGTATCAACAGCTTCTCGGTCCTTGTAGAACCACTGTTTTGCCTTTCCCGTGAGGGAGAAGGGAAACAGGCGGAGGCAGATAGCCTCTGGTGCGACGTCTTTGATGACGATGGTGTCACACAGCTCCAGGAACTGTTGGAGATTAGCGTTAGCGTCCTCACTCGGTAAGACATAGAATGTGTTTGCCTGCACTATATAGTGATAAGCCCGGTGCGTAGTTCGAAGTTCTTGTCTCCAAGGTTGACCACGGGCCCAGTGGGCACGTTGGCAACATTGGGGACAGAGTACTCACGGAGTGACTTTCCGGCCATAGCGGTGATCTCGGGTGCGGAAGTGACTGGTTCAGTTGTCGGTGGAGTGCTTGAAGAAGAAACGATACGAGACCGATTCTTTTTCAAGATGGCCTCCGGATTGCTGGTGAAGTTTTCCGGCAGAGCGAACCCAGTCATACACTACCTATTTTCATCCACAACAGAAGAAAACAAGAAGAGTTATCCTGAATGAATAAAGGCTACTTTTATACAAGTATATTATCCAAATTTATGTTTTCATATAAAATCTTTCATAGCCTTCCCCGGCAACGGCGCCAGAAATGCTTGTTGACATTTCTTAACGTCATTAAAGAGAATAGAGATAGAATCTATCCCTGGCAATGGCACTGGAAATGCTTGTTAGCATACCTTAGTATCATATCTCCAGATTTAGAACTGGCCATGCTATCAAGGTATACCTCACCAGTTATTTCCTCTACTGCTACTAGTGATACACCTCTAATGATAGTTTTAGAATATCCTGGCATGGGCACCATGGCATACCAAGACTATTCTTATCTCTAGCAAGAGAGTTATATCTCTAATAACATTAGGACTATAGCCTTAGCGGCTAGTGCCTTGGAGATGCTATACGGCGCACATTCAGCATTCCTTAACACTAGTGCCAAAACTATATTCCTAACTACAGTAGAGAGAGTGGTGATACGGTAATTTATTGTAGTTATGGATATGAATCTGCAAGCGCACGGAAATACCATTGTAGCATTTTAACCCGGAGTATTCCTAGGTGTCGTATTTATATTTTTCCAAAGGAAGGCTAGTGTAGATTTTAGTATGAAACCATAATCATGAATACTATACTTTGTATGAAAGATAGACCAATGTTCATAACAGGGGTAAACAATAATGGTTCTCATGATAGTGGACACACACAGAGATAAGTGACTCTCAAGCGGAGAAAGATGATGGCAGCATAAAGAATGAAAGAATAAAGAATAAATGAATATCCTACGGGAGCGATGGTCCTAGTATAGCTAATGCCTAGAATATAGTTAGTCATACAAATACATGAGTTAGAGATAGAGTTGTGTTTGCGATGGATCGGAAGACCACCGGGCACTGGTCTGCCATCAAGCATGGGTGGTAATTTAGACTCCTATACCATGGCCGAACGTGGGGGATTACAAAGGACAGACAGGGCTGTCACCACCTGCCGCCTGCCACCTCAACTGTGGACTATGAAGTGCAATCACCGGTTCCCCTATACCCGAGCACCATGCCCACATATAGACAAACTACCCAAGTCCCCCTGGGTCTCTCACCCTATGAATGAATGAGTAAAGAACTTGGATGCTGTGCGATGAACCACCATCCCTCCCACAACTCTATTCCTAATCATCTAAATGTATGAATGGTTAAGAATAGAGTTCTATATGCTAAGAACGTGATATGAATACTATGAACTAGCAAGCTTATCATAAACAAGACATATGAACTAGAAGCCCTATGCTCTATGCTCAAATCACACAAACTATCATCTAGTTCATATAATAAGATCATATCACTAGAACTATACCCTAATTCTAGAATATTGCTATGTTGATAAAAAGAGAAGAAGAACATGATGGAAAGAATTGTATTCATACCAAAGAATAGCCAAGATGTCTCCTCCTCTTACAAGATAAGCCTTGCTCCACTACTACTCCTAAGGATAAAGTGAAAAGTGGAGAAAGACACTTGAGAGCTCCACCCCTTGATTTATACTTGATCCAGGTTGGTTCAGGGGGTAGGGGCAGTAATGACCATTCAAACCAATGTTGGAACCACCTCCACGAACCGCCAGAGAAAGATGGGCTGGGACGGCCTCCTTGGGGGTGCGCTCGCACCCTGGTGCGGCCACACCAGGGGTGGGCCCCCTCAGGCCCAGCCTTGGCCTAGTGGCCCTCTTCTCTTCCTGGATCTTTCTCCCATGTGTAGTTGGCCCAGTTGAGTCTTTTGGTTTTGGGCTTTGCTTATTTTATGAAAAAACATCTTGCCGGAAAGTGTATTCTTGTGACCTTTTCCATCCTTTTCTTGTATGTTTTTCTGTAAAACAGTGATGCTCCAATATAAGTGGAAATAGGTCAATAGTAAAGGTATATATGAATATGGCTATGATAATTCTCCCTTTTTGGATAATAGTTGGCTGTTAGAGTATGTAGGTATTTACCATGAATAGTAACCCTGAGCATCCTGGCCGTGTTCAAGGCATCTCATCCAAAGAGGGATGGAAGGATGGATTTAGCCCTCAGTGGTCAGGTGAGTACAAGAAACGTGATCGATATAAGGAAGAAATGGCAAGTTTCTTTAAGCAGGAGGCTCAAAAAGAGTTCACAGAGATAATGGGGAAATTGCTAGAAGATCCTCCTCCTCAGTTGATGCAGAAACTATCGAGTGTGGTGTCATATCAACAAATGAGCACCCAGGCCCCCTAGATGTAGCTAGTCCTAGTGGTTGCGCAACCCTTGGTGTCACACTGTCAAACACAAATTCTAAGCAGTGTCGGGTCTACAGCGAACAAGGCTCACTATCCGGTTGATGACATTGTTGCTCCCGTGCCTTGCTCCCTAGTCATACGGTATGGCATTAACAATCATCGTTCAAGGGAAGTGGCCACAGGCAAAGCGATCTGATCCTAGGCGGACCTAAATACCATGGTGTCAACATTCCTAAAGACTACTACAGAGTAGAAGTATCGATCATGGTTCAAGGATACGAGGACGAGATTCTCGACATCTCCGGTCCCGAGGACATTGAGAAACTCGGACAGGCGATAAACAATTTTATCCTTTGGCCTGGGCGGGGCGTCCAGCTGAGGAAGCCAGCACCATCCTCTCAAGAGATGCCACCCACTCAGGAGTCGTCAGCACGTGTCGATCCTCTTCCTCACCCACTGCCATCACCTCCCCAGTCTCTTCCTGACTGTCAATCATCACATCCACAGTCTCTTGCTGACCCACCAGCATCACCTCCCCATTTTGTTTCTGACTATCAATCATCACCTCCCCATGATGTTCCTAACCCACAGTCACCACCATCTCAGCCACCATTCAATTCCACACCTTCCCCACAACCTAAAGATCCTGAACAAAAGGAGCCACCATTAAAGTCCACACCTTCCCACAACCCAAAGATCCTGAACAAACAAAGGAGCCATCACCACCGCCACCAAAGAAGAGATTTCCGGTGCCTAAGATGGTTCCCCCTATGAGCCAAAAAAATAGCTGGCACGGCTAAATTTTTATCAGGCATTGGACGGCAACACACTATAGAAGTGCATGACTTGTCTGAGCTCTCGAAGTCATCCAAGCCGGTGCCTCAGGTAATTCCCTGCAAAATCAAGGTGCCAATTAAAGCAGATTACAAGAACATCCCTAAAAAATTTGTGTCGGGAAAGCCTTTACTCAAGTGGGAGAAATTCTTAAAGGTCCCAAGCAATATAAAAAGGCTGCATGACTGGTACATGAGAGCCTCTTCTGTTGGCATCGACACCATTGGCATTTCCATACCACATAGGGCATTTCTCAGTGATACTAACAAGTGCATGATTAACTTTGAAGACGTGTGGTTGATGATGAACCTCCAGAGACTAGATGTATAGATCGTAACTACGTTTGCATTGTAAGTGTTTTATAGTTACACATGCATTGTAGTTGCATCAGTGTTTAATATGTGACATGCATGTGCCTTGCAGAATGCTATATGAGCAGCAGGAGCTATATTATGGCTTGGATTTTGATTATTATGCAAATAAAAAGATTGGCTATCTGAACCCAATAGATATATGCAAAGAATAGCACACACTCAGAATCAGGAATGACAGCGATGAGTTATTAGGCTTAGAAGGTCAAGAACAGGCCGAGAAAATCGTAACATTGAGGATTAAGTTTGAATCCGACTACGCCTTCTACATTGGAAGATCATTGATTAAGTATCAAGATAGGAAATCAGTAGTCCTATCGTACCACTTTGGGTGAGTGTGAATTTGCTTAGATGAAACTAAATAATGCCTAGACAAATGCATAAAAAAATTTGATTCGTGCAGGGGACCACTAGATTTGCTTCGACGTTTATCTCAAGGAAGGAAGGGTGCTAGTACAAGACTCCGCAGATTACCCTAAAGAATCCTATGCAAAATTCATTGAACTCTTAGAGCTGTAAGTCAAGATATGCATGCATACTTTTACATTTTGAGAGTCTGAGACTAACATGGTGGTCCTATTCATGATCATAGGGCATATAGATTTTATAAGATAACAGGTGGAAAGTGCGAGTCCAAGACACAAGGGCAGTCATTGGAAGTTTTATACAACTAGCCGGTACGTATGAAAATTTACTCTTATGAATACAAATCATACATGTACATATATAGGACCATGGTTGCATCTATAAATAACCACTTTTCCGTTATATAGTGCCACAAACAACCACCCAGATCTGTCCTCTGTGGATACTATGTGTGCAAGCACATGAGAGACACCGGACAATTCGCCAAAGAACCCTTCTGAGGTAATTAATATAAATAATAATCATGTAAGTAGTTCTGACATTAAAGGTGTAAATTTTAAGTACATGATGTTTACAAACTTTGTTTGCAGCAATTTAAGGAAGCCAAGGCGGCGCACATCACCGAAAAGACTTCATACAATATAGTTGAGGACTTGTGCACATTCCCCTTGAAACATGTCATTCCACGCGAAGGAAAATATCATGATCATGATAGCGAATTATCCAAGCCAGAGTTCCGGGTGCTAACAGAGATTAGTAGGCTAAACCTTACAAGGACAAAGTTATTAGAATACGGGTGTCTTTGTTGGTATTTCTAACATCACCGCAATAAATCTTAAATTCCTTTCCCACGCAATAACGCTAAAAATGTTGGTATTAATTAACTTGCCTTTAGCAACTAGCCACTAGTTTCTTTACCCTTACTCCTAGCTGTGAAACTAGATTGTCATCCCCAATTGTAAAGCTAAGAATAAACCTTGGCACTAAATCTTATCATTTTATGTGACTAGGCAGAAATAAATAAAGATGAATATAAACTAAGAATGATTCTGCAAGCGGACAGATAATTATACCATTGTAGCATTTTACCTAGAGTATTGCCAGGTTGTCATTTATATTCTACCACTGGGAAGGCATTGCTAAGAATCTACTCTATAGTATTGATAACACTTATATATGTAGTGAATAAGAGATGTAGCCAATGTCAACTCTCCTCAATAACAGGAAGGTGTCACAAGATAAATAATATATAAATGATAAATATGATCAATCATCTCATAATATTACTAATTCACTCATAGCAATTCTAGACATGTTAACGTCGTCTAATCATTTAATAGAGAAATAACTCCTAAGTATTCAAGCTACAGTCAAAGCTACTTCATTTAGTGCAAGTATGTCTAACAATCATTGCTAAGTTATACTACTACAATTCTCTAACACATCGGAGCAATGTACATGAAAAGATGAGTACAGGAACCTCATATATATAAATATACTCTTAACCTTCCAATCCCACTCTACCAATCCACCGTACGGGGGAAGGCCTACAAAGGACTCAATAGGTCTATCACACCCACGATATACCCCACTACCCGGCACGACTGGAGATATTCGCAGATAAGTAATGCATCTAGGCACCATGCCTACACACAACCTACCACTCACCAACTGATCAAATTGATGAACGCTATACGAACCAGTGCATGAATATAATAGCAAACTAACTATACTAGACATATTAAAGTAGATGATGAACAATGCAATCAAGAAAGTAATGAAGAACAATGTTGCTAGTAATAATCATACAAACGCAGATATTACGATAAGAAAGAAAAGCTTAAGAACTATACCAGACTCTTCTCTTTTTGATAACGTCGAGAATCCAAGATCGATGAAGAACTTGACTTCCTCTACTCTAGATCTAACTAGGCTAAACTATGAACTAGAAGGCTATGAGGAACTAGAACTTGAACCTCTAGATGACTTGATCACCAAATAACTCGAGATGAATTGAATGAATTGGATTAGGGTTTCCAGGGGGGTCTGGCTCCACTTATATAGCCTGGTGGGATGCACGACAGCCGTTTGATCAAACTGACTTCACGTAGGGCTGAGATTGATCCTCAAAGGCGGTGGAAGAAGACTCCAGAAGGTGACAGGTGTAACAGAACCGTCCAAATTATAAGAGCACAAGTATAAAAGGACAATCACCGAAGTGACTAAATTTTCACACTTGAGCACATATAATCCCTGTAGTCCACCGAAATCACGAAGGACTTCAAAGCAACCAACATATAAGCCAAGATCGCATCGATTCAACAAAACAAGTCACTTGTTACATCTTTTTCACAAGTAGTTCAATATACATCGAGTGCAAAATAATTATTACAACATAAGTTCAAAAGTAGCGAAAACAAGGTAATTGAAATCAATTTCAAATATATGCCAAGTACCAAGGTCAATTCCAACAAAAGCAATAGAGACGAGATATAAGAAGGATCATGCCCATGATCATACTCCACCGCTATGGTAGGAGCCATCCAAATTTTGCAGTAATCATGATACATCACAACCTGCAACAAGTGGGAATAAACCCCGAGTACGAGAATGTACTCAAATTAGACTTACCCGTCATAAACCCGAAATAAAGTGACACCAAGGAGTATGCAAGGCTTTATATAAGTGGGGCTAGCTTGACAATATTTTGCATAAAAGCATATTATATGAGAGCATTATTTTATTATACTAGCAGCAGATTATTATTAATCAACCTTTCATCTAGATTAGCACCTGTGCTAAGCAATCACTTGATTATATACAAACATTAATAACCATATCAGGTTTATTCCAGCTATCAACATTACCATCATCCTGATCATCATCAATATTAGAACCATTAATATTTAGTGAGTTCTACGATGCCAGGCAAGGTCAAGTTCTCACTATCCGGGAGAGACGGCGATTCGAATCGATTCCAACTGAGCTCAGGGGTATTCCCAACACACACCCGCATGCACCCTACCCGTGGTCGTCTTAGATTACTCTTGGTACAACTCGGGCGCGGGCCCGGTTCTCGGCGTCGGCAAAACCGAAAAGTCGGATAGCCAGGGATGTTCAAGCCATGCTAACCCAAGGACGACGCCAGACAGTTATACATGCTTGCCCTTGGTCTAGTATGCCGCTATCCCGCGAATTGCCCAACCGCCCCCGTTTTCCCCGTCTTGAGTTGAGCTACCGAAGCTTCAAGGCCACTTGGCACACAGGGCCGGGCCAACTATGTGTTGGGCTGCGTTCAACATGACCAAGAGTGAAACAACGCGTCCAGTCCTTAACCGACTCAGACAGGGTCCACTGTCCCTGCCCGGCCTTCTTTTAATTTATCACATGGTTCTTTTCCACGATAGCACATATAGCCAACCGTGACCAGAGAAGTAACACCCTATATCTCGCGGATGACAGGAAATCACCCGACTTCTACCGGTCTAAGCAGGCTAAGCATTTATCTCGATTCCTGAACCTAAATAGGATTCAAGGTATAATTTGCTGGACAAGGAGAGAATACATATGCAGCAAGTGTTTCCAACCAACTCCTATAATTTAATGCAATAAACAACATAAAGTACTTAATTGTATTTTATAAAAGGGTGGGAGACTTAGAATGCTCCGGGGCTTGCCTGGAATATGACCCAAAGTCAGTCAAGTTAGCTTGCACTGTCTTCGAGTTTGACTCCAACATCTCGTCCTTTACGTAGTTCATCTAGCGTACCTAGATGAGATGCAAGATGCAAGTGCATGAATATAAAGAATGCCAATAAAAAGATATACATCACTAAAGCATGCAAGACAAGCATCAAGCCACACTAGATGATATGAGCAATTAGAGAGCAAGCTAATCACAATCATACAAAACATCGGTATAGCTAGCATATCAAACATAACACCAATATACAAGATCTCAGGTGTATTAAGTTAACCAACATCAAAGACATGAGCCACACCAATCAACATACAAAGCAAACAAGAAGAACTAGAATCAATCAACTTCTGAACATACATACAGTAGCTAAGTAATTAAACCATATCTAGAGTTCTACAACTCTAAATTACTTGCAACAAGACAATCTGGAAAGCTTATAAAATTATCTACAATTCATCTTTAAGCATCAAAGCATAATTCTCAAGTTTAGCAGGTCAAAATTACACATGTACAGGATCATGTCCTGACAAGACAGAGAGCAACCAAAACTGTTACCCAAACTTGCATAGCTGTAGTTTCAAAACCACAGGGCCAAATGCCACCAAATTTTAACAGAAGCTAGACACATGAATTATCTACAACTTTGTTATAGACAAGTTTCACAGCAACCGTCATTTACAAGGTGTAATCATCAAAGTCCTACAAACTGTCCAGAAAGCCTCCAAATTGAATAAATAGAGCAAATAATATTTCACTTATGTTTCAAATATCAATTTGAGCAAAACCAATGTTACCAATAGTTAGAATATATTAAAAAAACACCAGAAAACATGATGACCAAGCTCAAATAAATTATTATCATGCACTTTTCTATTTATTTATATAACTAGGTGGAATAAGGAGCATATATGGAACACATATCAAAACTGCACAGTAAATTCTAAGAAAATTACAGTAGCTCACATATATTCTCAAAAGTCTACTATCCAAATTTCATAGCATTTGAATAAGTATAGCAATCTCTATGAAAAAGACAAATTGCTAATGCAATAAATCATGTGAGAGCAAGATAAATCTAAAACTCAATATTTTCTGTAAACACATAGCCATGTTAAGTATTCAGAGGTTACAACAATATCATGCAAAGATAGTGGAACCATATTTTCCATTTTTACATTTTTATTTTAATTATTAATCAATTAAATCCATTTACTAGACATGAAGCAAGATAAAACAATATCTCAATTATACTGCACGAAATGACTATGAAATTTTTATCACAGCACATACATATCACCAGTAGCCTACCATTCAAATTTCACAGCAATTGGAGTAATAAAACATCAGATATGAAAATAACAAAAGCAAACTCTAGGTAGCAAAGATCTATTTTTACTGCACAAACTTTATACTAAAACATGTAATATTATTGTACCACTGGATAGATCTACTCAAAAGGATTCTAAAAAGTCCTCATTTACTATTTTACTATTTTTCTATGATTTACTACGATTTATCAAAGTTTCAGCCATTTAAATGCATAAAAGAAAAGATAAAGAAAAACAGAAATTCATATAAGACAAACACTTTGCAACGGGACCCTTGAACTTTCAGTTATTCAACTCCAGCTCTATGGTACTGTTCGGCACTATAGCTATGAGTCACAGACTTTGCATAAAAATCCAGAAAAGAGCTTCTATTTGCGATTGACTCCCTTCTTCTTCTTCCTTCGTAACAGAACGGAGCAGAGGCGGCTCGAGCTCGGCCGATGGCGGGCTAGCATCGGCCAGAGGCTGGCCGGCGGCCAGGCGACGGTGGGGAAGGGCAGCGCGGCTGCGGCCTAGCCAGGCACGCCCGAGGGCGGCCTAGGCCTAGCCAGAGGCGGCGCCGGTTGGCCCAATCCTGGCTGCACGACGGCAGGGAGACGGGCAGGGAACGGCCGGCTCCGGCCGGAAGGCTCGCGGGCGTCGGCTGCACGGCAGCGACAGGGCGGGGCTGACCGCGCTGACCCGGCCAACGGCTCGCCCAAGGCGGCCAGCGGCCTGTGGCAGCGAGGCCAGGCGCGGCCACGGCTATGCGCGGCGGCCGCACCGGCAGCAACGGCGTTCCGGCGTCGCTGCAGAGGCGAGGAAGGGCGTCAAGGTGGCGGCATGATACGAGGGTGGGGCAGTGAGGCTGGCTTGTTGCGGAGGCGGTGCCAAGGAGAGGAACAGCGGCTGCAGGAGCTTGCTCCAGGCCAACCATGGCGGCTATGGCGAGCGCGCTCACGGCTCCGCCCGCGAGAGAGCAAGGGAGGGCGAAGGGAGCGTCTGGAGGAGTGGAGAGGCAGGTGAGACGTCCTCTGGTGCTCCCCATCCTTGCAGAGGAGGCAAGGACGCGCGGCAGCAGCTCCCAGCAAAGGTGGGGCGCGTGGCAATGGTGGTGGCGTGGTGAGCATGCAGGTGGACGCGCGTCCGTTGAGGCTCGGCGTCGGACACCTGGTGGGCGCGACTTCGGTTGCGATTTCGGACAGGTTACAGGCCGAACTGGGCTTTGGGCCTAGAATCAAAATTGCTCAGCTCTGAACCATCATCGACTTTCGTTAAGGGCCCATTACCATAAGGCATCCAGATTAGTGAGTAAACAGCACCAAACTTGATAGTGTCAGCGCATTGATGCCTGTCGAAAAATGGATGTCAAACCATGTCAAATGCAGTCGGATGGATGCCATATTTTAGTATGCTCTTCCTCAACTATTTACCACCAACTTCTATTTTGGGTCCAACTCAAGTTGATACACAAAATTTGGAGAACGCGAGACGTCAACCGATCGACATCCGATTTCAGACTTAGCCAAATTTCGAAGTACTGAAAACAGCAGCTCAAAACTGACCCGTGGGCACTTTTTGAGCATGTTACACATATTTTCATGACTTAGCCCTTAAACAAAGTTTGTCCCTTATAAAATTCTCTACAACTTTGATTAAGGGTACACAACCATGCAAACTCTCTAAGCTACACTTTGTAAACGGTCAAACAAAAAGTGTGCTAGAGGTCAAAATGAGTTAACCATTATATAGGGGCATTTTCTGGGCATTTGATCAACCTGAACCCTTCATGACTTTTGTTCATGAGTGTAAGTAGAAGTGTCTAGATGGCATGGCAAGGCTTGGTTGATATCTGTTAGTCACATTCACTTGATGAGGCATTTTGTGCAAGGATATGTCTTATCATTTCATGTGCGCTTTTGATTCCAAACTTCATTGAACTTTTTCCAGTGATCACTATAGATGGATAGTGATGTGGGACACATGAAAGAAAGTTTATTATCACTACTCAACATATATAGCTTAGGTCCAATCTCGCTGCTAAGCTGGTGACTAACACTGGGTGTTCTGACCCTCCCCCTTAAAGGAATCTCGTCCCGAGATTCAGGACGAAAGATGTTCAAGGGAAGAGAAGCATATCACTTGCTCACACTACGGCAAAAGTACGTAGTTACTTAAACTCCATTAGGAAGATAAGCACAACTAGTTGTATTGAGGGTTCAACAAAGAAGCACCAAAAGTGGTAGCTCTATTTGTCAATCTCGTCCAACATATGGTTATGCTCATCATACTTTGGAGGACGAGAATGAGTACTAGCAATGGAACAACTTCCCAATCTTTCACGTCGTTGAGAAGTTAACTCTTGTCTGAAGAATTTCCTTCATTGACTTCCATGAAGCATTGTTACTTTGGGAGGAATCCAAGACAACACGATACTTCTTTCACAGAGCTTGAGGACCATCTAGGTTTAGGAACTAACTACCCACCAGTATCTACTTCGATTGGAGAATATAGCATAGGCCATACGAACTTGCATTAGACTTCAAATCTTACAAAGTATACTTATTGTAAGGGTTTGATGTTAGCTCATGAAGTTTGAAAAATAGTCTTCTATTAAAATGGCTTGAAAACCACCTTCCAAGAATCATTAGGTCAAGGACAGGATACATTCTTTGAGGTGATGGGCAATCGACTAACCAAAAGATAGGGTCTATGCTGGTGGTGATGACTCATCACTTAGATGCCAATCGATGAAAGGCTACATAAGGTTCTATGTGTGCCGTTCTCTTTCTCCGATATCAACACTATAGCATCTAGGTCTATCGAGTAAGTGGTGAAGGCGATAGATAACTCTATTGGCTTCAACGTTCACGATGATCCTCATTATGGAAACCTTTATATCCAAGTGGTAATAATTATTTATGTTGAATCGGATGCAACCTCTTGGGTAAAAACATAAAGAGGGTACCAAAGGATGGTGAGCAATCGACACCTACTGGCTGAAGAAAGACAACAAATGAGGTTTGGAGGGCAACAAAGGTTGCAAACATTCACCAAACTAGAGAACTAGTCCGCTATCAAGCAAATTGGGTACAAATTGTACTTCACAAAGACAGTTGCACCGGTGTTGATTGACTTGGATCACACCATAACTGGTTTGAATGAATTACTTTTGATATTGAGGCATTGTCTATTAGGATCAAGCAACACTCAAAACATAATTCTATTTATGTTGTCAAACACTTCTCAGATGATCTTTGATTGCACTCATGGCAGTCTACAGCTCAGGACACCTTGACTACTCGAGGATAAGGGACTGGTACTGAATACTCTTCAAGTTGATAAAGTATATTCTTTTATTTGTGTGATTATCCAAGATAGAGCTGATGTATTTACTGCAAGATTTGAAAGTGAGACTGACCCAAGCATTGCTAGCTAGTCCATAGATTCCTTTGTCTAATATCATTCTATGAGACATAGTCTTCATGGCTACCAAAGAGTCATTACCTAGTTGGAGATTTATCCTTCCTTTGGGTAACTAATAAGTTGTCTCTCAACACTAAAGAGCTCTAAGGCTTCAGCTACTACAACAAGAACTTGTAGTTGATTCCAACACCAACAATCACCATCAAAGTCGGCAGAAAAGGGGGTCACAACATGAGAGGGTTGATTTTAATGACATGTGTAACCTTCAAGTGACTCTAGGGAACTACCAGGAAGGAATCAGCATCGGGTGACTTGTAAAGAAACATACATGTCCATCGATCTTTGGCTGTCTAACAATCGATCCAACTTTAAGTGTTGTGTGCACTTTTTATCGATCAGATGGTACTAACTACTACAGAAAGGTTACCATGGTTTCTGAGAGCGGGATAAAGCAGAGGCCTCTATTTATATCAGTGACTTGTTCTTCAAAGGTCATCCTCTTTGTGACTTCGGAAGGAAGCACTACAACACCAAGCTTGACGAGGGCATTAGGATGAACAGAAGGATAACCAAGGAAAAGCTCACAATGGGACAACTTATCGGTGTGGTTCCGTAATGGATCATGGCTAAAACCATGATACCCACGCGTCTTGGCAAGATAACCGTATGGTTGCAATTCATAGGTTGCCCTCGGTTTCGTCGTGGCACCATTAGTTCTTGATCATAACCTCATTACAAAGCCTACAACCAATGAGAAATCTCATGGGAGCACAATTGGGTTGTGGATATATGAATCTTCTGATAAGTTACGAGAAGATAACCAAGGGAAAGATCACAAAGATATATCTCAGCGGTATAATTTCTGCAATGGATTATGACTAGCAACCTAGATACCAGTGTGTGCCGAGCAGCACAACCTTGTGTGTGCACCCACAGGAGGCTCTCGGTATCATCACGGCACCATAGAATGCTAATCGTAGCACCACTACTGAACTTATACCCAAAGGAAAACTTCAATGGCACAAATTTGATCATAAGAACAAGCATCGATCAGAGGAGGGATAGCTAGCAAGAGTAGTCACAAGATTTGGAGTCAACAAGGGTGTGATTTGAAGGTCAAAACACGGCACCAGAAAACATGGATTAACTGCCAAAGACAACTGAACATGAGATTCTTGCTTTATTTTCATGCACACCTTACGTCCACCAAGGAACTATTAAGTAAGTGATTAACATGAGACTTGGTCATGGTAAATAAGATCATGAGATCAAGATTGATAAACATCCCGAGAATTAGAAATGTTGGAGATGAATGGAACAAACTCCAAGGACAAAGCTGATATAACCAAGAATGTTGGACGTACAAAGATCTTGGAGCATCGAGATGAATTGAGTAAACTTCCAAGACAACAACTTGACATACCAATTAGAGATGGAATTGATACAAGAACTACATGGTTTTCAAGCAAAAGATTTTAAGATCAAACAAATGAGGGATTAACGTCATACCGGATCATCAAAAGGATAGGCGGTTAAGAGGTCCAACTTAGATTTTGTCATGGTCTCTACAACTAGCAAAAGCAACCAAGGTCAAGGGCTGGCCTTTAGCAAGATATTACAGGGTTGGTAAATCACACAAGGGTCCTCACCTCTAGGGAGAAACCATCATGGTCAAGGGATGGCACTAACGAAAGCTCAACTGATTTGGTCAAACAAACTAGGACCTTCACAAGGGTGAACATCTATGCTATACGCAAACATCAAGGGTCTAGCCTGGGGCCTACGGTTTGAATATAGGCATGGTTACAAATTTTACAATATAAAACTTAAAGGTTAACAACCATGTCTATAGGCATAGGTTCCTAGGATGGAGATCTTAATCGGAGACGACAACCATGCGATTATCATGACAGGAGCATTGTTCTAAGATAATCTATTCGACACTCATATGCTCACCGAGGACAAACGTGGCTATGACTATGGCACTAGTTAGACAACAAGTATCCACACAAACATGACAGCTTAACAAGCACTTGAGAAAAACAAATGGGCTTAAGCAACTATTTAAAGCATAATCTGACACAAAACAAGCACTCATATTCAACAACACAATACATTGACCTGTTTACAAAGAGCAATTAGGAAGCAAGATATGCTACCAAACAGGTGGATAGAGCCAAGCCAAGTCTTTTAGGTGTATGCTGATTTGCAAGAAGGTTGTAGCAAAGGATCCAAAGAATTTTGGTCATGGATACGCTAAAGACATATGGGATACCATCAGCAAAAGCTAGTATTTTGATGGTTCACACCCGGCTAGCAAACACACAGAGCAAACTCAAGATAATAAGGTTCACAAACACTATCAAGCAGCTCTTTCATAAACTAGGACAACAATGCAGCACGTAGATGTTTTAAGCGTAACTGGAGCTCTAGAGACCCAAACAACATGATTCTTAACTCTATGCAAAGAGTATTTAAGTGTCTAAAACTTTCTTATTATCATCTTAAGATAATTCTATAGTTAACAAGGCCAAACAATACAAAGAAGATAGCGTTGTCCAGATTTGGACAGATTCTGTCATTCCATTTAACAAGCTCATAACCAGAGATGTAGACCACTAAAAATAGTGATCTAAGACATGTTGGAAAGCTTAACAAAAGTAATAAACTTTTTCTATTAATGCCAAAACATGATTCTTAAAGCATAGAGGTCAAACAATCTAAACATTCAGATCTGTCCAGAGGATTTATAGAACTGGACAGCAAGGTTGTAAAATCTATAACTCCTAAACCATCAGGCATAAAATTATGAAATTTTAGGACAAGAAAGATAAAGAAGTTAGCTACAATTTTCATGTTGACCATTTTCACAGAAAACAATATTATCATCGCAAAAACATTGATACCACAAAAACTGTCCTAGCAGCCCAGAAGTTCAATACAATACCAAACAATATTTTTCCTTGTTCTATTAGTAAGAGATTACACAATTATGTTATTCTAGTAGCACCAATTACTATTATCTTAGATCACAATATTTTAGTTTACTCATAAGGCAGGATAAACATAAGGGTCCTAATTATTTAAGCAAGATCCAAAGTATCTTTGTAAAAAGCTTGATGAAACAAAATATTCGCTACGAGTCTAAACTAAAGAACATCTAAGTTCAAGTTTGTAACCTCAACTCTTTCTATCAAAACTTAAGCAGTATTTTTATTTAGTTAATTGACATTAGAAGCATCACAAGACAACATCTACACACTCATTCACTAACAAGCTTTCACATACATATAGCTATGGAACTAATGTGAAGATAACTTGAAAGAGAGAACATGAAATTATATTCAAATGAGCAGGTATCGGCTTCTATTAAGGTATCACTATATGTTTTAGTTCCAAAAGTTCAGATTTTCAGCCACTACCAATTTTTTTATGCAATTTCATAGAAAGCAAACATACAATGCAAAGCTATGTACACTCTATCTCCAAACATTCCAATTCAAGGAACATAGATAATAGTATTATCATATAACTTCATACATGAAAGATATCAATCACAAGTTACTTATTTTTGGAAACAAAGGTGAGAGGAGCAGAGTTATGTATAAAGCAATAACCATGATAATGCATGCTTCGTTCTATTCGTCCTCACAAAATTGCCACTGAGGTGGCAATCACGTTCTATATCGGTGGCATAACACGCGCTCTCGATATATAACTAGTCGTCATGCATATTTACTCTGCGCATTCGTGGTTAGCGTACTGCGAGAAAAATTTCATTGCACCCCAACAGTTCCCACAATATAGCACAAACAACAAAATCCAAGAAAAACAAGAAACTAAATACTTTCCGCATGCATGTCCCAACATACACACTTCAAGTATCACAACTACCCTAAGAGATATACCCACAATTAAATACTTTTATAATTGCATGGTTTTGACATGACAATTATTCCAGTACCACAATCTAGCACTTCCCTAGACCGCCGGTTGGACGATCATGCTCTCCCAACTCACCTTTCTACTGCACACATATGGCTAATTCATATATGCGGGCTACCTCCACCATTTGACCACGGGGGTAGCCATAGTGCGGTCATCAAACATACATACCTTGGCACTGGCGTGGATGTAAAATTTAAAACCCCCAAATTAGTACTTATATAGCCACCTAAGAGTCCTTATTTGGGCATAAAGGATTTGACCACTGGGCATACTTAAGTTTTGAAATTTAGATTTGAACACACCTACATACATATGTAGCTAATAGTTTTATCAAAACTAATTTTTTACAAACAAAAGCTTTTATTTTAAATACACAATTCACATGTTTAATGTTGAATCTTGCTCGATGCCAGCTGTAACAGAACCGTCAAATTATAAGAGCACAAGTATAAAAAGACAATCACCGAAGTGACTAAATTTTCACACTTGAGCACATATAATCCCGGTACTCCACTCGAAATCACGAAGGACTTCAAAGCAACCAACATATAAGCCAAGATCGTCTCGATTCAATAAAACAAGTCACTTGTTACATCTTTTTCACAAGTAGTTCAATATACATCGAGTGCAAAATAATTATTACAACATAAGTTCAAAAGTAGCGAAAACAAGGTAATTGAAATCAATTTCAAATATATGCCGTACCAAGGTCAATTCCAACAAAAAGCAATAGAGACGAGATATAAGAAGGATCATGCCCATGACCATACTCCACCGCTATGGTAGGAGCCATCCAAATTTTGCAAAGTAATCATGATACATCACAACCTGCAACAAGTGGGAATAAACCCCGAGTACGAGAATGTACTCGGCTAGACTTACCCGTCATAAACCAGAAATAAAGTGACACCAAGGAGTATGCAAGGCTTTATATAAGTGGGGCTAGCTTGACAATATTTTGCATAAAAGCATATTATATGAGAGCATTATTTTATTATACTAGCAGCAGATTATTATTAATCAACCTTTCATCTAGATTAGCACCTGTGCTAAGCAATCACTTGATTATATACAAACATTAATAACCATATCAGGTTTATTCCAGCTATCAACATTACCATCATCCTGATCATCATCAATATTAGAACCATTAATATTTAGTGAGTTCTACGATGCCAGGCAAGGTCAAGTTCTCACTATCCGGGAGAGACGGCGATTCGAATCGATTCCAACTGAGCTCAGGGGTATTCCCAACACACACCCAGACAGACCTACCCAGGGTCGTCTTAGATTACTCTTGGTACAACTCAGGCGCGGGCCCGGTTCTCGCGTCGGCAAAACCGGAAAGTCGGATAGCCAGGATGTTCAAGCCATGCTAACCCAAGGGCGACGCCCGGGGACAGTTATACATGCTTGCCCTTGGTCTAGTATGCCGCTATCCCGCGAATTGCCCAACCGCCCCCCCGTTTTCCCGTCTTGAGTTGAGCTACCGAAGCCATGGCCACTTGGCACACAGGGGCCGGGCCAACTATGTGTTGGGCTGCGTTCAACATGACCAAGAGTGAAACAACGCGCGTCCGGTCCTTAACCGACTTCAGACGGGGTCCACTTGTCCCCTGCCCGGCCTTCTTTTAATTTATCACATGGTTCTTTTCCACGATAGCACATATAGCCAACCGTGACCAGGAGAAGTAACACCCTATATCTCGCGGATGACAGGAAATCACCCGACTTCTACCGGTCTAAGCAGGCTAAGCATTTATCTCGATTCCTGAACCTAAATAGGATTCAAGGTATAATTTGCTTTGGACAAGGAGAGAATACATATGCAGCAAGTGTTTCCAACCAACTCCTATAATTTAATGCAATAAACAACATAAAGTACTTAATTGTATTTTATAAAAGGGTGGGAGACTTAGAATGCTCCGGGGCTTGCCTGGAATATGACCCAAAGTCAGTCAAGTTAGCTTGCACTGTCTTCGAGTTTGACTCCAACATCTCGTCCTTTATGTAGTTCATCTAGCGTACCTAGATGAGATGCAAGATGCAAGTGCATGAATATAAAGAATGCCAATAAAAAGATATACATCACTAAAGCATGCAAGACAAGCATCAAGCCACACTAGATGATATGAGCAATTAGAGAGCAAGCTAATCACAATCATACAAAACATCGGTATAGCTAGCATATCAAACATAACACCAATATACAAGATCTCAGGTGTATTAAGTTAACCAACATCAAAGACATGAGCCACACCAATCAACATACAAAGCAAACAAGAAGAACTAGAATCAATCAACTTCTGGACATACATACAGTAGCTAAGTAATTAAACCATATCTAGAGTTCTACAACTCTAAATTACTTGCAACAAGACAATCTGGAAAGCTTATAAAATTATCTACAATTCATCTTTAAGCATCAAAGCATAATTCTCAAGTTTAGCAGGTCAAAATTACACATGTACAGGATCATGTCCTGACAAGACAGAGAGCAAACCAAAACTGTTACCCAAACTTGCATAGCTGTAGTTTCAAAACCACAGGGCCAAATGCCACCAAATTTTAACAGAAGCTAGACACATGAATTATCTACAACTTTGTTATAGACAAGTTTCACAGCAACTGTCATTTACAAGGTGTAATCATCAAAGTCCTACAAACTGTCCAGAAAGCCTCCAAATTGAATAAATAGAGCAAATAATATTTCACTTATGTTTCAAATATCAATTTGAGCAAAACCAATGTTACCAATAGTTAGAATATATTAAAAAACACCAGAAAACATGATGACCAAGCTCAAATAAATTATTATCATGCACTTTTCTATTTATTTATATAACTAGGTGGAATAAGGAGCATATATGGAACACATATCAAAACTGCACAGTAAATTCTAAGAAAATTACAGTAGCTCACATATATTCTCAAAAGTCTACTATCCAAATTTCATAGCATTTGAATAAGTATAGCAATCTCTATGAAAAAGACAAATTGCTAATGCAATAAATCATGTGAGAGCAAGATAAATCTAAAACTCAATATTTTCTGTAAACACATAGCCATGTTAAGTATTCAGAGGTTACAACAATATCATGCAAAGATAGTGGAACCATATTTTCCATTTTTACATTTTTATTTTAATTATTAATCAATTAAATCCATTTACTAGACATGAAGCAAGATAAAACAATATCTCAATTATACTGCACGAAATGACTATGAAATTTTATCACAGCACATACATATCACCAGTAGCCTACCATTCAAATTTCACAGCAATTGGAGTAATAAAACATCAGATATGAAAATAACAAAAAGCAAACTCTAGGTAGCAAAGATCTATTTTTACTGCACAAACTTTATACTAAAACATGTAATATTATTGTACCACTGGATAGATCTACTCAAAAAGGATTCCAAAAGTCCTCATTTACTATTTTACTATTTTTCTATGATTTACTACGATTTATCAAAGTTTCAGCCATTTAAATGCATAAAAAAGAAAAGATAAAGAAAAAACAGAAATTCATATAAGACAAACACTTTGCAAAGGGACCCTTGAACTTTCAGTTATTCAACTCCAGCTCTATGGTACTGTTCGGCACTGTAGCTATGAGTCACAGACTTTGCATAAAAATCCAGAAAAGAGCTTCTATTTGCGATTGACTCCCTTCTTCTTCTTCCTTCGTAACAGAACGGAGCAGAGGCGGCTCGAGCTCGGCCGATGGCGGGCTAGCATCGGCCAGAGGCTGGCCGGCGGCCAGGCGACGGTGGGGGGAAGGGCAGCGCGGCTGCGGCCTAGCCAGGCACGCCCGAGGGCGGCCTAGGCCTAGCCAGAGGCGGCGCCGGTTGGCCCAATCCTGGCTGCACGACGGCAGGGAGACGGGCAGGGAACGGCCGGCTCCGGCCGGAAGGCTCGCGGGCGTCGGCTGCACGGCAGCGACAGGGCGGGGCTGACCGCGCTGACCCGGCCAACGGCTCGCCCAAGGCGGCCAGCGGCCTGTGGCAGCGAGGCCAGGCGCGGCCACGGCTATGCGCGGCGGCCGCACCGGCAGCAACGGCGTTCCGGCGTCGCTGCAGAGGCGAGGAAGGGCGTCAAGGTGGCGGCATGATACGAGGGTGGGGCAGTGAGGCTGGCTTGTTGCGGAGGCGGTGCCAAGGAGAGGAACAGCGGCTGCAGGAGCTTGCTCCAGGCCAACCATGGCGGCTATGGCGAGCGCGCTCACGGCTCCGCCCGCGAGAGAGCAAGGGAGGGCGAAGGGAGCGTCTGGAGGAGTGGAGAGGCAGGTGAGACGTCCTCTGGTGCTCCCCATCCTTGCAGAGGAGGCAAGGACGCGCGGCAGCAGCTCCCAGCAAAGGTGGGGCGCGTGGCAATGGTGGTGGCGTGGTGAGCATGCAGGTGGACGCGCGTCCATTGAGGCTCGGCGTCGGACACCTGGTGGGCGCGACTTCGGTTGCGATTTCGGACAGGTTACAGGCCGAACTGGGCTTTGGGCCTAGAATCAAAATTGCTCAGCTCTGAACCATCATCGACTTTCGTTAAGGGCCCATTACCATAAGGCATCCAGATTAGTGAGTAAACAGCACCAAACTTGATAGTGTCAGCGCATTGATGCCTGTCGAAAAATGGATGTCAAACCATGTCAAATGCAGTCGGATGGATGCCATATTTTAGTATGCTCTTCCTCAACTATTTACCACCAACTTCTATTTTGGGTCCAACTCAAGTTGATACACAAAATTTGGAGAACGCGAGACGTCAACCGATCGACATCCGATTTCAGACTTAGCCAAATTTCGAAGTACTGAAAACAGCAGCTCAAAACTGACCCGTGGGCACTTTTTGAGCATGTTACACATATTTTCATGACTTAGCCCTTAAACGAAGTTTGTCCCTTATAAAATTCTCTACAACTTTGATTAAGGGTACACAAACATGCAAACTCTCTAAGCTACACTTTGTAAACGGTCAAACAAAAGTGTGCTAGAGGTCAAATTGAGTTAACCATTATATAGGGGCATTTTCTGGGCATTTGATCAACCTGAACCCTTCATGACTTTTGTTCATGAGTGTAAGTAGAAGTGTCTAGATGGCATGGCAAGGCTTGGTTGATATCTGTTAGTCACATTCACTTGATGAGGCATTTTGAGCAAGGATATGTCTTATCATTTCATGTGCGCTTTTGATTCCAAACTTCATTGAACTTTTTCCAGTGATCACTATAGATGGATAGTGATGTGGGACACATGAAAGAAAGTTTATTATCACTACTCAACATATATAGCTTAGGTCCAATCTCATTTCTAAGGCGGGTGACTAACACACAGGGTGTTACAACAGGTGGGTCCCATAGGGGGAGGCCGCCCGGCCTGGGTGGTGGGGCCAGCTGGCCCCACTTGGAGGTGACTCCTCCCCCCCTTCGCTCCGGTGTCTTCTGGATCCTTCTAGAATAGTTTGGTGTATTCCTGAGTTGCGGATAATTCTGTGGTGTAGATTTGTAGTTATGCCCCTTTTTCGGTGTTTTCTGGATTAGTCTCTAGAAATTAGTAAATCACCAAAACTCGCGGAAATTGTTAGATAAAACCCTAGCCTTCTATATATTGATGTATGTTTCATGCCTTTTGATATATAAAAAGTTGACGCTATCCACCGTCAACAACTCCCCCAAGTTTACCTTTTGCTAGTGCCTTAGCAAAACCTGGAGTTGGATCAGGAGTTGCTACAATGCTTTCATTCTAACAAGTACATATGCTCTCAAATAAAAATTTTCCTCTGGATTAGATAAAACTGCTCTAACTTTTCAAACTCACCCATATTACCTTTAACTGTGGAGCTTTTAACTTTCACGTGGGTCTTGAGTAATTGAAAGATAGAACAATCAAGTCAAGCACTATATCTCAAATTCTTTACTCAACTAATATTCCAGAGTTTTGCAAGTTTTCACAATAAAACTCAAAGCTTAATTGTATGACACCCTCAATCTCTCAAAGTATGTGGTATTTGTGGATCTCACTGAGGCATCCATAATGTCATGCCTTCCTAATTCTAGAGATTATAGCGGAGTTTATAGGAGTAGCATTAGACAAAGAATAGCATACTTGCAATTCATATATTGTAAAGTCAAACAATAGATCTATAGAGAATCGAGTCATACAATCAAATCAAGATGTGCATGTGTGTGGAATATGGTGGATAGGTGTATATGTGGTGGCTAATCTTAATTCTACTTTTGCTCTTCAAAATGTATTTCTCTTCTTTCTTAGACTTTCATAACTTCTTAGAAAAGCATGGGCTATCTTTATTCTTTCTTTCTTTCTCTCTCTTTTTTATTGGGAGACGGGCATCTGAGTACCCATTGTTTAACTATTTGGGACACTTATCCATCTTTTACTCTCTTTCCTTTTTCAATATTTTTGCATAGCCACATGCATCCTTAGATACAATAATTAATTGAAAAGATAGTAATAAGAACTTAGAGAAATTAAACAAAGGCTGTCCTATGGGTTTATGTATATTTTTGGGTGTTCTCTCCCAGTGTAGGAGTAAAACATTTTGAGGTAGATGTGGATAGTAATAGTGAATGGTTGCGCTTACTCTCAGGGTAAGAGTAATGCATATGTAGATAGAGTGTATATGTGATCTTGATTTTAAAAGCATGACAAGACTCTCATAAGTATACAACAAAGGTTGACTAAACTCAATGCAAAATAAGTAGCATAAATGAGCAAAGGTTTCCTATTCTAAATGTATTTCATATATGGCTTTGGTAGGAATTCAACTTTATCATACAAGAGCTCATCATGTAAGGTTTGAATTTTCAAAAGATAAATCTCCAGAATTTAGCATCGTTAGGAATAAGATAAATAGCAGCTCAAACTTTATCATATCATATCCGTCAATTACCTAGACTTAGCTCAAGCATATTGCTCCACAAGTTTTAGATTCAGAGTAAATTCTTATATTAAAGCAATCATGTCCAAAATTTAGAAGAACTCAAAGTTGAAAACTAGGTACTTGAAAGACTTCCAGCAGAGCAACTATTTATCATCTCCAAGATAAAGTTTTCTAGTTCACGATTGACTCTAAACACACTCTAACTAAGACTGACTAAAACTTCTTTTTATTGTATTTTAGATTTTATTTAACTAAAGACTCATAAAAGACTCAACAGACGTGGACCTTCATGTGCCCACATATTTTTGGTATTTTATAACTATAAGACAGACTCGATAAATTGCATAGGTATAGTTACCTGATAACCAAGGGATGCTCCTCCCCCAAGCTAGATGTTTGTCATATTTCGCGTGAATAATCTTTAGAGTAAACTTAGCAGTGGTGATCCAATGACCGGTCTCACTCCTTAATTGTATTGTAATTCTGCAAAGGTAGACTCCAACAAGAAAACTAAAACTCGAGGCTCGAATATAATAATAGGTTAGGGTCAGCCAAAAGAGTAATTGATTATCTTTATGGGCTGATATGAATGTGTAGCAAGATTTTTATATTTTGTACTTTTCTATTTATAGTGCAAATGAAAGAAAATTTATTTTTGTTCTACCATTGTGAATATTCTTATGGGATAAACCATAAGCCTAATCCTTTGGAGCTTTTTTTAAAAAAAACTTTATAATAAAGCAATGAGGAAATTTTTATTTTCTTTTTAAACATGCAAAAGAGTAAATGTGCTAACGTAATTAGATAACTACCATTGTTTCCTTATGGCAAGGGTGCAGAGTTTAAAGTCTACCGACAGGACTAGGTCAGAAAGAGTACTTACTTGTAGGATTCGTTGTCTGAGGAAGCCTCAGTCAATTCTCCATCTTGCCATGATGTCTCTTTATTCTCTTCCAACCATCTTTGATTTTGTTCTTGTATTTCTCTTGCTTCTTGTTTGGCAATTTGCTCCATTCTCTTAGCTTCTTTGTCCCACTCGCTCCAGTGAGGTTCTATTGCTTCTTGTTTAGTGAATTGGTCCATGTACCTTGTAGCTTCACCAGGATAGTCCTTTCCTTCTTTCGTTGAGAGCAGATTTGCTCTACAGCGGGATCGACGTCTCCTATTTCGTATCTTTTGGGATGAATTACTGTTAGTGTAACTATTAAAGTCGCAACGCACCTTTCCAATGGGTAGATGGAAGTGGAATTGTCCAGATCTCATGTAGAGGATTACATTGGCGGTGTTGAGGAAGGGTCTTCCCAAAATGATAGGTGTATCGTCATCCTCCTGCATATCTAGAACCAAGAAATCCGTGGGTATATAATAATCTTTAATCTTTACCACGACATTCTTTACTATGCTTTCTGGGAATCTTGTTGATAAGTCCGCCATCTGCAGCTGTATATAGTTTGGGTATAGCGGTTCATCACCAAATAGATAATTGTATGCTACCTTTGACATGATGTGGATCCCTGATCCAGTGTCACAAAAGGTCTTGGGAAAAACCATTTGCTTGATGGTGCACTCGATAGTTGGGACTCCTGGGTCTTCTCTCTTGACAATGTATGGTGGTGCTAACAGGTGGTCATATTCGGTGTTAACCGAATTGATCGGTTGAACCGTCTCTTCTGGAATTTGACTGAGCTCACTCTTCCTCCTTCTATTGTTGTTCTTCTTCTTCTTGGGCTCGGCTGATTGTTAAGCTTGTTCGTATGGCTTCTGTGGGAATGCGAGGGTTGTGAAGATGCGGTTTTTGAATGAGAACTTCTTCTTCTTGTTCTTGATGGAAAACACAATCCTGGCATGCTCCGCATAGATGATGGCTTTAGTTGTGCACAAGAATGGTCAGCCTAATATGATAGGTGCTCTTTCATCTCCTCCAGTCTCCATAACTACAAAGTCAACGGGGACATAGAATTGTCCCACTCGAACAATAGCTTCTTCCAAAACTCCTTCGGGGTAGCAAATAGACTGATCTACAAGCTGCAAACACATAGTTGTGTACAACAAAGGAACTCCTAGAATCTTTTTATAAATTACCTTAGGCATAATGTTGACACTTGCACCGAAATCACAGATGGCCTCTAGAAAGGTATGACATTCTATTAAATAGGAATGACAGGCCTTCCAGGGTCTCCTTTCTTCTCAGGGAGTGAGTGGTCAATCCACTGCATATCCGCTGGTTGAGTGTAGTAATGACCTGCATTGTGAATATTGACAAGATTTATAGTTTCTAAATCTTCTAGTTGGCCAGGAGCCTTACCTTTTTTCATTGGGGGAACAGTAGCTGTCAGTTGAGCTAATTATGATTCTAACATTATATTGAAGCTGTGTTGGTTTTTAATAGCAGAAGCAAAGATATCTAGTCTAGTGTTTATATTCTCTAAAGCTTTATCATTTAAGGTCACCTTTTTCAATATTAGGTCTAGCAATTTAGATTGACCAACAACTAAATCTCGCAAAGGTGGCAAATTGTAATTGCTGTAATTATTGTTACCTTGAAAATTACCTTGGCATGGTTGTTGATTCCATCCTTGATTGGGTTGATTCCATCCTTATCCTTGTTGAGGACGATAGTTGGTGTTGTTGTTGATGTAGTTCACGACCTCTTGGATTTCAGAACAGTTGACTGCTGAGTGTTCTGTGTTTCTACATTCTTCACAATTCATACAGGAACCATTAATGTGCATGACTTCTCTCTTTTTAGTGTCTCTGTCTTCAAGCTTCTTCATAATAAGATCTAGCTTTTCAGTGAATGTATCGACTTCCTTGAGATGATGAGTGCCTTCTCCTCTCTTACGAGGTCGAGTACGTTCTTTATTCCAGCTTTGATTTGAGGCCATCTTCTCAACGAGTGCTGTTGCATCGGCGAGCTTAAGTGACAAGAAAGCTCCTTCGGCTGCAGCATCCATGGACTCACGAGTACTAGAAACTAGTCCATGATAGAAAGTCTGCATAAGTAGCCAATCCTCCATTCCATGATGAGGGCATTCTACAATGTAGTCTTGAAAACTTTTCCATGTCTCAGCGAACGATTCATTATGTTGTTGTTGAAAACTTGAGATCTTCCCACGCAGAGCAGTGGTCTTGCCTGTTAGAAAGAATCTGGCTACGAAAGCAGTAGAGCATTTGTCCCATGTAGTGTTGGTTGTCTTGTTGTTATAGAACCACTATTTTACTTTTTCTAGTAGTGAAAATGAAAATAGGCGAAGTAAGATAGCATCTTTTGGTACATCTCTGATTTTGAAGGTGCCGCATATCTCCAGAAAGTGTTGTAAGTGTGCACTTGCATCTTCATGTGCCTTTCCACAAAACTGATTTGCTTGCACCATAGTGATGAGCGCCGGCTTGAGCTCAAATCCATTATCTCCGATATTGACATTAGGTCCAGTACGGATGTTGGCGGTTGTTGGAGCAGAAAATTCACGTAGCGTCTTCTCGACCATAGCTTCACACACTGGTGTCAAGTTAGCTTCTAATTCTTCTCCTTCGGATGATGGAGCTTGCTCTTGTGAAGAACAAGTTTCAGTGGAGGGTGTTCTTAATGGTGATTCAAAAATATCCCTCGTTCTTGCAAACTTCCTTCTTCTTAAGAGTTTCTCTGGATCTTCGGTATAATTATCCGGGTTCGATCAAAAACCATTCATTCATTCATTACCCTGCATAAGATACACAAGTAGATAAAACAAGGGTAAGCCTGTTTGAGTTAGAGGTCAATTGGGTGATCGATCTTATTGTGGTGCATATGGTTATCAATACTTTCCTAAGTTTATTAGCCTTTCTCGGCAACAGCGCTAAAAATGCTTGTTGTTATTTCTAACGTCACTGCAATAAATCTTAAATTCCTTTCCCATGCAATGACACTATAAATATTGGTATTAATTAACTTGCCTTTAGCAACTAGCCACTAGTCTCTTTACCGTTACTCCTAGCTATGAAACTAGGTTGTCATCCCTAATTGTAAAGCTAAGAATAAACCTTGGTACTAAATCTTATCATTTTATGTGACTAGGCAAAAATAAATGAAGATAAATATAAATTAAGAATGATTCTACAAACGGACAGATAATTATACCATTGTAGCATTTTATCTAGAGTATTACCAGGTTGTCATTTATATTCTATCACTGGGGAAAGCATTGCTAAGAAGCTACTCTATATTATTGATAACACTTATATATGCAGTGAATAAGAGATGTAGCCAATGTCAACTCTCCTCAATAACAGAAAGGTGTCACAAGATAAATAATATATAAATGATAAATATGATCAGTCATCTCATAATATTACTAATTCACTCATAGCAATTCTAGGCATGTTAACGTCGTCTAATTATTATTTAATAGAGAAATAACTCCTAAGTATTCAAGCTACAGTCAAAGCTACTTCATTTAGTGCAAGTATGTCTAACAATCATTACTAAGTTATACTACTATAGTTCCCTAACGCATTGGAGCAATGTACAGAAAAAGATGAGTACAGGAACCTCATGTATATAAATATACTCTTAACCTGCCAATCCCACTCAACCAATCCACCGTACGGGGGAAGGCCTACAAAGGACTCAATGGGTCTGTCACACCCACGATCTACCTCACTACCCGGCACGACTGGAGATATTCGCAGATAAGTAATGCATCTAGGCACCATGCCTACACACAACCTACCACTCACCAACCGATCGAATTGATGAACGCTATACGAACCAGTGTATGAATATAATAGCAAACTAACTATACTAGACATATTAAATTAGATGATGAACAATGCAATCAAGAACATAACAATGAAGAACAATGTTGCTAGTAATAATCGTACAAACGCAGATATTACAATAAGAAACAAAAGCTTAAGAACTATACCAGACTCTTCTCTTCTTGACAACGTCAGAAATCTAAGATTGATGAAGAACTTGACTTCCTCTACTCTAGATCTAACTAGGCTAAACTATGAACTAAAAGACTATGAGGAACTAGAACTAGAAGCTCTAGATGACTTGATCACCAAATAACTCGAGATGAATTGAATGAATTGGATTAGGGTTTCCAGGGGGGTCTGGCTCCGCTTATATAGCCCGGTGGGATGCACGACAGCCGTTTAATCAAACCAACTTCACGTAGGGCTGAGATTGATCCTCAAAGGCGGTGGAAGAAGACTCCAGAAGATGACAGGTGGGTCCCATAGGGGGGCCGCCCGGCCTGGGTGGTGGGGCCGCCCGGCCCCACCTGGAGGTGACTCCTCCTCTCATTCGCTCCGGTGTCTTCTGGATCCTTCTAGAGTAGTTTGGTGTATTCTTGAGTTGCGGATAATTCCGTGGTGTAGATTTATAGTTATACCCCTTTTTCGGTGTTTTCTGGATTAGTCTCTGGAAATTAGTAAATCACCAAAACTCGTGGAAATTGTTAGACAAAACCCTAGCTTTCTATATATTAATGTATGTTTCATGCCTTTTAATATATAAAAAGTTGACGCTATCCACCGTCAACAGGTGCAAACTTTGATGCATACAATGTGTGATGTATATACTCTTTGTAATTAAGTTTATGTTTATAAGCACGAAACAATGATGTATATAAACTTTCTTTGAAATATTTAAATTATTTATGTTGATATGTCTGAACCCAACAATATATATATATATATATATATATATAGGTAAATACTTAATTATATAAAAAAAAATTATTATATATAAATAGGTTCGACATTTACACAGGCGGTTCCCTAAGCGAACCGCCTTGTGGAGATTCGATACCACAGGCGGTTCACATGGAACCGCTGTGTGCTGTAGTCCCATTTGGCCTCCTGCGCAGTCAGGGCTAGGAAATGCCTGTAGAAATGGGTTTTGAACCGCTTTGTATAGTATGGTTCTGTACTAGTGCTTGCTACAACAAAATGCATAATCCTTGAATTATTATTTCGCGTAAGTCTTGCAAGTACCTTTGTACTCATGTTGCTTTTCCTCCAAAGTTTTTGTAGGTAACTTGGAGGCCATTCGCGGTTACCTCTTTTTCGCCGACGCCGTTATGGAAGAGGTGTATAGTTGAGTGGCCGAAGCTCTTTATCCAATGGCAGTCTTTGGGCAATGGCACCATTGTTGTTGCTCTATATTATATATTTATTCGCTGTGTTTTACCATTTTATTCTCCATATAAGTTTTAGTAAAATTCATCTCCACTTTATTGAACTCTTTGCTACTAGTTGTAAAATTGCAAAATAAGAACGGGAGCTCTCTAACTTGAAATTTCAGATTTAGAATTTGATATAGATGTTAAAATGTTGCTCTCTATATTACTTGTGATGTGATGTGCAATTGTAACGGTATGTTTGCGCGACCTTGGGCGTGTTGAAACCCATACCAGGATTACCAGAATTGCCTTCATTTTAATTGAACTGGAATTCAGCCATGCATGCGTCACAAAGATGTGGGTTAGCACGTGGCGTGTCATGAGACGAACAAGTGCTAGCTCATCTTAATGAAATAGCCGATGGTTCATCACAAGCCAAATGCAATTTGGGCTGTTCTTTACGCATGCATGGCCATGCCGACGAGGATTGCCTCAGGTCACTGTTCCACTGGACTAGGCTATTACTCAACACTATATTTTGGTTTCTAGTTCAACATTACAATAATATTGTGCTGGCCGCCGGCGGCGGTGACCGGCGAATAAGAAGGTAAATACCATTGCATTGGTCCGCCATGGTAGACTACGCTGCCATACCTGCGTGCGTCGTATGCTAGGGTAGCTAGCACACACATAGTCAACATTCTCCAGCAACTTGAGCTCTTCCTTGTGATGAGCACGCACATGCTCTACTAGGCTTTTAATTTCCACACACATGCGCCGAAAATCGTGAATAAAGAAACATGTGTACGTGCGATTTTCGGACCGCATATGCATCTATCTATCTGGAGCAGACGCGGTCAAGATAGAACGCCGTGTGTGGAAACACCGCCGGACCGTGATCGTCAAAGAAAAGTCAATTAGTCTTCGAACATGTGAACGACGACTAGGGACGCATTCTTCGAATGTGTTCGAGATTCTTGCTGCCTGATGACGGCAATTGTGGTACACGAGGAGTGAGATAGTCTTGAAACACTGGTACAGAAAACATTTATACAGGCGGTGCTAGATGCATCTTTACAGGCGGCTAAGCCCACCGCCTGTACCGGGGTCAATACAAATCGACCACAGTACAGGCGGTGGAGTATGAACCGCCTGTGAAAACCTAATTTACACATGCGGCTCACACTCCACCGCCTGTGTAAATAATTTTTATATATGTTTTAAAATTTAATTTTTCCCACCACAGTGCTAAACATCATACATATACATCATATATATATATATATATATATATATATATATATATATATATATATATATATATATATATATATATATATATATATATATATATAATAGATATGTAAACATGAAATCAAACATCAACCATAAAATTACATATATATACACGTCAATGTTATCCGCACAACCATACAGTGTTTACATGTCATTTAAACTTCATTTAGACCTGCTATGTCTGTCAGCACTCTAAATTTATCACTTGCTAAATCGCCCTCATGACCAAAACATGCTCCGTCACTTGAAATTATTTATCTTATAATAAAACCGCACAAGTCTGCTACTATATTTTCCAGAGTCGTCGGTGTAAAGGGTACGTCCTTTCCGGATTTTTGTGGCTTGAAAGAAAGTTTAAAATCATTATTGACACATGTCTAATATATACATTTGCAACTTTAATGAGAAAACTTCATACACAGATATTATTTACCATATTTTTTGTCCCCTGACGTATCGTCCTATTTGTCTTATAAACTCACGGGCGTAGTACCCACAATAGACCGATCCGTGTTTGCTTGTGGCACTATATAATGAGCAAATGATTATTCTAAAATTGTCATGCCTTATATATTATTTATATGATGATATGTGCTCGGATAACTTACCGGATAGTGGTGTTGTATCGTCAATGGCACCCTAGGATCTGAGCGTGCGGCATCGACTATTCCTTTTTGTTTCTTATAAAACCGCCATGCCCCAGTAGATATCGAATATAAATCACTAAAGTTATTTTGAAACTCTAATTCATATAAAATACGTACGCATGTGGTTGCATGTTGGCTCACCTTTCTAATTGAACCAAGAATGGTTGATACTTCTCGGGAGGAAAATGTAAGGAGTCTAGGACAATCACCTTTCCTTCGAAGGGATAAATATAAAAAACAATCCAATGGTCAACTTGCGTGAATAAATGAGTGAGCGACATATGTATATTGTTTACACGATAATTTAAAGTACGTATACGAAGTCACGCTTACCTAAAGTTGTAAGGTGCCAATATGAAATCCCTATACTTATACCTCAGCATTGATCTACCGAGATAGAGGGCATAATCATCCTCGTATTTTCTTTGCAACTCTTTTATAGCCTCTGCAACTTCTTTTGGTGTTTTGTCCTTCTCTACCTTTGCTCTTTCTTCCTTTGACAGTACAAATTTGTGCATATTTTCTTGTAACTTGATAGGGCTCAGATAACCGACCATCGATCCGGTAGATAATGACCTCTGCTCGTGATCTTGTAAACTACAGACAACATCCGCATATTAGAGTTTTACAGTACATACTAATAATAACAAATGTGTGTGTATGAGTGATACTTACAGGCACCAGATTATCATGAGTTGGACGTCAAGCCGCCTATAGTTCAACAACAAGTGCATGTCCTCAAAGGTAACAAATGCTCTGCTTTTGTCCTTGCTAGTAGCAAACACGTCTGCTGGTATATCAACACTGATTGCATGGATGCCAGCATGCACTGCTCTCATGTACCAGTCATGAAACCTTTTTATCGTTCATTGAATCTTATCGAGCAGCGTCCATGGGAGCATAGGCCTTCCGGCACATAGTCATTGGGGACATTGACATAATCATCAATCGTTGGCTTTCTGATATCCTTTAGGGTCAATGGTGGACTTGATGGCTGTTCGACATGTACATCGCAACTTGGGGCTTCCGTTGACGGGGGCACGGCTTCTGTTGACGGGGCGGCGGCTTCCTTTTCCTTTGACGGTTCGAGCTCAACGAGTCGTGCCATCCGCTGGTTTCCAAGTCCTTTCAGAAAGAGAGTTGTGCCTGCTGCTTTCCCCTTTTTTTGGCTCAAAGGGAGAAATCAATTTTGGAATTGGAAATTTCTTCATCTTCTTGGAGGTCGGTGCTGGTGGGGGAGTTTGCTCATCTTCCTTCTGCTTTGGTGGTGGAGTTGGCTCATCCTCCTTCTCCCTTGTTGTGTCCTCCTTGGCTGGCGGAGTCTGCTGCTCAGGCATGTTCTCCTTGGCTGGCCCCTCGGGCTCATTCAGCGAGGATGCCAACTCATGTATTGGGGAGGATGGCAGTGGCTCGTAAATGTACGGGGATGCTGGAGCATGCATTGGCGATGGTGGTTGTTGATATGTTTCGGCCTCTTGGGATGGTTGAGGCACTATGCTTGGAGAGGGTGGCGCTGGTGGATCAACAACCTGACGTCCCGTCTTGGCCATTGTATGAAGTTGTTGATTGCTTGTCCAAGCTTTTCTAAACCCTCAGAGGTCGGGATGTCTATGAAGTCGTCTTCATATCCGCTTTCGACCGTCAACACTTCCACCCTGTAGTATGCATCTTGCATGTCGACGGTATGGAATCTACGTACTGGGATAGCATTGCCTGTGGCCACTTGCTTTGTATGCTGATTCCTAAGGCCATATGATATGACTAAGGAGCAAGGCCAAGGTCTATCAATATCGTCAACTGGATAATGGTCCTTATTTGTTGTTGACGCTATACTGCTTGGAAAGGGCATAGATTGTGTGGCCATCTCCTGGCTCCCCAAGGGTTGAGCTGGGACAAGCTGTATATGCAAAGGAGCTTGTGAGGACATCTGTTGAGTAGACACTGCTCTCGCCAACCGCTTCATCATTTTAGGATCAGGATTTTTAAAGAAGTCTTCCATCATATCCCTAAACTTTTTTGCGGCCTGCTGCTCAAAAAAATCTTTCATTTGCTCCTTATGTCATTCTCTTTTTTTATACATGCCTTTCCACTCATCACCGAATCCTTCTTTCCAGCTTCTTTTGGAGGAGACGCCCCGTACACGTCCTGGATGCTCGGGGTTACCTACAACATGGTGTTTCATATAAGCGTCGATTCCCATTGTACTCGAATAAAATGCAAAAGATATGGTTACCTAGAGCATGGGTAAGGATGTCCCTCTCTCTCTGTGACTTGAAGGCGCCTTTCTTTTCCAGGTTTGATGCTTCCAAAACCTTGTCGGCAACTTCTCTAATCTCATTGGGACATGACATCTCATCGCTCTCAGTGTTTGCCTTTCGAGCGCGAAGCCAATTCGTACTCCTTTTAGGCACTATATCAGTCAATGCCAAATGGCCCTCTCTCCTCTTTGCATCGTCTTCTGCCCTCCATTTAGGATTCTTGGCCTTGTAACCACCAGTGCCAAGGTGGTGGTGATACCTGTTCCTCTTCGCGAGTTCAGAGGCGGCCTTGCTCTTAGCCTTGGAATCGTCCGAGTCTTTCCTGGCGTGAAAACGTGCCCACTGATCCTTTGTGATAGGGTACCGCTTCGTCGGGTCCTGCCCCTTCTGCAACACTTTTTATTCATATCGTGCCTATAGCCCCGGAATGATATTGCCAACTGCTTCATGACATAACCCTTGGCCAACACTTCTGTACCCTCTGGGAAAATAAACTGAGTGCACAAGCGAGTCCAGCAACTGGTCCTCTTCACTTCTGGCACCATACTCCAATCACTCCAGGTGATATCAAATTCCTCCTTTACTAAAAATCCAATTGCGGCCCTAAATTTGGGTAGCGCCTCTAGAGGTGCTAAGGGCTCTCCGCTCAGACTTAACTCTGTAATCCTATAAACTTCTTCTGGAAATCTATTCCTTCCTCTGTCTCCTCGTGCCCGATCACTCTTTTTCTTTTTACTTCTTGGCTCGGAGGATGTCCTGGTCGTTTGAGGCGCTGTGTCCTTCTGAACATCTTGTTCTTCTGCCTCCATTTCGGCAACAACTTGAGAGAACACCTTATGTCAATTCAATTGTTAGGTACATACATACACATGCATTCTCTCGTATAGACACTCTACTACAATATATACCTCATCATCATTCGGATCAGCTTCAGGCTCGTATGTCGGGTCATGTTCCAACTCAAGACGAGCCTTCTTAGCTCTGGGGGATTCACGTGGTGATACGTCCGGGATCCTATAAGTCTCGGATCTAGAGGTGTCGGATCCCTAGTGTTTTATGCAGGCATCGGCACAAAGATTCGATGGAGTACTCATCTACATGGAATACAAGTATATAATTTCGTAAATATATACTCCAAGTCACAGATCCTAATTAGCAAACCATTAAGTAGCAAACCCTAATTAACATACTCTAATTAGCAAACCATTAATTGCTAACTCAATTAATTAACAAACACTAAGAAAAAACATTACTAACTATAATTAACAAACCCTAATTAATATACTCTAATTAGCAAACCATTAATTACTAACTAAATTAATTAACAAACCCTAATTAGCAAACTATAATTAACATACTCTAATTAACAACCATTAATTACTAATTTATTAACAACCCTAATTAACATACTCTAATTAGCAAACCATTAATTACTAACTAAATTAATTAACAAACCCTAATTAGGAAACTATAATTAACATACTCTAATTAACAACCATTAATTACTAACTAATTAACAAACCCTAATTAGCTAACTATAATTAACATACTCTAATTAACAACCATTAATTACTAATTAATTAATAAACCCTAATTAGCTAACTATAATTAACATACTCTAATTAACAACCATTAATTACTAATTAATTAACAAACCCTAATTAACAAACCCTAATTACTAACTACATTAACAAACCATTAAATACTAATTAATTAACAAAAACTAAAAAAAGAAAAAAAAAGGCGACGGGCTGCCAGGCCCAAAGGGGCCCGGCAAAACAAAAGGCTGCCGCCAACTTGGGAGGGCGGCGGCGCTCACGGCCGCCGCCGCACCTCATAGATGGCGGGGTCCGCACCTCGTAGGGGGCAGGCGCCACGGCGGTCCGGTGAGGTCGCGGCGGCAGCCTGGCAGAGGGATTGCGGCCGGGCGGAGTTGGCCGGGCGGTCCGGATCGCCTTGGCGGCCGCCGCAGCGTTGCTGCAGTCCCCCAGCGGCCTTGGCAGCGCTTCGCGCGGCGGGGCATGGAGGCTGGCCGGCTTCGAGCGTGGATGGTCGCGGCGGCGGTCCGGCGAAGGTGGTGGCGCAGCGGCGGATTTCGGCAGCCTGACGGCGTCGTTTTCATCAAGCTCGCGCCACCAGACTTAGAAATTTTCGCGGCCCGCACGCGCCGGGATTATATATTGGAGGGGATTTATACAGGCGGACGACATTGACCCCCGCCTGTATAAATGATTAACACTAGCGGGCGACCTTGACCCCCGCCTGTACAAATGTATTAGTACAGGCGGCCCTCAATAAAAAAATATAAACTTCAAAATGTGCTCTTCATTACTCTATTGCATAGATCTACTCACAAGGGTTCTAAAAAGTATTTATTTTCTATTTTCTGAATTTTATACAATTTACTATAAATTTATAAAAAAATATAGCTAAAACTCTCTCTCTCTTGCCCTATGAACCCTAACCCTAAGCAACAATGCATGATGAACCCTAGATCTAGAGCACCCCCAATACAAGAATTGAATCAAAGAATCACTAAAAAAATGGCATCAAGGGCACTAACTAACCTTTTGGAAGTTTCTCACCAAAGAATTGAAGATCAAAACCTCCCCCCTTGAAACTGCTATGTCTGGACCGCCACACTGCACAGCTCACGGGAATAATCTTGTTCTTGTCTCAAGGTGGACGAAGGGTATTTATAGCAAGATTAACACAGGCGGTTTACAATGAGTACCACCTATGTAAATGGTATTAATACTGGCGGTTCTCTATACAAACCGCCTATGTAAATTGTTACATTTTCACAGGCGGTGTCGCTAGAACAACCGCCTGTGTAAATACCATTTACACAGGCGGTTGTTATTGTAACCCGCCTGTGTAAATGAACCATTTACACAGATGGTTGAGTTAAAAGAACCGCCTGTGTTAACACATTTACATAGGCGGTTCTCTTGATGGGCCCACTAAATTTTTTTCTACTGGCGTCATGAAATTGTGAACCGCCTGTGAAAAAAACAAGGTGCCAGCAAAAATGATTTTTGTACTAGTGGAACGTGGGAGATTAATTCTTGATGACCCATGAACAGGACATGTAAGAAATACTACCTTTCACAAATCAACAATGCGCATTACTATTCGTGTAGTATACGAAAATCGCCTTTATGTGTCGTAAAAATTTCCTACAAGTAAATCCATTAGTACTGGCGGTTTTTTTTTGACTCAACGGTGAGCACTAATTGATTTGTGCTTAGGCTCTGTTTGAATTCACGCCAACTGATATTTAGCTAGCTAATAGAAAGAGCTAAAGTTTATTAGCAAGCTAAACTAAACTTTTCTGGAGGCCATGGTGGCATGCCCTCTGGCGGCCACATGGTGCCCCGGCAAACAGCGGCGCACGAGCGGCCAACCCTGCGGCAGTGGTGGGCGCGGCCGTCCCTGGTGGACCGGCGCAAAAGCGCAAGCAGTGGCTGTCCCTGTCTCGACGGACCCTATCCAGGCATGCGCAGCCGGGGGGCACTGTGCCGCTAGCCCCTGTCGCGGACCCCGTGCGGCGGGTGCGGCCAGCCTAGGCGGACCCGTGTGGCAGCTGCTACCGTCCCGGTGGCCGTCCTCGGCACCAGCAGACCCAGTCTAGGCATACGGGGCCAGGGGTGCCGGGCGGCCAAGCATGCGCGGCTAGGGGCGACAAGCGGGCCCCGTGCGGGGCTTAGTTCATTGTGAGGTGCAGCATGGTTGCTAGAGGCGCCGGCCGGCCAAGCATGTGCGTCCAGGAATAGACAGGGACCAGGAATAGAGAGGGAAAGAGAGAGGAGGGGGAAGAAAAAAATGAAAAGAGAAAGGGTGCAGAGGCACGGTGGGAGCAGAGAATGAGAAAAACGAATAGGTACAATTTTGTCTTTAAACACGTTTTCGCTGGGTTTAGCTACCCTCAACCAGCTAAAGGAAATATGGGGTCCCCATGAGTTAGGAGGACTTTAGCTGGTTTTTTATTAGCTGGGTTGTTTGATCCATGAATGGCTAAGTTTAGACAGAAGTTTAGCTGGTTTTTTATTAGCTGGGTTGTTTGATCCATTAATGGCTAAGTTTAGACAGAAGTTTAGCTGGTCTGGTGGATCCAAATAGTGCCTTAGGTATCTCTTCTGGACACGACTCGACACATGATTCCAGCACAAATCGTATCACAAGTCTCTTTTCTATCCTAGTGTTAGGGACTCGATCTATTGTGATTTAATTCAAAGTGTTAGCATGTCGTCTCCTCATCAGCTGGCAATCTAGGGCCTAGTTGCGTTGTTCCACTAGGCTATCCTACCGTGTTTAGCTTTTCCGGTTCATAATGTTTGCGATAAATGTACCGGCGGCGGCGGTGACCGGCGAACAAAAGGCGATTGCCATTGGTCCGGCACACCGCACACGGTACCCTCCTGTGTCATGAGATAATAGATGCCCTGCGCCGTATGGTAGCCCAAACAGTCAACACATTCCCAGCAGTTTCTACCTTTTTTCTACACACATGCTCGGATAAACCACATGCTCTAGGCCTTTCCACACACATGTGCGGAAAATCGTGAACAAAGAAACAATTAATGCGGCTCGTACGTGAGTTTTTGGGTATCTGCCGGGGATGGAAAATTTTAGTACGGTTTTTCTGCTCACGAGTGAGACTTTTGATGACTGCTGATGGCGATGGTCTCGTACACTTCTGCGAAATAAAAACGGGAAAAGAAAAGCAAAAAAGGACGACCAGCTGGGACACTGCCAATACAATCTATCTATATATAGCCAAGAAGGTGTGGTATGTTGATCAAGCAAAGCCATCTGCCTGCCGTGCTATCATTCTAGCAAATTATACTGAGTGGATCAACTTACCACACCAGACGTTCGCATTCATGGCGACCACTGCCTCCTTCTGCCTCGCCACCACTCCGATCGGCGAGCCGGAATGTCGCCGGCAGTACCTCCCAAGCGTCTGGGGCAACTTCTTCCTCACCTACCAGCCATGCACGCCGGAAGAGCTCCAGTCCATGGAGGAGAGGGCTCTGGCCAAGAAGACGGAGGTGGGGCGCATGTTGCAGGAGGTCGCCGCCTCCGGTGACCTCGCACGAAAGCTGGGCCTTGTCGATGAGCTAGAGCGGCTCGGGGTGGACTATCATTACAAGACGGAGATCAACGACTTGCTGGGTGCCATTTATAATGGCAAGGACGACGATAATGGAGGTTCTGATGATGACCTCTATATCACATCGCTTAAGTTCTATCTGCTCAGGAAGCATGGGTACGCTTTATCTTCAGGTAAGAAAGGACATCTCTATTTCAATTTCGTTATGTCTACGTAGTGTATGTAGTTAGCTTTACTTTTGTTGGTGAAATTTGCTATTTCAATCTCGAAGCCTCCACATTAATTACCAAGGGTGTAATGGTAGAGAGGTGTAGCTCACAGATTCAATTTCTCAAAGATGCAAAATCTTTGGTGCCTATCTATATAAAAATGTGTAATGGCAGCCTCTAGAAATGGCTGGTTAGAAACGACCATTTGCCTGAGGCGGATGCGCTACCCACCCGAGTTAATAAAAAACGCCTCTCTAAAAATGCTTCCAGAAGTAGGGATATTCCAAATAAAAAATAATTGAAAGTTATACATCTATGCCATCATAAAAAATAATATAATGTGACCCCAACAATTCAACATTTCTGCACGTTTTGAGGATAAAATTTATAGTAAAACCCTACGCATTTTGGTCTACCTGCATCTATGATTAAGGAAAATATAAAAATTAAAGAACTTCTATGTATACTTTTAATTATCCAAATCGTGCATAGGGCCAGGAAAACTATTAATATAAATTGATAGATTGAAAAGTTTATAGATTAATTTTCAATAGTGTTTACTACAATGGGTGAAGAAATAAAGTACTTCTAATAAAATTATGTCAAAAAATATGAACAAATTAAAACGAGCAAATGAAAGAAAATTTGATTAGCTATGGCCCTAAAGTAATCTTATATATAATTATTTGCGTATACTAGAGCACGTGTGATAGACTAGTTTGCTAAATTATCATGGCAACACTTTTGATTTGCATAAATATGAAAGGAAGTCAAATTTCATGCACAGATGTGTTTCTGAAGTTCAGAGATGAGCAAGGAAATATTTCAAGTGATGATGTGAAATGCTTGATCATGTTGTATGATGCCTCACATTTGAGGATTCATGAGGAAAAAATTCTTGACAACATCAACAGTTTCACCAAGAGCTGCCTCCAATCAGTTTTACAAACAAATTTGGAACCGGCTCTCCAAGAGGAGGTGCGGTGCACATTGGAGACACCTCGATTCAGAAGGGTTGAGAGAATCGAAGCGAGACGCTTTATCTCAGTGTACGAAAAGAACATTGCACGAGATGACGCCCTACTAGAGTTTGCAAAGCTGGACTACAATATCCTGCAAATTCTCTACTGCAAGGAGTTGAAAGAACTTACAGTGTAAGGAGACATATTGGTCAAGTATATAATAATGGTTTATCTAAATTACATTCATATACAATAATATGCACTTTATTAAACATATTTATTTGTTGATCCACATGAACAGATGGTGGAAGGAGTTCCAGTCACGGACAAATCTGACATTTGCACGAGATAGAATTGTGGAGATGTTTTTCTGGGTCATGGCAATTATTTACGAGCCTTGTTACTCGTATTCACGGATATGGGTTACAAAACTGTTTCTATCCGTGGCATTGTTGGATGACGTCTATGACAATTTGACGAGCACAGAGGAGAGCAATATCTTTACTACGGCCATGGAAAGGTTCTCCTAGAGAGCTAGCTCACTGCCTAGTTTCCAATAATCGTTGGTGGATGACCAAAATTTAGACGTCATAATAAATTTAACATTTCATGAAATCAAATTATGTAGGTGGGATGCGAAGGCCACCGAACAACTGCCAGCAAACATGAGGACATTCTACGATTACTTAGTTTGTACAACAGATGAGGTCGTAGAAGAATTGAAACTTCAGAATAATAAGAATGCTGAATTAGTCAAGAAAGTGGTAAGTATATTTGATTTTGCTTTCCTCGCTCGTAAAGACATATAGAGGTATTATCTTTCTTTCTTCTCTAAACAAGGCGGACACAATCCTCGCTATGACCCAATGCATGGAAACCTGCCTACCTGTGTAATTTTAATTTATGACAATATATAGTTCCTTTGTGTCATTTTTCTTTCTTTTATCAAAGAGTTATATTTAACATATTTGCATCTATCTATGAAGCTGATTGACGCCGCTAAATGCTACCAATTGGAGATCAAATGGCGTGATGACCACTATGTCCCTAATGATGTTGGAGAGCACCTGCAACTTTCATTGCGAAGCATTGCAGCTATGCACTCCATCAACTTTATCTTCATTTCACTGGGAGCTGTGTGTACTAGGGAGGCGGTTGAGTGTGCTTTCACTTATCCAAAAATTATTAGAGGTATATGTATTCACGCACGTATTAGTAATGACATCGCGTCACATGAGGTATATATCTAAACACAGACTCTCCACGTATCATTAAGCTTCATAATTGTACATATCTGTCATAACTTTCCCACATGGCTTGTATTCTTGAAGCGAGAACAAGCTTCGGAGCATATGGCATCAACGTTGCAAACTTGCATGAAGCAGTATGGGATTACAGTAGAGGAAGCTGCTGAAAAGCTCAGAGTAATAAACGAGGAGTCATGGATGGACATCGTTGAGGAATGCCTTTATAAGGACCAGTATCCCCTGGCGCTTTCGGAGAGGGTGGTGGCCTTTGCACAATCAATATTTTTCTTTTTACAATGGTGTAGATAAATACACCATACCAGCAAAAATCAAGGACAGTCTAGACTCATTGTACGTCAATTTGATTTCAGTTTGACGACATCGCATCAAGTATTAATTCTAGGCTTAATATAATGCCAGCAAACATCATATGTAAGGGATATTTACTTTCGTGATTCTAAATAATTTGAGAGGTCCTGTGTGTTCCTCTTACCAAGTATATGTCATCAAGTTGAAAATATAGCCGTCACTCTCTCGTTGCTTCATTATGAACATATATATAATTGGCAATTTCTGCTGTCTATTATTACTTATTTTATTTTTCTTAAGAGTAACATACTTATTAGATTAACTAGCCCCAAAGCACACATGTCACACCCTAAAATTTCCATTTTGGGATGTGAATAGAAAACACCATATAAAATAAATGATTTAATTTTTTTCTAAAATTATCCAAGATTTAGTTAGTTGCTATCAAATTGTGTCAAATAAAAATGGTTTTATAAAAGTTTCTAAGTTAATCTTTCCTTCGGATGTTGCATTCATGTTGGTTGCATTTATTATTTGAGTAAAAATGAATTTACCAAATTCTATTAAGACTCAAATGGGTTTTGCTCTATTTATAAAAAAATAATAAATTCAAGTTATTCTTTGTAAAGTTCTAAAAAAAAATAGTTTGAGTTTTCAAAGTCTTTGAAAGGGTAATTTAAATATATTTCAAATTATGGTTGAAAATGATCCAAAAGAATAGTTTAAAAACATATTTTGAAAATAACCTTAATTATTATTTGCAAATCATATTTGAAAAAGTTCTAAAATTGTGTATACCTTGGCTTTCAAAACTCAGAAAAACCAAGCATACGTCCACTACATTGGTGGTCATAATTGAAGCTCCACTTCCGATGATGGCCTTTCATCTGACAGTCCAACCTCTCAGCTCCTTCGTTGCACACCTATATAAAGGGAGGGGCAGGCGATATTCCTTCTCCAGTTGCTCCTGTACCTATTTTTCTGTTATCCACTTGGATTGAGTTCCCTCGTCTATCGCAGCAGATAAACCACTGGCTCTTGGTTTTGTACTTCCATCCCGGTGAGCTTCTGGATGCAGTCTATGTATAAATCTTCTCTGAACCCTGTCGAACTTCAATTCTCCTTCTGTTTTTTCTTCTTTGTTAGATTTCATGACATGTTGTTTGCCAGAAATTGAACACATCGGCTTTGCCGAGCTGCGCGTCATGATCATCAAAACTGAGTTCTCAGTCATGCATCTTCTACGCCCGCCGTCCATCATCGCTTCACCATCCGCCATCATGCAGTGGTGAGAAAATTACCACTTTCTGTTTAATAATACCGAGTCACAATGCAAACATCCGCCGCTGGTTAATCGTCTAGCATAGATTTCCTAGTAATGAAGCCATACATGAACAGCTATGCCCTTTCAGTTACCTTGATCGAGGATGCGCTGCGGTGCGTGCGTGCTTAGGCAAAGTTACAGAACATTTTCCTTTATCGTGCATAGGCTGTTAGAGTTGCCAATTCGTCGCTGATACAAACTTGACAAACTCTAGACCAAAATCTTGAATAAAATAATCATGTACAGGCCACACCACTAGTAATCTTGGTTTCATGATAGAAACATCTTCACAAGATTAAGTTGTGAGATATGGTGACCACAAGATTAATCTGATTGTCACAAGATTAAGGTGAAATCACCGGCAGATACAAGTGTGCTGGTAGTGAAGGTTCACAGTAGAGAGGAGAAGTAAAATGTTGTTTGCAATGTTGAACCACAGCTGCCAACTCCAAATCATAAGTTGGATAGTTCACCTCATGCTTCTTTAGCTGCCTAGCTGCATAAGCAATGACCTTTCCTTCTTGCATTAGTACACAACCTAAGCCATGACGAGAAGCATCACAGTAGATAGAGAAGTTCTTAGTGATATCTGGCAGAGCTAAGACAGGTGCTGTGGTCAACCTTTTCTTTAATTCCACAAAGCTAGCCTGACACTGGTCAGTCCACTTGAATGGCTTTTCTTTCTCTAACAAGGCAGTCATTGGTTTAGCAATACTGGAGAATCCCTCAATGAACCTCCTGTAGTAACCAGCCATCCCCAAGAAACTTCTAATCTCACTCATTGTCTGAGGCGGACTCTACTTAAGCACATCCGACACATTCTTCGGGCTAACAGAAACTCCACCCTCAGAAGTGACATGACCCAGGAAATACACTTCCTTTAACCAGAACTCACACTTACTCAACTTGGTATAAAGTTGATGTTCCCTCAACTTTTGCAGGACTAGCCTTAAATGCTCCTCATGCTCCTCCTCACTCTTGGAATATATCAGAATATCATCAATATATACTACCACAAACTTATCCAGATACTCCATAAAGACTTTATTCATCAGGTACATAAAGTAAGCTAGAGCATTGGTCAATCCGAAAGACATGACTATATACTCATAAAGACCATATCTAGTAGTAAAAACAGTCTTAGGAATGTCACTAGGTCTGATTCTCAACTAATGATAGCCTGACCTCAAATCTATCTTAGAAAAGACATAAGCACCCTTCAACTGATCAAACAAATCCTCAATTCTAGGGAGTGGATACTTATTCTTAATAGTGACATCATTAAGTAATCTATAATCTACACACATCCTCTATGTCCCATCTTTCTTCTCTACAAAAATGACTGGGGCTCCCTAGAGTGATGAGCTAGGATGGATATACCCCTTAGACTGTAATTCCCTTAGTTGTTTATTAAGTTTTTCTAGTTCATTGATAGCCATTCTATATGGTCTCTTAGAAATAGGAGCAGTACTAGGTAATAAATCTATAACAAATTCCATCTCTCATTCAGGTGGCATACCTGGCAAATCCTCTGGAAATTCATTCACAACCTTGATATCTTCAACTGCCCCAAGACTCAGATGATACACTGACCCCTCACTGATAGGTGACATAGAAACCTTGAACTCTATTCTGTTCCCACTAGGTGCCGTAAGAGACACTGTCTTTTCTGCACACTGTATGGTTCCTTTAAATTTGGACAACCAACTGATCCCCATAACCATATCAATTCCCTCAGAATTCAGCATGATAGGATTAACAGGAAAGTCTACCCCCCTTAATTTTATACTTACTTTAGGACATGAAACACTAGTACTCATCCTTCCCCCAGGTGATTTAACTACCATGGTATGTGTCATTGTACTAGTGCCTATGTTGTGTCTTTCTATGAACTAGTCACTAATGAATGTATGAGATGCTCCAGTATCAAATAGAATAGTAGCTAGGTATGAGTTAATAGGGAACATACCAAGCACCACATCTGGAGCCTCCTCAGCTGTTTCCACCATCACATGGTTCACCCTACCATTCTAAGGCTTCTGCTTGTTGGGACAGGCATTGGCAAAGTGTCCCATTCCTCCACACTTGAAGCAAGCATTGCTAGGTGGGCTGGGGTTGGCATTGACCTTTACCTGAGCATATATTGTTGGGGCCATTTGGACGAGGGGGCTGATTAACTAGGCGCTGCACTTGATTGTTGTTGTTGTAGCGCTGACCTTGCTGCTGCTGCTGTGGCTACTGCGATGGCTGCTGCTGCCCCTAGTAGCGCTGAATCTGCTGCTGACCTTGGCCATTATTGAAACGCAGGTTCTGCTGCGGTCCCTGGCCACCAGACCAATAAGGTGGGTGAACTTGATTCCTAGGCTGGTTGTTGAAGCGGGGGCGACTGCTACTGCCTGCTGCGAAGAGAAATTGACCCTCCTCTTCTTTTCCTCCATCTTGCGGCGCCGAGCCTCAAGTGCTAGAGCCCTGTCTACCATCTCCTAGAAGCTGTCATACTTGGTGTTGGTCATCATGTACTACAGCCCATCATTGAATCCCTCCAGAAAGTGATCCTGCTTGTCCTCATCATTTTCTACCTCATTTGGAGCATACCGTGACAATTGGGTAAACTTGTCCTGATACTCACACACTGACATGGCTCCCTGCTTTAGAGACAAGAACTCCTTCTTCTTCAGCTTGATGAGGCCAGTGGGAACATGGTGCTTCCTGAAGGCTTCCTTGAATTCATCCTAGGTGATAGCATCGGGATCCTCATGAGCATCACAGTATGCCTCCCACCAATCTTGGTGCTGCTCCCTGTAGCTGGCCAGCCCCATGCAGGACCTTCTCTCTGTCAGTGCATTGTGCAATGCGCAGCTACTTCTCCACAGCCTTCAACCAGTCATCAGCTTGCATAGGGTCAGTGGTGTGGGAAAAGGTGAGTGGGCGTCCCTTCATGAACTCCCCACGCTTGTCCCTAGGCGGGGGTGGTGGGCGGTTTCCTCCCTGGTACTGGTTCTGAGGTTGGTTCTGGTTTTGATACTGATTATGGTGCATAGCAGTCACCATCTAAGTGATGCCCTATAGAAGCTGAGTCTAAGCATGAACTGCTCCAGGGTTGGTGGAGGAGGTGGAGGGGGTGGTGGATTGTTGTTGATGTTGTTGCCAGGGTTTGGCTCAGGTCCTCTGCCCCTTCCTCTACCACGTCCCTTTCCTCTTCCTCTCCTTGCCACAGGCATCTGATGTATAAAAACAAGTTGGAGTATAAGAATATGCAGTCCACATAAATAATCTGATTACTGTATATAAATGGCAAAAGTATAACATTCCCTCCGATAAAGACCATCTGACTTCCATCGTTCTCATAGTAGGTGATAGATAATAGATACAACATGATAATTCTGACAGATAACATGAATGGCAAAGCACAAGATAGATAACTGATATGATAATGAGCGATAAGATAGATAAAGCACAATATGAGAGAACAATAACCCTAAACTAACTAATCATTAATATAAAACTTAATCTTATTTTGGTAAGTTGTGGACACCACCCCACAATCATACCGCACTTATTATAAAGAATCAAATCACACCATAATCATAATAACAGTTCAAGTTCTCACACTCAAGCATAATAAATCACACTAAAGCTAGATTCACCATAGACTCACTAGACTCACCACATACTAACGGCGAACTAACGTACTAGATGTGATACTACTCGATGACACACTAAAGGTAACTCCTAGTCAATCCTAGTGTGTCCTCTGGCAGATCCGTAGGGTGGGGCTTCGCGCGGTGGTGAGAGAGCAGGGAACTGAGGGGGTCGGGTGACCACTCCTGTGATCTAGGTCACTAGCTGAGTGTTCCTCCTTCGGACTTCCTCCAGTTGCTGATACAGCTGCCTGATCTCCACCTGGGAAGCAGTCAACTCAGTGTAGGTCTCTGCTAGCAGCCTCACTGTATGAGTCAGCTTGGCACTCTGTTCTCCAGCTAGAGAAGCGATCCTGGCTGCTAGCTCTCCACAACGCCTGTGGGGATAGTAGCGACGACCATCCTAGCTGATGAGGTCGAAGAAGTGGTTGTGGTACGCATAGAACGCCATCCGAGCTGCATCAGTGATAGCTGCCCTCTAAGTAGACCTAGGTGCAGGAGCTTCATGGATCGACTGTGAGCGAAGGTTGCGGTCGAGGTGGTTCGATCTCCCCACATGGACACAGACCCTCCAGTAAGATGCATAGACGTGGTGAGTCCCGTGCTCAGTCCGATACTTCACAGCGAACATGCTTGGGCTATACTGCCGGTGAAGAAGGTCCCTCAACTCATGGTGAAAGAAGCACTCTCCTCCATCATGAGTGGAGAAGGTCACAGTCCACCCATCATGGGTCTAGATCTAGTTCCCTCCTGGTCCTCCAGGTCCCCAGGTCCTTTAGGTCCACCAGGTCCACCTGGTCCTCTAGATCCTCTAGGTCCACCATGTCCTCTCTATCCTCCAATATCTTCATCATCACCATCTCTAGGTCCTCAACCTCCACCATGGTTGGGCTCCTGTTGCTGACCATGGTTCCCAGCCTACTGCTGCAGCATCTTAGCCTGACAAGGCACCTGTCCTCCTCCACATCGTAGGTACAAGCCATCGTCAAGACGCTGGCGGCGAGAGAAGACGAACGAGTGCACTTCCCCATCCATAGGGAACTCCACAACACGTGCAGGACGGTAGGCCACGAGGTTGCGATGGCTAGGCAAACATCGGGTCATCTAATGATATGCATAAGACCATGAAGATGCAGAAAATGATTAATAGATCATGATAATATGTGGATGAAAAGAGTAATATGAAAAAGGATAGGATGAATGACAATAAGATGGAAACTGGGTCAGATAGATGATATATGCATAATAAGTCATGATGAAACATTATTGAAGGAGTAATGATAATAAATGACATGAGGATAAAAGATATGTAAGATAGATGAATAGTGGTGTAATGTAAGACAAAAGAACATCATGATTAAGGTAATAAATGCAAGATCAGATAATAAAAAGCAAGAACAAGTAGTAAAAGCAATAAATATGTAATAAGATAATAAATAGAAAAGTAAATGCAACAAGATTCATAAAAGACAACTTAAATAGCCGCTTCTAACTAGGTTGCGTATCCTATAGTCAACACGGCTTTGATACCACTTCTGTCACAACCGGATTTGAAGGAATAAACCAGGTGCAAATTGTATGTGTGCTAGGATCAGAATTACGCAACAATGACATCATTAATGGTCCAATAACACAGAGTTCAAAAAAAAAGAGCATAAACGAGTACATCATAGCATTATTACAAGCTTTTAATCAAAGTCTAGCGGAAACATAAAAAAGCGATCTTCAAACTAAGGCGAAGAAGGTCGGCATCCGTAGCAGATCCATACGCCATAGGAAGGTCGACGGCAGGAGACACACGATCCTAGTACCCCGGGAGATCTTCTGGAAACTCATCATCCCAACCTTGAGCGTATGAGCAGCCTTTATTGCGATTATAGTAAGGGTGAGTCCATATCGAACTCAGCAAGTACAGACGGAAAATAATGACTATGGTTAGGTTTTTGGTTGGTGTCTTTTATCAACACATCCTGAATTACTAGAATGGGTGAAAGATCCCAACCCCTTATTAAGATGAAAGTAATAATTAACAAGATTATATAAGCATCATGATCCACATTAATAACACCGAGGTAGCAACCTTGGGAGAACATGGGATAGCCATCCCGCAGAACCACGAGGTAGCAACCTCACTGAGAAACTATCTCTAGGATAAGGTGAGAAAACATATTCTAATCATGTGAGAGCTCTGGGCCACTCTTGACCGTGAGCACGGCTGATATATCAGGTTTAAACTCTATGTAGAGGTGTACACTTTCACTTCAAGTCATGATTCCTATTTGCCCGAAGGTGGCAAAGCCCACTAACACTACTGAGGTGAGCAGGCAGGGCCTCACTACGAGACTGTTCACAGGTTCCAACTAATAGGGCACAACTCGTAGGGTTTGGCCGCGCGTCGGAATCCACGATGCATAGCCATGGACCCCGGACGACCACAACTTAATATTCATTACCGCAGTTACTCCCCTACGCCAGTTCAGGTAAGCCACATCCTACTAGTAGAAGTCCTGCTACTATGTCAACCCAGAGCCATGTAGCTTGAAGCTGTACGGACATCCTAGGAGGCCGCTCCATGACCCGGTCCTTAGGGAGAGTGGACACGAGTGCCCCCAGGAAACTGGGCAGCTCCAGTACTCGCTCCCTCTTACCATAACCTTAGGCCAAGTTACCAAAAGACACATTTTAACCACCAACTTTAGTTGTATAAATCATTAATCATCCCTACCCTATGTAGCATATATCTAGTGTGTTGAAGCAGCTAAGCATAGCTACACTACCCATGAACATGGAACCCCTTGGTAACTTCAGTTGCACAAATCATTAATCATCCCAACACTATGTAGCACGTATTTGGTGTGTTGAAGCAGCTAAGCATAGCTACACTACCCATGAACATGGAGCCCCTTGGTACAAGGTAAATGTGGAAATCTAGTCGATCCTTAGGGTTTAACAATATTAGAATAGATGCATGAATGTAAATATGAATTAAAAGTGAGTGGGATCAAAATGATCAAACGGTGTCTACACTTGCCTTGGTCAAACTCGGGCTGCTCAAACTCCTCCGGGTCTAGCTCCTCCTCCTTGACGGACGGATTGTGGTCTTCATGCATCGCATCAATACACACGGTGATAATACATGCAAGCAATCAAGACATAAATAAGTAACAGTACACTACATCATAAGACAGCAGCAAACGAGATCACAAAACTGTTCTACACGCCAAGACGATCTCATAGGAACAAGAACCACCTAAATCGGAGTTAAAATGAGCAAGATATGGCCTAACAAAGTCACTGATGGCAAAATTGTAAATACCACGAACTATTTTCTAATTAAAATAAATGCAAAACGAAAATCCATTTAAATTTGGACTGCGGGCATGAGCTTCGGCGATGAGCTTCGGCGGCGCATGGCAGCGAGCAGAGGCGACGGCAGGACGTGGAAGGGGCACCGACGCATCCCACGCGCCGCGGCAAAGGTTGTCCGGGGCTCACCGTGGCGGCAAAACGGCGGCGAGCACGGAACGGGCGGGGGGGGTATCTCGCCGAGATGGCGAGGTCGAGCTCAGGCTGCGGACGCCAAAACGATGGCGGCTAGGGTTCGAAAAGTGGCGCGGACTGTGGCTTAGCCCCTTTATAGGGCGGTGAATCTCGTTTCACGTGCGGGCCTAGGCGCAACGCAGATTTCGAGCGGCGGCGGGATCGGACTCATGTCCGTTTCCAAGAAGGAGACGACACTGTGCGGTGTGGTGCTGACGCTGCTGGCTCCACCCGTCAGCGGGAGCGGCGCGAGCAGGACGCAGGGCGGGCCGTGGCTGGGCAGCGCGGGTGCGCGGTGGCTGGGCTGGCTGCGCCCAAGCTGCCGGCGTGCTGTTGCTGCTGCTGGCTGGGCCGGCGGCCTGCTGCTGCCGCTAGCTTGCTGCTAGGCCAAAAGCCAAAGAAGGAAGAAAGAAAGAAACAAAAATGCTTTTCCATTTTCAGAGGAAGACTTTTGATTAGGGGTTTTTGCAAAATAAAATAAACAAAAAATTAGAACAATCAAGCAAACAAAAGTAAACCATGCAGCAGCATGAATGCAATAGTACAATGTTTCTACCTTATATTTCATTTTAGAGCATTTTATAAAACATTTATTACTTTCCTACGAATGAAAAACAACTATGGGCAACGAGAAATCAATTTAAATTTAACTTTTGAAAAAGCAAAATTTCAGGGTGTTATAAGGTCTCAGTTTATATGAGTACCGATCAAAATGATAGATTGTATATGGAACGTTATCTAGTGCAAACTAACTTCCCGTGAAAACTCGTGCAAACTACGACAAAAAAAAAGTCGTCAAAATTTAATAAAAAAATCACACAGGTAGATGATATGATGATACACAACCTTGTAAAATATCTTGTCCAAACTTCGACTTCGTTTGTGAGATATAAAAATAACAAATTTCTCACAAATCATCTAGATAGCTTTCTAGCTTGAAATTTATTGTTTTTATATCTCACAAACGAAGTCGAGTTTGGACAAACTACATGTGTGATTTTTTTGTGAATTTACACAACCTTTTGACGTGGTTTGCATAAGTTTTCACAAGAAGTTAGTTTGCACTACATAATGCTCCCATTGTATATTGTGTAATTCTTAGAATATTCTATATGTGCCAGAAGTAGCAAATTATTAGCGGCCTTGTCATGACTTTGGCCCTGTGATCATGTAACCAACCTTTGAACTTTCAGAACAGCAGGCACACTTGCAATCTGCGAACGTTTACTATGGACCAAAAATCACACGAGATGAATGGCATATATAACAAGTCATGTAGACTGTATTTATGTAACAAATGTACTGAGCCTATGTTTTGCTCTGATTTCCTCCTTAGCCATGCTGTCATGTTGGTCAGCTCCTTGAGTTAAGTTAATTAGCCAATCGATGTTAGTTAATTAGCAAGCTGATCACAATTAATTATGTGCACCTGCTGTTGAATCAAGGGGTGCATGAATTTTGGCTATGGCAATGTGATTAAGTTTCTGTCACCTCCGCATGTCAGGCATGTCAGTGTGTTGTGTTGCCGACGAGGGCTGGAGATTATCACAATTCCGCGATCGACGAGGTCGGAAACATCCAGTCTAAACCGACGAGGCTAGACCCCTTTTTGTTCGTGACTGATGAAGCCGAACATACACCCATAAATTCCGTGAACGACGAGGCCAGATCCTTCTCACCAATGACCGACAAGGCTTTGGATATATTATGTGGCTATTCTTGCCGCAAAATTATACTTGCAGAATACATATGCAGAATTTAAGACGACAATCATTTATGCAGCTTAATGGGAGATTTTCCACAGTCCAACTCTGTGGATGTAATTAACCAGCGGCTTCACGTTGCCATGGGAACCAAGAATTACATATCGACCTGTTAGTCAGATGTATTAGGCAATATGAACCGCCTCTCCCTCTCGCCCTCTCTCCCTCCTTCCTCTCTCTCCCCCTCCCTCCCTCTCTCTCCCTCTCTTTCTCTCTCTTATACTATAATGAATACAAAGGCTATTTAATTATGAAAAAATACATCAATAAGAAAGTAATTATATCATACAATTATATACATATATACACCATTAACAATTTAATTACATCATACATTTATATACATCACAGTTGTTTTCCGGCCACGATAATGAAGTTTTACATCGGATATGATTCTAATAATCATCTCGACTTAGTTTGAGAGCGCTAATGTCCTTTAGCACTCTGAACTCCGGCCTCCCTAAGATGCTATCTGGTTCGTGATATTTTTCCTTCGTGGGAATGATTTCTCTCAAGATGAAGGAGCACAGGTTCTCAACTATTCCATACAGAGTTTCGTTGCTCGTGTTTACGGACTTGGATTCTTGATACGCCTGGAAAGAAAGTTTATAAACATCATATATTTCCACTTGTCAACAATATATTTGCATCTTTAACGATATAAATACAGACATGACTATTAGTTCTACCCTATTAGGGTTCTTGATGTACCGTCCATCTGTTCTCATGAACTCGCACACGTAGAATCCACAGTGCACCGAACTGGCTGGTTGCTTGTGGCACTACATAAAGGGCAATTGGTTATTTACTTGCAACATCATCTTAATTACTGTACATGTATGATATGGATTTATAAATTTACGTACCAGCCATTTATAAAATATTTTCAGTTCCTCTCCCCGTTTGGACAAGTCGTATACCCCACCTCTGAACTTATAGAATCTATATACCCTATGATCTCAAAAAGAATCAGCTAGTTATTCTTAAACTCTCATCGATAAAAGGATGCATGCTTATGTCGGCTTACCGTTCTAAGATGGTCATGAATTTTGCATATTTTTTAGGACTGAAATCTACGGAGTCAAAGACCAGCACCTTTCCCTCCCTAGGATAAATATAGAAGCATATCCAGTGGTCGCTGTATGATCGGACCAGAATTGTCATGCATGTGTACTCAAATTTTTAATTTGATGTATGTATATAAACTTAGATTTACCTAAAGTTGTACGGGACAATTATGACTTCCCTATGTTAGAACTGAAGCATTGTGTGTCCTATGTAGGCGGCGTATGCTCACCCTGTACATGGTTCGGCTTCAAACAGAATAACCCGTGAAACAGCCCAAGTTAAACCGCTTTAGAAATCATCTCCAGGTTGGTTTGGGTACGGCTCCCAGCCGGATAGCCCGTTGACACCTGACACTCATCGCTTCGCTGCACAGGTGATTCTTCCTGTGGCCGGCCGTCCTCCCCTCCGTCTTCATTAGAGATGTAGCACCTGACCAAAGACAGCTAGAGATGCCGCGCAGTAGCTGCGGGGTCACTATCGTCGGCGGCGGCGACCGCGCGCTGTGCCACTGTAGCTCATGGACGGCTGTTTCACGAACGCCGCTGTCGCTGGCGGTGGCCGGCCGCTGCGCCACTGTATCGCGGATGCCACTGCCGCGCTGCTGCAGCTCACTGTTGACCTCATGGAGTTTGCCACTATCGCCGTTGTAGATGTCGTCGTGGTCGTCGCCGGTCACTATCACCGGCGTTGGATGCCACGAAGTAGGCATGCATGACGAGCCTCTTGGTGGGGGCCACATCTCAAGAAGGTCCTTACTGCTTAGTCTGACCAAAGATGATGCAAGGAACCGAGCCAACGAAAGACTGCAAAAACCTCTGTTCTAGACCGTCGATAACCGTGGAACCCGCTGGTTCCAACCCGCTAGGCTCACTCTTCTACGGCTTTGACTGGGTTCGAACCAAAAACCACTATAACTGGACCATGTACAGGCTGAGCGTATGCAGCCTCAAAATTCTTCTCCAATTCTTGTTTTTTTCATAGCTTCTTCTTTTGTTAACCTCTTCAAGTCATCGCTGCAGTCACTAATCTAGAAGGTGTGCTCGTTCTCGCATATTTTCTTTGGGCTAAGGTACCCAGTCCTTTGCTCTCACTTTTGTTTGGTCCAGGACTGTAACTCGCCTCGTCCTGATCATATTGCATTCTGCAAGACACAAGTGCATGTCAGAAATTCAATCTTAATACAACTCAATAATACTAAACGATGTTCCTGTTAGTATGAGAGCGAGACTTACAATGCAAGCAGTATTACGAGCTGATGGTGGTATATTTACTTGAATTACGTCGATGCTGACAGAAGCTGCTCTCATATACCAGCCATGAAGTCTTTTTATACCAGCTTGGAGTTTTTGGAGTTTTCCCAACTCCGTAGAGGCCTATACGGTATATATTTATCAGGGACGTTTTGATAATCATCCCATCTTGGCTTCCTGATCTCTAAGGCTCTGATCTTAGGGCCTTTTGCTGACTTCTTCTGCTCAACTAAGTAAACGATACGTGACTAGCGAGTCTGTGCAATCTCTTCCAAAAATTTCGCGGTGCCAGCAGTTTTTTCCTTGGCTCGTAGGGAGAGACCAATTTGGGAATCGAAAATTGCCTCTTCTTAGGTTTTTCTTAGATCTTCTTTGGTGGCGGCGGTGGTGTCTAGGGCGATTGTTCGAGATCTTGAGGTGGTGGGGAGGAAGCAGGATCATTGAATGGTCTAGTTTGTGGCGGAGATCCTGCAGGTTTAGGTGATGACGGTGGGGTTCGAATAGGATCAGCGGCATGTGGTGACGGTGGGTTAGGAAGAGACTGGGCAGATGTGATGGTGTTGGATCCGGATGAATCGAGAGGTGCTGACTCCTAAGTTTCTGGCACGGCTTCAGAGGACAGTGGTGGCTGGGTCAACTCAACGTCTCGTCAAGGCCATAGGATGAAATTGTTAATGGCCTGTTCGAGTGTCAATACCCTCGGGGCCAGAGATTTCTAGCACATCGTCCTCGTATCCTCTGACAACCGTCGACACTTCTACTCTACAGTACTCTTCTAGTATGATGGCACCGTAGTAGTCACATCTAGGGATTGCAAAGCCTATGGCTACCTCTCCTGTATGAAGATGCTTCATACCATATTGTATGAGCAGTTTGCAAGGTGTCGGCGCATCAATCTCATCCACTGGGTAGCGGTCCCTTTTTCCCGTGGAGCCCACACTGCTTGGAATGGGATAAGATTGTGTGGACATGGTAGCAATCATCCGCTGAGCACCAGCCGAGGGTTGTGTTGGGATGAGCTGCATCTGCGGACCTTGTGTGCTCATCTATTGAACAGACATTCCACTTTCTAACTTCTGCATCAATTGAGGATCAGGATTTGATAGGAAATCAGACATCATGCGAGTTTTACAAAGTTGTGAAATAATGAGAGAACTATACATTGGTTTATGATTTGTGGTACTATTTCAATGCTTTGTCAACTTATTGAATGATTGGTTATAATTAATATATCTAAGTGCAATTGCTTTTGTTATGAATTATTGCTTTTGTAACGATGATTTATAAAACCATATACCAACGACTTGCTATACGTGGCAATAGGGTCTATGGCAACGAGGAAAAGTACGTGGCAAATGGTACTATTGCCACGACAGAACAATTGTGGCAATAACTAATTATCTGTTACAACGAATGAAATTACGTTGCCAAATGATACTCTTGCCACGGCACGATGCCCATGGCAATAACATATCATATCATGCAACAAATGAAATTACTCTTGCCACGACATAATACTCATGGCAATAACATATGGTCTCTCACAACGATTCAAATTGTGTGGCAAATGCTGTACTTGCCACGGCATGATGATCATGGCAATAACACCTTATGCACCAAAATTCTTGCGTGGCAATATAGAATATTGCAATGATGTTGTTCGTGGCAAAATCTCTATTGCTACGCTATCAACCATTGCATGTACCGCCTCTTGCTACGAAGACGAGTGTGGCAAGTGCTTATATTGCCACGACCATGAACGTTGTGACAACATCCTATTGCCATACTTGGCAATGAACATCTATGGTTGCAAGAAGCCCTATTAGTTGCAATGCCAATCTAACAATGGTTGCCATACCTTATTGCAACGTGACTTTTTGCAACCATTGGTAACGAACACGATTCGGTTGCAAGATGTCCCTTCTGCAACCAAATGCGGTCTATTGCAACATTTTCTTGTCATTGTGCAAGGGATAAAAATTAGTAGTGAGCGCAAGTGCACCAGCCATTAAGTAATTGAAAAATAAATAGTGGCGCAGTATCATGCTATATGTGTTGACCAACCTTGTCAAGGTGCAACCGTTCATAGAGTAAGTGTCATCGATGAACTTGTTTCAATATGCCGTCCATGTTTTGCATCCAACCCCCTTGTTTCCCATTGGTACAGGGAATTTGTTCGTCAATCCTGGCATGAATCAAGGGATCCTACCCCACAAGAAATTGATATCCTTCTTTCACGGGGTGCAGGAGGAGGGAAGCCCGATTTTATTTCTTGATTCAAACAAAAGGTACTGTCCAATTTAGCATGTACTTACTTCAAAATTCCTAGTTGATCGTGCGTTCGAATATCATAACGATCTATCCTCATTGAGCTTGCAGGCCCAAACTGATCCATCTATAAGTAGCGAGTTGAGACAGATTGCAAACGGCTGTCACATTTGGGTGAAGTCATTTACCGGTTATGACGTGAATGGATATTGCTTTCACACCGCAAGCTACGAGCAGGGTCGGCCTAATTGAAAAACCACAAACTATGGAGTTTTTACGCTCGGTACTGATGGCCTCGACTATTATGGAAGAATTGAAGAAATCTACAAACATTCATTTCATAGTTCTAAACCTCTCAATCCTGTTATATTCAAATGTCATTGGTTTAATCCTATAGAAACGAGACAAAGCCCTAATCTTGGGCTAGTCGAGACTCGAGAGGATTTCATCTATCCCAGAAAAGATGTGTGTATTGTGGCTCAACAGGCCACACAGGTTTATTATATGCCATATGCGTGCCAAAACAAACAGTATCTAAAGGGTTAGGCTATTATGCACAAGGTATCGCCACACGGTAAATTATCGATCCCAAATGATGAAGATTATATCTTCAACCTAAACACATATGATGGAGAGTTCTTTTAAGAAGAGGTGCTACAAGGGAGATTTGTGATAGACTTAACTGAAGCGATCGGAATGGACGAGGACGAGGAACACGGTGCTGGATGCACGATGCAGAATCCTAAGGACTTAGAAATGCTTGAGCGATTACATTTTGGCAATAACAATGAAGATAACATTCCTCCTTCAGATGTTGTGCTTGGTTTGGACAATGTTGATAGTGATAATGAGAACTATGATCCAGCTAATCCCAATAATAAGGAATATTTCTAATACATGTAATACTATGTTATTTTGTAATTATGTTCATTTATTTTATTCAAGAATTGTGCATTTGTTTCTAATTATGTCTTGTTTATTATTTTTAATTGCAGGTGATTGAACAAAGATGGCGGGTAGCTGTGCACCTATAGGCAGGTGAACTCAAGATACCTGAGAGCATGCACTGCAGACCCCGATGCAGCTGAGGGGTCGTCGGGTGGGGGGAGGAGGAGCAGGAGGCAGCCTGCTACCATGCGGCTTGAGGAGGTGTACGAGGACGACGATGAGCGAGAGGCGGCGGCCGAGGACGAGGAGGAGGGACAAGGGGTACAGTAAGCCGAGGACGAGGAGGGAGAGGGTGCGTAGGACGATGACGAGGGAGAGAGAGAGCAGGTGGATAAGGATCTAGGAGCTGGTTCCGCTTCCTCAGGCTGTACGTCATCGAGCGTCTACTTGCGAGGTCCCACTCAGCTCCCTCAGGCTCCGCTTCCTCACAGACATCTAGTGATTTGCCCCGAAGGGCAAAAGTACGTAACTTTAGATATTATCCCTACTACATTATATGATATGTTGAAAATGACAAGAGAAACTAATACTTTTGCTTAATCACTTGTGCAGGAACTGGGTGATTATGTCGGGTGGTGCCGCACGCCCCCAATGGCATCCTAGGGCTTCTGTGTAGGCAGCACTACCTCGGCCTTGTCATGCATACGCTAGCAGGAGGGAGCCAGCGTACTCGTTTGACCACTACACTGTCGCCCCCGATACGGACTACCCCATCAAGGCCGCGTGGGTGAGGGTAGAGTTTTGGGTAAGCCTCCCTCGCACAATCCATTGGACTTTTTTGAAATAATGAATTGATACATCGCTTCTATATGCAGACTTATTTCGTATAAGAGGATGGATTTGAGGCTAGGGCATAGTAGACGGTTATGAAGGCCTGTAAAAAACTCGTGACTAACATGCATTATGAGTCGAGGCTCCAGGCCAATGTAACCTACCACGGGTCAAAACATGGCGAGAAGGTGAGCAAGGCTGATGGCGAGAAGGTGAGCAAGGCCGATGCAAGACTGATGTCGCTGACCCGGGACCAGTACCTTGAGGTATGTGAAGAACAATAATATCGTTTTATTTTGAGATTAAGTATGTTTAATTTGATTTTCTTATATGTCAAATACTTGATGATGTGTAGATGATTCTCTGGGGGTGCATATCGTATCGTGAATGCTGGGCGATGATTGTGGAGAGGTGGTTATCATCGAAGCATCAGCAGATTACAACGAAGCCAGAAAACGTCGTTTGATGATGCAAGGTCCAGCACACCATCATGGGTGCCGCAGCCTCTCCAGTTACAAACAAATATGGGTACTTGAATTCAGTTATCTATCCCGATGCTCAATTCTACTATATTTCTAATCAACTTGCTGTCTTGATCGCAGTCAGTGGCACATGGTGGCCAGGCTTGCTTGGACTTCCAGGCTTGGTGTATGTCCCACAAGGGCAAGGCGACGTCCGACGTCTTCTTCAACCCGGACGACTCGCCCGAGGCGTACAACAAACCGAGTGTCTACACCCGTATCAGTGACTACACGTCGGGAGCAAGGTCGCTCCATGGGCTGGAGTACAATCCGAGCACTGAGGACCTTGATCCAGAGCTCATCATGAGGTTAGGAGGAGGCAAGAAGCACGGACGGTTGTGGATTGGTGACGGCATCATCGACAGTGCCGCTACTCCGAATCTTTCCCAGATCCGGGCATAGAGCACGAGCGGGAGACTGGCCATATGCCCATAGCCGAACACTTCGCAATAGCGGGTCGAGGAGCTTGAGGTTATTCCTATTTTATTCATTATGCATTTATCTTTAAGCACCTTAATTAGATATGCATTACTGAATTAACATTGGAGTGAAATATTGCAGGCAAGGGTGGCACAACAAGCGATGCAGCTGGAGGCTGAGCGGGCGGCACGAGAGGCCTAGGAGAAGAGGATGCAAGACATTACGGTTTTTCTAGAAAGTCTTGGGCAACATGTCAATTTCGGTTTCCCAGCCGACCTGGTCACTCCACCTCCGCCCCCGTGCACTAGTCCTATGAGTATTTAAGTTTATTGCAAGTAATTCTCACACATGCAAATTATCCTGACTAACACGTGCAATCTCGTCTCATTTGTGCAGTCGGCGGGTTCGAATAACCCAACACCTCCGAATGATGGATCTTTTTCTTCCCCAGGCACTTAGTTTCGTTCTTTCTGATGAACTTGTGTTGTGATGAACTTGTGGATGTTATTTGTGGTGAACTTGTGGACTTTAGACTTGTGGATGCACTTGTGATGGTTATCGAGAACTTATGGATGCTATTTGTGATGCATGTGATATTTATATGTGTTGATTGTGATATATATGTGGCTTTTGTGATATATATGTGATTTTTGTGATATATATGTGATACATTTTGATATATTTGTTGATTGATTCGATGGAATGCAAAAATAAAAAAATACATTTTTTCTCGGCTTTCCCGAGTGTTACACTTGGCAAAGGAGGCTTTGCCGAGTTCCTTGGCTATGGCACTCGGCAGAGCTAGGGAAAAAGCTTTACCGAGTGCCATGGCCAAGGCACTCGACAAAGAATTTTCAAAAAAGACCAAAAAGCTTTGCTGAGTGCCGAGACCATAGCACTCGGCAAAAGAATTTACAAAAAATTTGCCAAGGGCCGAAGCCAAGACACTCGGCAAATAATTTTCAAAAAAAAATCGTTGCCGAGTGCCAAAACAAACTTTAGAAAAAAATAACAAAACTTTGCCGAGCGCCGTCGGTGCGGCACTTCGGCAAAGATGCCGTCGATGGCGCCCGGCTCCGTCACGGCAACTTTTCTTTGCCTAGTGCCGCGGCGACACTCGGCGAAGACTTTGCCGAGTGCCCGACAAAAGGCACTTGGCAAAGACTCCTTTGCCGATCAAATTTCTGCTGAGTATTCTTTGCCGAGTGCGGCACTCGGCAAAGCCTTCACCGAGTGTCAAAGGGGCAGGCACTCAGCAAAGAATGCGTGTGCAGTAGTGAGAGACGAATCATCCCTTAGTAATTTATCTTCTCCATCGGCTTCAAGAGCTTCAGCTGTATTTTCCCTTTATTTTCTAATAAATTTCGACCACGGGTGTGATGGTGTACTCTCTTTAATATTAATTAATATAATATATATACGTGTGTGCATGGATCGGATGTGACATGTGAGGCACCCCTTCCCCTTTAATTACTTATTGATCTTATTACTACCCATTTTTACTAGCAAGATGGCCCTAATGCACGGTTGGGTGTCTATGCTGCCCAATTCTTATGCAACTGAATGAGTATACACACCACCATTCATTCTCTCCCATGTCCTGCTAAAAAATCAACGGATGCGCTCCAATCAAGTCAGAAGAATTGATCACGGTGGGATTTTAGTCACTGATCAAATGGCTAATCTGGAAATCTTCACTGCTCGGGTGCACAACCCCAACTGATTTTTCTTGGAGTAACACTGGCCTGGACTTTTCCTTGTCGACAAAAACGAATGACCTAAATACCACCAAAGATATTGTTTATTTTTTTGAAGTAGATGCGAAAAATAAAGAATGGTCCAGTTTGCTTGGATTTGGCTTTTATAGTTTTGAAGCTAATTTTTTCCTAAAATAATATATTCAAGTTTTGGTTAAGCTGTTTTTAGGGGCTAAATAACTTAATCAAAAACACAAACATAGTATTCGGGAAGAACTATAGTTTCAAGGGATAAAAATGGTCGGAAGAGGCCTAAATAATTGTGTTTTAGATTTTTTATGAAAAAATAAAAAACAATATTGCTGGAAACACATTGCTTTCACTATGCCAAAAAAGCTTATTAGTGACATCTCGTTTAGTGACTTAGAAACAAACCGCGTCACTAATATTCTATTAGTGACGCGGGTGAACCAGACGCGTCACTAATTAGCTATTACACACTTGTTACCCATGCCCGGGAACAAGGCGGCGTCACTAATTACAAGATATCGGTGACTCTTCGTAAGAAAACACGTCACTAATAACTCCCCGCGGACGCGTATTATCAAGGCGCGTCACTGATATATGGCTATATTAGTGACTCTTCTCAGATAATGTGCGTCATTGATAAGGAAAGTGACGCGTGTTCTTCTGATGACGCGTCACTGATAGGGAAACATATCAGTGACCCTGCTCAAGAAAACGCGTCACTGATAAATAAAGTGACGCATTTTTGCTAGACGCGTCACTGATATGTTTCCCTATCAGTGACTCTTCTTGTTGAGCCGCGTCACTGATTACCTGGCCAGAATTATTCATTTTATTCGCTTATCTGATGAGGTTGTCGCTCTTTCCTTTGGTCGCCGCCACCGCAGTTTAGCTCGAGCCGCACCACCACCGTTCCAAACCGCGGCACCTGCAGCTCCGGCCGGTGACAGCCCCTAGACCAACACTTGCTGCCCCGGCCGGCATCGCTCCGTACCCTGGCTGGCATCGCTCCATACCCCAGCCGGCGGCACCTCCAGCTCTGACCGTCGCCGCTGGCCTCGGCACCTGCAGCTCCCTGCCCCGTGCTTATATAGCTCGATTGAAGGCGGTGAGCTCTGACAGTCGCCGCCGGCCTCGGCACCTGCAGCTCCCTGTCCCGTCCTCGGCTCGATTGAAGCCCACTCCTGCTGTTGGTATGTTCTCCGTCTAAACTGCTGTTGGTAGGTTTAGAGGTTCATGTTTACCAATTATTATTTCTTAGCTCTGATATTTATTAGTTCTGAACTCTACTACTATTATTATTTCTTTTCTAAACATAGGACTGACCTATTGCTCCAAAATGGTGATTTCTATTCTTCTTATATGCACTTGTCAAATTGCTTATTTCAACATGTTTGCGTTTCAATTCTGTAGGCTATGCTGCTGTGGATCCAAATTTGTAACATTGGACTGGGACCAGCACATACATGATGTGGATGGAAAGATAGCTCTCCTTTTTTGTTCAAAGGTAAATGTAGCTGAATATTGGTTTTTTTTCCTTTTCTCTGTATAGTCAGTGTTTCTGTGCACATCTGAATGAGCTGTAGTGACTTCTTGATTATTGTTTACATGTGACACCTTAGATTGATGCTTCTATTTTTAATAGGCAGATTTTAGTTTTCAAGCAAATAGTTGTCTAGTTATCAAGTGGCACACACAAGTGGCACACACAGGTTCAGTTCAGAGGTTCAGTGCTTGTCTGGCTGTAGTGACTTAGTCTCAGGTTCAGTACAGAGGTTCAGTGCCCTCTGTGCAGTTCGGTAAAACAACTCAAACTGTTCTCCTTAGCCCTTTGATTTCAACTCATACTATTCATGCTGCATTACCGGATGTTTTTCAGCATGGTTTGGTTTCATGATATGCTATTCTATCGAGTGATAGTAATATTTCTGCTAGACTCCATTTATTAATGTGGCATTGTTGTTGAGTACTAGTGATATACAAGATGGTGCTTATTAGAGTTTCTGAAAAATATAGCTATTTGTTGTTTTTGGCATGTTCCAGTAACTGCATATGTTCAGGTGCAGATTAGTGTCTAGGTTCAGTCTTTTATGCTCAGGTGTTCAGTCTTTCCTGCTAGCAGGAAGCTGTCACAGCCATATCTGAATTGGTGATTGGTGTTTCGTTATACTACTTTCTATCAAGCAGCATATGCCACTAGGTGAGGCCTTTTGTTTCCTTTCATGTTCACATTAATTTACACCTGTGGTTGTTTGTATGTAAATACTTCATCTTTAAAATATGTCAATAGTAGCAACTGTGTGGCAGAGTTTTTAGGTTTAATTTGCAATTTCAGTAATTTAATCTCTTCAATGCAAAATATTTTTCTATCTATGGTATTTAGCTTAGCACCCTGTTCTATCTAATCATTGTCTTCTTTGGCTGTTAGTATAGTAAATTTACTACTCAAGTAATTTATAGGCTTTTCATAGAAGGATTAGTTGATTTCATTTGTTTTCATAATTTTGTAGACTATGGAGGACCGGAGCTGGATGTCTCTTCGCAATCGTACATGTGCTGAGTACTTAGATGGTCTAAAGTCATTCATAAGCACTGCAGAGGAGGATATGTTGAATCAGCACAAGACAGCTATATGGTGTCCATGCATTGATTGTAAGAATGAAAAGCAGTACTCAAGTTCATTATCAGTCCATGCTCACCTGATCATCCGAGGATTCATGGGTGAGTACCGATATTGGAACAAGCACGGAGAAGGAGGAGTTAATGATCGAGACTTGCAAGATGGTTGTACGGACCAAGGATTCTCTGGTAACCAACGTCAGGATGATGGAACTCATGTTGCTGGTCAGAACAATGAGGAAGCACCCTTTTGTAGTGAGGAAGGACCCTTTTGCAGCCCGGATCTCAGTGATGAGAAGCTAGCAGATATCAGTGCCAATTATGTCCAAAAGGTAGAGGTTCTCGAGGAGATGGTGCGTGATGCCATGGCCTTTGACGAGTATACTGAGGCGGAGTTGAAGAAGTTGAAGAGGCTAGTGGCAGATATGAGGATGCCACTCTATGAGAGTTGCAAAGAGAACTATACAAAGTTGTTTGCTACTCTCAAGCTTCTCCAGTTGAAGGTGACACATCACTGGGCTGATCGGAGCTTCGATGAATTGTTGCATCTATTTGAGGACATGCTGCCTGAGAGGAATGAGTTACCCAAGACCACATATGAGGCCAAGCAGATTGTGTGCCCTATGGGATTGGAGGTCAAGAAAATTCACGCTTGTAAGAATGACTGCATCTTGTACCGTGGTGATAACGCTGATCTAACTGAATGCCCCGAGTGTGGAATCTCTCGATACAAATGAAGAAATGATGGAGGTGATGATGGCAAGAGACATGGAGCTCCTCGGAATGTGGTGTGGTACTTTCCTATAATTCCTCGCTTGAAGCGTTTATTTGTAACTGCCAAGGATGCACAGCTGTTGAGTTGGCACAAGGAGGGACGCAAGATTAATGATTACCTACGGCATCCGTCAGATGCTATTCAGTGGCGCGTCATTGATTCGAAGTATAAATTTTTTAAAGATGAGCCAAGGAACATTTGCTTCGCAATGAGCACAGATGGCATGAACCTGTTTGGTCATATGAGCAGCTGCACAGCGTGTGGCCGGTGTTGTTGTCTATCTATAACATCCCACCATGGTTGTGTAACAAGCGAAAATTCATGATGATGCTGCTTCTGATCTCAGGTCCGCATCAGCCAGGGAGTGACATTGATGTGTATTTAAGGCCGGTTGTGGATGCGCTCAAGACGCTCTGGTCAGACGGTGTTAAGGTATATGATGGCTTCAAGCGAGAGTCATTCCAGCTATGTGCCATGGTGTTAAGCACCATCACCGATGTTCCTAGACACCGTTGCTTATCAGGGCAGTCTAAAGGAGAGAAAGATTGCTTTCAATGCTTAGATGACATAGAGACTCTTTGGCTTAACAATTCAAAGAAGAGGGTGTACATAAGACATCACCGTTTGCTTCCTAGATCTCATCCTTACCGGCACATGACATGCCAATTTGATGGCACTATTGAGACCGGATCTGCTCCAAGGCATTTCACTGGGCGTGATGTTTATGAACAGGTAAAGGATGTCAATGTTACATTGGGGAAGAACAAAAAGAGTGCCCTTGGAAAGAGAAAGCGCAAGAAAGAATTTTCTGATGAGATGAGATGGAAGAAGAAGTCAATTCTATGGGAACTACCATATTGGAAAGACTTAGCAGTTCGCCATAGCATCGATGTCATGCACGTGAAAAAGAATGCCTATGAAAGTTTACTCGGAACACTCTTGAACTGTAAGGGAAAAACCAAGTACCATAGAAATGCATGAGCAGATATGGGATATTTGTACAGAGAAGTTTAGCAACTTAGTATGATTTGAATCAGTACTCAACTTAATGGATCTTCCTGACCGGCTATGTTACTACTGGATTTTTTTTGCAAAATGCTAAATTTAATACACATTATTTACAGTATTATTACAATATGCTGATGGTTACTTTTTTTACATGTGAACAAACACTTGTATGATATGCTAGATCGCTAGTGTTGTGGGTAATATTGAGTCCAGTTCCACATCAAAATGGTAAGCCATCACCGCCCACAATCATTTCAAGTGTTTAGCACATTTCTAGCATCTAAATTTAGTCTTGTGCAATTTGTTGAACCACATGTCTCTCGAATTTGATTGATAGGTGTCTTCAACGGGAATCTTCATCAAGTGATGACGACGAAGTGGGAGAACAAACTATTTCTAAGGAAGTAGAATAACCCGTTGATGACGAGTAGCAGCAGTCTGTGCCTGGGCCTGTGCATCGACCTCAAAAACCAAAGACACCATCTAAGTGGCTGACTGACAAGATTGTTGTCACAGAGCTTCATCCAGATGGGATGCCAACTGAGGTGAAAGAACAACATAGATTGAGGTTGCTTACTCGTTTGATTGCTAGGGAACAACTGTCCTTAGTTATGCCATCATTCAAAAACCTTACTGATGAGAAGAAATGGGAATTGTTTGATAAATATGTCATGCCCTGCTTGGAGTTCCCAACTGAAATGAAGCCTGTGGGGTTTATGTATATAATGAAGGTGATATCTAAGAGTTGAAGAACTCACAAAAATAGGTTAGTAACCAATTTTATCAACAAAAAGCTCAGTCCCTTTAGAAAGCACCCGTACATTGAACCTGAAGATTGGGAAGAATTTGTAACCTTGAAGCAGTCTGTAGAAGCAGTAGCAGCAAGGGAGAAATACAAAATTCTTCGGCAAAAGAATGTGCACAATGATTGTCTGGGCACAGCAAGGTATGAGGGGAAAATGAAATAGTGGGAGGCGGAGGATGCAGATTTATCTAGTAAAGGCATCCCTAACCCATGGGATGACTTCCCTGGAGGCCGTCCTGTGAGGTTTCTGCGAGGAAGGAGTAAGCTTGCTATATCAGAAGATAAAGCTGAGATCATCTGGACACAAGATTCAACAAAAAAATCTCTGAAGGCATTAAAGAGAAGCAAGAAGCCACAGAAGCTTCAAGCATCACTTGGGTCAGGGAGAATGATGCGCTAACTGCATGTTTAGGCCCTGAACAGCCAGGTCGCGTGCGCGCTGTGTCAAGTTACACCGGCTAGAAGCATGGTTGGCTTGGGTATTCTAGCATGTACGGAAAGAGGAAGAGGTCTAGTGTAGTAGATGTGGAAGCAATAACAGCCCAAGTTAGACAAGAAATTACAGCTCAAGTCACAGAAGAAGTGACGGCAAAGGTTACCAACAAGGTCGCACAGGATGTCATGTCCTATCTTGCAGACCAAGGATTGTTGGTAAGACCACCACCTGCTAGGACCCCTAGTCCTGCCCATGGACAAAGGAGCAGCTATGCCTCTGCCTCCAACGCTGTTGCAAACGAATCAGAGTTGGGGCCCATTTCAGGTGATCCTGATACTATTGATCTTCTTACAGAGCCAACCCAATGTTCCCTTATAGCGAACTTTAGTGGCTATCAAGTTATTGTTGCAGAGGGTCGGGTGTTCCCAAAGTAGTTTGAACTACAATCAGTCGCAATAGAGTATGATCATGCAGTAGTCCAAGTGGAATGTGTACATCCGGGTTATGAGGATTTTGTGCTGCAGCTGCCCCCTAATGATGATACCAAAACACTTAGAGAAGCTCTACTACAGAGAATACAGTGGAAGAGGCTTCATATTCTAGTCAACCGTATATTTGGGACCCAGCCAACCCTATCTCAACCAAATGAGATCTCAAAGAGTGCCAAAACTGCTTCGAAGGGCACTAATGCTATTATTTCTACAAAGCTAATTTGTGGGGCCAATTCAACTTCTTCAAATCATGAAACTCCTGCCACATCTGATGCAACAAAGGGTGTGTCAAAGGAGCCTAATGCAGCCAATCCTTCAAAAAATCCAAAGAGCTCAAAGAAGAAGGTTGTTGCTAACACTAATCTGCCCGCGCATCCAAAAGTGGGCACTGAGGCTGCTAGAAGGAGTGCAAAGCCACCCATGGAAAACAAAGGGGCTAGTAAGGCTGCTGGAGAGAGTGGAAAGCCACCCATGCAGCAAATAGTATCTAGTAAGGGTACTGGAGAGAGTGGAAAGACGGACTCACATCAAGATTTGGTTAGTAAGCCTGCTGGAGAGAGTGGAAAGATGGCCACACGACAACAGAAACAATGGTCTTCTAAGTACAAATGTAGTCATCCATTTCTCCCAGCAATGGACCTCAAGGTGGTAGGACCTGGATGTACTGCTTTTCATGCTCATTACATGAAAGATTGTGTTGACAATGAGAAGAGTGGGATACTGGTTAGGTTCAAGGGTATTTATATGTTGAATTCATCAGATTTTGAGGTCGGGCTTGTGAGATACAATTATCTATATGACCTCTTCAACTTTGGCGCAATGGATTCCTCGCTTCTTTGATGCTGGACACTATAAGTTACAAATGATCCTTCTTACTCCCATTGCCTTTGAAATCATCATCTTGGTGGGCTGCCAACCAATTATCAATGAGCTTATAGATTGTGTTAACTTGCATTGTGGCTAGCGAGCAGCAATTAAATATGTAGAGAGTTAACTGTTAACTGATCTGACCCTTTCTCCCACATCTCGCTCATTTTCTTTCTCTCTCAATTTTAGCAGCAAATAACTCTAATTATTAAGTTTATATTACCAGCTTTCCTTAAATATCATTTCAAGTGCTAGCCAAAAGGGTATGGACATAGGGCAGCTGTTTTGGGATTGTTTATATTGATTAGTAAACCTAGATCAGGAAGGGTACAGCTATCCTATCACTGAATTGAACCAGCTTAGTTACTGTCCCTTTTTCTCATTACAACAAGTGTGGTAACTCTTTTAGTTATTTGCTGCAACAAATTGGAAGATAGTTTTGCTTTGATGAAGTAGCATTGCTGAAATCTCATGTGATTCAGCTAAATATTCTGCACTACATGTTAGCTGCTGATAAGCTTTAGTGTTTTTTAGGATTGTGCCAGGCTTGATACGAGACATAGAGAAGAATGCAAGACAAAATTTGCCTTTAAGTTCATCCCAAGCCCCATTCGTACATCCTACGGCATGAGTGGACCATTGCTTTGCCTTCCCTAAAAGAGAGAAGGGAAACACTTTCCACTTTAGAGTTTCTTGTGTCATGCCTAAGATGATCAGGCATGAACACATTTCCTCGAAATCTCACAGTGATTGCATGGCTTTTTATTTTCATGCCCCAAGAAGGGTTGTGCCCGAACCATGGCTATCAAGCCAGGGTGGAGTTCATAGCTAGATGAAAGGTTTGGTTTTGTAAAAGGTGGTAGCCTAGATAACCCCCCTTTGAAATAGAAAGTTTTTTTTTTGAATAGGAGTGGAATTCATGGTAAATGGGATGTGGGTGGAATATATATTTTTTGATAAAGAATAAAAAATAAAAGATACAGATACGAGGATGAACTAGGTTTGAAGGAAATACAGCAACCATTCCCCGGCAACGGCGCCAAAAATGCTTGTTGGTATTTCTTAACGCAATGCGAAAGAATCCACAAGCGCACAGAATTACTATCGTAGCACTTCACCCGGAAGTATTCAGGGTATCGTATTTCCACAGAGAACAGAGGTACTTCTTCTAACTAGCTTGTCTAAGGACAACACAAGGGTAGAGTTGGGAAGGGTAGAGAAGGATTCCTATGGCTTCACGGTCTTAAGGTAGACAAACTATACTTCTACTTGCTTACTTCGGGCACCGGATAACACTTGGTCTGCCAAGCATTGCCGGCCTACAGCTCTACGCCACACCCGAACGTGGGGGAGTGCAAGGGACGGATAGGGCTGTCACCACCTGCCGCCTACCCAACAACCGTGGACTGTGAGGCAAACGAAGGTAGCCTCTAGCCTAGACACCACGTCTACGCTATCGGCTACTACTCTAGTGTTACGTAGGGTGATCCGTCTTTATCAGGGACCCTCTACTAGAGCATCCACTACGAGAGTGGATGATGAACCCGCAAACAAGTATAGGTAAATCTTAACTAATCAAAAGACATAGAATACCATGAAGGTACCAAGCACGTGCTCGTCGAGGTACAAGCTTTGGGGAGACACCGATAAGCCCGGCACTTCCCCGAACTCCAAGAGAGACCGACAAGCCCGGCGCTTCCCCGCACTCTCCCTCACATCTCGCCTACTCAACTCTAAGTAGCTAGCTAGGGCCTAGGCCTAGGGCCTAGAGGCCCTCTTGGAGTGGTGCTCTTGTGGTGGAGCTCTTGCCCTTGAGTGGTTGTTGAAATGAGGAGAGGGGGAGGCCTCCTTTTATAAGTGAAGTGGAGGGGGTTCTTTGCAAGATTTCACCAAACCGACCTCCCCTGGTATATTGAACTTGGACGCCCCTGCAAACCGACGTTGGGAAGGTGGTGGGAAGCAACCGACCAAAGCTCGGGCTGATTGGGCCTGCTAGTGGTGCGACCGCACCAGGGTGTGGCCGCACCCTAATGGGCTCCAATCAGGCCCATCTTTGGTGAGCACGTCGGCCTCGTCGTTAGCTTTCCGAAACGGAAAAGCTACCGCGCTTCCACTACTACAACGCAGGGATATAGTAACACCAACTTGTGTTACTATATGTTGAAAAAAGTGTTACTAGCTCTCTTAGTAACACAATTTTTTTTGTTCCAATTGGCCATGTTACTATAGAATGGTTTATTGTAACATATCTGCTTGTCTACAGGAACATTTGTTTAGTGTTACAATGATTTTTATTGTAACACTTTTTTTTTGCTCTAGTAACACTTTGCATTATGGCGGAATGTATAGTGTGCAACACATTTATTTATCTATTGGAACATCTACCTAGTGTTACAAGGATTGTTTCTTGTAACACTTTTTAGTTCTAGTAACACTTCTATATTATGGTAGAGCACGGTATAGAACAAAGGAACACACAGTTGTAACACACTTTTATATCTATTGTAACATATTCAGATTATCAAAAAAAATATTTCACCTATACATGTGCCACGCGTCAACTTGGCGACGGGTGCGTATCCGACAGGTAATGAGAACCTGCACCCGCACCTGTCAATAGAATTTTACCTTGGGTTACCCGCACCTGCCCACGGGTAGGTAAAGGCTCCCATACCCGCACCCGCCGGGTAATTGTACCCGACGGATAACCCGCACCCGACAATAGACCCGAGATTTACAAATAAATATCAAACATTCACATGAAAAAATAATATATATGTTGTTCTGCATATTAGCCCAATAGATAAATAATTTTGCAACCATTTTTCCCCCTCAAACAACGCAAGTCACATCATTTAAGAACATAATTTTACAACTATAAGACATCAATGTCTCTCGACTTGTTCTAAGCAGGTGTTTGTTTCCCACCACAATAATCCAGCTTTTTATGAACTAATATTACAGATTTTCATAAACTAATAAGCTCCTCTCCCTTAACTTATGAATTATGATCCCCGCAGCCAGTAACTTATGAATTATGATCCCCGTAGCCAGCCTGCCACTTCGCCGCCGCAACAACCTGTTGGAGGTGAGTTGTGCTCATAGTGGATTCAGGATGAATGACTATGCTTTCTATTGGAATGTTGATGCTTGTTTACAACTTGTGAAATTACTATGTGCATTTTCTTCTCCTTTTTTAAATGGTTCTATTCTTACATGTCTTAGTTGTTGATGGATGACTAATGCAAGATATATAATTTCTGACAATAGCTGTAGACTCTCTAGAGTAATTTTTCAGTTGCATTGCTACCATATGTTAAAGGGAGTGTTCACTAAAGCTTCTGCATCTGCTATTGTGCAGCTGCTATCGTAACTGCAGAGAGCAAAGTGCAGCTGTGGTTTGCAGCTGCTGTTAAGTTTTATCTTGCATTTTGCGAATTACTACTACTAGCTATGATCTGCTATAGTAACTGTAGAGAGCAAAGTGCAGCCGTGGTTTGCAGCTGCTGTTAAATTTTATCTTGCATTTTGCAAATTACTACTACTAGCTATGATTTGTTTTCGCCTTCTTGAACCATTCATGACCTTAGTTGGTGCTTCTAGCAGGGCTTGCCAATTGGTGATGCCAATACTCAGTAGAGCAGGCCTGAAGTCTGAACCACTATCTTATAGCATATACTTTTATGCCCTGACACCCACATTGCATTAAGTGAGAAAATGTAAGATTAATCTGTGCTAAGTTTATCAGGTTAGCACGGATTAATCTTCAGAAAGTTAGTCTTTAGTAAAGAACTAATCTGTGCCAAGCACATCAGGTTAGCCAAGCACCTCAGCCCTGGTAAAATTGTATATTAAACTAGGTATGCAGTATAGTTCGATTATCTAATCAGGATGCGATATTTCTCTTATTCTCAATCATAAATAGGAACTGAGCTTTACTCTATGCATTTTTGACACAGAGAAAGTTGTTGTCTTCATATAGCATTTCTGATGGACTTGAGCTAGGTCGCTCCAGGATTTCAGCTCGAGTGATGAGTACGCCTTTCCTGTAATTTGTGCCTTCTTCGTTGTGCCGCCACCTCTTTTGTTCCCACAATTTACTGACAGGTTCATAATTATTAATTTCAGTTCGACAGACCTCAGGACGGTGCCCTCTGCCCTGGCGTAGCACCGATGAGTGATGAAGGCACTTGCACCTTTGTGCTTCTCGCTAGCTTCATGCCTTCGGCTGAAGATTGTGTAAGGGTGCAGCCATGTACAGTAGGTTTCTGAAAGGTGAGATTGGTCTGTGGCCCTGTTGTGTATATATAATTTTTGCCAGCAAGCTTGTACCCTTCCTGTCCTATCCTATCCTAAAAGCTCGGGCATCTGGGCTCATGAGTGCTGCTTCAGATCAAGGCTGTCCTTGGAAATGGAAAGAGGAAAGGAGATTTTGAGTAATGTCGGTTACTCCCTTTCCCATTCGTTGAGTTCAGTTTTCTGATTGGTTTCTGGCTGCTCTCGATACGGAACTTGTGCCCCATGTGGCCGTCTCCATCTGACTGAGGTCTGAGAAAGCATGTGTGCAAGTTTCACTTGAGGAGTTGAGGCAATCATGGTGCTGTAATGCGGCTTATCTTCCCCGTTCGAATATTTTTAGTTCATGTATATTGCATCAGGTGATGCCCTTGTGCAAAAGGAAAATAAATTCACAATGTAAAGGAGACGTGCGTTAGCACTACCATTTCAAATCTGTGCAGTGTCGAGGACACCCAGCGACTTGTCTTTGCCACATTTTTTGATCTATCAGCAGTATGGTTACTCTGACAATGAGTTCTTTGCAAGGGTGTATTAGTTCAGAAAAATGTTTTAGTTTTTATTTTCTTTTTGCAATGCTGCTACTCCTATAAAACAGCAAAGTCAGGCTTTCCAATTTCCAATGTCCAACTATCTACTACACGTGTCTTGATTTCAGAGTCCAATGACCATGATAAAACTAACTGGAGTCTGGAAAAGTTGCTTCAATATTCAAATTTGCATCACCATTGGATTGGACTGGAACGCTCATGCTAATGCAAACATGATTTGTCAAATAATTATTTATTTTATTAACTTTTTTTGTCTTCCATACGTACTAGTATTTATAACAACTTTTCTTAATAACCAAGTTAGAATGGTTGATTTGATGGATAATAAGAATGTATGATTTGAAATTTGATTTGGTGGATAAGAAGAATATTTGATTTGACGTTTGAGGTATGGTTGTTGGACAAATAAGTGTTTGTGATGGGATTGTGACTCAAATCAAAAGATTACGATAGTCTTTTCTCAAAGCCAGAAAGAGGCAGAGGGGATAATTTTTTTGCATAGTTTTTTTTGTGAGATTCGAAGCCAAGAAACATCCGCACTGAGCATATAGAAAACAAAATCTTTCTAGATGTGTTATAATCTAACCAAATTTATTATCGACCTATATAATTGTTGGGTCAAGGTAAGTATGGGTTCAGACCAATGTCAAAAATCTACTATTCTCACAAAATGTTATGGAGTTTTTTAGTGGGTATCGGCATCTACTCCTTCGAATCTTGTACTCGTTGTTGATTGAGTATCATATGAACATCATGATGTGGTTTTCTATAAGATAGGACGACACCTAGTGCAAAGTCCTTATTGAGCATGAATTGAAGGTCCACATGTATATGTTTTTTTGTAACACTTGGACTGTAACATTATTTTGTGTTACTAGAGGACATATATTTGTAACATATTTTATATGTTCCATTTATGTGTTACAACATAGTATGCTTTTTGTAACATTTTTCTTGTAACATATATTTGTGTTACTGTAATTGTTGTCAGTAACACATTTTTTATCGAAAAAAAGTTTTGTGTTTACAACCAAAGTCTGTAACACACAATTTTGTGTTACTATAAAATTTTACTGGAACACATTGATGAATATGTTCCAAGGAAGTGTTACAATATCCTTGTTTTGTAGTAGTGTTCCAGTCACGCGAGATGATTAGCGCGCGACTTGCGCGCGATGGCCTGGTGGGCTGCCCTGCAAGGTGTGCATCAGCCCATGTATTTTTTTAAGTAATAAAGCCCACATATGACCGGTAGCAAGCTTACAAAGTCCGTTATGCCTTACGCAAAAGCTTCCATGCCTGTTTGTGCTCCTACGTGAGTGCATAGATGAGCTTGTTTATACCTCGGTTTTTTAATTTTAGTTTAATTTTCTAGTTATTATTTTCAGTTCTATGTTTATGTTTTAGATTTTTAACTTGTTTATTATTTTTCATTTGCTATTTGTTAATGTTAGTATTAGTTTTATGTTACTTATTTATCTACTTTAGTTTATATCTGTCATTTTCAGTTTTTTTTTTTTGCTATCAATTTCAGTTTCATTTTTTTTATTTTGTCTACTTTAGTTTTCATCATTTTTCAATCTCATTTTTATTTTATAGTAATTTCAGTTTTAGAGTTGTCAATTTCGTCTACTTTTGTTTTCAATCTCTATTTGTCAATTTTAGTTCTAGGTAATTTTTAGTTTCATTTATGTTTTGCAGTATTTTTTTTCGTTTTGTCTACTTTAGTTTTCAGTTTCTATTTGTCAATTTTAGTCATTTTTTTGGCTTCTCAATTTCACTATTTTAGTACTATCTTCACCAATATGTTTTAGTGCTGAGAGGATCGTCTAATCTGCGGAATGAGGAGCAAGTCAGCAGAGAGGAGTAGTTTTGGATCGATGAAGTGGGGTGGTTGCCAGTAGATCTGAGCAAAAAGAAAGAAGCAAATTTGAGCAAGTTGTATATAGTTTATTGCCCTTGATTAGCAACTTATGCAATGTTTAATCTAATAATTTGCCTTCTAAGTTGTACAAATACAGTATTACATGGTAGTAACTTCTTTGATATTTTTTGCCCCCACAGCTTATGCATACTGTATAAAAACTTCATATTTTAGAGTAGCAATTTTAGTATTACATAATGGTAACTCCTTTTGATATTTTTGTTCTAAGCTTGTGTATACTAGTACATAATAACTTTAGTATATTTTTAGAGTAGCAAATTTAGTACACGTTAGTAACTCCTTCGATAAAACTCTTAGCATGTATTACACATAAATTGCTACTAAAATAATTTTTATCGAAAATATATTTAAGTGAGATCTAGTTTTGTACATGCCATCACGTAGAAAATAAGACGAAAATTTAAAATGGATATACTATTCAAAAGTTATAGCAATTAAAAAATATGTTGCATTTTTTTTTGCATGCGTCATCTTGCATGCATGCATGGTGCCAGACACATGCAGGGAAGCGGGTGCAGGCGCGTGGAAAATGGTTGGCACAGTAGCGCGCATGGTGTCAGACACATGTCAGACCTATGCATAGTAGCAGGCTGCTGATCGGCTCACACCCCATCGCGCGTTAACCCTGTCCATTCCGAAAAGTCCTGGATCACTGAAAACGGAGTCCGGATGCATCCTGGGCGTCCAAATTACCGAGGACTGCTCCTGCAGCCTGGACTGGATTCGAGATTTATTCGGGCTTTCACTTCTTGAGCTCATGTTTGGTGTTTGTATCTATGTTTGGGACCCAGGTACTCTGGTGACTGGGCCACTCATTCTTTGAGCCTTTTATATATATTTTGTAGCCCTTTATGTGTATATTTTCATGTATTTCCAGCATGTCCTCCTGCAAGTGATAAATCACCAAAACTTGTAGAACTCTGTTAGTTATAAGCCCTAACTCTAAGTTTGGTGATCATGTATGTTTATTTTATACAAGTGTTGGTGGTTAATGTTTATGATTTAAGGACCGCTAATAATCGGTCCATTTCAAATCATTGAACAGTGTGGGAAGGCAGCGTATCGTTTGCATCTACCTGAGCAATTGTCTCTTGTGCATAATGTGTTCCACGTATCCCAACTGAAGAAGTGTTTGCAAGTACCAGATAAAATTGTTGACATTGAAGGTGTTAGACTTGAACCTGATCTGACATGTGCCGAATATCCAGTCAGAATTCTTGATCGAAAAGATTGAGTTACACGTCAGCAAATAAGAAGGTTTTACAAAATCCAGTGGGATCAGCACTCTGAAGATGAAGCAACCTGGGAGTCTGAGCAATTCTTAAATGAGCATTTTCCAGAATTTCTTCCTTCCTTCTCCTAAGTCACGATTCGTTTCTAGGAATTGTGACTTTCCGAAAACATGAGACTTGTAATATGAAACCTTCTACCTCCCTTATGAAACCATGTAAGATGTATTTACTTGATACATTTCCTTTTCCATTACTTAACCCTAAGCTTTGAATCTCGGGACGAGATTCCTTTTAAGGGGGATGTAATGTAACACCTCTGGTGTTACGTTAACCTAAACCTGCTATGTCATCATAAGCATTGCATGAGCATTCATGATTAGAGAACCCTAACATGTGAAACTAAAATGAGTTTACCAAGTTTTAGGGTTTGTTTGAACTCTTTTGTATATCATGATGTACACCATTTAAAATTCACCTAAATGCTTAATTATGTTCATAAAAGTTATTAACCTAAAATCAACCTTGGTGTGTACAAGTGCTTGGTTAACCCCGACTCACACCCCCAAACATGTTTTTATAAGTCAATTATGCAAAAGGAAGAACTCAAGTTGAAATTCAAATTCAAATTCCAACCCTAGCTAGAAATGGCTAAGTGTTGAAGTTTGAATTTCATTTTCAATTTCTTGGAGCTAACTGTAATTAATTTTCTAAATAAAAGTTGCTAACCATTGGCACCATTTCAAAGTATAAACTTTATACTTTGAAAATGTGCTATTGGTTGGGTCCCAAGATTACCAATTGATCCCTAAACAATTGCCCAAAGTTTCAAATTGAAAATCCTTTTCAAAAACCCTGAAATTCAAAAGCCTTTTGCCCCTTTTCAATTGCATCCCAAAATATTTAAAATTTGGAAAAACTTCAAAAATACAGATTGAGCATCTTTTTTGAGCTCTACAAGTTTAGAAAATAAAGTTTTAAAAGTTTTTGAATAAAATTTGAAGTAATTTCAAAAGTTCTTTAAATTGGAAATTGTCCCCTTTTTGATATTTAAACTCCAATTCAAAAATTATTCAGTTTCATACAAAACTCAATGAAAGTTGTAGATCTTGGAAAATGGAACAACTTTTATTTTTAGAGATTTTCATCTTTTAGTCAAAATTTAAAAGTAATTTTGAAATCCTTAAGGTTAAGGTTTTTGCCCTCTTTTCAAATTTGAAATGTAATTTCAAAAATATTTGGAATCTGATGAAACTTGTTTAATGAAAGTTGTAGAGGATAAAATTTTGCACAATCTATATTTTTGGAAATTTTCAAGTGCAGATCAACTTTTGAGAGTAATTTTGGAAAAAGAAAGCAAAATATCCTCCTCACTACAGTGCTGAAACAGGGGGACACCTTGCCTACATGCCCATGCCGTGAGTCACCGCCGGCCGCCGTGGCATTCCTGCGACTTCCCTGGTTTTGCGTGTTGTCGACTAGATGGACCTCATCGTGAAGGCCCTGGCTTCCTCCTCGACCGATGCTTGGCTCTATAAATGCCTCGGCCGCCGTCGTCATCGATTTTTTCTTCTTCTTTCTCCTCACCGGCCGCCGTGATCTCCCCGACCAATTCATGCTCCACGTGCTTCCATCATTTTCTCCACCCTGACATCAGCTTCGCCATCTTCTTGCGCATCCACTGAGCCGGTTCTCGCCTTCCCTGGTCATCGGAATCGCCTGGACACCGCCGTCTTCTTCTTCTCCGGCTACCACCGCCGCCGTGAGTTTCCGCTCCTCGCCAGAACTCCTCCGTGCGCCTCAAGCTCAATCAGTTGTTTTCCTAGCTTCGCCTTGACTCACTGATCGTGGTCGACTTCTTCGTTTCCATAGTCGAGCACCAGAGCCACAGGAACATCGTCTGGTCGTCCTGTCCGCGCCGCCGAACATGCCTCACCATCGTCCTACCCTTCCTGGTCCATCTCCGTTCAATCCAGTGAGAGCATCGTGCTCGGGGTGAGCTACTTGATCGTTTCCGCCTTTCAATTGTTGCGCTACCGCCTTAACTCGAAGGGTTCGATGTTGCGCCGCCGCTCGCCGCCGTGCCGAGCCGCTGCGACCGCCGATACGCGTGCTCCGTTGACGAGTAGTAGCCGGGTAATAGCTTGTCGAGTTCGTCTCGGTGAGGGGAGTCCGTTTGTGTGACTGGTTTCATCGGAGGTGTCGGCGCGTTGACGGCCGGCCGCCGCCGTACGTCACCGCCGTTCTTCTGACAGAAGAAAGAGAGGGAAGAAGAAGGGACCGACAACGCGGGGCTGCGTTGTCGGCGTGTGAGAGAGGAGAGATGGCACGCGCTGGCAAGGCTTGTGGAGCAGGCCGCCTGGGCCGCTCGGGCCGCATACAATAAGCCCGGGAAAGGAGGAAAAAGTTTTTCTTTTTCTAAATTTATTTTCTAGGGCTGTTTTCATCTTTTTGTAATAAAATAATTTGGGCAGATAAAAACATAACAAAAAATATGTGTGTGATTCTTGAAATATGCTCTGTACAAGAAAAATGCTAACCCTGTGTTTTTAGCAAGTTTTGTTTATGTTAAAAATTGCACCTTTAATTAATAAATACAACTTCCATAATTTTTAATAATTAAAGTATGAGTCCAAAAATCATGAAACTTGTTTTGTGTGCTAATTAGATGATAGTGATCTTAATTATGAAGTTTGGTTAAGATTTGACTAATTTTTGTTTTATGCTTAATTAATACCTTATTTAATTAATGTTTAATTAGTTAATACCTTGATTAATTAGTGTTTAAGTAATCTCTAGTTAGCAAGTTAATTAATGGCTTTCAACAACTATAAAAATGGTTAATAAGATAGTAATTAATCTTCACTTACTATTAGGATTGCTTGATTTTGGGATTTAGTGATGACCCTAGGTCATTAACCCTAATGACCTTCGGTAGTTTATGTTGATTGTGTACCATTAGTCAGTCGTCGTCGATTCTAACTATGCTTCCTTAGTATAACTTTATCATGAAGAAAAGTTGTACTCAAGATAGACTAGTTGTTGTTGCATCATTATCGCATGATCTTTTTATTACTGCATTGTAATCATGCATCTCAATCATGTAGCTGTGCCGTTTGAGGAAGGAGTCGATCCGACTCCTGTTTCTGAAGAGTGTGGTCAGCGTGAAGAGACTGGGTCAGATTTCTGCGACTCCATAGCTGAGCCTCACTTCGTCGAGCCCCAAGGCAAGCCCTGGATGCATTTAACCCTTCCTTGAATTTTGAAAGTCTTTTATGATTTTATGTGATGAAATAATGCATTAGGTATAGGAGTTGAGTGATAACCTATCTGATGCATTTACCATACCTTGATATATTATCCTGTATACCTGTTTTGATTTGGAAAATGCTTAGCCCTGCTAATAGCATAGGTTTTAAGAAATGTTTCCAAAAGTGTGATAACAGTACCCCTTTTGAGAAAGTGATAAAAAACTGATGTTCCTTGTTGGTATCCTTCACTTTGATTGGGTCAAGGATACGCAATAAGAACATGATAAGTAAATCGAGACATCGGTGGAGTGACTTGCACCAGGATGGGCTAGTGCCCTAGTGTAGTGTCATCCACTTGTGTTGTTTAAGCACCGTTCGTTGTCATGGCCCTTGGATCATGAGGTTATTGGATAGTACTAGTCGCATGCTAATGGCGGTAAGCTCCACTCGGACTACCCATAACGAGAACAGACAAGTAGCGTGTACCCATCCTACGGGGCGCACCGTGGAAGGGGACCGTGGCGTAGGGCGGTGGTGTACTGTACACCCGTTCTGGTGTGGAGAAATCTGAGCGTGAGTTGATGTATGCAAGATGGTCAATCCTGCATACATCGTGTGGCTAGGAAGCCCCAGCTGGGTATATAAAGCGATTCGAATCGTTGTTACTCCACGATATGGGAGACTTGATCCTTGCACCAGCATCGTAGTAATAATGAAAGCTGATGGAAAGTTTTGAATTCGTTACATGGTTGACAAGTGATTGATGTCGTAAGGATTGGCTTAGCCTCTTTTTGCAAAAGATGTCTTTTGATCTTGCTAAAGCCTCACCTTGATCCTACTAGCCAGCATTCCTGAGTCTTCTCCCTAATTTTTAGATGGGTAAGTCTTGCAGAGTACTTTTGGTACTCAGGGTTTGTTAAATCCCCGTTGCAGGTGAACCAGGTGAACAAGTGTGCTACGGCCCTTGTTGCATGATGGTTATCGAGGAAGGATCCGATGAGGAATAGGTTGTGTGGCCTTTGGGCAAGGCACTTTTGTTGAGTGGTTGTAATAAAGTTAAGTAATGGTACTTCCGCTATTATGTAATAATGATACTCTGGTTGGTATAAGTTTTGCAAATGAGTTGTAAATTACATTATTATAAGTCTTCCGCTACTCGGTATTTGGTATGAAAACTATTGTAATACTGTGATGTCTCTGTAAGTATCGATCCTGGAGGAATCGTGGTTTATCGGGGTTTTACCCGACGGAACATTTTAAGTTATATGGTGTACAAGCATAACCGACGGAGGTCTTAGGGACAATGTCGGTGCTTGTGGGCCATATAATTTAAAAAGGTTCTGCCACACCTCTACCAAAAGGTAATTTGGTAAGTTATCCTACTAACAACTAATATGATAATAATAATAATAATAATAATAATAGAAACATTCCCCGACCTTTGTAAACAAAAATTTGGTTTGAAAAATATTGATCGTGCCAACATATTTTCATAAGCTTTCTATCTGTAAGCATAGTGCTTAGCCTAGAAAGTTTACCTTGATTAAACTTGGCAATTGTCTAGATTTGATCATTGAACCAAATTTAAGGTTTACAAGGGATCATGGAAACTAACCATATTATAAATAAAATCTGACCCAAAAAGTTTTTACAAGCATGCTTTGGTTTGAAATATGATTCTGTGATCAATCATATCTTCATAAACTTCTTATGTAAGCGGGGGGAGCTTAAATACTAAGTTTACCTTGGTCAAACTTAAAATTTTTTTTGACCACTGAACCTAAAACATGTCTAGTACAAACCTTTTGAGAGAGATTTGTTTCACTAACATACAGGTTTCAAGCCAGCTTGGGGAGAACCCCGCAAAGGTAACTTGTATCCTGCATTTGCATATTTAATCTCTGAATATTTCTTCTTTTCGCTGCATATGCATACTTGATTTTAGTTTTTCCATAAAAAACCAAAAATATGAATTACACTCCAAATATGCGAAATATGCTATGCATAGTTTTCCCTTGTTGAAATAATGAATAGTTGCTCTGTTTTATGATTCATCTGCGCCTAGTTTATGACTTAGTTTTCTTGGAGATCTAAGTTTATTGGTTTAAAATGTTCACCCTAGAAACTTGAAAACTTAGTGGGATGCATAGAACTTGATCTAGTCTAAGGATGGTATGAAGCTTGATCTAGTATGACTGAGAATTTGTTATAATCTTGCTCTAAGAAAAGCTTGAATACCAGAGTTTAAAAATTATAAATAATAAAAACCAAAGTTCTCTTGATAAGATCTAAGTAGATTACTTTGTTATGCACCCATGATCAGAACCCATACAAAAAATAAAAAAAAAACTTTGTGCTCTCTGTGTATCGATTCTCTCTTAGAAGTTAAAAGAGAGTGTGGGCTATAAAAATGAAAAGATGCCATGCCAAAGAAGCATAAGCCAATAAAAGATGCCATACCAAAAGGGTATATGCCAAAAAAAAGAGAGAATAAAACAAGAGGTGCAAAGACACCCGCCCGAGTGAAAAAAATAGGTACAAAAAGTACCCACCAGGGAGATAGCCCCCACTTCTCGAAAAGACAAAAAAGAGAGAGTCATACATAAGAGTTCAAAAGAAAATAAAAACCATATAATAATGTACCCTCCGATCAAAGTGTATAGCTTAGTAATTTGCTATGATCTAATCATTTGAACCTTGCTCTTCATATAAAAACATAAACTCTGGGAAGAAAGCAATTCAAAAGAGTAGATTGCATACAAGTTCTATGTCTACCTTTCTTGCTAAAATGCCAACCTAAAACAAAGTGATAGCTAGAAGCCCCACAAGTGACAAGTGTAAAAGGATGAATATGGAAATACCAATTTATTTAGATCAAGAAAGAAAACTTTGTTATAATCCTAGCACTTGTGAAACATTGTACTATCTTTCAGGGTATGCGATGAAGGCAATCTTGAAAATTGCGTCCAAATTCTTGGTACGACCAAGGTCCATGGTTTACCTGCGAAGGGAAGGCAACGAGCCCTCGGATCCATGCGACCGGATCTGTGAACTAGATGGACTAGCTACCAGGAGGATGGCGTTGATCGCATTCGATCCATCTCTGACCCTGCGAACAAGGTCCGGGGCGCCCTTTGGTGGACAAGGCGCATGTCGAGAGCCAGCCGATGCGTGAATCGTGAGCGCAGCCTGGCCTTCCGCCTTCTCACGCTGGGATAATGATACGGAGCCACCGAGGCCCCCGTCCCGTCCCATCAACATTCCCACGATTCAAACTCCGCCATCATTACGACGGGCGAACCGTCCCACGACGGGCTAAAACCGACGCACTAACACCACTACCCCGAGGCATGCGCTTCATTCTCTGCAAACGTGTCCCACGTCCTAGAGACTCAGGGGCTACACCTAGCGGGTACGCTCGCGTGCACCCACCGAAGAAATCGGGACGACCCTTCGTCTTCAAGTCCCTGTAGGTGTGGGACCACACCTGCAAGGACTCGGGGCTACTGTTGGGGGCCAAACAACCGGCCTGTCAAGCCCCCGGCTTAGGAAGCGGAGCAGGCCGCTATTAGCGCCACATCCGGCCCACCGAGAGGACCGGACTTAGCAAGCCGCCACCCCAACTCACGACAGGAGCCTTACTGACCAAGGTGGAAGGCCCACGAACGGGCCGCGCCACGCAGCCCCGAACGCGGAGGTCGGAGCCACGATCCCCGGGCGCGGCGCGCATGACCCCGGACCGAACTAGAGGGCCCTCGGGGTGGAGACCGGGGCGCCGTGGCTCGCACGACCCCCTCCGCGCGCGCCTTCGCTTGAAGCAACCCAGGCCTGCGCCCCCACGCACGGGCAACAGCCCTGTAGCCTGCACGACGGGTCAGTGTGCGTTCGCTCCGCCCGTGCCTCGCGGTAGGCATGGGTGGGAGTGCCTTGATGGCACCGTTAGTCAGCGCAGGGCGTGGCTCGCCATCTAATCGCCCTAATGGCCTGACAGTCCGGACGACCCGTCCGTCACGACCAACGACCGTGCCGTACGACGACATTAAGCCCGGAACAATACGATACGATTTCTAATCAACTGTTCAACCCCTCTGTCTACTGTGAAGGCATGGGCAGACACTCCGGCGATACGACCACACCGGCGATCGCTTCAGATCAGCACATACGACATAAGGAGGAAGGACGCCCTGACCCCGTGAAGGCGTAAGAGCCACTCCACCACTGTTCTTTTTTCTTTCTTCTTTTCTTTCTTTACACGACACACCCATTCCTCCCCGAGGAGACCTTGTAAGGCTGCCCCTCCCTTCATCTATAAAAGGGAGGGCGAGCCACAAACTTAGACATCTCCAACCGACTCACATCTAATAGACACGCACACACTCCACCCTTGCCACGATATTGGCACCACGCACAACCACAGAGACTTGGGAACCCCTCCCTCTCTCGAACCGTTTGTATCCCCTACTATGAACCGCCGCTAAGTAACACAACCCCTTCGAACTAGACGTAGGGCCTCTCGCCCGAACCAGTATACACCCATGTGTCCTCTTAGCAAACCATCCGGGCATAAACGCGCATCTATAAATTTACTAGTTGGTGCTTTTACAAAACACTGACATCATGAGTGAGAAGAAGGCTCCTCCAGTAGCAGCATCTATGTGAGCTTTGGATATAGAGTTAGCCCATCATAGATCTGAAGAATGATCTAATTTTCCATCCTGTAGTGTGGGTGTTGACGGTGGATAGCGTCAACATTTTATATATCAAAAGGCATGAAACACACATCAATATCTAGAAAGCTAGGGGTTTTCAGAGATTAATCCAAAAAACACCGTAAAAGGGGCATAACTACAAATCTACACCACGGAATTATCTGAAACTCAGGAATACGCCAAACTACTCTAGAAGGATCCAGAAGACACTAGAGCGAAGGAGAGGCGAAGCCACCTCCAGGTGGGGCCAGTCGGCCCCACCTGCCAGGCCGGCCGGCCTCCCATGAGGGGAATTCTCTCCCCCTTCTGGAATGTTCCTCCATCGCCTTCAAGGATCAATCTCAGCCCTATGTGAAGTCGGTTTGATCAAACGGCTGTCGTGCATCCCACCAGGCTATATAAGCGGAGCCAGACCTCCCCCTGGAAACCCTAGAATCCATTCTAATTCATTCAATACCTCATTCAAGTCATTTAGGGTAGAGCCAGTTGAAGATCAAGTCATCTAGAGCTTCAAGTTCTAGTTTCTCATAGCCTTCTAGTTCATAGTTTAGCATAGCTAGATCCAGATTAGAGGAAGTCAAGGCATGTTAATCAGTCTTGGATTCCAAAAGTTGTCAAGAAGAGAAGAGTCTGGTACAGTTCTTAAGCTTTTCTTTCTTATTGTATTATCTGTGTTCATATGATGTTTACTAGCAACATTGTTCTTCATCTTAGTTTAATTATTATGTTCATTGTCTACTTCAATACATCTAGTTTAGTTGATTTGCTATTATATTCATGCACTGGTTCGTATAGCACTCATCTAGTTGATCATATGGTGAGTGGTAGGCAATATATAGACATGATGTCTAGATTCTTAGCTTATCTGCGGATATTCCCAGTTGTGCCAGGTAGTAAGGTAGATCGTGGGTGTGACAGACCCATTGAGTCCTTTGTAGGCCTTCCCCTGTACGGTGGATTGGTAGAGTGGGATTGTCAGGTTGAGAGGAGGTTCCTGTACTCATCTTTTCCTGTACATTGCTCCCATGTGTTTGGGAACTATGGTAGTATAACTTGACCTTGATTACTAGATGTACTTACACTAGTTGACGTAGCTTTGATATATAGTTAAATACATAGGAGTTATTTCTCTATTACTTGATTAGACAACGCTGACATGATTAGAGTGCTATGATGGATTAGTATCATTAGGAGATGACTGATTAATGGCTCATTATCATTATTATCTTTATTATCATTATCTTATTTATCTTGTGACTTACCCCTGTTATGAGTAGAGGGTATGACATTGGTTACATCGTCTATTCAATGCATATACAATACATGTTATCAATACTATGAAGTAGCCTCTTAGCAATGCCTTCCCAGTGGTAGAATATAAATGACAACCTGGTAATACTCTAGGTAAAATGCTACAATGGTATAATTATCTTTCCACTTGCAAAATCATTCTTAATTTACATTTATTTTTATTTATTTCTGCCTAGTCACATAAAATGATAAGATTTAGTACCAATATTTATTCCTAGCTTTACAATTGGGGATGACAACCTAGTTTCATAGTTAGGAGTAAGGGTCAAAAGGCTAGTGGCTAGTTGTTAAAGGCAAGTTAATTAGTACCAACATTTCTAGTGTCATTGCGTGGGATAGAGAATTGAGATTTATTGCAGTGATGTTAGAAATACCAACAGTGGGTAGGGAAGGATGTATTCTTGCAGCCTCTCCTACGCCTCAGGGATAGATTCAGATGCTAACAGCTAGAAGTTTGAAATTCTCGCCTGCAGGATGTGGATTTTTTTCCATGGGGAAGAACTTCATGAGGAACACCATTTACTCATGTGTTGGCAGCTTTCTGGTCTTTGTAGAACCACTATTTTGCCTTTTCCACCAGGAAGAAGGGAAAAAGATAGAGTTTGATGATCTTGAGTTCAACATCCATCATAACGATGGTGTTGTATAGCTTCAGGAAGTGTTGGAGATGTATGTTCATGCCCTCTTTAGGCACACCTTGGAATGGGATTGCCTGCACCATCGTGGTTGGCCCAATCTTGAAATCGAAGTTCATGTTGCCAGTGCTGACAATGGGCCCAATAGGCACATTGGTAACAAAGGAAACAGAGAACTCATGAAGTGTCTTCTGGGCCATCGAGTTCAGTGCAGATGGTGCTGGGTTGACGGGTTCAGTTGCCGATAGAGTGTTAAAGAGAGGAATGATATGGAGTTGAGCTGTCCTTCAGAGTGACTCTGGATTCTTAATGAAGTTGTCAGCAAGTCGAACTTCATCAAACACTATCCTGTTTTCATCCACAACAGAAAAACAAAAAGAGTTATCCTACACAAGCAGTGGTTACTATGCAAACATATTATCATGAATATGTTCTAATAGATCCTTTTAACCTAGTGCCTTCTCCGGCAACGGCGCTAGAAATGCTTGTTGATGTTTCTTAACGTCACTGCTAGTTTTACTCTCTCAGTAACAGTGCCAGAAATGCTTGTTGTCATTCTTAGTATTATTACTAGGATTGTATCCCTAGCAATGGAACCAAGAAATGTCTCACTGGTAGTTCTGAACGTTTATAGAACAAGTCCACAAGCGCACGGAATTACTGTTGTAGCATTTCACCAGAAAGTATTCAGGGTATCATATTTTTCCAAGAGAAGGCACAGGTATAAAAGACTCTATCAGGTACATGAGCAAGATAACATGTTGTATAGTATACCAAAGTTTATAGCAAGAGTAAATCATGATAGATTTTTGGATAGTGTGACTGACACAGAAGCCAATTTCAGAAATAAGAGATAAAGAATAAAGAATAAATAAATAAAGAATAAAACCTAAATTGGAGCTGGCATTCTAGTGTACATAAAGGTAGAGTGGTGAAGATAGAGATGGATTCCTATAGCTTCACAATCTAAAGGTAGACAAACTATACTTCTACTTGTTTACTTCGAGCACCGGAGCGCACCTATTCTGCTAGGCGATGCCGGCCTGGACTCTATGCTGTATCCGAACATGGGGGAGTGCAAGGGACGGACAGGGCTGTCACCACCTGCCGCCTACCCCTCTATCGGAGGATACGACGCAAACGAAGGTAGCCTCTAGCTTAGACACTACGTCGTCTATGCTATCGACTACTACTCTAGCACTGTACAGGGTGATCCGTCTTGATCAGGGACCCTCTACTAGAGCATCTGCCATGGGGACGGACGACGAACCCGCAAACAAGTCTAGGTAAAGCTTATCTAATCAGAACACATAGAAAACCATAACAACTATGAACACCTATTTGGCTAAGATCCCGTTAATGTACCAAGGACATGCTCGAGAGACAAACGGAGAAAGACCGACAAAGATGGTTCCTCAACTTTCCCTCACACCTCTTCCTACTCCACTCTAAGTAGCTAACTAAGATATGAACCCTAAAAGTGATGTTCTCTACCCCTAAGGATAGTATCACTAGTACAGAAAAGCTCATCACTGGCGGTGGTAAACACCTCACCACCGGGCGGATCTCGAGCCGCCATTGAGAAAGGCCAGTAGAAATGGAACATTTCCACCGGTGGTTGCTTCGAAACCGCCGGTGGAAATGCGATTTCTACCGAAGGTTGGTTAAGTCAACCGCCCGTGGAAATGTGATTTCTACCGGGCGGTTCACTTCCCCAACCGCCAAGAATGATTTCCACCGGCGGTTGTCAAGGTGCAACCGCCAAATGGAAAGATTCCCGCCATTTTTTGAAATTCAAATGAAAACCTATTTATTTATATTGAAACTTATGATAACATGTAATGAAATTCTATCATACATTTATATACATCAATAAAAATCCATTTACATTAAAATTACATTATATCGCACATACATACTTCAATAGAAATCCATGTACATCACATATGTATCATACATATATACACATCTAAAGTTTTCTCTTTTTTCAAATTAGAAAGTTTTAATAATCGTCTCAACTAAGATTGAGACGCCTAATATCGCTTAGCGCTCTATATTCCGGTTTTCCTAATTCACTGCTCGGATCGTGGTATTTTCCTTCGGGTGGGATGGCTTCTTTCATGATGAATGAGCGAGATCCTCAACTATGGTGTATAATGCTTTTTCATCAAAATTGGTTGTCGGATCTTCTGCATAGGCCTGAAAAAGAAAGTATGTTTATAATTCAACATTATATATTTTCACTTGGTAACAAATATTAATAGGATTAGTGACAAAACTTATAAATGACGGCTACTTATACCTTATCAGGGTTTCGATGTATCGTCCATTGTCTCTCATAAACTCACAGACGTAGAACCCATAGTAGCATTCCCGGTGGTGGTTGCTTGTGGCACTATAATGGACAAGTGTATATTGAGTTTCTAAAATGTACTATGTATTAATTGTACATGTATGATATGCACTTATAAATTAACATACCGGCCAGCTATGAAGTATATCCATTGGCTGTCCTTGTTTAGAAAGGTCATATGGACCTTTCTAAATCTTATAATACCTATATGCCCTGTGTTCTCGAATAGAATCACCTAGTTATTATGCAACTCTTATAGATAAAACAAAGCATGCATATATATAGGCTTACCGTTCTAAGATTGTCAAGAATGGTGCATAAGCTTTAGTTGAGTAATGCGTGGAGTCTAGTACCAGTGTCCTTCCTTCCCTAGGATAAATTAAAAAACAGATCCAGTGGTCCCAGCAGGATCAAATTTGTGATGAGGCATGTGTCATGAAATTCTTAACTTGATGTATGTAAACTCACACTTACCTAAAATTGTAGGGGGCCACTATGCAATGCATTTTTTTGAATTTTAGCATTGCTTCTCCTATGTAGAGGGAGTATTTGGCTTCAAATTTCTTTTTTAGATCTGCTTTTTTCACCTTAGCCTCTTCAGGTGTTAAGCCCTTCAAATCATCATGGCCATCACCGATTGAACGTGTGTTTGCTCCTCGCATATTTTCATTGGGCTGAGATACCCGATCCTTTTTTCTTCTTCATATGTCTGATCTGGACCATAACGCATCTCTTCCCCATCATATTGCATTCTGCAAGGCGCACAGGTATTTGTTAGAGTAAGAAATAAAAGCATGTCTGTTGATTTGGTTCACCTCAATGATAGTAACATGTGTATTTGTTAGTCACACTTACAATGCAAACACCGTCATGAGCTGTACGTCAAGCCTCTAGAGGTTCATCATTAGCCACAAGTCCTCGAGGATGACCATAGCCTTTTCTCGGCCAGATGCAAAAGCATTTGCTGGTATACAAATGTTGATCGCCGAGATCCCAGCAGCAGATGCTCTCATATACCAATCGTGCATCCTTTTGATCCCTGCTAGGATTTGTTTAAGTTTGTCCCAGCTGAGAAGAGGCCTGCCATGGATATATTGAGTCGGGACATTCTGGTAATCATCCCACGTTGGCTTCTTTACCTCTATGATCTTCGTATTATGCTCTTTGCCGAACTCCGAGGATTGTGATGCTGACTTCTCATGCTCGACCAAGTCAACGATACGTGCTTGCTGAGACATTACAATTCCTGATAAAAACCTCACCGTGCCAGCACTTTTCTTCTTTGGCTCGAATGGCGAAACCAATTTGGGTACCAGAACTTCTTTGGTACGGGTTTCTTCTTCTTTGGCTTTGGTGGCGGCGTTGGTGTTGGAGTTGTTTTCGGCAGCTTTTCCATTACTGGTGGGGAAGCAGGGAAGTGGAGTGGCGATGATGGTGGTCGGACAGGTGAGTTAGGAGGAGGATCATGTGCTGAGGGTGAGTTTTGAGGATCAGGAAGTGACGATTCCTGAGTTCCTAGGAGGCCTTCAGAGGATGGCAGTGGTTGAGTCAACTGAACATCTCATCGAAGCCAAAGAATAAAATTATTAATAGCTTGCCCGAGTGTCTTGATACCCTCAGGACCAGGGATTTCTAGCATGTCGTCCTCATATCCTTGGACGACCGTTGACACTTCAACCCTACAATACTCTTCTAGAATTTCTTTATGGTGGTAGTCACAGCCAGGGATTGCAAAGCCTTTGGCTACTTCCCTGGTACAAACATTCTTTATTCCATATCTGATGAGTAGTTTACAAGGTGTTGGTGCAACTATATCATCCACTGGGTAGTGCTCCTTGGTTGCCGTAGACGCAACACTACTTGGAAGAATTGGACCTTGGGTGGAGACCACCATCTGTTGATCGGGTTGTGTTGCGACCCGTGGCATCTGTGGAGGCTGTGCACTCATCTGTTGAACAGACATTCACTCGCTAATTACTGAATAAACTCGGGATCTAGATTTGATAGCATGTTGGACATGATTACTTTGACTTGTTTCTTCGCCTCTTCCTCAATGACGTCCCTCATTGCTTCCTTGTATCGGTCGTGTTTCGTGTACATTTCAGCCCACTCATCCCCGAATCCTTCTTTCCACCCCAGCCTTGACGAGACGCCTCGTACACGTTCTAGATGCTCGGGGTTTCCCAGACCAACACTTAAGATGTCTTTTTCCCTTTTTCTCTTGAATTTTCCTTCTCTCTCTTTGCGTGCAGTTTCAAACATCTTCTGTGCTGGCTCTTGGATTTCATCAGGGACTCTAGCGCCAGTCTCTTCTTGTTTTGCTTTTCTTGCATAGAGCCAATTCGCGCTTCTTTCATCAAGCATTTCAGATTGCACCGGTTCTCCTTTCTTCTTCCTCTCGGCCTCCTCTGCCCGCCATTTTAGAATATGAGCCTTGTAGCCACCTGAGCCAAGATGGTGGTGGTACTTGTTCCTCTTTGCTAGTTCAGAGTTAGCTTCACTCTTTTTCTGGAAGTCAGGATCATTCCTCTGCAATTTGAAAATCTCCCACTGGGCAGGTGTAATCTTAAAGTACCTTTTTGTCGGGTCCTTGTTCATCTTGGTATACTTGGTATTAAGTTCCCACCTAAAATTTCGGAACGAGATTGCACACTGCCTGAATGCATACTGCCGGACGAAGTCTTCTGATCCTGGCAAGAAAAGGAACCACTCCTGCAACCGCCTCCGCACAATTGTCTTTGTATTATCTGGCACATCATTCCATGTGCATTTTGTGATGTCAATCTCATCCCTAACTAAGAAGTCAATTGCGTTCCGAAACTTGGCTGGCACCTCTTCAGGTGCTAGAGGCTCTCCTTTCATGTTGACATCGGTGACCCTATATGTTTTTTCTGGCCACTTGTTTGTTCCTCTCTAACCTCGTTTCCAATCACTCTGTTTCCTTGTCCTTTTCTTTGAGGTGGTTGTCTCGGTTGTTACTGGTGGTGCGTCACTTGGCACGTCTTCTTGTTCTTCCTCCTCAGCTAAACCCATCATTCGAGACAATACCTCCTGTGTCCATTTGAATAAGTACTACATAAAGTCCTCCATAACTTAGTACATATAGATATGAATGTGTAATGTACTATCTTTACCTCATCAAGTGTTGGATCATAGTCTGGGTCATTCCGCTCCAGACGACGAGTCCTATCCGGGCTAGGATGCGGATCACTTGGACTATGGTATCCTTCGGAATCTCCCTGGTTGCTATGGCTTGGAGAACTTATCGACACTAAATGCATGTAGAGAATACAAAACCCTAAGTATAACCCTAATTAGAAAACCCTAAGTATAAAACTGTCGGTGTCAAGAATGAACACCAACAAGTAATTGAAAAGAGAGCGCACTTATCCTCTGGATGGTTTTTCAAGTGGACACAACGATGTACAATACTGGTTCGGGCAAATCACCCTACGTCCAGTGAGAGCGAGGCCATGTTACTCAGGAGCTTGTATGGGGCAGTACAAGAGGGGTCGAGAGAGGGAGAGTCTCCCAAGTCTCTGTGTGAATCTAGGTTCGGGTTGAACTTATTTTGTATGTGGAGTTAGATTGGGTGATAGTCACACACGTGCTCCATTGCCCAAGTCCTCCCTTTTATAGTTTGAAGGGAGACTCACAGGGAAGGGCAAGCCCGTGTAGGAACCGAGGAAGCGTGGTGAGTAAGGACTTGACCTTTCGGACATGTGTCGAAGGCACTATGGTTGATGTCGCCTTTTCCCTCATGGGTCTCCTCCTTGGCGTCGTAGCCCTTTAGGTGTTCAGGGCTATACCTGAGGACACCGGGGTAGCATATTTGACGATGGACACCGTGGGTCAAAGCTCCAGGTGTAAGGGCGTAGCCTGCACCGATACCGGACGTGCAGGGTTGATTCCTGATGCTCCCGGTCTCTTCTGCAAAAAGCGGTTTGAACGGCCGCCGCTAAGGTACGTCGGCCACGGTGTTGGTACGAGCAGTGCTTCCTTCCCCGTGCTCCCAGTTCCATCAAGATGATCGGCCGAGGGGAGGTACGCAGCTCGGCGTCCCTGGCGGAGATGCCTACACGGGGCCACCGCTCGTACCAGCACGGATGGCATGTGGGGCCAGTGCCGTATTTGTCAGGTTAGGGGCGTGGGTGCAACGCAAGACCCATGGGTTACTTGGGGGTCCCGTTTCCCACTGTTCAGATGCGAGGGTGACGGTGCGTCCTCGTGCCTACCACAGAACAGTGCAGATTCCATCGTACGCTACGTGCGTACAATGGTCCCGCACAGTACGCCTTAGCCTTTGTTCACAGGGCAAGGTTGACCTCTGACCCCCCTTGGTGGGTGGGGGTCAGGCAGATCGGAGATTGCCTGGAGGGTCGAACTCCGGGTGGTGGCTTAATTCCGTGGGCCTTGGGAGGCCTCGGTTTTATGGCCGGTTAGTCGTTCCTGGGCCAGGTACGTACTTAGCCCCAGGCTCTCGTGGGCAGGCTGCAAGTGCGCCAATCCTGGCCTGGCAATTTTGTTTTTTAAGAGCCGTTTTAACCAGGCCCTTAGAGGGCCGTGGTTTTGACCCTCGACAGTAGCCCCCGAGCACGGAGTGGAACTTGAGGGCCCTCTTCGTGCTGAGCCGTTCGTTGAAGGAATAGTAGAGGGTCGTTCTCGAGAGTCGGTCCAGGGGTTGCGCGCGAGCGCACCCACCGGGTGTAGCCCCCGAGCCTTCTGTAGGAGTGGCATACTCCTACAGAGGCTCAAACCGTATCTCGTGGACCCTTCTAAGAATGTAGATGAGTCAATCCAGGGTCACCACAATGATTATGTATGGGTACACGCATCAGCCTCAGCCCCCGAGCCCTTACTGATTTTTCTTGTTTGCTGCAGGGGCGTTTCGGTCTTTGCACGTCCTGTTTTGGCGCCTGAGGCGGTGGAGTCCAGAGGCTTCGCGGCAGACGGTGAGAACCGCCTCAGGGCGCACGATGCGGCGATTTCTCTTTCGCCGCCTCGCCGCTAATGCCGTGAATTGAGTAGTGGGCGACGTGGAATGCCAAGGGGCATTTTTTCAGATCCAGTCCGGGCGTCGGCCGCCTATAAAAGGGAGGCGTGGGATGAGCGAAGTCACTCATCCTTCTCCTCGCCTCTGTTCTGAACTCCGGCCACTAGCTTCTTCTCGTATCCACTCTTCTTCCTTGCAAGTAGCAGAGTGAGATGGACCACGAAAAGCGTCCGGCAGAGGGCTCGTCGGAGGAGGCACCTCGGGGCCGCCGTCGCATTCCGGGGTGAGTCCAATGTGACTAGTTAAAAAGAGGGTTTTTTGCTTCAATCCAAGCTTTGATCAAAGAGGAGTTTCTTGATTAATCTCGGATCTTTGTTCTTGCAGGGTGCTCTCCTCCGTACCCATTCCCCGCCACCTCCTCTCTCGCGGAGGCGCCGGCCGCTGGGTGGGGGGCCGGGGGAAGGCGCCGGAGCCGAGGCCGGAGCTGGGTCCGCGGCCGAGCTCTAGGCCCGCCTCAACGCGGTTCTTGTCGTGCTTACGCCCGCGGAAGAGGAGGCGGACAACGCCCGGGCCAACCTGGAGGACGCCGATAGGCACGTGGCGGAGCTAGAGGCCGAGCTCTAGGCCGTGCGCCCGGCGGCCGAGGCCATTGTGGCCTATGTTCGGGCTCCCTGGCACCACTGTCGGAGCGGCTGAACCGTGTGCTCGGTCGCATCCGTGACCTGGTGTCCCACGGTGTCCGCCATGGGGCGGCATCCGCGGCCGGCGGTGGCGCATCGCCGCTCTCGGGTAGACCTCCGGACTACATCGAGCTCCCGAGGGCGATGCGCATCGGGGACCTGGAGCACTTAGTGCGCCAGTACCTCGACGCCGCCGATGCTGTCGTGAAGGAGGTGCCGGCGGATGAGGTGATCCGCGATGTGCCACGAGGCGCCGCGGGCCTCTCGGCCAGCGTGGCCTCGCCCGCGGTGCCCAACCCGGGTCGGCGCCCCATGGGTTGATCTCCATGGTCTTCCTAGAGGACATGTAGCCAGACGTGCGGGAATCCCTGCGCGCCTAGGCATCATTCTCCGGGCTGATCTCCATGGTGCTCCACCGTCGCTGGCGCCGGTGGTAGCCGCAGGTTAGGAGAGCCACACGGAGGGCTTTTTGTATAGTGCCGCCAAGGCGGCTTTTTGTGCTTCAGGGCGCCAGTTTGGCGTTCTTTAACATTAATCTGTAATTGGCATTATGAGAAATGCTCACTCTAGTTTTGCATCTGAATCTGTTGCTTGCGCTTCCAACGTTTAGCTGATCTTGGCGGCGTTCGTGCCGTTTGGACGAGTAGGCAGTGTTCGTGCTTCCGTTAGGGTTTTCTAGCTCCTTGTAAAGACGGAGGGTCGGACCTGATCAGGGTTTCTTTTTGCGGAGGGTCCAGAAACGGACAAAACGCCTCCAGTTCCTCCTCTGACCCTGGCAATCATCATCACGGCTACCCACTACAGTCTAATTCGTAGGCTAGCCGCCACGCCTCCCGCATGGTCAATGCGGAGCCCAAGATTGCTCAGGCGCCCAGTTAATGACGGGCCGCACAGTGCCTTGATGTGACGGGAAACCGTCAAGACGCAAATACTGGTCGATCCCATACGCCAATCGGGGCCGAGACGTGGAGTTAAGGCGAGTGGGGAGCGTGCACACGGCTCCCTGTTCCTTGGTGGGCCCAGGCCACACCACCCACGATTCGGAGCGCAACCGAACGGGCGGATTTCTCCTTTAAAAGCGCCTGGTGGAAGGAAAGAGGGGCTTCTCGCCGCACTCGTGCCCTCAGCCCTAAGCCAAAAAGCAGAGCTCGCTTGCCTCCTCTTGCTCCTCTGCGCTTCCGCCGCCGCCGCCGCCGCTGCCATTAGCAATCTTCCTCATCTTCTCCAGCGGCCTTCTACAACTTGTGATGGCCAGTGGAGATGCGTTCCCGTGGCCGCGCAGCAGCGTGACGGTGCCGGAGATGGAGCGCCTCGTGGCGGAGGGCGTTTTGCCCCGTTGATGGAACCGAAGAAATGGATCGTGCCGCTTGAGGACGACACCCCGATGCCGCCGATGGGGTACGCCGTCTCATTCACGGCCTTCCATGAGCGGGGACTAGGTTTCCCTGTTCATGACTTTGTGCATGGGATCCTCCTCCACTACCACGTCGAGTCCACCACCTAAATCCGAACGGGATTCTGCACATGGCGGTGTTCATTGCCCTATGTGAAGGGTATTTTGGGATCCCCCTGCACTACGGCCTCTAGAAGTACTTCTTCGCCGTGCAAATTCAAAAGCGGTGGGCGAAGGACGGGCTGCCGGAGCGTGCTCTTCCCGCGGGATGCGCCGGCATTGCTCTCCGTGGGGAGCGCGTGAGGGGGTACGTGGACCTGAAGATGTCCACGTCGAACCGCGGATGGCACTCGGGGTGGTTCTATCTCAAGAACTCCGAGGCGGCACCGCTCCAAGACTTCTCCAGCGTGATGTTCACAAAACGTCCACGAGAGTGGAGTCATGGGGTGAACGACAAGGAGATCGAGAGGCTCGAGAACCACCTGAAGGCCATCAGGATGCTGCAGGGTCGCGGCCTTATCGGGGCGGGCATAGTGGATGCCTGGCTCCGGCGAGGGGTGGCGCCGCTCATGTCCCGCCGCCTCCGGCTATGGGAGATGACGCCCGGCATGGACACTACTGACACCTTGCTCCGGGGCGGCCCGCTTTCGGCCGCTGCGGCTACGAGGCGTCTCCGGAACCTGCTGGTGGCTCCGAAAGACGCCACTGGCGCACGGATTCCCTTGGAATCGCCCGTGCCGGGCCAGCCCCCGATGAAGCCAGATGACGGCTCTGTGGAGTTTGTAAGTGTGTGGTTGTTTGAATCCTCTCCCCTTCTTTTGTCCCCTCTGAATCTTTTCTAAATTGTTTTCGCCTTTACAGCCTTCGGATCTCCCCCTGAAGGAGGATCCGGTGCCTCTTCCCCGCACGGTGGCGCAGCGGGCAGTGGACGTGGCCAGTTCCGAGGCTCGCCATGCCTAGAAGGAGAGGCGTAAGGCGAGGAGAGCAGAGAACCGCCTAAGGGAGGAGCGAGACTTGACCCCCCTTACCGACTCGGACGAGGAGTAGTTCAGTGTCCGGTCCGACGGGTCCATGCAGGGCTTCGTCGACCCGTCCCTGGAGGGCGAGAACAGCGTGGCTGGCTGCTCGAGGGCCTCTGCCCCTGGCAACGGTGAAGGAGAGAAGGGGGAGGAGAAGGAGAGGGAGAAGGAGAAGGAGGGGCCCATGGATGACCCCATGGTTCTCGACGAGATGGCCCGCACCGTGGGGGCCGTGCTCGTGGTGGGGTCCCAGGGTCCCACCTTAGAGCCGCTGAGCCAAGCCGTGGCTCCCAAGAGGGAGGGGTCGGTTCGCCCAGACCCTGAGGTTGCCGCGCCCGTGGCCTCCGACAAAGAGGGGTCGGCTCATCCCGACCCCACCGTTGTCGCGCCCACTGCCTCTGGGGGCGTGGTCGGTGAAGGTGCGCAACCTGCTGCGAGCGGAACGGGTTCAGCCTCGATGGCTGAATGAGAGGTTGGGGGAAAGGGGAAGCGCCCCTTTGTGGACACTACGAAGTCGGCGTCGATGGGGCCAGCTCCCAAGATGCCACGCTCTGCGCCCAGGAGGTGAGTTTTTAACTGAACCTTCTCCCTTCCGCTGCGTGTACGCACTTTTGAGATTTAACCATATTTTCTCTTCTTGCTGTAGTCGTGTTCGGACTCCAGGGCGGCTCTCGTTTGCACCCAAGAAGGTACTGAAGAAATGGCAGGAGGCCAGCGGGCTCGCGTCTCAGCCCGTGTTTGCCGGAGAAGGATCCGCGGTGGTGCCCTATGTGGCTCTGCCCTCAACAGAGCTCGTGGAGGCGGAGCCATTGGCGAGAGGGACAGTGGAGCCCCAAGGGTCCGAGCCCCCGAGTGCTCTGACTAAGGAAGTTCCTGCTGCGGCTGACGTTCCTCCTGCCAAGGCGGGCGACGGGGGTGATGCAACCGTGCAAACACCTCCGAAGCCGGCGGGAGGCGTGCCGTCGACCTCCGCTGCCGGCGGCACTGCTGAGACGGCAGTGGGCGATGCAGGAGTTTCCCCTGTTTTCTAGGGGGAGTCACGCCTGCTGTTCTCCGACCCCTTCAATCCAGGGGGCAGAGCCCATGGTGATCGATGACCTCGCTGAGCGAGAGATCGTTAGAGCCTTTGAGACCACCATGGCGGCGGTGGGCTGTGATGTCGCCTCCCTGAGGGTGAATCTGGGGCAGGCGCAGACGCTTTACCAGGTAATCTGATGTAGGCTTTTTCCTTTGTGTGCGTCGCGATTATTGACTTCTTTGCAAAACTCTACCCGTTCAGGCATCAATGCGGATCAACCGGGAGAAATCCCAGCTCCTGTATCGGCAGTATCCTCGGTGGGAGGATGCCGCAGCGCAGATCCAGGACCTTCGTCTTCGGCTTAAAGATGCCATTCAAGATGCCGACTCAACGGAGGAGAGGTACATGGCCCTCCTTCGTAGGCAGGAGCTAGATGACGCCGAGGTGAAGTGTGTCCAGGAGGAGCTAGAGCAGCGCAATGGCCATGTCTAGGAGATGTAGGCAAATAAGGCACTGCTGCTCGGGCGGAGCAGAACCTTGAGCGTGAGCATGACGAAGCGCAGCGGCTCCGTCGTGAACGTGACGACAGCCACAAAGCCGAGACCAGCTTGCGACGAAAGCGGAACGGGCTCCGGGATGAAGTCGCAGCTCTCCGTGGTGAGCCGGGAGCAGGAGCGCCGCCTCGAAGATGGATGCCGAGAACGCGACTCGGTGATGTTCTGGGAGGTGGCGACCCTCCGTGGGTCTGTTTTACAATCGCAGCAAAGAAAACGCCGGTTTGCGTGCTATAGTTGAGGGCGCCCTAGACGGCCTCGGTGTTCCCCCTGCTCCGAACGGCTCCCTCGATGTGCGAGTGTCTCTGCTGCCTGGGCGTGTCGGGCGCCTGGAGCGTGACGCCTTCAGGACCGGGGTCCAGGAGTCATTTGCCATCGCGCGCTCGCATTATGGGAGGAGCTTCGACCTCAATGGCCTCAGCGAGGGGTACCGGGAGACCACCGAGGCGGAGATCGTGGCCCTCCGTGCGCCGGTGGCGAACAGCGCTGAAGTCCTTGCGAAACGGTGGGCGGACTGGTGCTCCCTCAACGGGAGTAAAGACATTTGTTTGCATTTGACAGTGGGCTCCTCGTGCCCAAAGACTATTAGTAGCTATTTGTAATAATAACTATTTTGTTTCATTTTTAGTTTGAACTAATCCCTTTGCATTAAAATTTTTGAGATTGGATTGCTCTGGTCTTGGACACCCGCCGGGTGGTATGAACGCCAACCCGGTCACGACTTTTTGGTGTCGAAAACTAACGAACCCTACCTTTCGAGGCTTTCTCTTAACTTAGGGATGTATTAGGCCGGCTATTTCACTACTAGGGATGTGCTCATCAATGACGACCTCCATTCGTCACCGAAAGGTCTTAATTCGTCACATAGTGTCTTCTGTGACGACATTGTGACGAAATGGTAATCATCGCAGAACATGCGTCACATTATGTCTACCGTGACGAAAAGGTTATTTTCGTCATAGATGTTAATTCATTCTATGACGAAACGCCTATCGTCACAGAAGTCAAACTATTCTATGACGAACCATATTCGTCATTGATGTGCCACGTTTTTCGTCATAACATACCTGGGCGCCGTCGCCAAACGGGCGTTTGCCACGGGGCAAATGACGTGTCTTGCCATGTGGCCACTGACTTGGCTTGACATGTGGCAGCTGACGTGGCTCGACACGTGGCCATCTGATGTGGCTGCTGACATGGACTGACATGGGGTCACCGACTTGGGCGACACGTGGTAGTCGACGTGGCTGGTGACATGGGATGTCCATGTGTCACTTTTTTATGGGACCACGTGGCGTCCCGTGATTAGTCCACGTGTCCCGATGTGGTTGCTTCTCTTTTTCGTCACAGGACAAACTATTAAATTGTCACGCAATGAATTATTAAAATCATCACGTAATGTGAAAATTTCATCGCAGTTCTCATGCTAATTTCATTTCAAAATGCAAATAATATTGAATTCACCAAAACCTTCCATAAAATTAACAGATGCAAAGATTCCGGTGACCATACAACTCAAGCACCACTACCGAACTTGGTTCACATAACTTACCCTACATCACTAGCAACATAAAGTGCATAAACTTAGTTCACTAGAAACACTACTAAACTTGGTTCAAATAAGAAATAGTTTCCAGCCACCAGCAACACTACATAAACAAAAACACCAGCATGCCAACCACCAGCAGCCTACAAGTTTCTAGTCATTCCTATTACCAGCAAGTACGACCAACGCTCATGTCGAAGAAGAATTGTTTAGGGACAAGATACGCTTTGAGCAAAAAAGATTGTTCTCCTCCATTGTCTTGGTGTTTATCTCTGTCAGCTTCTTGTACTCCTCCATCTCCTTTTGTGTCCTCGCCAGCTTTTCCTCAGCTTCTTCACTTCTCTTCTTGAGTTCTTCGAGTTCACCTTGTACAGCAGCCTTAGCTTCAGCTGCTAGTTGTTCCCGAAGCTCGCTTTCATTTGATGAAGGTGACTTGGAGGATGTCGGTGTTTTGATGCCAACACTCTTCAGGAAATGGTGTGAGCTGTTCTGGGAGAGGACCTAGGACACGACCCCGCATTAATCGATGCTTTGGAGTTACGCCTTCACAGTTCGACCTTAGAGCTTCCATATGGAGCTGAAATATCATAGACAAAAAACAATTACATGTTAATGGTATTGACCAACAGCAAGATGAGAGTTGTTTCTTATTGCATTAATTTGAGGAAAACAAGTCATAGAAGGTTTTTATAATGAAATAATAACCAACAATGCTGCATTGACAGAAATTAATTGCTAGATAAAATTTGCTTTTCAGAGGTAACAATGGAGAGAAATAGCAACAAATGAATCTCTGATCGCATGTTGGGATTAGCATCTAACAGTCACATTAATGAAACAATCTGATAGAAATAACTAGAACGGGACTGATAGGAAGGGTAGCAAACACAGCATGTTCAATGAATGAATTATGTTGCCTCATATGACCTGATAGAAATAGATTGCGATAGCGAACAACCGAACTTACAAGTGCTTCCCTTGCCGGTTCACTCAGCCTTTTTGGAGCCGGGTATGACAGTGCGAAGGCCTCCACGGCATCTAGCTCTTCAATCGATTCTGTCTTTGGGTTCTTCTCTATTTCTCTTACGCTTTTGTTTCATGGATAAATAATCACAAAGAAAGTTATCTCAGATCAAATGCAAGAGAAGTTGTTCAGTGCAAATGTGGAGGTATTACAAGGTACTTTTGACTTACATATGCATGTAAGTGTGCCACATAGGAGCGAGAACCCGTAGCCTGATGATAATTGACTTTACTGCGGTTCTGCTTGTTCTTTTCACATGTTTCCTACAAGAGAATGATCATGTTACATGAGATGATATGTTCAAAATGAGAAGATTCTTTGCAAACTGATTGTGAAAGAAGAATATATGAACAGATACACATACCATGTTCTTTGGATCGCACCACTTTGCAACTAGTGCCCTCCACTCTTCATCGGTCCCAGAAGGAACAGAGAAGTTGTCCTAACCTCATTTGCAGGTACACCATTGAAGTATTTCTGTTTGAGACGATAACGCTGGTTTTTTACCGCAGAGCGCAGCATATCGGTGCAAGCTTCCTCTGTTGGCTTGTCTCAGAGTGTCAATGGCCAAGCGCCCCTATGCATATGACAATTCCATAGCTAGTTAGCCAATTCAGGTTATGCAAAGATACAAGTTAACCATAGATAGAGTAATGCGATTCTGTAAAAAGCTGTCCCACAAAGTGTTGGTAGTATTTCTGGTCGTTCTTGTATTCTTTCCAATGAGTTAGGACAGGCATGCTTTCCCGAATGATGACACCAGCCTCAGACGCAAACTTGGCAGCTTGAAAAGGTTCATGTGGCCTTGTTTTGCCTTTATCAACAGCTATGGGCAATCTCCTTCCCATAGCTTTAGTCATCTTGTCCAGTTGTTTGCCCTTAGTTGGTTGCCTTCGTTTCCTTGGTGGTCGCTGTGCAGGACCTACAAAACAGAATTCACATTTAATGGAATGGTCTAGTTTGATGCAAACCAGCTAAAGATATGTCATATTTAACTGACACAAAAACTATAACTTGCCTTCAGTGCCTTCATCTTGAGCTACATTGTCTTCATCAGCAGCTGTACTATCAAGACCAGTAGCTCCACTGTATTCCTTTGTAGATGGAGGTGTGTCATGATCAGCAAATCCAGGTGACCTGTCATGATCAGCAAGGCAAGGTGTAGTAGAGCTGTCTGGTATGTCATCATGAGTATTTGTAGGTTCCTGTACATTGTCCCCATCTCTCTCTACAGTTTGAACCCTTTTTGATGATCTTGTTTGGGCTCCAGAAGTCAGCACCTCTGATTGGTCAGATGCCCTCACTCTCTTGCTCCTACTTCCTAGAGCCATGTTGGGATTTCTCTTCTTAGAAGCAAGGGTTTCCCTTCTACCACTTGTAGGATACTATGCAAAAAAAAAGAAGTAAGACATGTGCAATAATAAGCAAGACCATATATTAATAAGAGGTATGACATACAAAAGATGAATGTGAAAGCAGGATCATATATTAAATATCAGATTGAAAACATTGAAATGCAATGCAATTATTCCCCATTTACTACATGGAAGGTTGAAGAAGCACCTTAATTGCCAGGGGTTGAGGATTGTCATCAGTTTCAGTGTCATCATCATCACTATCTCCTTGATCATCATCGTCAAGGAGATACTCTGATGAATCTGAATCTGAACTATTAGTTTTCTTGTTTGCTGATTTTTTTCCCCTTTGTTGATTCAGGTTGTGGTAAAAAATTATTAAAATCAGCAGCAATATTCCCTAGCGAAAAGAGAATTGCCAGGTCAACCTATTATAACTTGATGAACTTTTCGGTACTATTTTATTCAGTCAACCTAAGCCTCATATTAAGAATCTAGAGCTGGAGATTGCAGATGAAATTGTATTCAGAATTTACTGGAGGTCTGGAGATAAAAATGACAACTAGAGAGTAGAGACATACTTAATTAACAACAGAAGTACTTCATTCTTTACACACACTAGAGAGTAGAGACATGCTTAATTATCAGTGATATTTGTTCTAATCATGTTCAAAGTTCGTTTTGTTCCTCAATTCAGCCCGTAATATAATCAGGTTTAAACTGAGCATTACAACACAAGGAGAATAAATAGCAACATGGTAAGAAAAAGATCAGCAAGGATATATCCAGAAACCACGAACAAACATAGCCTGATAGCCACAAATTCAGGGTTCACTTATTCTTCCTTCTATAGTTCTATCAAACTGCTGCACAGCAGCAGTGTTCACAAATAACCAGAGTTATAGGACTCAACATAGGACTCTGCATCAGACAGCAAGCGACAAGACTCGACGAGGACTCGGACCATAGAACACGCATTGCACCAAAAGGCACCAAAGACAAGTACTTGTGAACCCAGGGACGAAATAGCCCAGTAGGACTAATTACAGTGACAAACTCAAGAAAAGCAACTGTTTTCTACTACAATCTAATGGGTAGGTGCATTGCCTTCTTCTTCTTCCTGTGCAGGTTGCTTCTTGCGCCCCCCCTAGTTTGCCACCATCGAGGTCGTCAAAGGGGAAGCAGAGCCGATGCGGTGAATCCTTGTCGACGACGAAGCAGATCCGGTTCGAAGTACTCGGCGAGGACCCAAATCCTGTGATGGTTAGGGTTAGGTTCTGGATGGGGCCGGAGATGTGCTTGGGGCGAGAGAGATGTGGATGGGGACAAGGTACCGGGTCGTTGTGGTCGAGGAAGTAGGTCGTCGACGGGCGGTTGTGTCCAAAAGGGCGGCGGCTAGGGTTGGAGAAATGGGGAGGCGGGGGGGGGGAATGTGGTGGGGGATGAGAGGAGTGGAGGAGGTGTGTGACGGGGGAAAGGGAAATAAGGGGATAAATGGGAGTTTGTGGCGGGATTTATTTTCGGGATGACGCTTGTTTTGGCGCTATTTTTTTGCCACGAGATGGGGTACCTGTCTTTACATATAATCTCAACCGTGATCTGTTGAATTCACTTGAGTAGCTCAGTGGTGAGGCCTGTTGATTTTGGTCCATAGCTCCCAGGGTCGAACCCTACAGGAGGCAATTTTTTGTTTTTCCTAATTTTGTGATGTTTACTATTTTTATTTTTCTTTGTCTATTTGAATTATTTTTTTGGATTATTTTTTTTGTATTGGACACCTTGTTATGGTGTATGATCATTCCAGAAAAGTATGATATTGATTTTGAGAAAGTTGTACTACACATCCCCAAATGGATTATCTCTCACTAAGAACAAGGATAAGTGTGAGCGATGGATGACTCTATGAGGATGTGCATCGCCACATTGTCAGAATGATTTGAATTTTTTTACAACATGATACACCAAAATAAAGTGTCCATGCAAGTTTTCAGATTTTTCTAGTTACCTCAGAGTTTTTTACCATTTATTGTGTAATAAATCAACAAATAATTACATTAATAGGTAAACTTGTTCTAAAAATTGCACAGATGCACATAATAACATGGTACACCTCCATGAACATCCCAAAAAAGTTTGAAATGATTTGGAGAAAGTTGTACTATACATCCCCACAAAGGATGAACATCTCTCACTTAAGGACAAGGATAAGTGTGAGCGATGGATGACTCTGTAAGGATGTGCATCACCACATTGTAAATAATAAGTTTTGTAAGAAGTGAGGTGAAGAAATTTACAAACCAATTTATAAATTGCCATTTTTACATTCTAAATAAATAAAAGAAAAAGCAAAAAAAGAATTGATAAAAAATATCAGCAAACATTAAAAAAATATTCCTCCCAGTGTGGTTCGAACCCAGAGGCTGTGGTTGAGAGTGGGGCGGTTGTTACCATTGTGCTATTCAAGACTGTTCGCTAGGAAACGAGGGAGATTCTATTTAACGGCTCCTTGGCTCACGGGTTTCCCAGAGGTAAAACGCAGGATTGGACTTTCGTAGGAAAGGAAACCGAACCCGTTTGGGGCTCTCTCTCTGTCTCTCTCCGGCGGACAGCGCCGCGGCGCACTCATCTCCTTCTCCTGCGCCCCTTTGCCAAGATGCCGCCTGCGCTCAACCTCTCCTCCGCCGCCGTGGCCGCGTTCGTGTCCTCTGCCTCGGGCGCCCAGCCATGTCGTCGTGGCAGCGCTCGCGTCGAGATCTCACCGAGGTGCGCCTACTCCGGTGGCGGCGGGGCCACCACGGTGGGCCTGGGGAGCTACCGTGGCGGCGCTCCGGCAATTCCTGGAGGCGCCGGGTGCGCTCCAGCGCCTGACTGCTACGACGCGCTGAGCGCATGCCTCGTCGAGCGCGCCGGGTTCAGGGCCTGCTTCACGAGCGGTACGTGCTCGATCTTTTGCCTCTACTGTACAATGGAGTCACCTACAACTACCGCAGGTGATGAACTGGAGATTCCAGCGATGAACTGGAGATTCCTTGTCTTAACCAAAACTGAGAAGTACTGTCTGCACTTGTGGTTACGAGCGGTAAGTGCAGTTTTAGCTGCTTGGTTGAACCAGTCTACTCGAACTGACAAGTACTGTATGCAATTGTGGTTACTGCTTGAACATGAAGCTGATTCCTTTTTTTAACCAAAACTTTTATGCAACAGATTGGGTTTGTCCTTGGCGAGCTGCTATGTTGAAGAATGGGCATCTCTGAAGTTGGCGCATACTGAACCTATCCCAAAGATGGCTGAATGCTGCCATGTTGATAGGTTCACAGAAACAATCTCTGAAGTTGGCAGCTGCAAAGGCCCATTTAGAAGTGGAAGGGCCCTGACAAGTCAGCAGGGTCTATGGTGATTGATAGACAAGAATGAGTAGGAAGGATCTATGGTGAAAGTTCAGCAGGCATAGAAGATCTAGTTAGCATTGCAAAACCTTGTCTCGACAAAACACAGGGTGTTTGTCCTATGTTATGTTTCTGCATGTCCTGCTGTTGTCTCTGTTGTAAGCATGTTAACAGCTTTAGTCAAGATCACATGCTGTTCATTATTAGATGGCTTCCTTGGTAGCTGAACAAGAAACTCAATTTGGGTTTCAACAATGATGTAAATGTGACTTCTATATGAAATATATTTATATGTTTTGCAATCAGCTCTGGAATGGCTGCCTTAATAATCTGATTGTTTCTCTGAAATGCATTGTTCACAGTGATCAGTCATCACATCGATTAGAAAATGAAAGCTCTTGAGAACATATGTAACTTCACAGTGATGGCAAATAATATTGTATGTTTATATAATTAGTCTCAACTCAACAATAATTCTGTGATGCCAAATAAACTGAAATCAATTATATTTCTGAGAAAATAAACTCAACTATAATTCTGAGAAAATAAACTCAAATCAACTATATTTCTGAGAAAATAAACTCGACTATAATTCTGAGAAAATAAACTCAAATCAACTATCCAAACTAGAAATCATCATCATCTTCATCGTCTATGGACATGTCATCATTGTTATCATGCCCACCATCACTACAGTATTGCAGCACTGTATCATCTTCCTCCTCATCCTCACTATCTTCAAGAATAATAGCAGCTTCCTTCTTGTTTCTGATAAGTTCATGTAAATTGCCTTCAATTATAGTGGCTTCTCCACCTTCAACATTGTGCATAACCTCATTATCATCACCTTCTTGCACTACATGCTCAGTATCAGAACAATAATCATCCTGATGCACATCATGACTGCCCTCATCTGTTTCAGCCACATCATAAATATTCCTATGTTGAAATTTCTGGACAACTCGCCAATCTTTCCATTGTGGAGTTGTGTCTTGCAGGTAAAATATCTTTTTCGCTTGGTCTGCCAAGATGAAAGGATCAGTCTTGTACCAAAATGACTGCACATTGATGGATTTGAAATGTTTGTCACCTCGAAGGCCCACAGTCTTGCCTACTTGGTTGTACCAATCGCATCGAAATAGAACCACCGTCCGATTTAACTTCATAATTCGAGTGATATTGCAGCTCAATAACCTCTTTAAGGACACCATAAAACTCTATGTCTTTCCCATTATGTGTACTTTCACTCATTACACCACTATTTTGTGTCTGCAGGAACTTCTCACGATCCACAGTGCTATATCGCACTCCATTAATCTTGCAACCTGCACTAATCTTAACTCGCCGAGCTGGGGCACATGACAGTGCCCACAGTCCTTCGCTAACCGATTCTGGATTGTCACTGCGCTTGTTCTCAATCTGTTGCAACAAAATTACTCATCAGGTCACCATTCAAATATGGATAAAAATGCATTTAATATGCCTATAAACATAAACAGAATGATTATTGACTTACATGGGACCTAAACCACTTTGCAAATCCTTGTTCAACCATTCGATCAACATCATTTGGACGTGAACCTTGCTGCACTAGCTCATTCCTGTACAGGCTGTAGGGAAAACTCAATTCATAAGAATAATTTACAGGCTAATAAATAAAACACAAACTAAATCTCAAACATGTAAACAATACTTACTCCAAATATTCCTCTGCTTCTTCAGCATTATGTAGCACATACCAAACTAACTTATTCATGACAGCATCATCAATGTACTCGGTCCTAGTAGCTCCAACAAGAGTAGCACCATGCTTAAAAACAGATATGTCATTAGGCAATAGCATCTCTGTACCACTATCATCATCCTGGTTAAATCTAGTATCCACATCCTCCATGTACCTAGAACAAAAGGTCAAGGTGTCACTTGCCATATATGCCTCAGCAATCGATCCTTCCGGCCTAGCCCTGTTCCTTACAAAACTCTTCAAAGTGCCTAGTCGCCTTTCTATTGGGTACATCCACCCATACTGAACAGGTCCTCTAAGCAGTGCCTCATCAGGAAGATGGACACACAAATGCGCCATGACATCAAAGAAGGCATGTGGAAAGATTTTCTCAAGCTTGCATAGGATCAATGGAATTTCTCCTTTCAGTCTATTGACAACATCTATCCTTAGATTTCTACTACATAGTTCCCTGAAGAAGTTTCCTAGCTCCGCAATTGCTTCATATACATCCTTCCTTATCAGTCCTCTAAGGCCAGCGGGTATGATTCTCTGTAGGAGTATGTGGCAAGAATGTGTTTTCAGCTTTCCAACCACCCTTGAACCATCTTCACTTATGTACCTTGCTAGGTTAGCCGCATATCCATCAGAAAACTTGATACCTTTGAGAAACTTGCAAAACTCAACTTTCTGATCCTTCCCCAACACATATGGCGCAGGTGGAGCCCTACAAACTGAGTTGCCATCCTCTTGCAAGTGCAATTCATGTCTTATGCCCATATCATACAAATCTAGCCTTGCGTTATGCGTGTCCTTGGACTTGCCTACTATATTGAGTAATGTGCCAAGAATATTTTCACATATATTCTTCTCTATGTGCATCACATCGAGATTATGTGGAAGCTTCAAATATTTCCAATATGGCAATCTCCACAACCCAGCTTTGTGACTATAAATCTGTGGGCCATCACTGCGTTTCCTTTTCTTTCCAAGAATGTCGTCGCTTCCCTGGCATGACATCTTTCACCTTCTCTAGCTCCTATTGGACCTCATCCATAGTGAACTTGCCAGGCTCACCTTTCTTTTCACGCTTACCATCGAAAGCCAAGCTGTTCCGCCATTCATGTGTCATTGGAAGGTAACGATGATGCCCAATGTAGCATATCTTATTCCTTATAGCCCGAGACAATGGATCCTTGTCGCAATGAATACATGCATAATACCCTTTCGTTGTTCGCCCAGATAAAGTGCCCAGTGCTGGATAATCATGTATACACCACAACACAGCAGCACGAAGGTCAAACTTCCTACCAGTACATGCATCGTAGGTACTGACACCCTTCCATAGTTCGAGCAGTTCTTCGATTAGGGGCTCAAGGAACAAATCAAAATCCTTTCCTGGAGATCTTGGACCGGGGATGAGTAAAGACATAAAACAGTTTGCTGGATTCACACATTCCCATGGTGGGAGATTCAGCGGTGTTAGAAGCACTGGCCACATACTATACTGAGTACTCATGTTGCCAAATGGATTGAATCCATCGGTAGCTAAGGCAAGCCTCAGGTTCCTCGGATCATTTGCAAAAGCCGGATCCCTCCTGTCGAAATCCTTCCATGCTTCCCCATTAGCTGGATGGCTCATCACATTGGCGACTGGCTTCCTCACTTTCTTGTGCCATTGTGTTTCCTTAGAAGTTCGTTTTGAAGCAAAAATTCTTTTCAACCTTGGCAAAAATGGAAAATGCCTCAAAACCTTATGTGGAACCCGCTTCATCCCAGTTCCATCTTTCGACCTTGCATACTGGGCACACATTTGCATCAGCATTTTCCTTTCGGAACAACACACAATTGTTCTTGCACACATGGATGTTCTCGTTTGCAAGGCCCAATTCTTTAAGATATTTCTTGGCCTCATCATATGATTTTGGCAACTCACTCTTAGGGTATCCATCTGATATCAGCTTCATCATTGCGGAAAATGCTGTATTGTTGATTCGGTAACGAGACTTCAAATACAACATCCTCACCATATAAGAAAATTTGGAATGACTAGAACCCGGGCTAAGTGCCTTCTTCGCATCTTCAAGGACCCTTGCAAACGTTGGCTTTTCTCCGTCAGCCTCTGCCGCTGTATACAATTCACCTATCATCTCTGGTACTCCATGATCATCATCGTACACATCGTCGTCCACATCCACATGTATCCCAAAGTCATGATCATGTCCTTCGAACTCCTGATCTATACCCTCATCAACCACAACATCTGCTGACTCCCCATGATGGATCCACCTCGTGTATGTAGCTGACATTCCATGAATGTGTATATGGGTTTCTACTTCAGCCTGAGGTCGCATAACATGATTAAGACAATTGCCACACGGACAACGAATGAGTGCGTCTTCAGGGTATCTTTCACTAACAAATTTCATGAACTCTTCAACTCCTTTCACGTATGCAGTTGTGAATTGTTTCCCATAAACCCAACTTCTATCCATCTATTTTCACAAGAAAATAAAATTAAAAAAATAAATAACTAAATCGAACACATGCATGTATGTACAAAATTTGTAATAGAAATTAAACTAAACCTTTGTAGTCCGCCCGCACCGCCGCTTCTTTGTGCCCTCGCTACGTCCCCGGGGCGCTTTACCCACGGTGCGTGATGTACGCCCCTTGCCACGCACGGCGGCGCTACTCTGAGGCGCGACACAGGTGGGGAACACCTCTGCCGCTGCGTCGTCAGCCTACTGCCAAAACGCCGTTGCCGCGGGACGCCTCTGCCGCCACGTCGTCGTCGCGGCACACCTCTGCCGTTGCGTCGTCGCGGTCCTCTGCCTCTGCGTCGTCGTAGTCGCAGGTGCCGCGCGTCGAATACCGATCGGCGTTTAGGTCATCAAAAAGTTCCTCGCGATCATGTGTTTAGGTGGGCCACGAAAAAACATCCATGAAACTAACTGGTGTCCGTACGGGTGGCTCCAGTGCATCGTACAAATAGAGATATATACGAGACATAAACAACAAAGGCGACTTGGTCCAGTGGTAGCGCTCGTACCTGTGCTGCGTCTGGTCGTGGGTTCGAAGGCTCGCGGGAGCAAACTTTTTGCCGGATAAAAAGCCTGTGCGATTATTTTCTAAAAGCCGAATTGGGCTGGGCTGCCTGTGTAGTCGATGATGGGCCCGGCCAACTCGAGCGCTGCTCTGTAATGTTGCGGCTGATTGGGCTGGGCTGGCTGTGTCATCCATGATGGGCCCGGCCAAAAAAAACGCCGCTGCTACATTGGGCCTGGCCGGCTGTGTCATCCATGATGGGCCCAGCCAACAAAAAAAAAGGACGCTGCTCGCTGCGGGTCGATTGCCCCTGTTTGGCCCAGCTACCTGCGGGCCGCTTGCCCGTGTTTGGCCCAGCTCGCGCGCTTGTGTGCGGCTCAACGGCGTCAAGTGTTGCTAAAAAAAGGCCGACGTCGTCAGTGCCAAGCTCCTGTCGAGCGGGACCATGACTACCAAAAATGATCTGTGTCGAATATGTTTCGTCATTACATGGGCGAAACGAGGCAAATTAGCTATGACGATATATCAAATCTAATCTGTGACGAATCTGTTTCATCATTGGAGTGTAACTCACGTTCAAAGACGATGTATGACGATTTCCTTGCGTTGTTCTATGACGTTCCTTTTATTTTCATCACTAATTTTCAAGGCAAATCTTCGTCCCTAGTTACTTATGACGATACTGAAAATTTCATCATAGAAAGATACCATTCTGTGACGAAAGTAGCCAGCGTCACGAGCAAATCGTCACTGATGTTCACATTCCTAGTAGTGTTTCTTGTCATAACCATCGTATTTCTAGAGAGTATTTTGGTGTTCGAGGAGGCTAGCCGGACCCTCACCCGGTTGTGTCGTTAGCCGGGGGGCGTTTGACAAGACAACCGGGGACGGTTTTTTGGGTGCTAAGACCACTTCTTACCCCAACTTCATCCCTAGAGTAAGAAAGTCGTGATGGAATCTAGAGCCAGACACGTTGCTTTTTCTTTACTTAACAAAGGAAAATGAGTCGACTTTGGGGGTCGAGACTTCTTTTCAGAGAAAATTTCCAAATTAAGCATCTAGTTATTGAAAGCGGAAAAAGCATTGGTATAGAATGAAGTACATGATATGAAATGGGAAAGGAAAATCTTCAGGGATAAAAACGATGTAACTGCTCGATGTTCCAGGCGTTTTTGACGAGCTGCCCCTTGTCGTCCTTCAGCTTATAAGCCCCTGGTCGGAGGACTTCAGCAATGGAGAAGGAACCTTCCCATGGTGGGGTAAGCTTGTGGCGCCCCTTGTTGTCTTGCCGAAGCCGTAGGACAAGGTCGCCAACATTGAACGCACGTCCCCGCACTCGTCGGCTGTGATGCCGATGCAAGGATTGTAGATACTTGGCGGAGTGTAGCAATGCGACGTCGCGGGCTTTGTCGAGTTGGTCCATGGCGTCCTCCAAGTAAGTCTGGTTTGTAGGCTCAGCGTAGGCCCTGACACCCGGGGACCCGCACTCTAGGTTGTGGGTAGGACGGCTTCCGACCCATAGACCATGTAGAATGGGGTATGTCCCGTTGCTCTGCTCGGAGTCGTTCTCAAACTCCACAGTACTGCTGGGAGTTCAGCAAGCCATCGTCGGCCGAACTGATTGAGACGATTAAAAATCCGAGACTTGAGGCCTTGGAGAATCATGCCATTGGCCCGCTCTACCTGTCCATTGGTGCGGGGATGTGCGACAGATGCCCAGTCGACACGGATATTGAATTCATCGCAAAACACTAGGAACTTCTTCCCTGTGAACTGTGTTCCATTGTCCGTGATGATTGAGTTGGGCACGCCGAAGCGGTAAATGATGTCTGTGAAAAAAGCACACTTTGGTCAGACTTAATGGTGGCGAGGGGTCGAGCCTCGATCTATTTTGTGAACTTGTCAATCGCAACCAAAATGTGGGTGAAGCCCCCGGGCGCCTTCAGGAGAGGCCCGACCAGATCCAAACCCCAGACCACGAATGGCCATGTAAGGGGGATCATTTGCAAGGCCTGTGCTGGTAAATGTGTCTGCTTGGCATAGTACTGGCATCCTTCGCAGGAACGGACGATTTTCGTTGCGTCTGCTACCGCCGTGGGCCAGTAGAAACCCTGGCGGTAGGCCTTGGCCACAATTGTTCGTGGTGCGGCATGGTGTCCTCAGACGCCTGCGTGTATGTCTTCCAGTTGGGCATACCCGTGGGCACCAGGAATGCATCGATGCAGGACACCTGAGTGTCCCTTTTTGTACAGTTCACCGTTGATAATGGCGAATGACTTGGCTCGACGAGCCAACCGCCGTGCCTCAGTCCTGTCTGTAGGCAAGACCTCGCGGATGAGGCAGTCAAGGTATGGCTTTCTCCAATCGTTTTTGGGTCCTAGATCGGGGACTGCTTCCTCATCCACCTGTGTCACTATGAAGACAACCAGTTCGGAGGAGGGGTCGTCCCCTGGGGTCGGACGAATCGCTCCGAGGTCAGAGGAGGCGGGGTCGGCTTCCAGGGTCGGCCGAGCCGCCTCGGGGTCAGTGAAGGAGGGGTCGATTCCTCCTTTGCCGTATTTCACCGATGGCTGGGCAAGGTCCCTAGCAAATATCCCACTAGGGATGAGCTCTCGGTTAGAGGCCATCTTAGCCAGAGCATCTGCCTCCTCATTGTCCCATCGAAGGACATGACAAAGTTCAAGGCCATCAAAGCACTCCTCAAGTTTGCGCACCTCCTGGCAGTATGCCGCCATCTTCGGGTCGTGACAGCTCGACTCCTTCATGACCTGGTCGACGACAAGCTATGAATCACCGTGGATCTCAAGGCATTTTATGCTGAGTTCTTTGGCTATGCGTAAGCCGTTTACCAAGGCCTCGTACTCCACGATGTTGTTGGAGGCTTTGAAATGGAGTCGAAGGGCATACTTCATCCTGACCCTGAGAGGGGAGATGAAGACCAGCCCGGCCCTAGCCCCGCTTTTCATTAACGAGCCGTCGAAGGAAAGCTTCCAACATTCGTGCTGGATGGGAGCCGGGGGTAGTTGGACTTCGGTCCATTCTGCAATGAAATCGGCCAGAACTTGCAATTTGATCGCCGTGCGAGCCACGTAGGTTATGTCGTAACCCATCAGCTCGAGCACCCATTTTGCTATCCGACCCGTAGCTTCAGGGTTCTGGATTACTTCCCCTAGAGGGAAAGATGAGACCACGATCACGGGATGCGCTTCGAAATAATGCTTAAGCTTCCTCTTTGTGATGAGGAGGGCGTATGCCAACTTCTGGATTTACGGATAACGTGTCTTCGTGTCGGACAAGACTTCGCTACTAAAATAGACAGGGCATTGCACTTTTAGAGTGCGTCCCTCCTCGCTTCTTTCTACGACGAATGCAGTGCTGACCACCTGAGTGGTCGCGGCAATGTAGAGGAGCAAGGGTTCCTCCTTCACAGGCGGAGTAAGGATCAGGGGACTGGTTATCAGTTCCTTAAGCTTATCTAATGCCTTTTGAGCCTCATCAGTCCACACGAACTGATCGGCTTTCTTGAGGAGCCGATACAGGGGCAGACCCCGTTCACTTAGGCGTGATATAAACTGGCTGAGCGCGGTGAGGCACCCCGTGATATGCTGCAACCCCTTGAGGTCCTGAATAGGCTTCATCTCAGTGATAGCCTTGATTTTATCAGGGTTGGCTTCGATGCCATGTTGTGAAATGATGAACCCCAGCAACATCCCTCTAGGGACCCCGAAAATGCATTTTTCAGGGTTGAGTTTGATGTGCTTTGCTTTGAGCTGGGCAAAGGCCAGCTCCAGATCGACTACGAGGTTGCCGATCTGTTTGGACTTAACAACGATGTTGTTCACATATACTTCGACAATCTCTCTGATGAGCTCACCGAAAACCTTTACCATGTAGCGCTGGAAGGTGGCACCCACGCTCTTAAGCCCGAAAGGCATGGTTACGTAACAGTACGAACCGAACGGGGTAATGAACGAGGTAGCGTGTTGATCGGATTCATGCATTTTGATCTGGTGATAACTAGAATAGGCATCGAGGAAGCATAAGGTTTCACACCCGGAAGTGGAATCCACAACTTGATCTATGCGTGGTAAAGGAAACGGATCCTTGGGACACGCCTTATTAAGACCAGTGTAGTCAACACACATTCTCCATTTCCCGCCTTTCTTTTGTACAATAACAGGATTGGCTAACCACTCAGGGTGATACACTTCCTTGATGAATCCGGCCGCTAGGAGCTTTTTTACCTCCTCACCGATGACCCTACGTTTTACCTCGTCGAAACGTCAAAGACGCTGCTTCACCGGCTTGGAGTCGGTCCTGATCCACAAGGCGTGCTTGGAGACATCCCTCGGTATGCCAGGCATATCCGAAGGCCTCGACGCGAAAATGTCATGATTCGCGCGGAGGAAGTCGACGAGCGCGTCTTCCTATTTGGGGTCGAGGGTGGTGCCGATGCGCACCGCCATGCTGTCGGCGCAGCCGGGGTCGAGGGGCACGAGCTTGGTGTCCCTGTCGGGTGTGAAGGACGCGTTTGTCTTCAGGACGTTAGGCATGTCTTGGTTGGTGTTGGTGAGGGAGTTGATGACATACAGCTCATGGGAATTCAGCACTGATTCGGTGACATCGCCTTTGCCGATGTCACACCGCAGTGCAGCGTCTTGAACGAACGAGTGCACAGTGATGACACCACGTGGGCCAGGCATCTTAAGCTTTAGGTAAGTGTAGTTCGGGACGGCCATGAACTTGGCGTAACACGGCCGGCCCAACACTGCATGGTAAGAGCCGGGGAAGTTCACCACCTGAAAAGTCAATGTCTCCTTTTGGAAATTAGTGTGAGTCCCAAAAGTGACCGGCAGATCAATCTGCCCGACGGGTATAGCCCGTTGGCCGGGGACGACACCATGGAATGGCGCCCCTCCGGGACGAATCCTCGCCCTGCTGACTCCAATGGCGTCAAGGGTGTTCTGGTAGATGATGTTGAGGCCACTCCCTCCGTCCATCAGCACCTTAGTGAGCCGTTTGGTGCCGATGATAGGATCAGCGACGAGGGGGTATCGTCCTGGATTCGGCACATACTCCGGGTGGTCGGACTGGTCGAAAGTGATGGGGTGCTTGGCCCACTTGGAAGGAGCCGGGATGATCGGCTCAACCTGGCAGACCATGCGCTGCTCGAGCTTGCACTGCCGCCGCGTGGCATAGTAGTCAGGGCCTCCAAAGATCATGAGGCAATCGGTGACGTGTGGGAACCCCGAACCGTCCTCCCCTGGCCGTCACCTTGGGGAGGCGAGTTAGTCTTCCGCTTAGCCTCCACCTTGCTCTTCTCTGCCCCAAAAAACTTGGGGATGAGACGACACTCCTGGATAGTGTGATTAACTGTGCCCTCATGATACGGGCATGGCTCGTCGAGCTTCTTCTCAAAATAATCGGTAGGGGGCTTAGCAGGGGCCTTCTTCTTGCCCTTAGCGTCGACAGCGGCGACTAACTCACCGTCATTCTGCCGCCGCCCTTTGCGGCCGTTCTTCTTTTTCTGGCCCTTGCGGTCAGAGGGGTCGTCATCGATGTCATCTTCTCGCTTGGCCTTGCCGCGGGAATTGAAGATGGCGCCCACCGCATCTTCTCCCGACGCAAAGCTCGTGGCCACATCGAGGAGCTCCTTGGTAGTACGAGGGGGTCGTCATCCCAGCTCGTGTACCAGGGTCTTACAAGATGTGCCAGAGATGAAGGCTCCGATCACGTCCGTGTCAGTGACGTGGGAGACACTACAAGAAATCCTTCTTTCTATGACAAAATGCCTCATGACGGGGCCAAGTTTCATCATATAATGTAACATAATATGACAAAAATTTCTATAGCATCATAAAATTAGGAGACCTAGAACTATTTATGACAACACTATTTTTTTATCACATAAAGCAGTCGACGGCTACGAATTTATGATGATGCATACAGTTTTTATGTGACGATAGTAACAGTCACTAAATATTTTATCAAATATGATGAACCCCAACATCATAAAATACCTCAATAGGAGCTGGATCCTTGACCCATATCTGTTGGGTTCGAAGTTGGGCCTCAGCCTATGTGAAAATGCAGAGGGGGCCCGAGTGGAGGGAGACAAGCTGGGCCTAAAATAGAAGGGCCGAGAGATGTTTTTTTCTTATTCCTTCTTTTTTCATTTTAATTTGTAAATCCATTTTGAGATCAAATTTAAAAGCTTTAATTGTTCAAACAAATTCAGATGAAGAAATGACCAATACCAAATTTATAGATCTCAATGAGTTGTACAACTTTGTTGTTGCTCACTTTTTCATTCAAAATCATTTTACTGTGCAAAGATTATATTCGAATTTATCAAATTTTGAAACACAAATTTTGAAACCTGAAATAATTTCAGCTGAAAAAAGTCATAAATATAACATTTGTACAACTCATCAAGATCAACACTTTTTATTTTAGTCATTTATTCATCCGACAAAGTTATAGTAATGTTGTTCACAAATTTTATACATCTCTCTCATAGTTTATGAAACTATAAGAGAGATGTGTAAAATTTATGAATAATGTTACTAGCACTTTGTCGGATGAATAAATGACTAAAATAAAGTTTGTAGATCTCGATGTGCTTTGCAATTTTGTTGTTGATGACTTTTTCATTTGAAATTATTTAGTACCCTAAAATCTGTTCGTAGTTCTAATATTTTGAAATTCAAAATTGAACTGTCCAAACAAAGATGTATGAAAAATTGACCAAAACAAAAATTATAGATATCGTGAGTTCTGCAATTTTGTTGTTGAGAACATTTTCATTTGAAATATTTTATTGCACCAAAAACCTATTTGCATTTTTCAAATTTTGGATTTCGAATTTCAAATTGTTCAAAGTATGTCAAATGATGAAATGACTAAAACCAAAGTAGTAGATCTTAATGAGGTCTACAATTTCGTTGTTGACAATTTTTTTCATTTAAAGGCATTTATTATCCTAAACTTAAGTCTAAAGTTGTCATATATTAAAAATAAAAAAAATTAAAAAAACATACACACAGGCCGTTCGTCCCATGCCAGCCTGGACGGAAACGGCACCCTGCTATGTTGTTTAGGGAATATCATTCAATTAAACATCGCAGGCGTTTACATGGTTGAAAACGCTTAACAACAACATAAAAGCTTGACACAGGACGGCACTACACAGAACTGGGCGGCTTAAACGGGCTGTTCAGGCGATAAAAGACCAAGGACGGGAAGGAAATTTTGGAGCAACAAAACTCGCGCCCAAATCTCGCGCTCGACTCCAGCCCAATTCATAAAGCCCAGTTCAGCACAAAACTCGCCCTAGGGTTTTCATTTGCTATTTGCGCCACTCATCAGTCTTAGCTCCCAGCCGCCAAGTCGTCCTCGCCGCCGCTCATTCTGGTGGCAAGGCTCACCGACCAGCCGCCGCCCTCCATGGCCTCCACCTCGTGAACCTGCGCGGCTGTGCCTTTGCTGTCCAGGAAGGTGTGAAGCAGGAAGCAGGCCTGGCCCTCTTGCTGTGGCCACCGGCCGCTCACACTTCGACCCACACCGACGCCGGCTGAACTGACGGCGTGACGTCTCCTAAATTCCTCTAATTTCTCCAACTCTACGACCATGCCAGGCTCAAGGTAATCCACTCCTCCTGTACTAGTTCTGCACTCTCTCCATGAGACATGAGTAGATCTGAATGTCTGTGCTTGCTTAGTTGCTTTCCTGGAGATTTTTGTTGTGCTTCTCCATTTTCAGTTATGTGCTCACTTACAGATTGAAATGATGGCTAGCTAGTTAGCCTTTACTGTTGTACAATGATTTTATTTTTCTAGGTCTCTAATGTCATGGCAATGTACATTGCTTAGTTAATTTTCAGTTTTGTCAGCTTATTTGCTGGATGATCACGGCTAGGTGCCTCTAGCTTTGGGCCTTGTCCGGATGGGTCCAAATGGGATAAATAACTGGTTAGCTCGTGAACTATGAATTGGGGACAATTTCTGCTGAGTATCTCAATTCTCATGTAAATCTATTATTCAGACAAGTGCAGCTAAAGGAGATGGCTGTATTAAAAAAATTCTTGGTGTTCCTGCAATTATTTTATTCAACAGTTAACTTGTGAATTATGATAAATAACAGCCCACTACACTACTGATAAATAGAACTGGACATGGAGTGTCTCACACACAATCAAGGTTGCATCTGGTGCTCATTTCTGATAGAATAGGATGCAATGATAAATAGTTAAACACATATTGTTAAATAAATGGTTGTCTAGTATCTGTACTATTGCAATGCCACTAAAGTGCTTGTTATTATTATTTATAAATAAACAAAGATGTTATTATTTAGCTATTTATAGACTGTTGTGCTTGTCAAGTAATAATGTGCTCTATGTGTTATTAGTAGCATCAGTTATGTGCCTAATTATATTTTAGCTGCAATCTTCTCCCCTGTTAATTTCGTGGATAAATTCTAATGCACTATCCTTTCTCAGTTACTTGTAGTGTCTTAAGTTTTTTTTGGTGATGAGAAGGCTAAGTGAAATCAGGTGCATATATGTGTCTATATCACTAGTCTATGCTAATATCCTAGGTTCGGAAGTTCCATTCTCGGGATCTTTGGTATGCTCATTGCTAATTGTCTCTACCTTTCTTTACCAGCCATTGTGGTCTCCTATTGATGCAAAGTGTGGTTGGCTCTATGATCTGTAGTGAGGTCTATGCTTATGAGGTCAGCGTTTTCCTATATATCTATTACTTATTGGTGGCAATTCTGTTAGCTATATGCTTCTAGTTACCTATTACTGGATGGAAATACACTTATGCTTCTATAGTACAGTACAAGCTTTTTTATGAAACCTTTCCTTACTTACAACATTGAACCTGGACTTGCTTATTTCTCTGAACGTCAAGTTATCTTAGTTAACTGCTTATGTGCATTGGCTGCTATTAAGTATTCTCTAACTCAACCTTTACATGATAAGTAATAGATGATTGGGTTTGTTGCTCTATAAGACTTAGCCATTTTAAATTTTGGACAATGAAATTGTTTGCCACCAGTTCATAAGAATAGATGATTCAGTTTGTTGCTCTATAATACTTGATGATTTCAAATTTGGTTGAGTAACAGCTATGTCCACATCTTCACATTTAATAAAAGTGCCAATATTTTCCTTCATGTGAAGGAGGAACAGTTGGAAGCACATATTCTTGCTCAACAGGCCTCATTGAAGCAAACCAAGTGGCACTTGAGGAAAACCAAAATTTGTTGTTGATGACCAAATTTCCTTCAAAATTGCACCAAATTTTCTATGTCTGACAATCTGATCATGTTTTTTTATCTCATTTTGTCTTGTCTGTCATCTAGGTTATCCTGCCATTGCAAAGACCAAAATTTCTTGCTTTTTCATTTTTCTGTACTGGATGTGCTGCTAGATGTTTCTAACTAGACTGATCTCTACTGAACCATGTTTGGACTGCAGGAGCTGGGGGTTAATTTCATTGACTATTGCTTATTTCTAGCAACTATACACGCTTTGGACCCTAGTGAAGCTTCATGAGGCTGTCCTAGGCAGGAGGTACAATAGATATGTGGAGCTTACATAGGTTGCATTTTGTGAGACATTCTCTCAACTATTTTTGCTAGTTCGCGACAATTACTTCTGATTCCTATTCATGAATGGTACTGATATGTCCGCAATATATGTCGCCACAGTCCAATTATTATCTAGGAACACTCTTTTGTTTTCTTCGCATCTAGATCATGACTTCTTCTATTAGATACATACCGCTCTTATTCCTTATAGTTACCAACTACTTATTTAAGTTTATTGCCAACTACTTATTTTCTTTTGTATTGTTTTATTCAGTTGAAAGTTGCAGCAAGCAAGGAGGGAAGTGAGGGACATGGGAGCTACATATTCTTGCAAGGTGCACATTCTTCTACTTTGTGGTGAGCGACATGAGAGCTAATGTATTTGCCGGAACTGCAAACTGTGTCGTCAGAAACTATATGAACTTATTTGCATATGTAAAGCACAAACTTGTGTGATGTATTGAACCTTTGCACTATGTAATGTATCATATGATCTGGGTTGTATGTGAATGGTGGTGTGGCTTGCTAAGATTCATCACTGAATAATGAATATATAAAGCATGACGGCTTCTTAACTATGGTTAACTACCCTATACATGATGATTTCTTATCGTCATAATAGTGAGCATTAACCAGGGTATGCACTTGGCATTTGTGACAGTTCATGTATTAGGTGATGTGTTGACAAACCAATATGTGACAGTTGCAGTCGTCATTAAATGGCAACAACATATGACGACAAAATAAAACCATCAAAAAAGGTCTGACATTTTATGACGGTTTTACAAATCATCGTCATAAGGTACATTTAGCGACGGTCAATATATGACGACCTTTATGACGGCGGTTTTTCGTCATACCATTCATTTTGTGACAAATTCTATACTTTCCGTGACACTTTTAGTTTGTTATAAAAGCCCAAATTTTTTGTATTGGAGGCTCGTGCACTGCTTGGAGAAGTGCTTGATGTAGTCACGCAGGGACTCGTTCGGCTTCTGTTGACAGCTCCATAGGTCCCATGGGTTTCCAGGGCGCGAGTACGTGCCCTGAAAATTACCGACAAAGATGTCGATGAGGTCTCCCCAGCTGTTAATACACCCCTCGGGGAGGTGCTCCAGCCAAGTCCACGCAGAGTCGGCTAGGTACAGAGGGAGATTGCGTATAATAAAATATTCATGGTCGGCTCCTCCCGCTTCGCACGCAAGGCGGTAATCCTCTAGCCAGGTGTCGGGGTTCGTCTCCCCGGAGTACTTGGCGATGGTGGTCGGTGCACGGAAGCGTCGTGGGAAGGGCGAGTGGAGAATATGTCGCCCGAACGCTGGCGGACCCGGAGGGGGAGGGCTTTGCCCTCTATCCTCCTCTGGGTCAAAGCGCCCTCCTCGACGGGGGCTATACTCCCTAGCCCGGGCGTTGAGGATAACGCGGGCGTCTCGAATGGGCCCGACACGTTCCTGCATGGGTGGCAGGCTCTTGGCGGGCGCATGGACAGGTTGGTGCACCGATGGTTCTCAGTCTCTGCGACCGTCGAACGTGCGATGGCTCGAAGACAAATCGCGACATCGCGATCGCAGGCTCTCGGCCTGTAGGGCGGCCCCTTGATCCAGCAGCTGCCGGATCTCTCACTGAGTCCGCCATTCAGCGGGGGTCGTTGTTGGGGGAAGCTGTTGAAGCAAAGCCGCAGCTGCCGCGACGTTCTGGCTCGCGCGTGCGAAGAGTGGGGGGCCGTCGTCACCCTCCAGGATCCTCCGATGGACATCGCGATCCATGCCACGTGCACGCCCAGCGTGGTGGTAAGGTGAAGGGTCTTCCCTTCTGAGGTGTTCTCGATCCCATTCAGCCTTGCGTCGCTCGTCGTCGAGCTCGGCGCGGCGTACTCGTTCCCGCTGTTCCTCTGAACTGTCGGAGCGCGAGGTCGGAGGAGTTAGCGATCACCACGGCGAAGGTTTTCGCTCGAGTGCGGGATTGAGCATGCCCTCGTCCTCCGGCACGACGTCGTCGACCCGGCCCTCGGGAGTTTCTGCCATGAAACATTCCCAAAATGGGTCAAAGTCGCCGTCGTGGTCGTTGTCGGTACCGGAGTAGCCGTCGGAGTCCGGCATGAAGATGGGCTCAATGAGAGGCCCAGCCGCCGCCACGAGCTCGACGTCCTCGGGAGTAGGCGCGATCCTCCTCATGATGAGGTGCGCCATGGTAGCCACGGCGTTGTGGTACCCGAACGGGGCCGGCTTAGAGGCCTCCTGGATGAGGATCGTCCGGGGAATAGGATCGCCCCCGGCGAGGCTAACCATGATGGTCTCGTACCAATACGAGAGCGCAAAGATCTCATCGGTGGAAGGGTACTGTCCCAAGTAAGGTAAGAGCCGTCGATCTAGCTCTGTCAGCTCTGGTATGTCTGGGGCTTGATGGCCCCGCTCTGATGCTGACGACACACGGCCGGCGTTTCGTGGCGACGTGGGAGTCGGTGCCCGCGGTCGGACCGGCCTCGCGTCGCGTGGAGACGCAGGAGACCGAAGGCTCACATCACCCATGGCCACAACAAGATCGTCGATAGGGCCGTGGGAGGGACCACGGCTCGTGCCGTTTGCCCGCGGCTCCTCCGTGGGAGCAGGGGCAACGTCGTCAGGGTCAGGGAGCCTAACTGGTGGCTCAGGAGCCAGCCAGGTCACGCCGTCCTCCCTGAGGATGAAGTCCAGGTCCCCAAAGTGGATTTGGGTGCCCGGAGTAAGGTTGAAGCGATGCATGGCCATCCAGAAGTTTGTTGGAGTCATAGAAGTGCGCTAGCCCCTACCTAGCGCGCCAACTGTCGGTGTCAAGAATGAACACCAACAAGTAATCAAAAAGAGAGCGTACTTATCCTCCGGATGGTTTCCCAAGTGGACACAATGATATATACTGGTTTCGACAAATCACCCTACGTCTAGTGAGAGCGAGGCCGTGTTACTCAGGAGCTTGTATGGGGCAGTACAAGAGGGGTCGAGAGAGGGAGAGTCTCCCAAGTCTCTGTGTGAATCTAGGTTCGGGTTGAACTTATTTCGTATGTGGAGTTAGATTGGGTGATAGTCACACATGTGCTCCGTAAAGCAAAAGAAAGGATTTATTTTTTTTCTTCTCTCTATGTGTATAAAGCAAAGTAATTATTTTTTCTTCTCTCTATATGTATAAAGCTAAGTAATTATTTTTTTTCTCTGTATGTCTAAAGCAAAGTATTTAATTTTTTTCTCTCTATGTAGAAAGAAAAGGACTTAAATTTTCTTTAATTATGTAACACCAAGAGAGTCATTCATGAACACATATAAAAATATATAAGAGTAGTAGCATAGGTTACAAATTGTATTGCATAAACTATTACATGACAAGAGAATCTAGCCAGCTATTGTTCTTCCTTCTCCATCGTGGCGCACCCAGGGTTTAGAATTTTGTGGAATGGTATGCTCAACGTTTCGTATCTTTGAAGGATGATCTGTAAAGAGAGACATCTCACCGAACTGGTTACAATCATCTAGATCAATTGCACCATCAGCTCCTAAAGCTTGTTGCTTTCTAGGAAGAACTACATGCTTCAGCTTATCGGTACTTTTTTTCTCATTCTTAGGAACGATCTGTTCGGCATAAAAGACATGTGCAGCACGGTTAGCAAGGATCCATGGGTCATCTTTGTAACCTACTTTACTTAGATCAAGAACTCTAAGCCCATGACTATCCACTGTGACATGTTTATCCTCAACCCATTGGCATCGAAATGCTGGTGTCTGAAATGTACCAAAGTGTAGTCCCTATATGTCCTCAATGAAGCTAAAGTATATATGGATTTCCTCATTTTCATCTATAGCCTCGCACCGAACACCGCTATTTTGTGTCATGCTCTTTTTGTCTCTAGCAATGGTACAAAATGTGAAACCACCAATGTCATAGGTGTGCCATGTAGTGATCTGGCGTGATGGTCCAGCTGCCAACTGCTTGATAGTTTGTTGCTCAATTGTTTCCCCATCTGGAATATTCTGATCTATTAGCCATGTGGTGAATCGATGCTTATGTTCATTCATTACCCAAGCTTCAGTTTGCCCCTGGTTTTGATCGTGTAGCTCTTTCATATGTTGGTCGATCAAAGGCTCCATTATAGATATTTGATGTAGGATGCTATGATGTGCTTCAAGGACAATATGGTAGTCTGAAGAAATAAATGATTTCCGTCCCATCCTACCACATCCATACAGCCTGCCCTCATGTCGAAACGGAGGCAAACCTATTGCAATTTGATCTTTTAGGCAACTTCCACAGAATGGAGTAGCGGACTCAATGGCCTCTTCGGTAGCGTACCCCTCTATCATGGCTGCCTCAGGACGAGCACGAGTGGATACATAGGAATTTAGTATTGATATGAAACGCTCATACGTCCATATCTCATGCAAATACATAGAAACCAGTGCCTCTATTTGAGGCACCAAATGCACCACAAGATGTACGATTATATCAAAGAATGATGGCGGCAAACACATCTCAAGCTGTGACACTGTCTCCACTGCGAATTCTTGAAGAGACTCCAACTCATCATGGTCGATTACCTTCTATGATATTTTGTTGAAAAAGAAGCACAACCTATGACTGCCATCTTTAAAAACACTAGACTTATAGCCCTGATGGCAATAGGTAGAAAAGTTATCAGCATTACATGGCAATCATGTGCGTTGTAGTTGGTAAGTGTAAGGTCTTTCATCGAAACAATGGATCTTAGATTGGAGCAGAAACCAGCTGGAACTCTCAATTTCTTCAACCACACACAAATCACTTCTTTCTCATCTGCGTTCAGGTTATAACTTGCTGCCGGGAGGTGGTACTTTCCATTTTCCTGAAGAACCGGATGAAGCTCATGTTTTATGTCTAAATTTACTATGTCCATACGTGACTTTAGTCCATTCTTTGTCTTGCCCTTCATATCCAACAAGGTGCCATTGATGCTTTCAAACACATTCTTCTGAATATGCATACCATCGATTGCGTGTCGTACGTCAAGGTCTTTCCAGTATGGCAAATACTTGAAAAATTAACATCTTCTTGAATGTAGACCCTGGAGTTGGCTTGACATCCTTTCTAGCTTTTCCATCTATTGTCTTTTTTCTAAAAGCAAACTTGATGTTTTTAACTATCTCAAACACTCTGTGACCTTTACTGTTACCCGATGGAGCAGTAGACTTTAGTTCATTTGAATTGTCAAAGTATCTATCCATCTTTCGCAAGCGGTACCTGTGTCCTTTTGATAAGAAACGCCGGTGCCTCATGTACACTAGCTTGTTGGATGTATTGAGGGACACATAAAAGGTTTCATCTAGGCATACTACACAATCAACCTTTCCCTTCAATTGGCCTGACAATACAAAGAGAGCACGATAATCGTTGATTGTAATAAAAATAATTGCTCTCAGAGTGAATGACTCTTTCCTGTATTCATCCAACATGTCAACACCTGTGTCCCATAAAGTTTTTATTTCCTCCATCAAGGGCTCCAAGAATACATCCATATCAACACCAGGTTGTGTAGGTTCAGAAATAAGAATAGTTAGCAAAATATATTTGCGCTTCTGCAACGGGTGTGGAGGGAGGTTGTAGATAGTGAGGATCATCGGCCACGTGCTGTGCTTGCTGCTCCTTTCGGCAAAGGTATTCATTCCATCAGTACATAGTGCAAACCTAATATTTCTTGCATCCTTAGCAAATTCGGGGTGTTCATCATTGAATTTTTTCCATTGTTTGCCATCAGCTGGGTGTCAAAGCTTTCCATCATTTTTGTGCTTATCAGAAGCATGCCAGGTCATAAGCTCTGCATCCTCTGGGTTAGCGAACAAAACCTCAATCAATCAACCACCGGAAGGTACCACATCACCATAGCAGGAACTCTTCTCTGTGCAAAATAATCTACTTCTTCTTTTTCTTTATTGCTTGGTTTTGAACCTTGTTCGGTCTTCTTTCTCTTCTTTTCTTTGAAAACTGAAGTTGCATTCTGTTCTTGTAGATAGTCTTTTTTTGTCTTCTACCGACTTGCACCACAGTTTGGACACTTGTCTAAGTCTGCGTAATCACCTCGATATAGGATACAATGATTTCTGCATGCGTGGATCTTCTGTACACCCATAGTAAGCGGACTGATGAGCTTCTTGGCATAGTACGTGTTAGCAGGCACTTTGTTCTCCTTAGGAAGCATATCTCCCAGAGTACTCAATAATGCATCGAAGCTAGCATCGGACCATCCATATCTAGCTTTCAACATCAACAACTTAAGCACAGCACCCTTACGTCGTGAACTCTTTGGTACAACCCTTCGTCTCATCGTACAATGGCTCTGTTGCTGCCTTCCGTAAGGCCTCCATACCTTTCATAAAGAACATTGATGGATCAGTATGACGACACAATAGTGCAGCCGTGAATTCCACGTCTTCACACCCTTCATCCACCACTTCATGATCATCAACATTTGGCATAACAGGTTGACTCTGCTGTTGTGTCTCATGTACGAACTGGCATCCGTCGTCAACAAGCATATCAGGGCCATTGGGGTTGATGTTCGTAGGGTTTATAGCTGGATATGGTGTAGAGCTACCCTCTCCATGCTTTGTCCAAATCAAGTAATCATTCATAAATCCTCGGCAGAGCAGATGAGAAAATATTGTTTGTGCGTCGTCAAAGACTGTAATATTTTTGCAGTCTACACAAAGACATGGTATGTGCTTCGTCTGGATTCTCCATGCATGTATCTTAGCGGCATCAATAAACCTTTTGACCTCTGGTATGTATGATGAATCTACTCTTGATAAATTATACATCAAGAATGATCTCTCCATCGGTTACCTATATATAATAAATTTATTGTAATCAATGTAATTCAACCATGATTGTTATGAGATATTAATTTACTAACCTTTTGATGATCAACAACTTCCTCTCTGTATGAGGCTTAAAACCTCGCACTTGTATATTTCCTAAATTATAGACGTTGAGGCCTAAGGTTCTCTAAGTATGAGAGAGGAGGCATGGCTATTAATTAATCAAATCTACCAATTAATTTGAATCTAATAAACAATTATACATAGCTACTTAATTAAGCACTAACTACATCAAAAAATTAATACAAACTAATAAAATAAAACCAACCAATTAATTGGACTACTATTGAAGAAAGACATAGTAATTAATTAAATAAATTATTAATAATTAAAATACTTCTTCTCTCTAAATAAATTAAACACTACTAATTATCTAAACAAAAATAATTAAAATTAAATCTAAAAAAAATGAACCCTAGCAATTAAATAAGAAACAATCTTCAATTTCTTCTCTCCAAATGAACCTATTCATGCATGACACACTAAATCTATAGTGGAGGATAAACTTTAATTGAGAAATAATTATGGCAAGAGCTAAGAGAGACATAAAAAATCCATCTTGAACCACCACATCTAAGCAAATAGAGAAAAAACCCTAACTTTTTCCCCACTCTCATTCATGGTGAAGCCCTAGATCCAAAAAGTGGCTACAATTGAGCAACATTGGCTAAAAAGATGCAAGAGGGGCATAAACTAACCTTTTTTAGCAACCTCCTTCCTAGAATTAAAGATCAAAACCTCCTCTCTTGTATTTTAGGAAATCTGGACCTCCAAATCGCCAATAATGGAAGGTTGGCCTCGAGTTACTTGTGCTAGTCGGGGAGGAAGAAGAGGTATTTGTAGCGGACCTAGCACTCGGCGGTGCTCTAAGCCAACCGCCCGGTGAAAACCGATTAGCATTGGCGGTTGGCTTAGAGCACCGCCCGGTGCTAATGGCTCCATTAACACTGGTGGTTGGCTTAGCCAACCGCCAGTGATAATGCCTATTTACACTAGCGGTTGGCTAAGACAACCGTCTGTGTTAATGGGGCCATTAGCACCGGGCGGTGCTCTAAGCCAACCGCCAGTGCTAACTTGTTTTCACTTGCGGTTCTAAGCCGGCCCCACGTCTTTTTTAACACTGGCGTCCTTTAAACGGAACCGCCTGTACAAATAGATTTCTGGCGCCAAAAGAAATCATTTCTGTACTAATGTATAGCTCTTATGCTTGCGTATGGTATGAATGATAGAGCAAAAATCATATGCTAAATTAGTAACATAAGAACCTAACTCTAGAACATAATCATAACCATTCTATATCTATATCTATATACCGCTAAAACATTTGGACAACAATCGTCCACAGCGTGCGAAAACTTGAAGACTCCTGCCTTCCCCTGACGCGTTGGCACGCTCCCCTCTGGCATGCCCGTCCTTTCTGCAGGTCAGCGCATGGGAGCGCGCGCGACCTCTCGCGAGTGATATGCAGGCTCCTGCATGCAATGACAGCACCAGCATAGTACTACTACGTACGTACTACGATGTGACCAATGAGACCAAGAGCACCAGCATACGACGTGACCAATGGCTAATACTCCAGGTAGCAGTCCTGTGTTTTCTAGAGTCTGGAACGACACACAGTGAGACTCTCCTAATACAAACATCTTAATATTATTACTCTATAGTTATATATGAAATTTTACAAAATAAATATTGAAAATATATAAGCAATACTTTATGAAATAATTTATACTCAATATCATTCGAAATCTTGTTTGATGTTGCATATAAATAGACACGTTTAATTTAGGATAAAAGTAAAACAATTTTCTTTGTTCGATTGGTTATATAAGTCGACTGATAAAATAAGCTGGTTGATTTGCTGTTAGAGAAAAAAATACTATTTTAACGGTGGATAAGACAAACGAACAGGATAACTGTTCTAAATTACAAGATGCTTTTGCTTTTCTAAATTATAACTTTTGTTACACACCTTGATATATGATATGTCTAGAAAAAGTCTTATAATTTAGGATAGGGAAGTACAGTTTATATTACAATGGATCATGCAAAGTAAATCAACTTAAAATTTATTTTAACACTCATTTATGCAAAGTTATCATGGATCTAATAATAAACACTTAAACTTTAGCATTCATTTACGCAAAGTTGATCATCTATTTAGCGTAGTAGACTGGATTAGCGCTCTACTAGCTGGCTAGCTGCTGCTGAATGTTCTAGGTATAATACGTGTAGAGACAATAATAACACATGGCTGCTGGGCCCTTTGGCATCCCAAGGCAGGAGTGGCCGCCCTGCTCGCCCTGCCCCGGGGCCCGGCCTGGCAGTAGGGGTAGGTGGCGCGCAGCAGTAGCATAGCAGCAGGCCAGATGACTACAGTGTTTTCGGTCAAAAAAAAAACAAATGACTGATAGACAGGACCAAAAGCGTTCGACGGCGACGTAAACAGTGGAGAGGAAGGAGAGGCAGGCAGGAGCCAGCAGGCGCCACCCACTGTACAACGTCGCCTCCGCTCCCCTGTCCTGTTGCCAGACTCTGCAACGCACCGTCGCGCTCTACCTCGGGCGGCACCTCCCGACGACAGCGCTGGTCCGCTGCCCGACGTCTTGGCCGCCGCCGACGCCCCTCCCCACCCCAACCCCTCGCGCTCCCTGCGTCGTCGCCGTGGCAGAGCCGCCGGGGCGTGGCGCGGCCCGGCCCCGCCAGCGGTGTCGCGCCCGCATCTCGCCTTCTCCATCATGGGCGTGGCCCCATGGGCGGGTTGAGTTCCAACGAGGCGAGGACAGTGAAGATGATGACGAGGACGCCCCAGATCTACTCGGCTCGGCTCCGACTGCTGCTCCACCCGCCGCTCGGTCCTAAATTTTGAACTATTGTATTTTAAAAATGGTCAAACTTCTATATTCTATGAATTTTTAGGGAATTTAAATGGCATTAAAAGGTCTTAAGAAAATATATTTGTGCTCTGGACTAATATACTTTATACAAAAGCATTATTATTGCTGATGATAAAGGTTTCAAAAATATCAGAAGTTAGAATTCATTAACAAGTTTACCACTTAACAAGTTTGGGGGCATGAAATATATAGGAGTATGTGGTGTACCACGTAATAAGTTTAAGGAGTTAGAAAAGTATTTTTAAAGTTCATAGGCTTATGTGACAGACGCTTGCAAGTTCAAGAGTGCCAGCGCCTACTGCATTTAACATTCAAATAAATAAGAATGGAGGAGTACGTTAGTAGCTTAGGTTTGTTCAACTACTTTAAATTTCAATGCTCCAGTATCATACTATATCAACGAAAACATCTCAACTGGTAGTAACTTTTGGTGCGTACAAAAGCTTTAGTTATTTTCTACCCCTCAATCTCTTGGTACCCAACCACTCTTCTGGAAAAGAAACTTCTATTTTGATGATTGATACGGAGTATGCTCTTCTGGAAAAGAAATTTCTATTTCCCCACACTGTCATTATCTATCTATGGTTCAGTGCACTTTGTGCAATAAAAAAGCATAGCACATATGGGTTTTGTCCAGTTGATTTGTCTGTAACTGGGTCTTTGCAATGAAAAAAATGAAAATCTATTGTTTGCCTGCCTAATGTCCTGAACAGTGACATGCCTAAACAGTATTGCATCTTTCATGTGCGCATACGTCACTCTTTGGTTGCCTGCCTAATGACCTATTTTGCATGGAATAAGCAATGACATGTGGCGCTCGTTTAATTGCTTATTTCCCTTCTGGATCTGCGGACTTCATTTTAGTGAATGTAAGGAGCTTCAGTTAAGTGTTAGAGGATGGGAACCTCGTACGAGCAATTATACGTAGCACTGTCAAGAGCCTAATGACCTATTTTGCATGGAATAAGCAATGTTTTCACGTGCTTGGCTTCTCTTTTGCCTCTTTTTAAAGGGCTGGAGGAGCCATCTGGAACGTCCTTCGTATTTGAGTCTGAAGGGTGTCCTTCATGCTTATCGTCTGAGGGTCCTTCAATTATCTTCATACTGTTTGCCTGGACAGCTGGACGACAATTGTCCTGGCTACAGTGTCTCTTTTGTTTATTCCTTTTGCGCTGTCCTCTGGCGCTCGTCGGATAATATGATTGATGCTGAGGACATTAATTAAGCGCTCTGGCCAATATGATTAGTCTTATATTTGTGTCCTTTTATTATTGATATTTGTGGTATCCATTTCTATTTTAGGTAATAGAGGAAGTTCAAAAAAAACAAGAGAGACAGTAGTATATGACTTGTTGATGGAAGAACTGTTGGGACATTTAGCTTTGGGATGACACAAATGTCCCGCCACCGTGCCTGATTTGGTTGGCAATTAGCAACTTTTTTGTGAATTAGAATTGCATTTATTATGTCATTGTTTCTTTAAAGTTATATGTCTTATATGTTTGAACCATATATTAATGAGTATTTCACTAGACTGTGACTTGTGAAATTTTATGGTGGCGTATATGTTTATAATTTTTTGTGATGTCTGGTCTTAACATTGGAAGGAAATCTATTAATTTCTAAAAACGTGCAAGCCTATCTTTCGCGTATCGTAGATACAAGTAATATAATCAAAATTTGAAGTTATATTTTAACTTCTATCGTTCTTGAAAACTTATATAATATTAAAGTTTTAAATATCACGATTGCATTATCTATTTGAGGTAGTAGTACAATACATGATCATAAATATATTACCGTGATATTGTATATCTCCATTGCAACACACGGGCATTTACCTAGTATTGATAAAATAAGAACAAGAACAGAATGAAGGACATGATATGAATCAAAGTAGAGAAAACTATATTGACCATACCAAATCTCTAAGTGCCCTTCCTCTCTAAATACAAGGCTTGGCCTAGCTCCACTACTAATTCTAAAAGACTAAAAATAGCTAAGGCTAAAGAGTGGAGGAAGAGAATGGCTCTAAAGTGTGGTGTGTGAGAATGGGAGCCTCTCCTCTTCTTATATTGTGTTCTAATGATGGTTTGTGCAGGAATATTCGAGAGATCCGCATGCAACCGCCTTGGGGGGAGCCACCAGGAGACGCCACGTGAAAAGGGAGGTCGGTTGGCGCAGCTAGAGGTGCAGCCACACCAGGGTGCGGCCGCACCCTGGGTAGCACCTTTTCCCTCCGTCTTTCTCAGCATTGATGGAACCGATAGGAGAAAGCTGGGGGTGGTTGGGCTTTTCCTGGGCTCGGCCCGACCCCTGGGTTCGGCCGCCCCCTTATTGGGCCTACTGGCCTCCGATTTTCATAGGTGGGCTTTGGGCTGGACCAGGTTGACTTTCTCGTCGGTTTGAGGTCCAGATGATTAAGGTGAATTAGCCCACCTTCTATTCTTCCCTTTCACCGTATTCGGGTTTGTGTTCTGTAAAACATCATTCTCTAAATACAAGTGGAAATAGTCAAAGTGAATAACATATGTGCATAAGTTTGGTCTATATCTCCTCTTTTTGTCACTTAATTGGTGGTCAAATGTGATCGGTAAGACCGCTAACAGTGTTTACTACTAGTGTAGGAGAAAAAATATTTTAAAGGTGGATCTAGATGAAAATGGAAAATGATTGTGTTTACTCCTGGCATAGGAGTAATACATATGTAGGTGGAGTGTGTATGTGATCTTGATTTTAAAAGCATGACAAAACTCTCATAAGGTATACAACAAAGGTTGACTAAACTCAATGCAAAGCAAGCAGCATGAATGAACAAAAATTTTCCTAATATAAATGTATATATGTCTTTAGTAGGAATTTAAATTTTGTCATACAAGAGCTCATCATGTAAGATTTTGAGTTTTCAAAAGATAAATCTCTAGAACTTAGTATTGCTAGGAATAAGATAAATAGCAGCCTAGACTTTCTCATATCATATCCCTCAATCACCTAGACTTAGCTCAAGCATATCGTCCACAAGTTTGAGGTTCAAAGTAAATTCTTATATCAAAGCAATCATATCCAAAACTCAGGAGAATTTAAGGTTGAAAACTAGGCACTTGAAAGAAATTATGGCAGAGCAACTATTCATCACCTTCAAGACAAAATTTTATTGTTCATCAGTTGACTCTTAACTAGACAGAATTGTAAACACACTCTATGATCACACCCTAATAAATAGCTAAAGTACCTTTTTATTGGGTTTTAATTTTTATTCATCTTTTTATTTCTTTTCTCTACAGACATGGATCTTTATGTGTCTACATATTTTTGGTATTTTATGACTATAAGACAGACTCTATAATCATATACTTACCTAATAACTAGGGGATGCACTCTTTCAAGCTAGATCTTTGTTATGGTTGGTTGTGGAATGATCTTTAGAGCAAACTTGTCTGCAGCAGTCCTTAGTGGACTCCACTGATGGGTCTCACTCCTTAGTCACATTTGAGGCTCGAATTATAATAAAGGGTTAGCGGTCGACCAAATAAGTAATTGATTATTCTTATGAGCTAGTTGAATTTTGTAATTAATAGATTTCAGCAGGATTCTTATTTCCCTTCTTTTTAGGATTTTCTATTTTATAATTAAGAGAACTAAATACAAATACTATTTTTATTATTTTTTATGCCACCATAGTAAATATCCCTACGGATTTACCATAAGTCTACTCACATGGAGCTTTAATATTTTATGATACAGTAAATGAAGCAATATAGATTTTTTATTTATTATTATTTTTAATATGCAAAAAGATAACCATGCTAAAGTAAAATTATTATTACCAATGTAGACAGGAATACTAATTAATTAGATAACTACCATTATTACCTTATGGCAAGGGTACAGAATTTAAAGTCTATCGACAAGACTAGATATGGGAGAGTACTTACTTGTCAGATTCATTATCTGAGGAAACCTCAGAAAATTCCCCATCTTGTAGTGGTATTTCAGGTGTAACTTTATTCTTCTCCCCCCATCGCTGTGCTTGTGCTTTTATGTCTTTTGCTTCTTCCTTAGCAGCTAGCTCCATTCTTTTAACTTCTTTATCCCAGTCGTTCCAGTGAAGTTCCTTCACTGTTCTTTGTTCATTCTTCTCAGCTCCCTCTTGGTCATTGAATCGGACATCGTACCTTGAAACTTCACCAGAATAGTCCGCCCATCCATCCTTCAAAGGCTAGGTTACCTGACGGCGGGATCAGAGTCTCCTCCTGTTGCGTAGTTCCTTGGGCTGCTCATGATTAGTATAACTATTGAAATTTTAGTGTACCTTTCCAATAGGCAAGTTGAAGTGGACTTGTCCAAATCCGATGTAGATGATGGCTCCAGTGGTGTTGAGGAACGGTCCCCCAAAATGATGCGCATGTCATCTTCTTTCTGCATGTCAAGAACCAAAAAATCTATAGTACATAATAATCTTGAATTTTTACCACAACATCCTTTACTATGCCTTCAGGAAATCTCATTGATAGGTCCACCATCTGCATCTGTATATAGGTTGGGTATAATGGTTCATCACCAAATAAATAATTATATGCTACCTTTGACATTATGTTGACACCTACCTTTGACATTATGTTGACACCTAATCCAGTGTCACAGAAGGTCTTGGGAAAGATCATTTGTTTGATTGTTCATTCAATGGTCGGTACACCTAGGTCTTCCTTCTTGACTAAGTATGGTGGAGTGAGCAAGTGGTCATGCTCTATACTGATGGAGTTGATCATCTGGAGTGTCTCTTTAGGAATCTGGCTGAGCTAGTTTTTTCTCCATCTTCTATTATTCTTCTTCTTCTTAGGTATTGCTAGTTGTTCTTGTTCATATGGCTTTTGTGGGAATGCAGGAGATGTTCGGATGCAGTTCTTGAATGAGAACTTCTCTTTCCTGTCTTTGATGGAAAAGACAATCTTGGCATGCTTAGCATAGATGATGGCTTTTGTTGTGCAAACGAATGGTCAGCTCAATATAATGGGTGCTCTATCATCTCCACCTGTCTCTATGACCACAAAGTCAATGAGGACATATGATTGTCTCATGGGAATAATGACTTCTTCTAGTACTCCCTCAAGGTAGCAGATGGATTGATCTGCAAGTTGCAAATGTATATTTGTGTACAACAAAGGATCTCCTAAAATCTTTTCATAAATTACCTTAGGCATGATGTTGACACTTGCACCAAAATTGCAGATGTCTTCTTGGAAGGTGTGACATCCTATGGAGATAGGAATGACAGGCCTCCAAGGATCGCCTTTCTTCTCAGGAAGTGAATAATCAATCCACTTCACATCTGCGGGCCGAGTGTAGTAGTGGGTCTTTGTTGGTATTTCTAACGTCATTACTAATTAATGAGATTAGAAACACATGGTATTTAATTAACTTGTTATTAGCAACTAGCCACTTATCTATCACCAGCATTCCTAAGCATGAATTAGGTTGTCATCCCAAATTATATATGCTAAGGAATAAATATAGGTATTTATATATGTATCATTCAATATGACTAGGCGTAAAATATAGATATAAGCTAAGAATAGTTCTACAAGCGGACAGATAATTATACCATTGTAGCATTTTACCTAGAGAGTTCTACCTGGTTGTCGATTTATATTTATACCACTGGAAAAGCTTGTAATAAACTCTAATCTATTATATTGATAATAAATTATATACAATGAATAAGTGATATTACCAATGTCATCTACTCTACTCATAACAGGCAGGGTCACAAGGTAAATATAGATAAATATGGGTGATAAGCATAATCAAGCATCATAAATATATAAATAAACATCAGAGCACTTTCTAGTCATAATCATAGTTAGCCAATGGATAAACTAAGGAATAACTGTCTAAGGTGATTCTATAACTACATCAATGCATACTCTAATTAGTATAATTACATCTAGTAATCATCGTTAGATTAGTCCTATATCATGATCACATGTAAAGAGCCTCAACTAGGAAGGATGTGAAACAGAGTCATCACCCAACTTCATGACCGTGCCTGCTTGCCTACGTACGGGGGATGGACTACAGAGGAACCAACGCAGCTGTCACCTGCGCGGACTACCACATAACCCGGCACATCAGGGTGCACTCGTAGATAAATAGAATATCTAGACACCGCGTCTACATATTGCCTACCATCTACCCAACGATCGTTTGGATAAACGCTATACAAGCAATTACATGAATTCAATAAGATCAAACCAACTATACTAAACATATAATCAAAGTAGACAATGATTACTGCAATTAAGAATATATGAACTATTAAGAATAAAGTCTCCCTAATCATACAATAAGAAAGAAAGAACTAGAACTATACCGAACTCCTGCGCTCCAGACAGACGCCGGGGGCTCCAGATCCCGATGAAGAACTAGATCTCCTGTACTTCTAATCTAACTAAACTAGAACTATAAACTAGAAGGCTCTTGATGAACTAGAGGGCTTCTTGATGCTTGAAGGCTTGAGGCCTTGATGAATAATGATGGTGTGTCTCCAGGGAGAGGGTCTGCCCCTTTATTTATAGCCCGGTGGGATGGACGTGCGCCGCAGAATCAAACCGACTTAACCAAGGGCTGAGATGCATCAGAAGAGGCGGTGGAGGAAGCTTCTAGAAGATGGGGGGCTGAAACCCTAGGGGGGCGCCGCCCGGCGCCATGGTGGGGCCGGCCGGCCCCACCTGGTCTCCTCTGCGGGGCCTGCTGCTTCGGGTGTCTTCTAGATCCTTTCCAAGTCCAATCACGCTATTTTCCGTCATGGTTAATTTTTATGGCAATTATGCACTCTCATTCCTCTTTTATGCTTTTCTAGAATAATCCCTAGAAAATACTGAATATGCAAAACTCGTGGTAATTGTCGGTTAAAACCCTAGATTAGTGTGTATTCATATATCCTTTCATGTCTAAAGTTCTAATAAAAGTTGACGTTATCCACCGTCAATAACTCCCCCAAGCTTACCTTTTGTCAGTCCCTTGGCAAACAAACTAAGCCTAATTTCTATCATATTTGGATCAGGAGTTGCTGCAATGTTGTTATACTCTTCAAGTATCACATGCTTTCAAAAATTCTCCTCCGGAGTAGACATTGTCTGTTCTAACCTTCAAACTTATCCATTTCACCTTTAACTATAGGGCTTTACATCTCTTGCATAAGTCTTGAGCAATCAAAAGACAGAACAATCAAGTCAAGCACTATGTCTCAAATTCTTCGCAGTACTAATATTCTAGAGTTTTTATAGGCTTTCGCAATAAAACTCAGAACTTAAATGTATGACACCCTCAAGTCCCTTAGTGTATATAGTATTTATGGTTCTCTCTTATGGCATTAATGATGTTATGCCTCCTACAGCTACGGGTATATATGGTAGAGCTCATAGGAGTGGCAATAACAAGGTTAGGTATACTTGTAATGCATATATTGTAAAGTCAACTAATGGATCCACAGAGAATCGAGACATACAATCAAATTAAGATGTACATGTGTATGGAATATGGTGGATATACGTATATATGGTATTTGTGGATAACCCTAATTCTACTTTTGCTCCTTGAAAATAACTCTCTTCTTAAAACTTAAAACTTTTCTTAGGAAGAACATGGGCTATCTCTATTATTATTTTTTCGGGGAGGAAGGCTTCTCATACCCATTGTTTTAATTGCTAGGACATTTGTCCATCTTTTACTCCCTCCTCTTCTCTCTTTTTTTTTTATAATAATAGCCACATGCATCCTTTGAATATAATAAATGATCGGAGAGATAACAGTGAGGACTAGAGCATTTATAACAGGGGGTTATCCTATAGGGTATATATGTATATATTTTTGGTGTTTTACTCCCAGTGTAGGAGAAAAACATTTTTTTTGTGATGAACATGAAAAAATGTGTGAATGATTGCGATTACTCCCAGGGTAGGAATAATGCATATGTAGACTGGAGTGTGCAAGTGATCTTGGTTTTAAAAGCATGACAAGACTCTCATAAGGCATACGACACAGGTTGACTGAACTCAATACAAAGCAAGCAGCTTCAATGTGAAAAGGTTTCCTATCTCTAAAGATATCATTTCTGGCTTTGGTAGGAATTCACACTTTGTCATACAAGAGCTCATCATGTAGATTTTAAATTTTCAAAATTAACCTCCAGAACTTAGTAATGCTAGGAATAAGATAAATAGCGGCTCAGCCTTTATGAATCATATCAATCAACTACCTAGACTCAAAGCGCAAGCCTATGCCTCCATAAATTTCAGGTTCAGAGTAAATTCACAGATTAAAATAGTAATGTTTAAAACTCAGGAGAATCAAAGTTTGGCAACTAGGTACTTGACAAGAATGACAACAGAGCAACTATTCATCATCTTCAAGACAAAATTTTAATATTCATCAAGTTTTTTTTTTTAGCTCTAGTCTAGACTATCTTTAAATATAATCTAATATATAACTTAATATTTATTTAGTTTTGGATAATTATACACACATTTTTTTATTGTTATCATTTAATGGACTAACGCAGGACTCTATGACTCGTGGACCTTCATGTGTCCACATATTTTTTTAGTATTATTATATTTTTCCTATGATACTATGGTGAACCTTCATGTGCTCACATATTTTTGGTATTTTTATAATTATAAAATAGACTCAATAATCGTCTAGGTATAGTTACCTGATAACTAGGGGATGCTCCTCCCCCAAGCTAGATATTTGCAATGCTTGGTGTAGATGTCCTTTTAGAGTGAGCTAGCCAACAAATGCGGTCCTAATGGTTGCCACCGATAGACTCTCTCCTTGCCATAATGTTGTTCCCGCATAAGCGTACTCCACAAAAAGGAAAACCAAAACTCGAGGCTCGAATTTAATATGGGTTAGCGGTCAGCCAAAGAGTAATTAATTATCTTTATGAGCAAATTTTTACGTTGATAGATTTTAACAGGATTTCATGTCTCTTTTGAATTTTTTCTATTTTTATAATGCAGGAAATAAATATGAATGCCATTTTTTATGCCACCACAGCAAATATTCCTACAGGAAGTTACCATAAGTTTATTCGCATGGGGCTTTTGTATTTGTGATGTATTAAATAAGGTAATAAATATTTTTGTTGTTTTTATATTTAATGTGCAAACATAAATGTGCTACTAAATATGTAAAAGTAGAATTACTAATAAATATTAACTTAATTAGATAACTACCATTCTAACCTTATGGCTAGGGTACGAAATTTAAAGTCTACCGACAGGACTTAGATCAAGGAGGATACTTACTTAGCAGGTTCATCGTCTGAGGTTACCTCAGTCAATTCTCCATCCTGCGGTGGTGTAACAGGTGTTTCTTCTTTCTCATCTGATCTCATTTCTGTCTCTTCTGCTTCTCTCTTTTCTTGCTCCAGCTCTTCGATTTTATTTTCCTTCTCCCACTTTTCTAGTTGTGCTAGGATCTCTTCTTTTTCTGCCTCAGCGATCCGGTCCATCCTTTCAGCTTCCGCTTCCCACTCTTCATACTTCACAATCTTGCCAGAAAATTCTTCCCATCCACAGTGAGGCTGGACAGCCTGATGGCGGCCTTGGCGTCTTCTCCTGTCGTGTTGCTTCCTGATCTGCTCATGGTTAACAAGTGTTCTAAATTGACAGCGTACCTTTCCAGTGGGTAAGTTGAAGTGGATTTGTCTAGACCCGATGTAGAGAACAGCGTTGGTAGTTTAAAGAAATGGCCTTCCTAAAAGGATCGGGGATTCATCGTCTCCCTGCATATCAAGAACTAGAAAATCTGTGGGTATGTATTTATCTTGAATTCTTACCATAACATCTTTGGCCATACCTTCAAAGAATCTTAGTGATTGGTTCGCCATCTGCAACTGAATATATGTTGGGCATAAAGGTAAATTATTAAATAGTTCATCATATACCTGTTTGGACATTATGTTGCAGCCTGATCCGGTGTCGCAGATGGTGTTGGTGAAAGTGGTGTCTTTGATTGTGCATTCAATGATCGGTATACCTGGATCACCTCTCTTTGTTGGGAATAGTTGGGGTAGCATATGATCATTTTCTGTATTAAGAGCAGTGATTAGTTGAGCAGTTTCTTCAGGTGCATGCTGGGGCTTGATCTTCTTCCATCTTCTATTGTCTCTATTGTTTCTCTTCTTAGGCACTGTTTGCTGTAGTTGCTCTTCTCGTTGATGAAATTGCTCTGGGGCTGCAGGAGCTTTCAGGATGCGGTTCTTGAACGTGAATCTTTCCTTCTTGTCCTTAATGGATAGGATGATCTTGGCATGTTTCGCGTAGATGATAGCTTTAGTTGTGTACAGGAATGGTCTGCCCAAAATTATGGGTGCATTCTCATCTACTCCTGTCTCCATGACCACAAAATCAACTGGGACGTATGATTGTCCTACTCTGATGATGACTTCTTCTAGTACTCCCTCAGGGTAGCAAATGGACTGATCTACAAGCTGCAAACGCATATCTGTGTACAACAAGGGATCACTTAAGATTTTCTCATAAATTACCTTGGGCATAATGTTGGCACTAGCGCCGAAATCGCATATAGCCTCTGGAAAGTTGTAACATCCTGTAGAGATAGGAATGACAGGTCTTCCAGGGTCTTCCATCTTCTTAGGTAGAGAGTGGTCAATCCACTGTATATCTGTAGGCTCAATATGATATTGGGTTGCATTGTGAATATCAACAAGATTAGTGGTTTCTAAATCTTCCGGTTGGCCTGGAATCTTACCTTTCTCAAATGGAGGAATAACAGCCACTAACTGAGCTAATTGTGATTCTAACATTTTATTAAAGATGTGCTGATTCTTTATAGCAGAAGCAAAGGTATCCATTCTAGCATTAATGTTTTCTAATGCTTTATCATTCAAGGCTACCTTTCTAGATATTTGATCTAATAATTTAGATTGACCAGCAACTAAATCTCTTAAAGGTGGAAGATTGTAATTACTAAAATTATTATTACCTTGGTTGTTACCTTTGTAATTACCTTATCGAGGTTGCTGATTCCATCCTTGGTTTTGCTGAGGACGATAGTAGGTGTTGTTGTTGATGAAGTTCACATCCTCTTACAGTGCAGGGCAGCTGATAGCTGAATGCCCATAGTCTCCACATTCTTCACATGTCATGTGGGAATTATCAATGTGTATGACTTCCTTCTTCTCTATGTCGAGCTTCTTCATAATGAGGTCTAGCTTGGCAGTGACCATATTAGTTTCCTTGAGATGATGGATACCTCCTCCTCTCTTGTGAGGTTGAGCACATTCTTCATTACAGCTTGAATTTGAGGCTATCTTCTCAACAAGTGCTTTAGCATCTGAGAGCTTAAGTGACAGGAAAGCTCCTCCTGCTGCAACATCAATAGACTCACGGGTACTCGAGATAAGCCCGTGGTAGAAGGTCTGCATTAATAGCCACTCCTCTATCCCATGATGAGGACAGTCTTCAATGTAGTTTTAGAATCTTTTCTATGCTTTAGTGAATGATTCGTCATGTTGCTGTTGAAAACTTATAATTTTCCCACGCAGAGCATTTGTCTTGCCTGTAGGAAAGAATTTTGCCAGAAAAGCAGTTGAGCACAGGTCCCATGTAGTGTTCTTGTCTTTGTTGACATAGAACCATTGCTTGGCTTTCCCCAATAGTGAGAACAGAAAAAGACAGAGTAAAATAGCATCTCTTGGTACTCCTCTGATCATGAAGGTGCTGCAGATTTCCAGAAAGTATTGTAAGTGCGCACTTGCATCTTCATAAGCTTTTCCACAGAATTGACTGGCTTGAACCATGGTGATAAGAGCAGGCTTGAGCTCGAATCTATTCTCCCCAGTGTTGACTGCTGGTCCAGTCTAGATGTTTGATGTTGTTGGGGCAGAGAACTCACGCAGTGTCTTCTCAGCCATGTCTTCAAACATAGGAACTAGGTTTTCTCCTAATTGTTCTTCTGTTTGTTCTTCTATTTGTTTTTCTAATTCTTCTTCCAGTGTTGGAGCTATGTTGACGGTGGATAACGTCAACATTTTATATATCAAAAGGCATAAAACACACATCAATATCTAGAAGGCTAGGGGTTTATCTAACAATTTCTACGAGGTTTGGTGATTTACCAGTTTTCAGGGATTAATCCAGAAAACACCGTAAAAGGGGCATAACTACAAATCTACACTACAGAATTATCCGAAACTCAGGAATAAGCCAAACTACTCTAGAAGGATCCAGAAGACACCAGAGCGAAGGAGAGGCGAAGCCACCTCCAGGTGGGGCCGGCCAACCCCACCTGCCAGGCCGGCCGGCCTCCCATGAGGGGAATTCTCTCCCCCCTTCTGGAATGTTCCTCCACTGCCTTTAAGGATCAATCTCAGCCCAACGTGAAGTCGGTTTGATCAAACGACTGTCGTGCATCCCACCGGGCTATATAAGGGGAGCCAGACCTCCCCCTGGAAACCCTAGAATCCATTCTAATTCATTCAATACCTCATTCAAGTCATTTAGGGTAGAGCCAATTGAAGATCAAGTCATCTAGAGCTTCAAGTTCTAGTTTCTCATAGCCTTCTAGTTCATAGTTTAGCATAGTTAGATCTAGATTAGAGGAAGTCAAGGCGTGTTAATCAGTCTTAGATTCCAAAAGTTGTCAAGAAGAGAAGAGTCTGGTACAGTTCTTAAGCTTTTCTTTCTTATTGTATTATCTGCGTTCGCATGATATTTACTAGCAACATTGTTCTTCATCTTAGTTTAATTATTATGTTCATTGTCTACTTCAACTGGTTCGTATAGCGCTCATCTAGTTGATCATATGGTGAGTGGTAGGCAATATGTAGACATGGTGTCTAGATGCTTTGCTTATCTGCGGATATCCTCGGTTGTGGGGTAGTGAGGTAGATCGTGGGTGTGATGACCCATTGAGTCCTTTGTAGGCCTTTCCCCGTACGGTGGATTGGTAGAGTGGGATTGTCAGGTTGAGAGGAGTTTCCTGTACATTGCTCCGATGTGTTTGGGAACTATGGTAGTATAACTTGACCGTGATTACTAGATGTACTTGCACTAGTTGACGTAGCTTTGACATGTAGTTGAATACATAGGAGTTATTTCTCTATTACTTGATTAGACAACGCTGACATAATTAGAGTGCTACGATGGATTAGTATCATTAGGAGATGACTGATTAATGGCTCATTATCATTATTATCTTTATTATCATTATCTTATTTATCTTGTGACTTACCCCTGTTATAAGTTGAGGGTATGACATTGGTTACATCGTCTATTCAATGCATATACAATACATGTTATCAATACTATGAAGTAGCTTCTTAGCAATGCCTTTCCAAAGGTAGAATATAAATGATAACCTGGTAATACTCTAGGTAAAATGCTACAATGGTATAATTATCTATCCGCTTGCAGAATCATTCTTAATTTACATTTATCTTTATTTATTTCTGCCTAGTCACATAAAATAATAAGATTTAGTACCAATGTTTATTCCTAGCTTTACAATTGGGGATGACAACCTAGTTTCATAGTTAGGAGTAAGGGTCAAGAGGCTAGTGATTAGTTGCTAAAGGCAAGTTAATTAGTACCAATATTTCTATTGTCATTGCGTGGGATAGGGAATTGAGATTTATTGCGGTGACGTTAGAAATGCCAACAAGCTGGCTCCTCTAAAGAGCTAGCTTGAGCAGCAATGGGTGTTCTTGATGGTGACTCGAATTTGTCCCTTGCTTCTACAAACTTCTTCTTTCTAAGGAGTTTCTCTGGATCATCAGTGAAGTTCTTTGGAAGAGAAAAACTATTCATTCATCACCCCGCATAAGATAAGCAAATGATAAAAAACAAGGGTATACCTGTTTGAGTTAGAGATCGATCGGTAATATAACATTATCCATTATGTATATATGTTATCAATATTTCCTAAGTTTATTGTGCCTTCCCCGGCAACGGTGCCAAAAATGCTTGTTGGTATTTCTAATGTCATTACTAATTAACGAGATTAGAAACACATGGTATTTAATTAACTTGTCATTAGTAACTAGCCACTTATCTATCACCAGCATTCCTAAGCATGAATTAGGTTGTCATCCCAAATTATATATGCTAAGGAATAAATATAGGTATTTATATATGTATCATTCAATATGACTAGGCAGAAAATATAGATATAAACTAAGAATGGTTCTGCAAGTGGACAAATAATTATACCATTGTAGCATTTTACCTAGGGAGTTCTACCAGGTTGTCGATTAATATTTATACCACTGGAAAAGCTTGTAATAAACTCTAATCTATTATATTGATAATGAATTATATACAATACATACTCTAATCTAAGGTGATTCTATAACTACATCAATGCATACTCTAATTAGTGCAATTACATCTAGTAATCATCGTTAGATTAGTCCTATATTATGATCACATGTAAAGGGCATCAACTAGGAAGGATGTGAAACAGAGTCATCACCCAACTTCGTGACCGCGCCTGCTTGCCTACGTACGGGGGACGGACTACAGAGAAACCAATGCAGCTGTCACCTACGCGGACTACCACACGACCCGGCACATCAGGGTGCACTCGTAGATAAACAGAATATCTAGACACCACATCTACATATTGCCTACCATCTACCCAATGATCGTTTGGATAAACGCTATACGAGCAATTACATGAATTCAATAAGATCAAACCAACTATACTAAATATATAATCAAAGTAGGCAATGACTTTGCAATTAAGAACATATGAACTATTAAGAATAAAGTCTTCCTAATCATACAATAAGAAAGAAACAACTAGAACTATACTGAACTCCTGCGCTCCAGATAGACGCCGGGGGCTCCAGATCCCGATGAAGAACTAGATCTCCTCTACTTCTAATCTAACTAATCTAGAACTATAAACTAGAAGGCTCTTGATGAACTGGAGGGCTTGTTGATGCTTGAAGGCTTGAGGCCTTGATGAATAATGATGGTGTTTGTCCAGGGAGAGGGTCTGCCCCTTTATTTATAGCCCGGTGGATCAAACCGACTTAACCAAGGGCCGAGATACATCAGGAGAGGCGGTGGAGGAAGCTTCCAGAAGATGGAGGGCCAAAACCCTGGGGGGTACCGCCCGGCGCCATGGTGGGGCCGGCCGGCCCCACCTGGTCTCCTCTGCGGGGCCCGCTGCTTCGGGTGTCTTCTAGATCCTTCCCAAGTCCAATCACGCTATTTTTCGTCGCGGTTAAGTTTCGTGGCAATTATGCACTCTCATCCCTCTTTTATGTTTTTCTAGAATAATCCCTGGAAAATACTGAATATGCAAAACTCGTGGAAATTGTCAGTTAAAACCCTAGACTAGTGTGTATTCGTATATCCTTTCATGTCTAAAGTTCTAATAAAAGTTGACATTATCCACCGTTAACAGCTGCATTGTGAATGTTAACAAGATTTGCAGTTTCTAAATCTTCCGGCTGGCCCGAAATCTTACCTTTTTCCATTGGAGGAACAGCAGCTGCCAACTGAGCTAATTGTGATTCTATTATTTTATTAAAGCTGTACTAATTTTTAATAGCAGAAGAGTATTTATATTTTCTAAAGCGCTATCACTAGGGGATACCTTTCTAAACATTTGATCTAATAATCTAGATTGACCAGCAACTAAATCTCTCAAAGGTGGTAGATTGTAATTACTCTAGTTATTATTACCTTGAAAGTTACCTTAAAAGTTACCTTGAAAGTTACCTTGTCTTGGTTGCTGATTTCATACTTGATTCGGCTGGTTCCATCCTTGACCTTGTTGAGGATAATAGTTGGTGTTGTTGTTGATGTAGTTCACATCCTCTTGAAGTTCAGGACAGTTGCTTCCTGAATGTCTGATATCTCAACATTCTTCACAAGTCATGCAAGAATCATTGATGTGCATGACTTCCCTCTTCCGATGTCCTTGCTTTTAAGCTTCTTCATTGTGAGGTCTAGCTTGGCAGTGACCATGTCAACTTCTTTGAGATGATGCATGCCTTCTCCTCACTTGTGAGGTTGAACATGTTCTTTATTCCAGCTCTAGTTTGAGGCTATCTTCTCAACAAGTGATGTTGCATCTGCGAGCTTAAATGACAAGAAAGCTCCTCTAGCTGTAGTATCCATGGATTCACGGATACTAGTAACTAGCCTATGGTAGAAAGTCTACATCAGTAGCCAATCCTCCATCCTATGATTAGGACATTCTGAGATATAATCTTGAAAATGCTCCCATGCCATGGTGAACGATTCATCATGGTGTTACTGAAAGCTTGAGATTTTCCCACACAGAGCATTGGTCTTGCCTATAGGAAAGAACTTGGCTGAAAAAGCAGTGGAGTATTTATCCCATTTAGTGTTGGTAGCTTTGTTAGCATAGAACCACTATTTTGCTTTCTCCAAGTGAAAACCGGAAAGGTAGAGTAGAATGGTATCTCTTGATACTCCTCTGATCATGAAGGTGCTACAGATCTCTAAGAAGTATTGTAAGTGTGCACTTGCATCTTCATGAGCCTTTCTACAAAACTGACTTGCTTGAACCATGGTGATGAGCGTAGGCTTGAGTTCGAATCCATTCTCTCTAATATTGACAGCAGGTCCAGTACGGATATTAGCGGCTGTTGGAGCAAAGAAATCGCGCAGCATCTTCTCAGCCATAGCTTCAAAACTAGTGCTAAATTAACTTCCAGTTGTTCTTCTTCAGATGTTGGAGCTTGCTCTTTTGAAGAACGAGCTTCAATGGAGGTTGTTCTTGATAGAGATTCAAAAACTTTCTTCGGAGGAGGAGTTTCTCTAGATCTTCAATGTAGTTATCTAGAAGATCAAAACCGTTCATTTATTATCCTACATAAGATACGCAAGTAGATAAAAACAAGGGTAAGCCTATTGAGTTAAAGGTCAATCGGTCAATCATTCTTACTCATAGTGCATATGAGTTATCAATACTTTCTAAGTTTAAATACCTTTCCCGGCAACGGCGCAAAAAATGCTTGTTGGTATTTCTTAGCGTCATCACTAGACAACGCCAAAAGATGCATGGTACTGAGTAACTTGTCTTTAGCAACTAGTCACCTACCTCTTACCTATACTCCTAAACATTGAACTAGATTGTCATCCCCAATGATATAGCTAGGAATAATTAATGGTACCAATATTAATCTATCATCTTATGTGACTAGATAGAAATAATAATGATAAATATATAAAGAATAATTCTATAAGTAGACAAATAATTATACCATTGTAGCATTTTACCTAGAGTATTACCAGGTTATCGATTTATATTTATACCACTGGGAAGGTCTAGCTAAACAGGTAATCTATAGTATTGATAAAACTTATATGCAATGAATGAGTGATTAAACCAATGTCATACACTCTACTTATAACAGGGATAAGTCATATGATAAATATATAAATAATAAGTACTGATTAGTCATAAATAATGATAAAGTCCCTTAGAGCAATCTAGTCATTACAATAACATTGTCTAACCTGAATATTAGGGAAATAACTCCTAAGTATTCTAGCTACAGTCAAAGCTACGTCATCTAGTGTAAGTACATCTAACAATTATCGCTAAGTAATACTACTATAGTTTTCAACCACAATGGAGCAATGAAATAGGAGGAGTTCAAAAACCCCTAATATACGAATATATCCTTAACTTGACAATCTCACTCTACCAATCCATTGCACGGGGGAGGCCTACAGAGGACTCAATGGATTTATCACATCCACGATCTACCACATGACCCACCCGGCACAACTAGGAGCTTCTGCAGATAAGCAAAATATCTAAGCACCACGCCTACATACTGCCTACCACTCATCATACAATTGAATAGGCGAGCGCTATACGAACATGTGCATGAACATAATAGCAACCTAACTGATGAGGACATCACTCCTTTGGATACAACTACTGATCCTTCTACTATACCGCAAGGGCTAATGACCCGAGCTCGAATGCGACAACTAAAATTACAGGTGAGTTCGTTCTTAAGTGATCCGTTTCATATTTTTGAGAATAGATTTCTACCTAATGATGTTATATTGCTTAGGAACAGTGGAGAGGGTCATGAGGAACTTCAAGGAAGGTGGGAGGCGAGGAAGACCAGCTAGGACGTACAACACAAGCCGGAGGTCCTGTCCAACATGATTTCGAGTCTACCTCGGCCTCCAGGAGCAGTCTGTCTTAATGTCAGCGCCACGGACGCATACGGACTCCGTTTTTGATGGTTCAGCTATGGTTGGAAAGATAATTTGATAAGGAAGCCAATGCAACTGGTCTCACGTCAAAATTCCTTCGGGATCAACGGGAATTGTCGAAATAAGTCAGCGTCTAGAATCTGTCCAGGTGCTACGTCACCTTTATTTGGTCCGTTGGGCCGTGTATCGTCTTGAGCCCATTAGGAGGGCGCGTCCAGGGTAGGCGACGACCCTAATACCTTTATATTCATTAGTCGCTGCCGTCGTTAGGTTTTGGGTTTTGCTTAGATTATTCTGTCCATTGACAGTCGCCGTTCATTGGTTTGTGGAACTCCAACTTGAGAACTTAATCATTCATCTGCAGTTTGTCCCAACTTTCTGAGCTACGTTCTTTCGAGTTCTTGCTTGTGTTCTTCGTTTCGCAGGCACGGATTAGCCTTCTTGGCGAGGTCAACCGGTTGGTGACACGGTTGATAACCTGAGGAATCGTGGTGCTAAGGTTGCAGGGTTTGGGTCTTTTGATCTGAAGCCGGATCGGTGTGTCGCGTTCCACTCAAAACGAGAGTTATCCAGGACCTAACGGAAGATCGGGAATCACGTCCCCATCAAGTGGTATCAGAGCTTAAGGTATACCGTCAGGTTCGAAATTATCCCTTAGTTCGTATTTATTTTTCATCCCATAGTCCACAGCCATATTTGTCTCCTGTCCTACAACCTCTCCGCGCCATAGCCTTTGCATATTTCGGTTTCAGAGTTCGTAGTGTTGACTTTATGTCCAGGTCGAGATCTTGTTGCTGGTTAGGTTGTGTTAGAGTTCATTGTGTGAGTTTTTGTCAATCGTATCTACCCTATCCACTATCCCCAAACACAAGTCGAAGCCACCACATTACTCGACTTGCCCCCACTAGCCGCCTTGTGTGATCTCTCGCCCGCGCTAACCCTAGATAGGTGACCCAAACTAGCCTACGACCTGTTTGGTTTCGTTAAAATTGCCAAAAAAAATTCAGGAAAATAAAGAAAAAAAAAATTGTCAAGGGTTCTCAGACGCTTTTCGAGAACGTCTTTGAATTTCAGAGAGACCATATTTCATCTCATTTGGAGGTACCAATTTTTGTGGTTACATCTTTTGTGATCCTTGTTCAGAGAAAAAAATATAAAAAAAATAGTGAAAAATAAAAAAATTTGATTTCTACTAGTGCCTTTTGAGAAAATCCGGGAAAATTCAGGAAAAGGAAAAATCCGAGCCCTCGGCAGTAGTCGGCGTGTGCTCTCCAAAGTGTCTTTACCTGCTTTGTCATCCATCATATTTGTTCATCATATTTGTTTCTCCTCACACATCTGGGACTTGCAAAGACTAGACACCAAAGAACGAGAAGGAGTACTTAGGACTATAATTCAAAGATTACTATCCTGTTCTTGACTTGTGTGCGGATATACATATTACTCTCCTTTTTGTGCCTTCCAAGCTCCACATATTCTTCAGATCAGTACAGAAAAAAAGGACCCTTGCAATCGCGGTGTCACATCTCCACAGTATCACAACCGTCCACCGTGTGTTACCATCCGCCGCTTGCAATTGTAAGAACGTCGGTAAGAACTTGGTAAGACGTCTAGTGAGGGTGTGATTCCACCAAGTAACCCATAAATAGTTGTTAGGGATTTTCTTTGACAACTAACCATGCCGCATTTACGACGTTCTGTATTGTCTAGTCGGTTGCGTGAATTCAAGGATATGATGCTTCAAAGGATGGAAAAGCTAGTGAAGGAAGTTAAAGAACTCAACTACTCTTTTGAGGGTGTGGACAAGCGTCCGTCCACACTATCGTGGAAGGTTCAAGAGCTCGAGACCAATGCCAACGAGGATTTCGATTTCGGCCAAGTGCTTGAGGAAGATAAAGTCTACAAACCCGATGGTAGTCTTGATGAAAGGTCCACAAATGAGAATAAAGCTGCGTCGACGGCTAGAATTTAACAAAACCAAGATGGGAGGAGGATCTCGAGGGCGACGCAATGAAGGTAAAGATGATCCTTTTGCTAAGGTAAAATTTACCATACCTCCTTTTCATGGCAAATATGACGCCGAGGAGTATCTTGATTGGGAGATGACAAGTAGAACAAAAATTTGAGTCCTATGGAGTTTCGTTTGCTATAAGGTTAGACATGCCACTAGCGAATTTAAAGATTTTGCTATAATCTGGTGGCAAACTTTAGATCCAAAACCTTTATCATGGGACGGGTTAAAAATAGCAATGCGTGATAGATTTGTTCCTCCTTCTTACAAACGTGATTTACGAAAAAAATTGCAACGTTTAGAGCAGGGAGATATGTCTGCTCAAGAATATTTTTTACTTGAGCTTCAAAAGGGTATGCTGCGTTGTGGGATAGAGGAGGATTCTGAGGGTAAAATTTGTCGTTTTTATGGTGGTTTGAGACGTGAAATTTAGGATATCGTTGATTATAAAGATTTTAATACTACCAACCAGTTGTTCCAGCTTGCTATGCTTGCAGAGAAAGAATTGCGGGGGCGACAACAGGCTTCAGAAGGGTAGAAACTACAGCAGCCCCTTCACGCCCAAGGCGACAACGTTTCGGGCCCCCAAATCTTCGGGAGCATCTCCAACAACTCCAGCAGCGAGCGCGCGAACAACTCCATCCGCGTCTTCTCCTTCAAATTACTGGTAAATCTCGTTTGCGTGAACCGCCCAAGAGTGCTTCTTCGATAGCTTCCACCGGATGCTTGTTCATCCATTCAAAGCCATCGCTGCCATGGGATTGGTCATGTCGCCAGGGACTGCCCTAGCAAGCGGACATATATTGCTACAGAAGATGGAGGCTATGTGAGCACTTCTGATGTGGAGGATAAAATTGAATAACAGCCCACCTCCGAAGAAGAATTGTCTTTGAGCATTGAAGATGCTGGTCATCAGCGCACAATCATTGTGCGGCGGGTTCTTAGTACACGATTGGAGAAGGGAGAAACAGTTCCAGCGCCACAATTTGTTTCAGACTCTATTCGTCATCAAGGACCGGCGTGCACGGGTCATCATTGATGGAGGGAGCAGCAACAATCTGGTGAGTTCTGATTTAGTAAAGAAGCTTGAATTGCCAACTCGTCCACATCGACATCCTTACCATATTCAATGGCTAAACGACTCAGGTAAGGCCAAGGTAATGTAAACAAAGACGCGCATACACTTCTCCCTTGGTACATATTCTGATTTTGTAGATTGTGATGTGGTCCCTATGCAAGCTTGTTCTCTCTTATTGGGTAGGCCTTGAGAATTTGATAATGATGCGATCCACCATGGAAGAAGTAATAAATATACTTTTATGCACAAGGGTAAAAATATTACTTTGCTACCTATGACCCCCCGCCTCAAATTGTTCAAGCCGATAGAGAGCGAGTTGCTGAAAATGAAAATAAACAAGCCTCTACACCGATAAGCGACAAGTAGCTAAATTGAAACATCCCGTTATGCTTGCAAATAAATCTGATCTTGCTCAAATCGATGATATATGTTATGCTTTGGTATGCAAAGACGCTTTATTTTCAATTGATGATATAGCTAGCGCTTTGCCACCCTCTGTCACTAACCTTTTGCAGAGTACGAGGACATTGTTCCTGGCCGAGGTACCTCCCTGACTTCCACCCATTCGAGGGATCGAGCACCGGATCGACCTAATTCCTGGAGCGAACCTGCCCAAACCGAAATGCATATCGTGCCAATCCCGAGGAGACTAAGGAGATTCAGCGTCAAGTCCAAGATCTATTGGACCGCTGGTATGTACGTGAGAGCCTTAGTCCTTGTGCTGTTCTAGTCATTTTGGTTCCTAAGAAAGATGGTTCTTGGCGTATGTGTGTTGATTGTAGAGCCATTAATAATATCACCATAAGATACCGTCACCCTATTCCTAGGCTTGATGACATGCTTGACGAGTTAAGTGGTTCTTTGATTTTTTTCTAAGGTAGACTTGAGAAGTGGGTACCACCAGATAAGAATGAAACTAGGTGATGAATGGAAAACTGCTTTTAAAACTAAGTTCGGCTTGTATGAGTGGTTAGTAATGCCTTTTGGGTTAACTAATGCACCTAGCACTTTCATGAGATTAATGAACGAGGTTTTACATCCTTTTATTGGTAAATTTGTTGTGGTATACTTTGATGATATCTTGATATACAGCAAGTCTTTAAATGATCACCTTAATCATCTCCGTGCTGTTTTTTTGATGTTTTACGGGCTGCGCTTATTTGGTAACCTCGAGAAGTGCACTTTTTGCACCGAACGAGTCTCGTTTCTTGGCTATGTTGTGACTTCGCAGGAATTGAGGTAGATGAAGCCAAGGTGCAGGCAATACGGAGCTGGCCTACGCCCACAACCGTGACACAAGTGCGAAGTTTTCACGGACTTGCTGGATTTTACCGCCGCTTTGTTAGAGATTTCAGCACCATTGCAGCCCCACTAAATGAGTTGACGAAGAAGGGTGTTGCTTTCCACCGGGTGAAGAACAAGAAGCGTCCTTTGCACTTTTAAAGGACAAACTTACAAACGCGCCGCTACAACTTCCCTGATTTTGGTAAGACTTTTGAGCTTGAATGTGATGCCGGCGGGGTTGGCATTGGTGTCGTTCTAATGCAAGAAGGTAAACCGGTTGCTTATTTTAGTGAAAAATTGAATGGGTCCGTTCTTAATTATTCCACGTATGATAAAGAATTATATGCTCTTGTTCGATCATTAGACACGTGGCAACATTATTTATGGCCTAAAGAGTTTGTTATTCACTCTGATCATGAATCAGTAAAACATCTGAGAACTCAAAATAAATTGAACCGTCGACATGCTAAGTGGGCTGAATTTAGAGTCTTTTCCTTATATTATCAAACACAAGAAAGGGAAGGATAATATTATTGCTGATGCTTTGTCTAGAAGATATGCTATGCTGTCTCAACTTGATTGTCGTATCTTTGGGCTTGAAACAATAAAAGAACAATATGCTCATGATGCTGAATTCAAAATCGTGATAGATCATTGTAAAGAGGGACACACATGGAACAAATACATTCTAAACGATGGGTTTTTGTTTCTAGCTAACCGCCTATGCATTCCAGTTGGTTCCATTCGTCTTTTTTGTTATTGCAGAAGCACATGGAGGCGGGTTAATGGGGCATTTTGGAGCTAAGAAAACTGAGGAGGTGCTTGTCTACACATTTTTTTGGCCACACATGAGACGCGTGACGTAGAGCGGTTTGTGGCTCGGTGCACTACATGTCAAAAAGCTAAGTCGCAGCTTGAACCCACATGGTTTGTATATGCCTCTTCCTGTTCCTTCTATTCCTTGGGCTGATATATCTATGGATTTTGTTTTGGGATTGCCACGGACTAAGAGGGGGAGAGATAGTGTTTTTGTGGTGGTTGATCGTTTTTCTAAGATGGCACATTTTATTCCTTGTCATAAAAGCGACGATGCTGTGCATATTGCTGATTTATTCTTTCAAGAAATCGTTCGCTTGCATGGTATGCCTTCTACTATTGTTTCAGATCGCGATGCAAAATTTTTGAGTCACTTCTGGCGCACTTTGTGGAACAAATTGGGGACAAAGTTACTATTTTCCACCTCTTGTCATCCCCAAACCGATGGTCAAACCGAGGTAGTGAATCGCATATTGTCCACCATGTTGAGAGCAATTTTGAAGCATAATCTAAAGATGTGGGAGGAATGTTTGCCACATGTGGAGTTTGCATACAATCGAGCTGAACACTCTACTACTAAGGTAAGTCCTTTCCAGGTAGTGTATGGATTTAACCCTCGTGCTCCCATTGATCTTTTGCCTTTACCTACCACTGAGAGAACACATAATGATGCTAAAGCACGTGCTGAATTTATTTTTAAGTTGCATGAAACAACTAAGGCCAATATTGAAAAAATGAATGCAAAGTATAAAATTACAGTAGTGAAGGTAGAAAAGAAGTTAAGCTTGAACCGGGTGATTTAGTTTGGTTGCATTTGAGAAAAGATAGGTTTCCAGAGCTGCGTAAGTCTAAATTAATGCCAAGAGCTGCTGGTCCTTACAAGATTATAGAGAAAATAAATGACAATGCATATACACTTGAGTTGCCACCCGAAGTTCGGGTTAGTCCTACATTTAACATTGCAGATTTAAAGCCATACTTGGGAGAAGAAGATGAGCTTGAGTCGAGGACGACTCCATTTCAAGAGGGGGAGAATGATGAGGACATCACTCCTTTGGATACAACTACTGATCCTTCTACTATACCGCAAGGGCCAATGACCCGAGCTCGAATGCGACAACTAAAATTACAGGTGAGTTCGTTCTTAAGTGATCCGTTTCATACTTTTGAGAATAGATTTCTACCTAATGATGTTATATTGCTTAGGAACAGTGGAGAGGGTCATGAGGAACTTCAAGGAAGGTGTGGAGGTGAGGAAGACCAGCTAGGACGTACAACACAAGCCGGAGGTCCTGTCCAACATGATTTCGAGTCTACCTCAGCCTCCAGCAGCAGTCTGTCTTAATGTCAGCGCCACGGACGCATACGGACTCCGTTTTTGATGGTTCAGCTATAGTTGGAAAGATAATTTGATAAGGAAGCCAATGCAACTGGTCTCACATCAAAATTCCTTCGGGGTCAACGGGAATTATCGAAATAAGTCAGCGTCCAGAATCTGTCCAGGTGCTACGTCACCTTTATTTGGTCCGTTGGGCCGTGTATCGTCTTGAGCCCATTAGGAGGGCGCGTCCAGGGTAGGCGACGACCCTAATACCTTTATATTCATTAGTCGCTGCCGTCGTTAGGTTTTGGGTTTTGCTTAGATTATTCTGTCCATTGACATCGCCGTTCATCGGTTTGTGGAACCCCAACTTGAGAACTTAATCATTCATCTGCAGTTTGTCCCAACTTTCTCGAGAAGGCGTTCTTTCGAGTTCTTGCTTGTGTTCTTCATTTCGCAGGCACAGATTAGCCTTCTTGGCGAGGTCAACCGGTTGGTGACACGGTTGATAACCCGAGGAATCGTGGTGCTAAGGTTGCGGGGTTTGGGTCTTTTGATCTGAAGCCGGATCGGTGTGTCGCGTTCCCCTCAAAACGAGTTATCCAGGGACCTAACGGAAGATCGGGAATCACGTCCCCATCACTAACTATACTAAATATATTAAGTAGACAATGAACAATGCAATCACGAACATAATTATAAAGAACAATGTTGCTAGTAATAATCGTACAAAGGCAGATATTAAAATAAGAGATGAGAGCATAAGAACTATAACAAACTCCAAGCTCTTGACACCTTTGGGAATCCAAGATCGGTTGACGAACTTGACTTCCTCTAAACTCGATCGAACTAGGCTAAAGCTATGAAATAGAGAGGCTCTGATAAACTAGGGTTTTTGGCTCTGGATAACTTGATCTCCAAATGACTTGATGGAATGAATGATGCCTCCAGGGGGGTCTGGCCTTGTATTTATAGCCCGGTGGGAGAAACGATGGCCGTTGGATCAAACCGACTTCACGTAGAGCTGAGATGATATTCTGTTTGATAATTAAGCCCTTCTCCGTGGTTTTTTGGAATAATCCCTGGAAAATAATAATTCACTACAACTCATGAAATTTGTCAGATAAAACCCTAGACTTCTATGTTTTCATGTGTTTGGATCATTTTTTATGTTTATTGTACTATTAAATATTGACGCTATCCACCATCAACATTTACTATAGTGTTTATGGCAACATTAATCTTCTTCTATTTATGTTTTTGATTGCAATGTTTATTGTATACTTTAATTATATGTCTAGTATAGTTAGTTCACTACTATTGAATTCATGCATATGTTCATATAGTGCTCATCCAAGGGAAAAATGGGTGAGTGGTAGGCATTATATAGGCGTGGTGCTTAGATATTTTACTTATCTGTGAGCGACTCCTAATGGGCCGGGTCATATGGTAGATCGTGGGTGTGACAGACCCATTGAGTCCTCTGTAGTCCATCCCCCGTACGTAGGATATGTAGAGCGCGGTCACGACAGAGGTGACGGTTGTGTCTTAAAATCCTTCCCCAGTTGATACTCCTTATGTATTGAGATAATGATGTAGGAGTGGCCTAATAATGATTGCTAGGTGTAGTTGCACTAATTGAAGTATTCTTTGATGTGTAGTTATAGAATGACACTAGAAATTATTCCTTTAATATTTGGGTCCCACAACATTATTGTAACAGCTTAGAGTGCTCTAAGTGAATTTATTATCTTATTGTGACGCTTGATCAAGGCTTATCATATATATATATTTATCTTATGACTTACCCCTGTTGTGAGTAGATTTGAGGTTATGGTTTACTTTTTGCATTAATAGTATAAGTTATCAATATATATTCTGCTAGACCCTCCCAATGGTATAAATATAATTCGACAACCTGGTAATATTATAGGTAAAATACAATAATGGTATAATTATCTCGTGTGCTTATGATCCTTTTTATCTTTATATTCTTTCTAGTCACATAAAATAATATAGATCTGTTTGGTGTTATTCTTATAATAATGGTAGATAGTATCAAAAAACATTCTCTAGCACCATAACTGGGAATGACAACCTAGTACAATGCTAAAGATGTAGGTAATTGATAGGTGACTGCTAAAATAAGTGATAAGTTAATTAATACCAACAAGCATTTTTGGCGCCAGCCGCTGTCGGGGAAGGTAGCTAGGTAAGTAAGGAATATTGATTCACTTTTTACTTATTAATGTGATTGAAATAACCATTAACCGCTGCTCAAGCAGGATTACCCTTATTTTGTCTACTTTAATATCTTGTGCAGGGTAATAAATGACCAGTTTATGACCTTCTGGCAAGCTCCCACAAGAAAAGAACAAACACATTAAATCCGAGATTAGAGAAAGAGATTGACATCACAAGAATTCATTTCATATCTCAAGTGATGGGAACAAAGATGCTACATCACTCACAAATTCCATCATGTGAGTCACGGTAAGTATGATCAAATAAAGGTGAGAAAGTCTTGTTCATGGACTTTAAATTTGATGAGTAGTTATTTTTTCATTCCACTTGCATAATAAAAAACTCACTACGATCATGCTCTTTCATCTCTACTTGAATAAACTTCTATAGTGCTTTCATGCTACCTGTATTTCCTATAGTATGCTTAGGTTTTGAGGTATCTTCATACACCTTCTGAATTAGGCATGGTGTTTAGTTTAAACTATTTTTCTAAATTAAATTAGACATGGTCTCTCGATTTGATTTTTGAATCACAAGGTGTATTGATCTTACTTCTAAAAAGTTTTTGAATTAAGTGAGGTGCTTAGGTTAAAATCCTTTCCTGAATCAAATTGGACGTCGTGTCTAGGTTGATTTTTGAGCCGATAGTACACTTTAGTAGGTACTGGTTATCTCGTTCGACTAACCCCTGTAGAAAAATTTTCAAATTTAATTTGGGTAAGTCAGGAAAGGAATTCACATCTGAGATGAATCAAGGCAAGTAATGACTCTGCATGAAGAAGACCCAGCTCATTCTTCATGAAGGAAGAACGGTGAGTATCAAGGTTTACTCATTCATGTTTTATTGCAAGTTATCTTTGCCTTGAACCAATATAAAACATGATAGACACAATCTATGCTAAACAATCTTAAAACCATACATCATGTTGTTAGCATAGAGAAAAAAAGTATAGACAATAGAACTCATATTTCAAATTTATTACATTCCCTCGGGTATGTGTCCATTAATATTTTGCAGGAAAAGAATAAAAACAAATCAACTAATCATGCGTAATATCAAAGGCAACCTAGCATGGAGCCTTTTTAGGACTCAAGCTAGGTGGATAATGAGAAGCAAGGAGCAATTCACTTCATATCAGCAAATTTTTGCCTTGGTTATTACTGGTTTGGATAAGGTGTTTGGGAGGGTGAGTGCGCAGGGAAGAAGGGGGAAGACGTGCTGGAGGGGAGGAGCTCGAGCATGAGAAGGGAAAGAAGCTGATGGGGGAGGGATGATGTGAGTTCTAGGGTTGGGGATGACTTGGTGCTTGCTGGTAGTAGTGGGCTGGCTAGGCCTTGGCCCTTCAAACCCTTTCCCTTAAGGTTTTTTCTCATGTGTTACATGGGCTCACTAGCAGGCGTGCACCGTGTAGCATCATCGCATTTTGCCATTGACCGCCGCGGGGGCGCCTTCGCTGGTCACTGTTGCGGCACGGTCACCTTGCTACCTTCTTGGTGATGCGCATGTCGATGGCGCAGACTAGTGAAGTTCCAATTTCCTTGGAGAATGATGGGTGGCTGCACTTGTTTTGCCTAGGTCATCCTTTCGGATAGGACTAGGTCTGTGGTCGTGGCTCGGGATAGATGTGGTGGCCAAGCTGCATCAGCTATTGTGCTCTTGTTTCTTCAAGACGTCAGCCCGTGTGTAGACTGCTCCATGGGATCCAGATGGTTATACATGTGCAGTTATTGTGTGCGGATGGTGTCCGCCTTCCATTGAGGAGGCCGCGTCCAAATCTATTTCAGGTTGAGAATAATAAAATGGACCGCGATGTAAATTAAAGGATTATTTTTAGGTGATAGATTCATGTAGAGTCGAGTCATTATTATAAGCTAGTTAGGTTTCAGCTTGAGGAGGTCCAGGAGTGTAGTGTTGGAGGCGTATGCCATGGGTCTACCTAGTGGCTAACAGCCACTCCTCAAGTGGAGGCAAATCTGTTCAACCTTGCCTTTAGTTAGCTAATTGGATTAGTTTGGAAGGTTAAAGGAATAATAGGAAAGTAGAGAGGAACTACAGGATGTGGTTAGCCAGGGAGGCTATTTATTTGTAACCCGAATAGAGATTATGGAAAAAAGCAGGATTTAGAAGGAAAACCCTTTCCTCTTGCTTGGCCGTGGGCTAGTGCCCCCCCCCCCAACCCTAGGTGCCACCATTACACACGTCTTCAATCATCTGTACTCCTTAGCTAATAGCTATGATATGTCACTTAACAACATAGAAGTATGGTCGATGAGTTAAACAGATGGTATATCTTTTTGCATTCTGAGTCCATCCTATCATACTATGGTGAAGTTTCCATTGTGGCTGCTAATTGGTGTACCTGCCAAATAATAAACTATTGTTTTCTGACTGTTCTGCTAGCAATGAGCACTTGAGCAGCAACTTATTAGTTTTTATGCTTAGTTAGAAACAAATGTTTAATGCAGAAAAGTTAATTTCTCAGCCTGCTGATGTTTATGTTGAAATCTGTGTATTTGTGCAGTATTAAGAGTGGCATCAACAGACGAGGGACCATGTGCTTGACATACTAAAGGTGTCCACCAGAGGGTTTCTTGGCATTGGCCAATTTGGTGGTAGTATCAACGGAGGTGACAAACAGGAGCTTTATAGTGGGGGAATTTCGTGGTAGTATCTTCAGCATTGAGCTTTATTTGTGAGCATATTCGGCTCAGTTCTTTTTCCCTCAGTTTTCTAAGTTTTAAAATCTGTCAAAAAAATAAGAGTAACCAGTAATGCGTGTTGTAGCTGCTGCATGCTGTTTGAAGGAGTGTTACTGTGTTACACCGCGTTAATCTGTGCGTGTTTCTGAACGTTAGCTGAATGATCAGCAAGAGAGGGACTTTTGTGCAAATTCATAGAAATAGAATCCTGTTTTTTCTACCATCGTTAATCCTTCCTTCCATCCAATCGTCCATCGTTAATCCCTTGTTAGCACTCTCCAGTCAAAAAAATTAAAGCCCCTTTGCTCTTCCTCATACGAGCATGCTCAGTGACAGCAGTGCCTGGCGTGAGGAGAGACAGCAGCGGCTGGCAGCGGCTCGTAGTGGCTGGCTGGTTGATAACCGGCGGCAGGTGCTCTCGTGAGCCCTGTGGCAGTGGCTTGTGACGGCGGGGTGAAGACCAGTGGCGGCAACGACTCACAGGCTGAGGAGTGTCAGCTCAGCCGATGGGCCATGCTGCGGCACAGCGAAGGCGCAGCGTGGAGAGCGACGACATGCAGTGCAGACTCCTCTCGTCGGCTTCATGGTTTTTGTTTGTCTGTTTTTTTCCTCGCTTGGATCGATCGATTCGGTGATAAATTTGATTGTTTGGTGGGATGTTTTTTCTTTGGTTTGATTTGGACTTGGATTGGATTATACAATGGTAGAGTCCGATTTGGAGAAACAATGAAAACGAAAGAAACTAATAAATGTGCCCCAACCATGAAAATGCCGGTTGTGCTCAGTATCAAGTTAGTTATGTTCAGCGTCCGGGTTAGTTAGGGGAGGGCCAGACCAAAAGAATGGGGAGAAATTATTAAGTATAGAAGAGGGAACTACTGTATGGGTGAGTTGAGGAGTAGGCCACAAAGATCTATACAGCCAACAGCAAGCTGTATTATTAGCCTTCCTCTTATAATTGAGAATGGATGGTGTAAATGAAAAGTAGATTCAATTCAATCCCACCAAAGTTGTGAGGTGAGGCCCCATTCCCCTTTCACTCCTACTCACTGCCTTGCCGACCCCACCTCATAAGCAAACACTGCTCCGCTGAGGTGGAGGAATGGACCAAGGTTTCGACTCTCTCAGTCTCCACCCTACCCCTGTCCCCAACGCCATGGCGGCACCATGCCAGCAGTGCTGGACGAGATCATCGAGGAGATCTTCTTTTGTGTTCCACCTGATGACCCCGCATGCCTTATTCGCACTGCAATCGTCTACAAAAACTAGGCCCACCTCCTCGCCGAGCGTGGGCTTTCGCTACCACTACCATGAGTGCCACTAGGGGGAGCCGCTGCTAGGGTTCCTCTCCAATCTCTCATCACACCGGCAGCTCTGCGTGCTTCATCCCCAAGCTCGCCTTCTACCCCACCCGCCACCGCAATTGTGGCACGCACAGTGCCCACCAGTGTCACGTCCTTCTCAACCGGATCACTACATGGCCACCCAGGTGAAGGACGACAATTTCGTGGTTTGGGACCCCATCACAGACTAGCACCGGCCCTTGCATCCCCAGCAGGTGCGGAGCTAGAATACTGCCATGCTCTATGCTGCCCCTGACTGTAGCCACTTTACTTCTATGCATCTCAATGCTAGTTGCAACATTGCCACTATGTCCTCGTTGATATCCTTATCCTTCACCAGCTCTAGGTCGAACACCTTCGACATCCATGTCGTTGTTCAGGAGCTTGCTCCACAAGAACCACCCTAGGAGCACCATGTCGAATGTGTACACGATGCCCTTGTGCGACACCCATGGCCTGGGCCTGCAGTGACGGCTTGGGCCGGCGGTACATAAGTCCTCCAAAAACACCATCTACCCTCGTTTGACTGTCGCACCTCCAGCCGCTACGACCATCCTAGTGGCACTGTAAGGCCTCGAGGAGTACACTATCTTCTCCACATGTTGGAGGCACCTTCTGCTTCACTTGGCGAAGAGGTGCGACTAGAAGAAGTAGTAGAATAGCGACCAGGCTACGACCACATCCACAATGAAATGGACAAAGATAAGCCACAGCCCGTCGCATGTACGATGAGCGGATGACCCCCGCTAACCTTCTTCCTCCTCGTCCTCGTGCCCTGTTGACGGTAATTAAACGTTCATCTTACACTGTCAACTAAATGCATAAAAGAGGTCATCAATAGCAAGCTAGGGGTTTTAACGGACAATTTTCATCAGTTTTCGTGATTTCATATTTTCTGCAGGGTAATTCTAGAAAGCATACAAAGAAGGATTAAAACACATAAAAAGATGAAACTTAACCCCAATGAAATATACGCCATCGGACTCTAGAAGGTACCAGAAGGTGCCATGACGAAGATGGGCCCGAGGGGCCCAACTAGAGGGCCGGCCAGCCCTAGGGCTTATGCCAGGCGGCACCCCCCTATGGGAACCCTCTACGCCCTTCCGGAGTCTTCCATCACCGCCTTCGAGGATCCATCTCAGCCCTACGTAAAGTCGGTTTGATCCAACGGCCGTTGTCTTTCCCACCGGGCTATAAATATAGGGCCAGACCCCCTGGAGGCATCAAGTCATTTGAGATCAAGTCATCTAGATCCAGAAACCCTAGTTCCTTAGAGTTCCTCTATTCTATAGCAGTAGCCTAGTTATATTAGGTTTAGAGGGAGTCTAGTTGAGTTAACCTAGCTTGGATTCCCGATGTTATCAAGAGCGTGGAGTTTGGTACTATTCTTGTGCTCTCCTCTCTTATTGTATTATTTGTTATTGTGTGTTTACTACAGTGTTCATGGTAACATTAATCTTCATCTATTTATATTCTTGATTGCAATATTCATCATATACTTTAATTATATATCTAATATATTTAGTCCACTGCTATTGAATTCATGCATATGTTCATATAGCGCTTATCCAAATAAACCATGGGTGAGTGGTAGGCATTATATAGGCGTGGTGCCTATATATTTTGCTTATCTGCGAGGGCCTCCTGATATGCCAGGTCATGTGGTAGATCGTGGGTGTGACAGACCCATTAAGTCCTCTGTAGCCCATCCACGTACATAGGATATGTAGAGCACGGTCACTCAGAGGTGACGGTTGTGTCTTAAAATCCCACCCTAGTTGATGCCCCTTATGTATTGAGATAATGATGTAGTAGTGGCCTTTGAATGATTGCTAGGTGTAGTTGCACTAATTGAAGTATTCTTTGTTGTGTAGTTATAGAATGACACTAGGAATTATTCCTCTAATATTCGGGTCTGACGACGTTATTGTAATAGTTAGAGTGCTCTGAGTGAATCTATTATCTTATTATGGTGCTTAATCAATGCTTATCATATATATATTTATCTTTTGACTTGCCCCTGTTGTGAGTAGATTTGAGGTTATGGTTTACTTTTGCATTAATAGCATAAGTATCAATATATATTTTACCAGACCTTCCCAGTGGTATAAATATAAATCGATAACTTGGTAATACTCTAGGTAAAATTCTACAATGGTATAATTATCTGTGCTCTTGCGGAACCTTTTCATGCATATCTCTTTATATTCTTTCTAGTCACATAAAATGATATAGACCTATTTAGTGTTATTCTTATAATAATGCTAGATAGTATCAACAAATATTTTCTGGCACCATAGCTGGGGAAACCTAGTACAATGCTAGAGGTATAGGTAATTGATAGGTGACTACTAAAACAAGTGATGGTTTAATTAGTACCAACAAGCATTTTTGGTGTTGTTGCCGGGGAAGGTAGCTAGGCAATTAAGGAATATTGACTCACTTTTTACTTATTAATGTGATTGAGAAAACCATTAACCCCTGCTCAAACCGGATTACCCTTATTTTGTCTACTTTAATATCTTATGCAGGGTAATAAATGACCGGTTTACGACCTTTCGGTAAGCTCACACAAGAAAAGAAGAAACACATTAAATCCGAGATTGGAGAAAGAGGTCGACGTCAGAAGAATTTAATTCATATCTCAAGTGGTGAGAATAAAAAATGCTGCATCACTCACAAATTCCATTGTGTGAGTCACGGTAAGTATGATCAAATAAAGATGAGAAAGTCTTGCTCATGGACTTTAAATTTGATGAGTAGTTATCTTTTGTATTCCACTGTATATTTACTTTGCATAATCCAAACATCCATCTCATTTAATTTAAATTTTTCCATCCATAACATGTTCAGTTCCGTTCATATATCCATCCCACTTGCATTCTTATTAAAAAAATATGAGCACATGAAGGCTTATGATTAGTATTAAAAACAAAACAAACTCACCATGATCATGCTCTTTCATATGCTTAGGTTTTAAGGTATCTTCATACACCTTTCAATTAGGCATCGTGTTTAAACTATTTTCCTAAATTAAATTAGACATGGTGTCTGGTTTTATTTTTGAATCACAAGGTGTGTTGATCTTACTTCTAAAAGGTTTTTGAATTAAGTGAGGTGCTTAGGTTAAAATCCTTTCCTAAATCAAATTGGATGTGGTGTCTAGGTTGATTTTTGAGCCGATAGTACACTTTAGTAGATACTGGTTATTTCCTTAGACTAACCTCTACAGGAAAATTTTCAAATTTAATTTGGGTAAGTCAAGAAAGGAATTTACATCTGGGATAAATCAAGGCAGGTAATGACTCTGCATAAAGAAGACCTAGTTCATTCTTTATGAAGGAAGAACAGTGAGTATCAACGTTTATTCATTTATCTTTTGTTGCAAGTTATCTTTGCCTTGAACCATGCTAGAATACAGCAACAATATAAAACATGATAGACACAATCTATACTAAATAATCTTAAAACCATGCATCATCTTGTTAGCATAGAAGAAAAAAGTACAGACAATAGAACTCATATTTTAAATTTGTTATATTCCCTTGGTAACATTTTGCAGGAAAAGAATAAAAACAAATCAACTGATCATGAGTAGTGTCAAAAGGCAACCTAACATTAAGTCTTTTTAGGACTCAAGTTAGGTGGATGATGAGAAGTAGGGAGCAATTCACTTCATATCAGCAAATTAGTATCTTGTTTTTCTCATTATCTTCAAAGACACCATTTTGTATGTCGGCAACAAGGATGTCTAGTAAGGCCATGGACGACCATGATCACCGAAGAGACACTCCTAAACCATTGGAGATGAAGTTTTCACAAAAGTTTCCTCCGTGTCCATTAAGATGGAGGCGTATCATTCACGAACAAAGAAGAACCACTCGTCACTATGCTGATAGACGACAAAGACAACCAGGGAGGAACCTGAGTTTGCATCTTCAATGGACCTCAGTTCATAAACCATGAATCAACTAAAATCAAGAAAATGGTGATGGATAAAGAGCATGCAATTGTTCATATTTCCATTAGATGATGAAAAGGTAAAGCTAATAGAAGGAAGGCCCTGCTTAAAGGATCACAAGCTATCACCAACAGATGAATCGAACAACCCTCCTTCTTCTTCATAAGTTCATCACCACTTACTTTCAAATAAGGAAGAATAAAGACATAAGGTACGTTTATCCAAGCCTCATGCAACATTAAACTATATTCAACATCTTATACCATATTGCTAATTTATCCTTACCTTATGCCATGCTCAACTTGCTAAAACTTAAAACAAATAAAAAATGATCCTTTGGTTCACCATACATATTCTTGATTTTATTTGAATGAATATTTGTAGTCATTTAAACTTTATTGTTCTATTAGAAGTATGTTTTAGAATATTATTTAAACTAATTATGAGATCAAAGCATACTTGTATAAAACCTTTGGTTGTATATATAGACTAACCTCTCTTATATAAAAATGTTTAAATCATGTTAGGAGACTATTTGTAGAATCAAATCAATGTTAGAGGTATTCCTCAAAATAATATGTTCGCCTCAACCTTGTTGAAAAAGTTGAAGTAATGGTGAATCATTTACACAGACTACAAAATAATCTTTAACTTCTTGGCAAACACTATCCATACTTTAAATAAATAGCATATTCCTTCGGATATGTGTTGTCTACTAATCCTTTACAGAGAAGAAATAATGAGAGAAGCAGAAGATTAGAAAAGTTAGAAAGGAGTACAACATATGAGACAAGATGCTAATGGACAACTCAAGATGCAAGGAAGCAAAAGACCATTAAAGTACATCAACCCTTCATCAATTCCAGTGACGAAGGCAACATCTTAAGGTAAGTGGTCATTATGTTCCTCTTGATCTTGGTATGCAAATAAATGAAAATACAAATATGTTAAAGTTACAACTTCAGTTGATCAACCTGATTAACTCGATATGATTTGTTCTCTAAGTTTGTTCATAGCACCATTCTCTTGATCTTAGTCTTAACCAAATAAGCCAAAATATTGCATATCTTATCTTTGAAAGATGATCGTTAATGATATTCATGAAAAAGTAAAGATGAACAATCCTTCCATAGATTAAGCAACTTCACTCTTTATCTAATAAGCATGTCATATTTATGCTTTTGATCTTCTCACCCATGATTAAATAAACAATGTGAATAATATTAATCTTATTGTGCCAAGGTTAGAGAAGAATGAATAAATTTCTATTTCTATTGGTATTTTCCCACCAATAGAGTCCATGCACTTGATCTCTACCTTGTCTTTATTAGTAGAACACACTTCGAGTAAAGTGTGGGGAGACAATCCCTAAATTCTACAAGTAGAAGTTCTGAACCAATTCCAACAATGCACATAAGATTGGCTTCGAGATGCTAATAAAAAAAAGGAAGAAGGTGACACCACCATTGGAAGCACCATTAGCCGAGGCACCACCTCAATCCTCATCCTTAAAGAGCAAACCAAAGTACTCGATCAATGAACCACTGCAAGGAGGAGTCCAGTTCGTAGGACTCAAAATATTGAACCCTCATCATGAGGCAACATCGATAGTTATCCATATCTACTTTCTTGCATTGCAGCATGTTTACTTTTCTGTATTAGTATTGCATAGAAAACAATAAAAATAAATAAGCGTGCATTAGGCTACATTTATCTTAAAAACTTGAAGCCCCATATAAAACCCTTATGGTATAAAGCTATAGGAGTGCTTACCATGGTGGTCTAAAAGTAAAAATAAAAATAAAAATAGCATTTGTAATTATCTTCTTGTATTGTAAAACAGAAAATCCTAAAAAGAAGTGAAATAAGAATTCTGCTAAAATCTAAAAGTTTATATTAGCTCATAAGAATAATCAATTACTCATTTGGCTAACCACTAACCCCTTGTCATAATTCGAGCCTCGAGTTTTGATTTTCTTGTCGGAGTATATATTTCGCAGATAACAATATGACTAAGGAGTGAGACCCATCAGTGCCGCCCACTAAGAACTGCTACTGACAAGCTTGCTCTGAAGATCATTCAACAATCAACCATAATAAACAACTAGCTTGGGGGAAGGCATCCCCTAGTTATTAGGTAAGTATACTTAGGCGATTATCGAGTCTGTCAGATAGTCATAAAATACCAAAAAAATATGTGAGCACATGAAGGTTCACTATACTATCATAAGAAAACCTAAAAATACCAAAAACATATGGACACATGAAGGTCCATGATTGTCGAGTCTTTGTGAGTCTTTAAAATGTAAAACCAAATAAAAATATGTGTCTAGTTATTAGTCAATATAAAGACTAGCACTTGATAAAATGATCTAAAGGGATAAAAGCTGATAGTTCTCAAATTACCTAGTTGCTAGACTTAAGTTTTTCTGAATTTTGGCTTAGACTGTTTTGACATAAAGATTTACTCTAAGACTGAAACTTATGTGTTGCATATAGTTGACCTAAGTCTAGATGATTGATTGATATGATTAAAAAAGTTTGAGCTACTGTTTATCTTATTCTAAGTGATGCTAGAGTTCTAGAGATTTCTTTTAAAAAAATGCAAAACTTTACATGATGAACTCTTGTATGACAAAGCTTATATTCCTACCAAAGTCAAATATGATGTATAGGCTAGGTAAACTTCTACATATATGCTGCTTGTCTTGCATCGAGTTTTGTCAACCTTTGTGACTCTTATGAGAAATTTATTATACTCCTGAATCAAGATCCACATACATACAATCCCATCCACATATGCACTACTCTACCTTGGAGTAGGCGCAACCATACCATTCCTTCTATCTCCATCCAAAAATGTTTTGCTCCTACACTGGGAGTGAACACCAAAAATATTTTCCATAGGATAGCCACCAATAAATGCTCCAAGTTCTTTTTGCTATCTCTCAAAAGTCTTTAAGTGCCAAAAGAAGGTGTGAGCTATGCAAAAAGATATTGAAAAAAAGAAGGGAGTGGAAAAATGGACAAGTGTCCAAGATATCAAAACAATGGGTACTTAGATGCTCATCTCCCTAAAAAAGAAAAAAAGAAGAAAAAGAAAAAAAGAAAAAGAAAGAAAGAATAAAGATAGCTCATATTTATTGGCCAAGTTTCAAATTCCAAAAGAGAGATATCTTCAAGGAGTAAACTAGAATTAGGATCCACCATATCCACCACACTTCCACCATATATCCGTACAACCACATATATCTTATTCGATTGTATGACTCGTTTCTCTTTGGATCCATTGTTTGACCTTACAATATATGCATTGCAAGTATGCTCTTTTAAGTTTTCTTCGCACCTATGAGCCCTACATAAGCTTTAGTTATAGGAAGAAAAGAAAGGCATAACATCATTACTGCCTTGGTGAGAATCTACAAATACTATATATAGGAGTGATTCGAGAGTGTTGTACAAGGAAAGCTCGGAGTTTTATTTGAAAAAATCTCTAAAAACTCTAGAATGATCATTTAACAAAGAGCTTGGGACATAGTGCTTGACTTGATCTTTCTGTCTCTCGGTTACCCAAGACCCAAGTCAGAGCTGAGAAGCCCCATTGGTTAAAGGTAATATGAGAAAGTTTGAAAATTAGCCTAGTCTTTACATAAGCTTGGAGGAGAATTTTTGTCTAACTACAGGTATACTTTTTGAGAAGCTACAACAAGAACAATGAAGAATTAATGCATATTAATAGCTATTTCTAATTAGGCTTTGCTAAATGACTAGCAAAGGGTAAGCTTGGGGGAGTTTGTAGACGGTAATTAAAGCTCATCTTACACTGTCAACTAAATGCATAAAAGAGGTCATCAATAGCAAGATAGGAGTTTTAACTAACAATTTCTACGAGTTTTGGTGATTTTATATTTTCTACAGGGTAAGTCTAGAAAGCATACAAACGAGGATTAAAACACGTAAAAAGGCATAACTTAACCCCGATGAAATATATGCCATCAGACTCTAGAAGGTACCAGAAGGTACCACGACGAAGATGGGCCCGAGGGGCCCAGCTAGAGGGCCAGCCGGCCCTAGGGCTTGTGCTGGGCGGCACCCCCTGTGGGTACCCTCTATGTCCTTCCAGAGTTTTCCATCACTGCCTTTAAGGATCCATCTCAGCCCTACATGAACTCGATTTGATCCAACGACCGTCATCTCTCCAACCGGGATATAAATACAGGGCTAGATGCCCTGGAGGCATCAAGTCATTTGAGATCAAGTCATCTAGAGCCAAAAACCCTAGTTCCTCAGAGTTCCTCTATTCTATAGTAGTAGCCTAGTTAGATTAGGTTTAGAGGGAGTCAAGTTGAGTTAACTTAGCTTGGATTCCAGATGTTGTCAAGAGCGTAGAGTTCGGTACTATTCTTGTGCTTTCCTTTCTTATTATATTATTCAATATTGTGTGATCTCTCGCCGCCTTGTGTGATCTCTCGCCGCTGTTATTACTCGACTTGCCCCCACTAGCCGCCTTGTGTGATCTCTCGCCGCCGTGCTAACCCTAGATAGGTTGCCAGCCGCTGTTATTTTGCCTGCATCGTAGCCCTCCTTACATCATCTGGTGAATACCTGAAATTGGTGTTGGAGTTTAGGGATGCTTTGCCCTCACTGCCGCCGCCGTGTTGTGCCTTCCAGAAAACATAACTTGAGATACCTTCGGTAAAACAGGCATAACTTTTCGCTCGGTTATCAAAAAAAATCTGAAAAAAATTCAGCAGCTTCTTGACACCATTTGGAGGGGACTCAAACTCACCTTCGGCCTATTTGGTTTTGTTAAAATTGCCAAAAAAATTTGGGAAAAATAAAGAAAAAATTGTCAAGGTTTCTGCATGCTTTTCAGAGAACGTGCTGAATTTCTGTGGCCCACATCCCACCTCCGTTGTAGGTGCCAATTTTTGTGGTTACATCTTTTGTGATCCTTGTTCAGAGAAAATATAAAAAATAGTGAAAAATAAAAAGTTTGATTTCTACTAGTGCCTTTTGCAAAAAATCTGAGGAAAATTTAGGAAAAAGGAAAAGTCCGAGCTCTTCTTGGCAAAGTGAGCGTGTGCTTTGTCTTGTGTTTTTAGTCTGGCTATTTCGTGTGCTCTTGTCATCCATCATATTTATTTCTCACACAACTGAGACTTGCAGCACTTAAAACCAGCAACGAGAAGGAGTACTTAGGACTATAATTCAGCATTACTATCAGTTACTGACTTGTGTGCCATATATACATATTATTCTTCTTGTGTGCCTTCCAAGCTCCACATATTCTTCAGATCAGTACAGAAAAAAGGACCCTTGCAATCGTGGTGCCACATCTCCACAGGTATCACAACCGGCCCACCGAAAGTGTTGCCATCCACTGCTTGCATTTGTAAGAACGTCGGTAAGAACTTGGTAAGACGTCTAGTGAGGGTGTGATTCCACCAAGTGACCAATAAATAGTTGTTAGGGATTTTCTTTGACAACTAACCAATGCTAGACGACGTTCCTGTTTTGTCTAGTCAGTTGCAGGAATTTAAGGATATGATGCTTCAAAGAGATGGAAAAGCTAGTGAAGGAAGTTAAAGAACTCAACTATTACATTTGAGGGTGTGGACAAGCGATCACCACACTATCGTGGAAGGTTCAAGAGCTCGAGAACCATGCCAGCGAGGATTTGGATTTCAGCCAAGTGCGTGAAGAAGATAAAGTCTACAATGCTGATAGTAGCCTTGATGAAAGATCCATAAATGAGAATAAACTGCGTTGACGGCTAGAATATAACAGAACAGGTATGGGAGGAGGACATCGAGGGCGACGCAATGAAGGTAAAGATGATCCTTTTGCTAAGGTAAAATTTACCATACCTTCTTTTCATGGCAAATATGACGCTGAGGAATATCTTGATTGGGAGATGATAGTAGAACAAAAATTTGAGTCCCATGGAGTGCCTAGTTGCTATAAGATTAGACATGCTACTAGTGAATTTAAAGATTTTGCTATAATCTGGTGGCAAACTTTAGATCCAAAACCTTTATCATGGGACGGGCTAAAAACAGCAATGCGTGATAGGTTTGTACCTCCTTCTTTCAAACGTGATTTATGAAAAAAATTGCAACGTTTAGAGCAGGGAGACATGTCTGTTCAAGAATATTTTGCTGAGCTTCAAAAGGGTATAGAGGAGGATTCCGAGGATAAAATTTGTCATTTTTATGGTGGATTGAGACATGAAATTCAGGATATCGTTGATTATAAAGATTTTAATACTACCAACCAGTTGTTCCAGCTTGCTATGGTTGCAGAGAAGAAATTGCAGGGGCGACAACAGCTTCAGAAGGGGAGAAACTACAGCAGCCCCTTCACGCCCAAGATGACAACGTTTCAGGCCCCCAAGTCCTCGGGAGCATCTCCATCAACTCCAGCAGCGAGCGTGCGAACAGCTCCATCCGCGTCTACTCCTTCAGCCGCTGGTAAACTTCGTTTGTAGGAACCGCCCAAGAGTGCTTCCTCGATAGCTTCCACCGGACGCTCTTCATCCATTCAGTGCCATCGCTGCCATGGGATTGGTCATGTCGCCAAGGACTGCCCTAGCAAGCAGGCATATATTGCTACAGACGATGGAGGCTATGTGAGCACTTCTGATGTGGAGGATGATATTGAAGAACAGCCCACCTCACAAGATGAAGGTCTATTTTTGAGCATTGATGATGCAGGTCACCAGCGCACAATCATCGTGCAACGGGTTCTTAGTATACAGATGGAGAAGGCAGAACAGTTGCAGCGCCACAACTTGTTTCAGATTTTATTCGTCATTAAGGATCGACATGCACGAGTCATCATTGATGGAGGAAGCTGCAACAATCTGGTGAGTTCTGATTTAGTTCAGAAGCTTGACTTGCCAACTCGTCCACATCGACATCCGTACCATATTCAGTGGCTAAACGACTCAGGTAAGGCCAAGGTAACAAAAACAGCACGTGTACACTTCTCACTTGGTACATACTCTGATTTTGTAGATTGTGATGTGGTTCCTATGCAAGCTTGTTCTCTTTTATTGGGTAGACCTTGGGAATTTGATAACAATGCGATCCACCATGGAAAAAGTAATAAATACACATTTATGCACAAGGGCAAAAATATTACTTTGGTACCTATGACCCCTGCTCAAATTGTTCAAGCTGATAGAGAGCGAGTTACAAAGAATGAAAATAAACAACCAGTAGCTAAATTGAAACATCCTGTTATGCTTGCAAATAAATCTGATCTTGCTAAAATCGATGATACATGTTATGTTTTGGTATGGAAAGATGCTTTATTTTCTATTGATGATATAGCTAGCGCTTTGCCACCCTCTGTCACTAACCTTTTGCAGGAGTACGATGACATTTTTCTGCTGAGGTACCTCCTGGACTTCCACCTATTCGAGGGATCAAGCACCAGATCGACTTAATTCTTGGAGCAAGCCTGCTAAACCGAGCTGCCTATCGTGCCAACCCTGAGGAGACTAAGGAGATTCAGCGCCAAGTCCAAGATCTACTGGACCGCAGGTATGTACATGAGAGCCTTAGTCCTTGTGCTGTTCTAGTGATTTTGGTTCCTAAGAAAGATGGTTCTTGGCGTATATGTGTTGATTGTAGAGCCATTAATAATATTACTATTAGATATCGTCACCCTATTCCTAGGCTTGATGACATGCTTGATGAGTTGTGCGGCTCTGTAATTTTTACAAAGATTGACTTGCGTAGTGGCTACCACCAAATTAGAATGAAACTTGGAGATGAATGGAAAACAGCTTTCAAAACCAAATTGGGTTGTATGAGTGGTTAGTAATGCCTTTTAGTTTGACTAACGCACCTAGTACTTTCATGCGCTTAATGAATGAGGTTTTAAGAGCTTTCATCGGTCGATTTGTGGTAGTTTACTTTGAGGATATATTGATTTTTAGCAAGTCTTTGGATGAACATATGGAACACTTATGTGCTGTTTTTAATGCTTTGCGCGATGCACGTTTATTTGGTAACCTTGAGAAGTGCATCTTCTGCACGGATCGAGTCTCTTTTCTTGGCTATGTTGTTACTCCACAGGGAATTCAAGTGGATGAGACAAAAATTAAAGCCATAAGGAGTTGGCCAGTGCCTATAAGCATCACACAGGTGAGAAGTTTTTTTGGTCTTGCAGGTTTCTATCGGCGCTTTGTCAAGGATTTCAGCGCCATTGCTGCCCCATTGCATGACTTGACAAAGAAAGGTGTGGTGTTTCATTGGGGTAAGGCACAAGAGGCGTCCTTTGACACATTGAAGGACAAGCTTACACATGCGCCATTGCTACAACTTCATAACTTTAGTAAGACATTTGAGCTAGAATGTGATGCTAGTGGAGTTGGCATTGGAGGTGTTTTGATGCAAGAAGGTAAGCCGGTTGCCTACTTTAGCGAAAAAATTGCATGGTCCTGTTCTTAATTACTCTACGTATGATAAAGAATTGTATGCACTTATACGTTCTTTAGAGATGTGGCGTCATTATTTGTGGCCTAAAGAATTTATTATACATTCAGATCATGAATCACTTAAGTATCTTCGCTCTCAAAATAATCTGAATCGTAGACATGCTAAGTGGGTTGAATTTATTGAATCTTTTCCTTATATTATTAAACATAAAAAAGGGAAGGATAATGTGATTGCCGATGCCTTGTCTTGACACTATGTTTTCTTGTCCCAACTTGATTGTAGGATTTTTTGGACTCGAATCAATAAAAGAACAATATGTGCTTGATCCTCGCTTTTAAAGATGTGCTTGCTCAATTGTAAAGAGGGACGTACTTGGAACAAGTTTGTGATCAATGATGGTTTTGTGTTTAGAGCTAACCGTCTATGTATTCCAGTTGGTTTTGTTCGTCTAATGTTGTTGCAGGAAGCACATGGAGGAGGTTTGAAGGGGCATTTTGGTGCTAAGAAGATGGAGGATATGCTGGCCACACACTTCTTATGGCCAAGGATGAGGAGAGATGTTGAGCGGTTCGTGGCACGCTGCACCACATGTCAAAAAGCTAAGTCTCACTTGAATCCACATGGTTTGTACATGCCTCTTCCTGTTCCTTCTATTCCTTGGGCGGATATTTCGATGGACTTTGTTTTGGGATTGCCTAGGACTAAGAGGGGGAGGGATGGCATTTTTGTTGTTGTGGATCGATTTTCTAAGATGGCTTATTTTATACCTTGTCATAAAAGTGATGATGCTGTTCTTATTGCTGACCTCTTTTTCAAAAAGATTGTTCGCTTGCATGGTATGCCTTGTACTATTGTTTCAGATCGCGATGCAAAATTCTTGAGTCATTTTTGGCGCACTCTATGGAATAAGTTGGGTACGAAATTGTTATTTTTTACAACCTGTCACCCACAAACTGATGGACAAACAAAGGTAGTAAACTGCACTTTGGGCACCATGTTGAGGGCTATTTTGAAGAAAAATTTAAAGATGTGGGAGGAATGTTTGCCTCATGTGGAGTTTGCTTATAATCGGGCGATACATTCTACCACTAAGGTAAGTCCTTTTTAGGTAGTGTATGGTTTCAACCCTCGTGCTCCCATTGATCTTTTGCCTTTACCTACCACTGAAAGAACACATAGTGATGCCAGTGCACGTGCTGAATTTATTCGTAAGTTGCATGAAACAACTAAAGAAAATATCGAAAAGATGAATGAAAAGTATAGAACTGCTGGAAGTGAAGGTAGGAAAGAAATTAAACTTGAACCAGGAGATTTAGTATGGTTACATTTGAGAAAGAATAGGTTTCTAGAGCTGCGTAAGTCTAAATTAATGCCAAGAGCTGCTGGTCCTTATAAAGTTATTGAGAAAACAAATGATAATGCATACAAACTTGAGTTGCTACCCGAGTTCGGGGTTAGTCCTTCTTTTAACATTGCAGATTTGACACCATACTTGGGAGAAGAAGATGAGCTTGAGTCAAGGACGACTCCGATTCAAGAGGGGGAGGATGATGAGGACATCACTCCTTCGGATACACTCAATGATCCTCCACTGAACATTTAAGGTCCAATCACAAGAGCTCGCGCGCGACAACTAAATTTACAGGTGAGCTCATTCCTAAGCAACTTTTTATATGATTTGGAGAATAGATTACTACCTAATGATTATGTTATGATTAGGAATCATGGAGAGGACCGGGAGATACATAGAGGAGGGCTTGGAGGCGTGGAGGGCCAGCAAGGGCGCTCAAGTCAAGGTGGAGGCCCAGACCAAGTCGACTTCGAATCCATCTTGGAGTCCAAGAGTAGTTTGTACTAAATTGGACGCCCAGGATGCGTCCGGACATGGAATTGGACGTTCTTAGACTCTAAAGAAAGATAACAAGAAGATCTTTCCAATGAGTCTTGTTAGAGGCCTAAATTCATCCGAAGTCGTCGGGAATCGTCCGAACAAGTTGACGTCTAGAATCTGTCCCGACACCGCGACGTCGTATTTTTTGGTCTTTGGGCCTTGTATCGTGTTGGAACCCATTAGGGGTGTGTCCAGGGGGTCTTGCACGACCTTAGACTCTTTATAATCAGTAGCCACCGCCCAAGTTAGGGTTTGGGTTTTGCTTAAGATTATTCTGTCCATTGACAGTCGCCGATCGTCGGTTTGTGGAACCCCAACTTGAGAACTTAATCATTCATCTGCAGTTTGTCCCAAATTTCTGAGCTGCGTTCTTTCAAGTTCTTGCTTGTGTTCTTCATTTCGCAGGCACGGATTAGCCTTCTTGGCGAGGTCAACCGGTTGGTGACACGGTTGATAACCCGAGGATTCGTGGTGCTAAGGTTGCAGGGTTCGGGTCTTTTGATCTGAAGCCGGATCGGTGTGTTGCGTTCCACTCAAAACCAGAGTTATCCAGGACCTAACAGAAGTTCAGAATTACGTCCCCATCAGGCCGCATGGCGCGGTTCACCTACGGGCCTCTGCCGTTGCTCTGTTGGGCCTCTTTCTGTTTATTGGGATGTCGGTCTTCGAAGCCCAATCCTTGTTGGGCCGGATATGAGCCTTTTGGTGATTCGCTTAGCCGGGGGCCTAACAGGCCGGTTGCTTGGCCCCTGACAGTAGCCCCCGAGTCCTTGCAGGTGTGGGTCCACGCCTGCAGTGACTTGTCGTCGAGGGGTCGTCTTGACTTCTCCGGTGGGTGCGCGCGAGCGCACCCGCCGGGTGTAGCCCCCGAGTCTCTGGGGATGTGGGCCACATCCGCAGAGACTGATGCGCTCGTTTTAGGGTAGTGGAGTGCGTTGGTTCCGGACGCGTGGCTTGGACGGTCCGCCCTTAGCAATAATGCGTCTCTGAACCGTTCGGCGACCGATGGGACGTGTCGGTCTGCCGGGCTTCGGAGCCCGCGCCAGGACTTATCTGGGGGAGGCGCAATTGCAGAGCTGCGATTTCGAGCCCTGCGCCTGAGTTAGTGCGGTAGGTGGGCTGAAGGGTTTTGTCGGGGTTGCGTGCTACGTTACCCCCCTGCGCCGCGGTCGTAGGGGCCCGTGGGGTCCGTCAGTCCCAAACTTTCCTACTAATAGGAAAAAAGACGGCTTGTATTCCCCGCACAGTTTTTTCTGCCCCCTATCTGCCTCCTGACTTCCTGATAGCGCCGCTGTCGCTGTGAGTCCAGATCTGTAGCCATAGCCAACTGGTCTCCGTCGGCGATCTCGTTAGCTGAGATCGACGGGCTTATCCAGCGCGGCCTCCTCCGCGAGGACGACTGGGTTCACCCGGGAGCCGAAGAAGTTCTGGCCCCAGGAGCGGGATTCGTGGTTTCATTTCTAGCGTTCCACGAGCGGGGGTTTGCGATTCTAGCTCACCCCTTCTTCACCGCGCTCCTCGAGTTCTACCAGATCCCCCTGCACTGTCTGAATCCTAATGGGATTCAACATATCACGTCGTTTATCACGTTGTGTGAGGGGTACCTGGGGATAGATCCCCATTTTGAGCTCTGGAGATATTTCTTTGCTGTTGACTTGGTGAAACAGCGGGTGCAGGGTGAGTCGGAGACGTGGCAGGTTAGGTGTGCCAGTATCCATCTTCGTGGGAACAGGGCGAGGGATTACATTCCCATGAAGATGGTTTCCTCCAATGCTGGTCGCACGCCAAATGGTTTTATCTGCGGAAGTCTAACCCTCCCCTTCCGACGTTTATGATGGATTTGCCTGTCGTTCAGCCGAAACGCTGGGGTGAATGGGGCGTCCTGGCGGCGGAAAAGAAAAGGCTTCAGGATCACCTGGCCTCCATTGTGATCCTTCGCGAGAGGGGGTCTCAATGGTCCTGGGCTAATTGGAGCCTACCACAAGAGGTGGGTGGTGCCCCTCATGAAGCGGACGCTTCGCCTATTCGAGGTGAACCCGGGCGCTTCGGTTGAGGGGACCACATTGCCTGTGGATACGCCATCCGACGTGGAAGTCGCTCGACGGATCAACAAAGCGCTGGAGCCGGCGGTGGGCTCGGCGAATGACCAGGTCAGATGGACTTTCCCGGTGGAGGGGTGCCCCCCAATGCGACCGGAGAAGGGATTTGTGGAGTTCGTAAGTCCCATCCCCTTCCTGTTCCATTGGTGCCTTTGTTCTTGTCTTTCGGCATGCTGACCCCGCCCCTCTTTCTGGCAGCCCTCCTACATCGTGTTGACGGGTCGCGGGGTGCCCCTCCTGAAGGGTCATCCACAGCGGGCGGCCAATCGGGCGGAGAACGAGCGCCAGCATAAGAGGAAGGTGGACGACAAGGCGAAGAGGGATAAGCATCAGGCGCGGGAGGAGAAGCGAGCTCAGGGCATCGACACCGACACCACCGAGGAGGATGATGATGATGAAGGCAAGGGTAAGCACCTTGGCTTCAACATCTTTCGATCGCCTATTCCTTACCGTCCGCCCTTCTTGCGAGTGAAGGTTCCAACGCCTTCTTCGGGGAGGAGTCGGCTCCTCCCTTGATTGTCACGCGGGGGCAGGAGCCCCGGAGCCCGAGCAGGCTGATTCCAACGCGCTCTGACACGAGTGCGTCTCAGACCTCGGGTGACGTCGCCAGGTCATCCGCCGCGCCCTCCGGAGGCGGCCCCGAGGTTGTCACGGCTGCAAATGTCATGGGGGGCGCCGATGCCGACCATGTCGACGGGTTCCCCACCTAACGTCGCGACACAAGCAGGGTCAGGTGACTCGTCCAGCGCAGCCTGCACATCTTCGGATGCGTCACCTCGGAGAGAGGGGCCTTCGTCGCCCACTGCCTCCGGGGAGCGGGAGTCGCAGAAACACCCGCGGTCGGCGCGATCCGATGAGGGCAAAGGGTCCGGACCCCGGCGTCCTCGGATTCCCAGGTGGGTTTCTTGTGGGTCAATCGGTGATTCATTTTGCACATCCCTTGTGGCGCACCGCTTGACGGGCTTGCCGCTCCCTTGCGGTGGGTGAGCGCGACGGTGCCGACCGGCGCCAGGAAGACCCTGGCATCGAGGGGTGGGCCGCCACCGTCAGGAAGTGCGCCGGGCGCGAGGCTGCGTGCCCTGGGAAAGGTTTCCATCGGGCTTGACTTCGGTGGGGGGAGGCCGCGCAGAAGGTGGCGGTGCCTCTCCCGGGGAGGCCGGTGATGGCAGTGGGGTGAAGGGTGGAGGGAGTGCGGGAGCCGCGGCTTCGGGTGCCGCGGGTTCCTCCTCCTTGGCCGTGCTTCCCCAGGAACCACCTCTCTCGACTTCGGTGCCCAGGCGGGGGGCGCCGTCGTCGAGCGGCCGTAGCACGCGTCTGGTCCGCTTTGCCACAAGGCAGCCTCGGGTCGAGTTCCCGGTGGCGCGAGGGGCAAAATCCTTCGTGCTTGACGACCCGGGGGAGGAGAAGGATTACATGGAGTTAGGGACCCATCTGGGCAGGATCAGGGAGCTGCTTCAACAAGCTGGGACCCTGGTCTGCGAGGGGTCATCGCGCCTCAAGCTCGCAGAGGCACCGTTCGAGGTAAGTCCGGGTTTCAGTTCTGAGCTTGGTCCCTTTCTTTGTAGACCCTCGGGTTGTTTCTTACTTCTGTGCTACCGGTGGTTGCTCCTGCCAGTCAGTGATGGCGAGATCCCTCAAGAAATCCTACTTCCTTTAGCACCAGCGGTCGTCGTGGGAGTCTCTTGTTGCCGGGGCGAGCTCAAGCCAACCTCGAGCGGACGAGGCCGAGAGTCGTGCCCTCCGGGCTGAAAAGGCTTGCGGCGAGCTGGCCAGGCGGGCCTAGGAGGCGGAGGAGAAGGCGAAGGAGCTGGCGGGGGAGAAAGAGCGTCTCCTTGTGTTGGAAGCAGTGTTGTTGAAGGAGCGGGACACGGCCCGGGAGGAGAAGGTGATGTTGGGTCGGCAGGTCAAGGCCCTGCAGGCTGAGGTCGAAGGAGCCAAGCAGTCGCAGGCGGAGGCCATCACGCACTCAGCGGGGCTGGCAGTGGAGGTGGCCCAGCTGAGGGCTAAGGTTCAGACCCTCGAGGGCGAGGCCAGCCGCAGCGGCGATGAGAAGAATGCGCTGAAATCCAGGGTCGAAGGTTAGTTATTGCATTTGGGATGGCGTTCGTACCTTCTGTCGGGTTGCTCTAACGCCTGCCGCTATTGTGTCTGCAGAGCTCGAAAAGCTGCTTGCCGAGATGAAGATGAACTTTGAGGCGGCATCGATTGAGCGTGACCACTTGGCGGGGGTTACAAAGATCATCTGCGACCAGCTTGGGGCCAGGCAGCCCCTGGTACTGAGGGGCAGGTGGCCCGCGTGGCCTGGATGACCGACTGGGTGCATGAGCTTGAGGTGGAGGCCTTCCGCGCTAGGGTCAACCGATCGTTTGCCGTCGTCTACTCCCACTTTGAGGAGAACGTGAAGCTTGACGTCCTGTGCGGGGGATACGCCGGAGGCTGGCCCGAGAGTGAGCTGAAGGGCATCAAGGTGCGGGTGGAACCGCTGTCGTGAGCCTTGGCTGACCGTATAGCCGGAGATGTCCTACCACATAGAGGTTGATTAGTTTGCGCTGAGGTTTGGCCATCGTGCCGGAACATTTGATGTATGAGAAACATTGTTTTAGCGCCTTGTTCGGCTAATGAATCTAGTATCGTTTTCCATTTGGTTGTTTTTTAAAGCGTGAGGTCATGGCCTAGGGTCGGAGAGGTAGTCGGCTTGATCCAGGCCGTAGTCACTGAGACGTGGGTTGTCTTGTCGACCCCCGGGATCCGGTCCATGTGGCATGCTGACCCCTTACTTTGGGTTTTTACCAAAAGGTCGTGGTGCGAACTCTTGCTTATGGGGGTGAGACCACGGTCCGGGGTCGCTGCCTTTGGCTTCGAGACCGGTAGACGGTGCCCTGCCCTCGGGTCATGGGTTGTCATGCCGATGTGATCCATGGGTTTTGTCCCCGGCTCGTGATCTGACCCGTGAGGCAAGAATTAGAATTTCGGAAAAAGAGTTTTTGTTTTTTAGGTTGTCACGTGATGTCTATCTCTACCTCTATCAGCCCCCGAGTGATGGCTATCCCCAAGGGTGGGGTCAGGCGTTACTTTGAGAAAAAAGACAAGGTTGAAACGGCAAGCATCTCTTTATTCGATAATCAGAAACTTCTTTACATGGTTCGACTATGTACAAGCTTCAAAGGAACATAGGGATAAAAGTAACGTAGTTGTTCTATGTTCCATGCGTTAGTGAGGACCTCCCCCTTGTGGTTTTTGAGCCTGTATGTCCCCGGCCGAAGCACCTGGTGTATGATGAAGGGTCCTTCCCATGGTGGCGATAGCTTGTGGCGGTCCTTGTTATCCTGCCACAGGCGTAACACGAGGTCTCCAATGCTGAAGGCACATCCCCGAATGCGCCGGCTGTGGTACCGTCGGAGGGCTTGCTGGTACTTAGCAGAGTGTAGTAGAGCGACATCGCGAGCCTCGTCCACTTGGTCCAACACGTCTTCTAGGTGGACGGCGTTTCCCCGCTCGGTGTAAGCTTCTACCCTCGGGGCCCCCGTACCCGAGGTCGGTGGGGAGGACGGCCTCCGCACCATAGACCATGAAGAACGGGGTGTACCCCGTAGCTCGGCTAGGGGTCGTTCGTAGAATCCAAAGTACCGAGGGGAGTTCTCACTACTACACAAAAGATTTTGCAAGGCACTTCAAAAATGAGCTCGGAGGCGGTTTTAGCAAAAAACGCCTCGGTTAATGAGTTCCAACCGAGGCAATGCCCCGGAGCAGCAACCGCCTCGGTTAATACATTAACCGAGGCGGTTTTTATAAACAAACCGCCTCAATTAATCACCATCAACCGAGGCGGTTATTATAATGAAACCGCCTCGGTTAAAGAGTTAACCGAGGCGGTTATTTTTAGGAAACCGCCTCGGTTAATACGGTTAACCAAGGTGGTTGCTTATGAAAACCGCCTCGGTTAACCAATTAACTGAGGCGTTTGTTGTAAAACAAACCGCCTCGCTTAATGTGCTATTAACCGAGGCGGTTTTCTAACAATAACCGTCTCGGTTAACTCTGCTCTATATAACCAGCAGCCTCCTTTTTCTTCCCCGCGGCTTCTCCTCCATTTTTGCGGGTTTTGAGCTCCAAAACCGCAAAAATTGTCTATTTTCTAGGGGGAGAAGTTTTGCCCTTGGAATAGCCGAGGGGGCACCGCAAGAGCTCAATTCTTACCCTCCAACCCTCCTTTTCTTCTCTCTTCCTCTCTCCTCTCCTCTCTTTCCCCTACATCTAGATCTAGATCTAAGTGGAGGAGAAAGAACCATCTCCTAAGGGAAGAGTTTAGCCCTTGGATTTGTGAAAGGTGGTACCGCAAGTGATTGATTCTTACTCTCCAAAACCCACCTTTTCATCTCTTTTTCTCTCTTTGTTCTCTCTTTTCCTCTCTCTTTCTCTCTCTTTCTCTCTTTTCTTTTGATCTAGATTTAGATAGATGCATTTTTTTAGCTCCCATCCTTATATATGTTTATGGTACGTGTGCAAGGTCGCGGATGGCAAGGGATTGGATGTACAAGGGATCGAGGCTGGATCCATCTTTCTTGGATCATGTGAAGAGAAAGTTCATTCCTACGGCGACAAAGCATCGTCTAGGTGTGGGTCGAGATCTCATAATTTGTCCGTGCAATAGCTGTAAGAATTTGCTGGCACATACTGAGAGCGTGGTGCATTCTCACTTGGTGCGGTTTGGTTTTGTCAAGGATTATAAGGTCTAGAAGTATCACGGTGAAGCAGATCCAAGTGCCGCCACTTGCTCATCTAGAGAAAACAAGTCATCGACGACAACGACAGAGGCGGTGATTGACGGAGGAAATGGAGAACAACATGAAGTATCAGCAGCCAAAGCATCAGCCGGCGGTGACAATGATGTGCATCGTGATTACATCATGATTGAAGATCTGCTACAGGCAGAGGAGGACACTGCAGATGACGATGGTGGTAATCCGGCGGAGGTGTTGGACCCCGAAGATGTGGACCTCTTCGATAGAATCGCTAACTGCCAAGACCAGGATGACGTATTGTTTGGAAATCCTAAGTGGCTAGAGAACTTCAGGGGAGATGAAGCAGGCGGCAATAGATCCCCCAGACAATGGTTGTCCGAAGCATTGGACGGCGTTACGTTTCAATCTTCGATGCCGATGCTCAAGGCTCGCCATGGGTGGTCCGACACTAGCTTCAACGACCTGTTACGTATCCTCGCTGACACATTCCCAGAGGGTAACAAGGTACCCACCAATACCTATCAGGCAAAGAAGCTGATCAGGCCAGTGGCGATGAAACTTAAAAAGTTCCATGCCTGTCCAAACCACTGTATTTTATATCGGGGCCAGTATGAGAACTTGCAGAGCTGTCCTCGCTGCGGAGCAAGCCGTTACAAGAGGAATGCTGGTTGTCGGACGGACGCCTCTGACGACGGACCCACCTCAAGAGGGCCAAAGAAGAAGATGAAGATGACAAAGAAGCAGGACCCACCTCCAGAGGACCAGGAAGAAGAGGGTTATATGAGTAGGAAAAGTCCCGCCCTATCCGTGTGGTACTTGCCCATGATCGATCGCCTGCGTGCAATATTCGGGAACCCGGATGATGCCAAGCTCATGTCTTGGCATGCATCAGCCGAACGCACGAAGGGTGATGGCAAGCTTCGACACCCCTCCGATGGCAAGCAATGGAAGCGTTTCAACGACAAGTTCCCGGAGTTTGGTGACGAGGCCAGGAACGTCAGGTTCGCGCTAAGTACCGATGGGATGAATCCGTTCGGTGACCTAAGTAGCTCGCACAGCACCTGGCCGGTCATCCTCACCATCTACAACTTACCTCCCCATCTATGTCACAAGCGTAGGTACTTATTTGCAACTTGGATGGGGACGGTGTGTGTGATAGTTGTTCTCACCAATTTACATAATAACAACCCTCTTACGAATCTCTATCATAACAGGTATCTTCTACTAACCAAGCTTATATCCGGACCGAAGCAGCCTAGAAATGATATAGATGTCTTCCTAGAGCCATTTATGGAGGACATGCAGTTTCTATGGGAAAAAGGGGTCAAAATGATGGATGCGTTCCTAAAGAAGGATTTCACTCTGAAGGCCATCATATTTGTTACCATCACGCACTACCCCCGGTCTTTTTTTTTCGTTGCGCAGGCGCATTAAAGGTAAGACCGATTATGTAGTTTGCATTGATTGGTACTGCTACACTTACCTTGCTGCATCCAAGAAGATGGTGTACATGAGGAAATGATATGATTCCTCTCAAAAAAAGCACAGTATCGGAGACCTATGATGAATCAATACTTTGACAACAAGGCTGAACCTCAAACTGACGAGCCGGAAAGAACAAGGTACGGGCAAAAGGTGTTTGACATGGTCAAGGGCATAAACATCGAGTTCGGAAAGAAGAAGAAGAAAGAGGGGAAAGATGGTCCAAAGCCAACCAGTAAAAAGAGGAAGCGGGATGCAGAGGACGAAGAAAAAGGCGAGCCTATCACGGCCCCGTTCCTTTTAAGAAGCGTCTTGTTTCTTCAAGTATCTATCATCTTTGGAAAGAACTAGATACGCCCCATGCCATCGACCGCATGCACCGGAGAAGAATGTGTTTGAGAGCACGATAGGAATCCCGCTTGACATCAAGAAAAAGACAAAGGATGGTCTCAAGTCTCGTCGGGATTTGGTCAACATGGGCATCGGGCCGAAATTCAACCGACACTGCTGCTTTGCGCAAATGGGAAAATCGACCTCCCGGGGGCGAGCTACAACCTGACATTGGATGAGAGGAGGGCTATGTGCCAGTGGCTCAGGACAGTCAAGGTGCCGACCGGTTTTTCTTCCAACATCAAGAGCCTTGTCTCTATGAAAGACCTCACTCTTACCAACTTCAACTCACATGACTGCCACGTCATGCTTACGGTGTTCCTTCCAATTGTGATCAGATGTATCGGTCCGGAGTACGTTAAGATGGTAATAACACGTATGTGCTACTTCTTTAACTAGATTACCCAGAAGGTCATCGATGAAGCTGAGCTGCCTGGCCTAAAACAATTTATCGCAGAGACTCTTTGCCAGCTCGAGATGTGCTTTCCACCGTCTTTCTTTGATATTATGCCACACTTGATGCGGCACATGGTTGATCAGATACAGGAACTAGGACCAGTGTACCTTCATTAGATGTGGATGTATGAGCGGTTCATGTCGACCCTTAATAGATATGTGCATAACCGTGCTTATCCAGAGGGCTCTATGATTGAGGCATACACAATAGAGGAGGCCGTTAACTGGTGCACCAAATATATTAGGGATGGAAGGGCGATTGGGTTGCCCGTCCCTTTGCATGAAGGCAGAACCTCGGGAATAGGGTGCACGGGAAGGAAAGTACGCACTGATGTAGATGAAGAGACCCTGCAACAAGCTCATAATAGTGCGCTCAATCAGTTAGTGGTCATGGAAGACTGGGTTCAGAAGCACGTAGATGAGATCCGCCTTTCTAGTGGTGGACGCGGGGAGGCATGGGTACAGAAACAACACAACATCAATTTCACGACGTGGATCAAAGAGCAAGGCATATATGGAGAAACTGATGAAGCGAGGCTTGCGTCGGGCCCTCGAACCCAAATCACCTCGTGGCAAGGGTACGACATAAATGGTTCTGAGTTCCACACGAAAAGAGAAGGACAAGAAGAGCGCCTCCACGAACAGTGGCGTTTGATATGAGGGCATCGATGATAAGACAAAGAAGATCATGTCATACTATGGGCAGATTGAAGAAATATGGGAACTTGACTATGACGGAGACCTGCAGGTGCCTATATTCCGGTGCCAGTGGGTAAAGCCGACGGCGGTTGTTGTGGATGATTTTGGGCTCACCACGGTGGAGCTCGGCAATGTGGGGTACAAAGATGACCAATGGGTGGTAGTAAAAAATCGCGTTGCGCAGGTAGCCTACTTCGCAAAAGCCCAAAGACACCAAGAAGCATGTGGTTGTGTCGGGGAAAGCGAGAGGATCGTGGGAGCGGATGGAGTACGAGTCCCGAAGAACACAACAACTACTCGGAGATGTCGCTCTTTACTGATCATCCATCCAAGATCAAGCTCGTCGAGACCCGTGTCAACAAGACCAAGATGAAGCCCTGGTGCCGCTCCGATGGTGAGAAGAGGACCGTGGTAGCATTGGCACCAAAATGAGTTATCATGTCACACATTTATATATGTAATAACTTATGTAATACCTTTAACATTTATTATGATGGAACATTCATGATGAACATCTATGTAAGCATTATCGGTGAAAAATATTACTATTAGTACTACAACTACTATCGTACTATTGTCATACTTATATTGCCATGATACTACAACTGTACTACCCTACAACTATACTCCACTACTACTACTCTACAACTATACTACACTACTACTACCCTATAACTATGCTACCACTACTACTACCCTACAACTATACTACTACAACTACTGTACAACTATACTACTATAACTATCCTACTACAAAATGCTCTTCTTACATAATGGATTAATGTTTATGTTAATAATTACCATTAAATTAACATTAAAAAGAGGAAACAAAGCAACTAAATTATAAATAATAAGTCAGATATTAACCGAGGCGGTTTTATAATAATAACCGCCTCGGTTAAACTTTTTTTCCGAGGCGGTTTTCTAATATTAACCGCTGGGTAAATATTAACCGAGGCGGTTTCTAATAATAACCGCCTTGGTTAATAACATCTATATATACCCCGCAGCAGCCCTGATGTTCCTCAGTTCTTCGAGCGTTTTCGAAATCACCCCGAAGGGCTGCCGAAATTTCTGGCGCCGCCGTCGCCACCGCCGCCGCCGCGTCCGAGTTCTTCTTCGTCGGCTTGGACGTCTTGCTCTTCTTCCTCCGTCGACCTCTGACGCCTAGCCCCCCGTGCCGTCCGTCCGAGGAGCACCGCCGCGCCTGCTCTTCTTCCTCCGCGCCGTCCGTCCGAGGAGCACCACCGCGCCTGCTCTTCTTCCTCTGCTCCAGCGACAAGGGCCACCGCTGGGGTCTGGATCCGTCGTCCCCATCCCCGTCGAGCCACTCTATGACGTCTTCCGCTGCAGTTCGCTTGGGAAACGAAACCCTAGGCACCGCCGTCCGCTGGCGCCGCCATCCCCATCTCTGTCCTCTGGCGCCGCCGTCCGCTGTCTGCCTCCCTGAGCGCCTCCCCGCCGCCCTCCACCACCTGGATTTGGAGCTGCCCTCCTCGACTCAGTCTCCATCTCGACCCCGCCATCCGCCTCGACCCCGCCGTCGTCGACAACGGCTGTTGCCGCCCCATCTCCATCCGAGCAGCGTCGCGGTGAGGCTAGTAGTGCCACGCCGCCTTTGCTGCCTATCGTCGCCGCTGTAAAACGGAGCATGAGGTTCTTCCCTTTTGCTGCCTGCCTGTGTTGCTAGTGATGCCTGTTATGCCATTCCAATATTCTGTGATGCCACTGCAAAACTTGCTGCCTGTAATGCCATGCCAATATTCTGAGCAAAATATGCCACTTTGCCAGTAGCATTTTCCCCTAAAAAATTGCCACATGCTTCTGACCCCATTTAACAAAATTGTGTGAAATCAATTTCTGATAATTAGCTGTAATTTGCTGCCTATGATATCTTCATGTTACTCTGCTGCAAAAACATGTTGGTGGTATCGTAAATTGCCACATGTTGGCCTGTGACTCTGTTTGGGTGTATGGCAATAGACCACTACTAGTGTGTATAGTAGGTAAGGCTGTACACAGCCATCTTTTACATGTTGGTGGTTAGATTGTATATATGCAAAAGCAATGGAATGGAGAGGGCAGTTCTTGCCTCATTCTCACTTGTGGTGGTTGTAGAGGCTCTTTCCATCCAGCACGGACTTGCCCAAGCTCAGCGTCATGGCCTCCATGGCTTAGCTCTCCTCTCTGATGTGCCTCTGTGGATGGGAGCTGGTGCTGCTAATGACTTTGGTACTGGTACAGATGCCAGCCTTGGATGGAGTAATAATAAGAGGAACCGAGCAATTTTCATCTGCATATTGTCAGGGCTTGTTGGAGTTGTAACAATAAGTTAATGTAGCTCTGCCCACTAGCCTATTATACTTCATTAGTCTGTAGGCTAGATCAGATCACGTGATGTAGCTCTTGTTACAAGATTATTAAGGGCTGCACATACGTGCTTAAGCTGTAGGGACCAACCAATTTAATCTGAAAAGTCTAAAGCTGATGAGGAAGCGTGAACTATTTCAAATTACCCATCACGTGTAGATACCAAAAGGCACTTTGGATGCCATAGACTGTCATTATAGGTTAGTTAAACATGTTATAATTAATCTGAAATGGTTGATTATATATTGTACGATCTCCACATATAGCTTTTTTTTATGAAAAAAAAAATCCTGTCTTCCATCTGCAACTATATGCAACCTTTATCGAAGTGATGACTAATGCTAAAGTCTTCAAAGATGTCTGATAAAGTTCATGATACATGGCTTTAATCTGCTGTAGATTGTGCAAGAATATTAGTGCTTAACAATTAGTTTTGTCCTTTTCTGCACCACAAAATCTAATAAATACTAGATGAGCTTGACAGTGTGGAGGTTTGTACAGGCTTTCACCAGTGGTGGTTGTAGAGGCTCTTTCAATTCAGTAGCTAGCTAGCTAGATAGTAATTGGCCACACAGTTCCTCCAATTCTCCCATTTTGACCTCTCAAAAATTGCTGAGTGGGCTCGATCTGATCTACATCTTATATCTTAACTTAAGAAATGGACACTGGTGGGGGTTCCATGCATGATCAGTACTGATTAACATAACAAAAATAAAAATAGGACTACTAGATCGAATTAATGAAGAATTCCTTATGCTTTCACAAACCACGGCAGCTGTTCTCTAGGGGCCTATCTGCGTGCCTTGAGCTGCAGCAATGCAGCAGGGAGCAGCAGCAATGCATTTTTTGGGCTCGCTTGATCGCCTCACTTTGTTAGGTTGAATCAGTATTTAATTGCCTTGATTTGCTGCTTTGTTGCCTCTACTACTACACTATACTAGTACTCTACTACTCTCCACTCCTCTCTCTCCTCACTTTGTTAGGTTGAATCAGATTAATATGCCTATATTGATGCTCTGCTCTACTACTAATGCAATGATGAAATGTGGTTTCAACCTATTAAAATATGCTAAGGCAGTGGCATATATGCAATGATGTCAATCTTTTTTTTTGCTGAGGCAGCGGCTATGATGATCAAATGCCCCCGACTTGTAATTAAGTCTGCTAAACTAGGATGGCTTGTATGCCATACAAGCAACCAGTTTAGACGCAATGTGATGAGAATGGGGCAAATCTGAGCCAATTTTACTAAGCATTTTGTACCTTTCTTCAAATTTTGTACTTTTTGTCACATTTTGTACTTTTCTTCACATTCTGTATACATGCTTCACTTTGTAAAAATGATGTAATCATTTATGAGGAGGAATATATGATGTGTATCCTTTTTTTTTGAGGCAACGGCTATGATGATCAAATGCCCCCTCTTGTAATGAAGTCTGCTAAACTAGGATGGCTTGTATACCATACAAGCAACCAGTTTAGACGCATTGTGATGACAATTGGGCAAATCTGAGCCAAATGTACTAACAATTTTGTACTTTTCTTCAAATTTTATACTTTTCTTCGAATTTTGTATATATACTTCAATGTAAATGAAAAAAATGATGTAATCTTTCAAGAGGAGGAATATAAGAGTGAGATATTTCATTTATATAATTGTCATGTTTCCTTTGTATATGAAGTTGAATAAAATTGTGATCCACATCCTTTATATGACAATCTCTTCTTCATAGCTTCTAATGGCTAACGAGCCTAACGACGAAGGACAATGGCGCCAGCCTAGTCCTTATGAGAGTGACGATGGAACGTCATCGTCATCAGGCAGCTCTACTGAGTACGAGGAGGAGGTGCCAACACCATTGCCAGAAAAGAAGCGCAAAATGATCTGGAGGACATGCATAGGGCTTCAACACGAAGTTCTCGCATGGAAGCACGATACCATCCAGAGGATGATACCGAAACTCAAAGGCATGAAGGACGTATATAACTACCATAGCATGGAGGCCCTCGCGTAAGTATATAGCTAATAATGCTTGTTGTGCTCGACAGATACCACAGGTGCCTCTGCGCTTGGAGTTCCACGATGATGGAGAGGGGGAGGGTGGAGAGGGGCATGCATCCGTTCCCACCCCAAGCTCTTCAGCACAAGGCAATGGCAAGAGTACCAGCAAGAGTGGCAAGAAGTCAGATTTGAAGAGGGGCCAACACGGTAGGCACCAAGTGTCGAGCAAGGTGCATGTCATACACCAGATAGGCCCGCATGGAGAGCCCTTGCTACCGAAAAGTGTGATAGGCACATTCAGCAACCAATGCTCCTATATAGCTAGGGAGCACGTGCCAATCACCTACTCTGATTGGAGAAAAGTCCCAAAAGACTTCAAGGATAAAGTGTGGGGAGACGTGAAGAAGCGGTTCGAGTATCCACCGGACCAGTACAACGAAGCTCTATGCAGGAAGCATGCATTGGTGGTTGCAGGAAAAGCGCTTCACAACTTGCGCTCCACACTGAACAACGAGTACGTGAAGATGGGGAAGACACCCTTTGAAGACTACAACTTCATCAAGCGTCACGTCTGGGACGAATTTGTGGAGAAGTTGTCTGATGAAGGCTCAAAGGACAAGAGCAAGAAGTACTCTGACCTCGCAAAGAGGAATATGCTCCACCACCACTTGGGTATGACAGGGTATGCCGCTAAGAGGCCCAAGTGGCGGCAGGAAGAAAGTGAGGCAGCTGCTGCCGGTATAGAGGATCCGTTAGCAGGCCTTGACACCAGGGCACGTGACTACTTCAAAGCCCGTCGGCCGAAGAGGCTAAAGGAGGGAAGAACCAAGTACAACGAGCCAGAGACCGAGGAGGCGGAGAAGGCGGTGATCGCGGTACATAAGGCTAAGGAAGAAGGGTTGTTCAAACCTCGCAGAGATCATGACGTCCTGACCGAGGGGCTTGGAAACCCGGAGCACCACGACCGTGTGTGGGGCATGTCCTCGAGGCATAGCCGGAAGACCGTGGAGTCCTCGGCAATCCGACGCCGCCTCGTCATCGCACGAGGCAAAGCGCATAAGGAATGGCTCATCCAAAGAAGGCCGTGATGCGGCCATGAAGGAAATGATCATGGGGTCCATACAGGAAGCTTTCACGAGCACCGACCCCAAGATGGTGGATCTACGGTCGCAAATGCTTCGACAGTCAAGGCGTCCGGCCTACCGCAGCTAGATGCAGCCGGGTACCTCACAAAGACCAAAGGTACCTGGTTGATGAGATCAAAAAACCAACACTGTGCAAGCTCATGGTGCCCTTTGATCGGACGGGGAAGATGAAGAAAGAAGTGGGAGAAGGAGAGGTAAAGCCGCCAAACGATGAAGATATGTATGACGGCAAGCCGATCCCGCCCGATACGCCTTAGTGCTCTTGGTGTACACTAAAGATGAATTCGATCAAGACGAAATCGAGTTTCCCACTGAAAGTGGTGCAACAACGCTCGCCCAAGCACTCGGTGACATCGTGCTTTGGAACAAAGCTGATATCATGCTAAAAAGGGAGACATCGTCCTCACAGCCGTCATTGTCTCCCCCCGGCGACGGCCCAAGTGATGACGACGACGACGACGGTGGCAACAACAATGATGGCGTCCCAGGCATCAGTCCTCGACGGAGCCCATCTCCCAACAATGGCAACCCACAAGGAGATGCAGGGGTTGCATCGGGGCACAACACGCCGCCTCCAAGTCATCCCAAAGAGTGCCCTTCGGCGCCAATGAAGCCAACAGATGAGGAGGACAATAGAGGTGCATCGGGGCACGACTCGCCGCCTCCAAGCCAACCCAAAAAGTGCCCTTCGGCGCCGGTGAGGCCAACAGATGAGGAGGACGACAGGCCCCCGAATATGCCCCTCGCGAATTGGAGGGCGTATAAAATCGCAAACAGTTTTCCTTTCTCAACGGCATTCGATAGGTATATATGCTAACACACTTTCCGGCTTATCTCAATTATAGAGTATGTGTGCCTGTGATGGTGCTAACAACCTTTGCACTCGTCGTGATTGCAGGCCGCCAACGCCGTCGTCGATCTGGCCACTAACTCCAGACTGCCCGGACAACTACGAGCATGGCAAGTTCATGTTGCCCTTGGGCCAGCTAGTCCAGGAGGAGACGTGGGAGGTTCGACGATTCCATCTCTGGTACATGCATGCTGCCAAGTTAGGAATGAAAGATTTCATTGTGAGGGTCCCCAAGGAGTACTTCCACTTGGAAGAGGATTGCTTTTTCTCTGTGACCTTCCACGATATGCATAGGATGCTGCGGCGCAAGGACCTCGATGTCGCCCAAGTCACCCTTTTTGCATTGTAAGTTGTTATAGCATTGCATCGTTGTACCTATGCCTTCTTCAATCGATACAACAATGCCATGACCAAGACTTGTGCTTGTAGGATGCAATCATATATAAATGAGGAGATTGGGGATAATGTTATCTACCTATCTCCTATGCATATTACCCGTAGGGCCATCATTGGCTACGATATACCGGATTCGAGATCCGCAAGAGGTGAACTTGACCCCCATGCAAATGGATAGAAACCAGGGGGCATACCTACGAAGTGAGATAAGGTACGTAAAGGGACAAGACATCCTCCAAGCCATGAAGAAGGTCGAGGAACATGGGTGTATCCTTGCCGCCCATCGCCAGTGCGTCAAAACGATTCTTCCAATACGTATACCACCCATAGGGTTCACCACCTCTTACATTTCAAAAGTTGAGATCCAAATTGTTTCGATGCTGCAGTTTGGGCGTCATGGGGCACTAGATTGTATTTATGATCTTCCCTCAAGATGGAAAGGCTGTTGTATTCGACTCCTTAAGGAAAAACGGACAAAAAACGCTGCACAAGGATTTTGAATTTTGTGTTCGATAGTAAGTGACGACATCACATTGATTTACATGCATAAATCGTATCAAATTTGTTGTTGACACGAGTAGTTTTCATACAAAAACTTACAGAAGTACCTTGAAGACCCCAACCGCTTGGATCGGAGGTCCGAGAAAAAAGTTGAAGTACAAACACGTACTCAAAGTGAGACGACAATTCCCGGTAACTATATATATCAGGAATCTCATATGTGCTAGTACATCGTCCATCATGCTCTCCATATGGCCTAACTATTTCGTATTACGAATATAACGTTCATGCAGTGCTCTAAACAACCCGAAGGATCGGTTCTATGTGGATACTATGCTTGTGAGTACCTTAGGGCATGCGGGAGGTACAGTGACAGCTATCGACAGCTGAAGAAATCAAAAGGATGGTGGAAGAGGAGTAGGATCGACAAGATGATCATCGGTCAAACAATATCCGACGTTTGCAAGTTTGTAACTGATCAATGTTGTCATGTCGATGGCAAGTTCTTCTACAAAGAGAGCGAGCTAGCGACGGAGGACAAGTACGAGAAGCTACGCAAATGGAGAACAATGCTAGACATGAGGGATTATGTGTTGCCGGACATCTTCGACTAGTTGATCGATCTTAGCTTGTGATAAACTTCTCATGTCGCTTATGTGTACGTGTTTGACTTGTGGCTCTGTGTATGCATGTAATTTAAACTTCATGGTGGAACTTCAAATGACGTTTGACATTAGATCTCTTTATAATATATGTTCAGCCTTTAAACGCTTATTCTATGTGTTCGATATGACCTGTATTTGCTATTATTTTAAAATATTAAATGATTAATATATATTACCTGAAAATAATTTTTTTAATTTGGAAAATCATAACAGAGGCGGTTTTTATTACAAAACCGCCTCCATTAATAACCATACTGAGGCGGTTAAAAAAACCGCCTCGGTTAACTTGTTAACCGAGGCGGTTATATAAAGTTAACCACCTCGGTTAACATCCATTAACTGTGGCGGTTAGTATAAAAAACCGCCTCGGTTAATTTATTAACCGAGGCGGTTTCCCAACCGCCTCGGTTAAGGCCACGATTAACCGTGACCTTATGTTCGAGGCGGTTAGGAAAAACGCCTCGGTTAACCAAAAAAACCGCCTCGGTTAAGTTTTCTGTAGCAGTGTCTTCGACCCACCGCCTCCTGAATTTATTGAGACGGTTGAAGATTCGGGGCTTCAGCCCTTGCGATCATCCCATTCGCGCTCGACCTGTCCGTTCGTCCGAGGGTGTGCCACTGCTGACCAGTCGACTCGAATGTTAAACTCGTCGCAGAAGTTGAGGAACTTCTTCCCGGTAAACTGAGTCCCATTATCAGTGATGATTGAGTTGGGGACCCCGAACCGTAGACGATGTTTGTAAAGAAGTGCACGACCTCCTTAGAGCGTACTCTTGTTATGGGCCATGCTTCGATCCATTTCGAGAATTTGTCAATCGTGAGGAGCGCGTGCGTGTCCCCCAGGCACCTTTTTTAGCAGTCCGACCTAGTCCAGTCCCCAGACTGCGAAGGGCCAGGTGATGGGGACGGTCTGGAGCGCTTGGGCGGGTAGGTGTGTCTGCCGCGCGTAGAATTGGCACCCTTCGCACGAGCGCACCAGGCCTTCTGCATCCGTCACCGCCGTGGGCTAGTAGAAACCCTGTCGGTAGGCGTTTCCCACTAGCGTCCGGGGTGCGGCATGGTGGCCGCAGATTTGCGCATGGATCTCTTTGAGGAGTTCCTTCCCTTGGGAGATTGGGATGCATTTCATCAGGATGTTCTAGTGCCCCTTTCGATATAGGCCCCCGTTTATGATGATGAAGGACTTAGCGCGTCGTGCAAGCCTTCGAGCCTCAGTCTTGTCCATGGGCAGGGCTTCCCGGATGAGGCAGTCGAGGTACGGTTCCCTCTAGTCAATAGGTTTCGTGCCCGCCTCGGGTGCCTCGTCGGCGGTCCTTGTGATGAAGACCCTTGGAGGAGTTTCTGGATGGGTGAGGAATGCCCGCGGATCGTCCTCCGAGGATCGGATGCTCGCTACTAAGGGCTGGGTGCCAGCACCCAAGGATTGGGGGTCAGCCCCCGAGGGTTGGGAGTCAGCTCCCGAGGGTCGAGAGAGGGTCGGAGGTCAGCCCCCAAGGGTTGGGAGCCGACCCCCGTGGGTCGCGCTTCTTCGTGAGGAGCTGGGTCAATGGGGCGGATTGTAGGCTTGAGTTGGTCGCTGGCGAAGACGCCCATCGGGACCGGCTCCCTTCTGGACGCCATCTTGGCGAGTGCGTCAGCGGCCTCATTATCCCGTCGAGGGATGTGGACGAGCTCGAGGCCGTCGAACTTGTCCTCGAGCCGCCGGACTTCCTGGCAGTATGCGGCCATTTTGGGGTCGTGGCAACTCGATTCTTTCATGACCTGCCCGACGACGAGTTGCGAGTCACCTTGATCTCCAGGCGGTGGATTCCCAGCTCCGTGGCGATTCGCAGACCGTTCACCAGGGCCTCGTACTCTGCTACATTATTAGAAGCCAGGAAATGTAATCAAATGGCATACCTTAGCCGTACCCCGAGTGGCAAGACGAAGACGAGTCCAGCCCCCACGCCTTTCCTCATCAGCGAGCCATCAAAGTACATTGTCCAGTACTCCTGTGCCACGGGGGCCGGGGGAAGCTGGACCTCCGTCCATTCTGCGACGAAATCTGCGAGTACCTGGGAGTTGATAGCGGTTCATGGGAGATAGGTGTTGGTATTTTTAACTGCACTCCATTAAATAAGTTTTAAGTAGGATTATCCGCAAGCACACAGATATCATACCAGTGTCACATTTTACCCGGAGGTTTTAAATATCGTATCTACAGGGAACAGTTGTGATGATGACAACGTCTACAAACTTAACCCTACAATTAGGCTAGATTATATCAAGAAAAAGGAAATAGCTAATGTACTCTAGTTCTGACTTCGGTAAACTTTGTATAATATCGTCTTATCGGACAAGTAATCCCGAATAGGAGAAGAAACAGAGTAATCTCTTACCGAGCACCTATAAGCCTATCAGTCCTATCAACGGGAAGTGGACTACAGAGGATTCAACGTAGCTATAAAGTCACCTACGCGAGCTACCACTATCCGGCTGATTAGGGGACATTCACAAGTAAATCTAGCCTAGGCATCACGCCTCACTACGAAATACTACTTCAACCAAGTAATGACCAAGATCAAAGCCCTCAATATGAGATGTGAACCAAAGAACGAATAAGAACAAGTTGCTTACTTAAATCGGAATGGTAAATACAAAAGTACCTCGGCAACGCAGCTCCGGCGAGGAAGTCAATCCGTAAGAATACAACCCCGAAGAAGCGCCGACATGCCGTAACTCCTCCGGAATCTCTACTCCTCTACTCAATCTCTCTAATCTCTAAACAAGACTAGATCTAGAAGAACTAGTCTCTCCTAATTGCTACATCTAGATGAACTAGAACTAGATCAACTAGAGGGACCCTAACCCTAATTATGTAGAGAATATGAAGCACCGGGGTGTAGAATGCCTCTTGGAGGGGCCTTGGGGGCGTCATTATATAGGCCGAGGTGGAGTAGGGGGCAAGGAACCGCCACGTCGGCGATCCGCGTCTTCATCTCATGTGCACCGTCGGATCAAACCGACCTAAAATCGACGTAGGGGACGCTTCGCTTGGCTTCCAAGGAAGCGTGGGAGGAAGACTCCGGCGGCGGCCACGGGCGACTAGGGGGCGCCGATCGGCCTGTGGGGGGCCGACCGCCCCACTTGGGCTCCGGCAGGCCCCGGCCCCGCCGCCGGGTGTCTTCTCGAACCTTCTTGAACCTTGTTGGCGGTGTAGTTGCGTCGCGGTTAAGTTTCATGGTAAATTTGCACTTAAATCCCTCTTTTTGTCGTTTCTGGAAAATTCCCTGAAAATTTCACAAATCACCAAAACTCGTGGAAATTGTCAGTTAAAACCCTAGACTAATGTGTTTTCGTGTTCTCCTTCGGGTTCAAAGTCTAGTAAAAGTTGACGTTAACGACCGTCAACAATAACCCCCAAGCTTACCTTTTGCCAGTCCCCTTGGCAAACAACCCAAGCCTAATTATTAATATATTTGGATCAGCCAGTTGCTATAATACTTTTATTTCTTTTTAAGTACACTTGCTTTTAAACATAAATTTCCCTCTGGTTTAGACAAAACTGCTCTAACTTTCAAACTTACCCATTTTACCTTTAACTATGGAGCTTTACAGCTTTTTGCATAAGTGTTGAGCAATCGAAAGATAGAACAATCAAGTCAAGCACTATGTCTCAAATTCTTTACAGTATCAATATTCCGGAGTTTTGTAAATTTTCGCAATAAGACTCAGAGCTTAATTGTATGACACCCTCAAGTCTCTTATTATATATGGTATTTATGGATCTCACAGAGACATTAATAATGTCATGCCTTCCTACAACTAAGCATTTATAGTGGAGCTCATAGGAGTGGCAATAACAAGGATGAACATACTTGCAATTCATATATTATAAAGTCAAACAATGGATCCATAGAGAATCAAGGCATTCAATCAAATCACGATGTGCATGTGTATGGAATATGGTGGATAGGTGTATATATGGTATTTAGTGGCTAATCCTAATTCTACTTTTGCTTTTTGAAAATAATTTCCTCCTTAGAACTTTTTCGCAGAAAAACATGGGCTATCTTTATTCTTTCTTTCTTTCTCTCTCTTCTTCTCTCTTTTTTTTTTTGACTAATCTAGGAGGCGGGCATCTATGTACCCATTGTTTTAATTGTTTGGGACACTTGTCCATCTTTTACTCCCCTTTTTTTTTTTTTTTAATACTTTTGCATAGCCACATGCATCCTTTAAATATAAATAATTGGAGAGATAATGATAAGAATTTAGAGCAATTAAATAAGGGCTGTCCTATAGGGTATATTTTTAGGTGTTTACTCCCTGATGTAGGAGAAAAACATTTTTAAGGTGGATCTAGATGAAAGTGGAAATGACTGCGCTTAAATCCTAGAGTAGGAGTAATGCATATGTGGGTGGAGTGCGTAAATGATCTTGATTTTAAAAGCATGACAAGACTCTCATAAGGTATACAACAATGGTTGACTAAACTCAATGTAAAGCAAGCAAAGATGAATGTGTAAAGGTTTTCCTAACTCTAAATGTATCATATATGTCTTTGGTAGGAATTTAAACTTTGTCATACAAGAGCTCATCATGTAAAATTTTAGGTTTTCAAAATAAATCTCCAGAACTTAGTAATGCTAGGAATAAGATAAATAGCAGCTTAGACCTTCATGTATCATATCAATCAATTACCTAGACTTTAGCTCAAGCATATGCCTCCACAAATTTTAGGTTCAAAGTAAATTCTTATATCAAAGTAGTCATGTCCAAAACTTAGGAGAATCCACGGTTAAAAACTAGGCATTTGAAAGGAATTATAGTAGAGCAACTATTCATCATTTCCACTTTAAAAGATTAGAGAGAGAGAGTTCTTCAAACATACTTTAATTATTAAATCACACACTATAGCTTACTAAAATAAAACTAATAGTAAAGACATACCTTAATCACGATGATAACGGGGTGCGTCTCCCCAAGCTAATCCCTTCGATCGCGTCGAGCCTTCATGTGCCCGAATATTTTTGTGTTTTTCTTAATTAAGGGTGAGCCTTCATGTGCTCACATATTTTTGGCATTTTTAAATTTTCCTATGATACTATTGTGAACCTTCATGTGCTCACATATTTTTGGTATTTTATGACTATATAAAGTAGACTCGATAATCGCCTAGGTATAGTTACCTGATAACTAGGGGATGCTCCTCCCCAAGCTAGATGTTTGCAATACTTGGTGTTGATGATCTTCGAGTGAACTAACCAAGAGCGATCCCGGTGGATGCCACTAATAGACTCTCTCCTTGTCATAATGTTGTTCCTGCATAAGTATACTCCAACAAGAAAACCAAAACTCGAGGCTCGAATTTAATAATAGGTTAGCGGTCACCAATAAGTAATTGATTATTCCTTGAGTTGATTTGAATTGACGAAATCTAGCGAGGATTCTCTTTTTTTAGGATTTTCTAGTTTAATTATGCAGAAATTAAATATGAGTGCATGATATATAGTTATATTATTTTTTTTATGCCTCACAGGGGAATATTTATTTTTATGGGGCTTAGGTTTTTTTTTTTTTTAATAATACGAGAGAGTAGATACAGATGCTATTATCATTATTATTCTTTATGGCACCACAATAAATATTCCTATAGGGTTACCATAAGTTTACTCATGTGGGGTTTTCACTATTTTATGATATAGGAAATGAAGCAATAAATATTTTTATTTTATTTTATTTTTAATATTTATGAAGATGAATATGCTAAGATAAACTTATTAATGTAGACAGAATACTAATTAAATAGATAACTACCATATTACCTTATGGCAAGGGGTACGAAATTTTAAGTTTACCGACCAGAACTTCTTCTTCCACTCTTGTGTATCTCTCTATCTTGAGAGATGGAGGTCATGATGGTTGCATACCTCTAGTGATGATGATGTCACCTTTGTTCTTTGATTTGGCCAAAGGTTGAAGTAGAGCTTTAGTTATAGCCGGCAAATCGTGCTCAGTGTGCATGCTCACGTAACTTTCACTTGTAGAATTAATAAACTTTGCTCGACGTGTTGTCCTATTTGTAAAACCAAGGCGTAGATCAAGTGCATAGGCTCTGGCGGGTGGAAAAACACCAACAGAACCAAATTTATCCTTTTATTTATTTTTCTCTATCCTTAGGCACATTGAACAAGATAAAGTTGGTGTTCATGAATTGTTTATTTATAACATGAGTGGTAAGATCAAAAGACTAAGCATTTAATATTGCATTTAAGCTCATATGGTAGAAAAGAATGAATTGCTTAACCAATGGAAAGATTGTCTATCTCTATATAAATTTTCACATGAGTATGACTATCATCTTTCCAAGATTGAATTTAATGTTTTAACTTGTTTGGTTAAGACTGAGATTAAGAAAACGGTGCCATGAACAATTTTAAAGAATAAAGCATGTTGAGTTAATTAGGTTAATTAATTTAAGTTGTAACTCTAACATGTTTATGTCTACATTTATGTGCACACCAAGATCAAGAGCAAAGGACCACTTACCTTAGAATATTACCTTCATTATTAGAGCGTGATGGCACTAAGTAATGAAGGATAAATGACTGGTGGTCCTTCCTCTTGTATCTTGAGTTGCTTATAGACATCTTCTCTCCTCTGTTGCACTCATTCGTTTGCCATCTTTTGTTCCTTTGATCTTTTGACTCTTTTCACTCCGCTTATTATTATGCCTACAATAGATTAATGGACAGCACATACCCGAAGGAGTATACAGATTTTGAACACGATTGCTTGTCCAAGATTTTATTTTGTTTTATCTATGCTAATAAAAAGATAATATTAATATTATTTAGCATAAATCATATTTTATACAGACATGGCTTAAGGCAAAGTAACTTATAGTAGAAGATAAAGTGAATGGATCATTAATGCTCACAATTCTATTATTCATGATGAATGAGCTGTGTCTTCCTCTACAAATTTATTAAAGTTCAGCATGTACTCTGTCTCATCTCTAATTCAAATTTATCTCATGACTTACCCAAATTAATTTTAAAAATTTTCCAACAGGGGTTAGTCCACAAAATATCCAATGTCTACCACAACAATTTCTAGTTCAATAACCAAGCTAGACTCCATGTCTAACTTTGGTTAAGGAAGGCTATTTAACCTAAGCACCACGCTTAATTTAGAAAGCCTTTAGAATTACCCATATGTAGTACTTCTAAACCAAAACTTACTATAGCAGATAAAGGAAACATGAAAGCACTTATAGAGATTTTATTAAGATAGAGATGAAAGAGTATGATTATTATTCAATATTTTCAGCATGAATTAAAAGGTAGAGACAACCATTATTAGCAACATGGTTTAAGATTTTTCAAATAAGCCCATTCCCCCAAGCTTGAATTTTGCAAAATAAATGTAAGCTTGAGTGGATGTAATTCAAAATTGCATAATGGTTGTTTAAACATACCGGTGCTGCCATCAATCATTTTCTTACTTTGAACCTAGAATGTTTAGTGACAAAAATACCCAAAGAAATATTTTGATAATTATAACTCTGCTCAATTCACAAGGGTATAACAAAAGGTGCAAGCTCAATTCATCATTTTTTTTAAGAGTGGTTATTTTGGGACACAAGGTTGTTCTCGGAAACCTTCTGATTATCATACTTCAAATTGGTGAGGTGATTTCCTCTAGAACATTAGCCCTTGTGCGCTTATATCCATATTACAATGAGATCTATAATATTTATGATAAACATATGCATCTACAACCACCCTCTTAATGATTTTATGAACAGGTAAAATAAGAGGGTTGAAGATCTCGTGTGTGGTAATATTAGAGAGACCAAAAGATTCAGGAGATTTCTCATATGAGCATGGATTTGATAAAGTGTTAATGAGATAATTCCCATGCTCATCGATGTAATCTCCCTTTTCAAACTCCAAGGGTGCCTCTTCATGGTTGTCTATAGGCAACAAGTTTGTATCTATTATTTCAGGCCTATGACATTTATTGGATGTTTTATTTTCTAGGATTTCCCATGAATTGATGTCTCCAAGGTTGGTCTCATCTAAAGCCTCCTCTAAACTTGGATGAGTTATGTTTATTAAAGAAATTGATTTAAGCTCACCATTTGAATTTAAACCAAGTTTAGATGCTAAACCTTCATCTTCTTCCATCCATTCTTTCACAATGGCATATGTATTTCTAGTATGTTCTACGCATTCCTGTCATTGTCATTGCTCTTCTTGGTTATTTCTATAATCTTCATGACTCCTATTCTTAGGATGTCTTGATAGATTTCTAGGGTTATTATGAAGTTTAGTAGAAAGAGCACAAAAAGATTCATTGGGGTCAAGGATGGGTTTAGAGATGGGTTTAAAGACATTTAATGTGGGCATAGAAGGGGAGAAGATAGAATTTATTTCTAAGTGGCTTGGCTCTCCTTCTATGGCATCACTTGACATGCTATCTTTGGATTCTTCCCAATGTCTTTCAGAATGGAAAGAAAGTTGACTATACTTTTCCTAAGATGCTCTTTTGAGAAGATCTGATGTGTATTGATTTATGAGCATCTTAGCCAACTGGAAGTCTAAATCATCAAAGTGGAATTTCAAAGGTTTAGGATCGATAGCTAAATCTTGGGAATGAAATGATTGTGTTTTATAGCTACCAAGACTTCCGTATCTAATTCGGGTGATAAGTTATCCCGAATCATATTAATTAGACATGGGCGCAAAGACATAGCCAGTGTTATGATAGGTTCTATAGATTTTGGTGGCCCAAAGCTTTTCGCGATGCCATAAAGACAGATAGAAATAAAATTAAAGACATCCATAAGGATGAACACAAAAATAATGAAGAGAATGGGATAAAACAGGATTGAAGGCATCCATTGTAGTGCTCCATGAAAATCTTGCAGTTCACCTTGATGCGGCCGAGCATGGCGTCGATGGAGTAGTCTGCGTGGATGAGACCATAGCTAGGGCATGGATAGAACTGCGAGTGCGCACGGTTCCATGCTTCGCGATCCTCATGAACAAGACCACAGCGACCGCATACAAACGGCCCCAGCGGCAAGGAATCCGGCACCACCTCCATGGAGTCCGGCATGATGCCCTTGTCCGGCTCCTGCGAGTCCAGCGTCACGCCATCCGCGGTGACCTCCTCGCGAATCCGACACCACGCCGTCCGCGCGCGGCTTAGCCGGACGGAGAGCGGCGGGTCAGAGTCCACGGACAGCAGCGGGTCGACGACGTCCTCCGACTCCGGCTCGATGTCCGCCACGGCGACCTCCTCCGACTCCGGCTCGATGTCCGCCACGGCGACCTCTTCTGACTACGGCCTGACGTCGTCCGCGGCGAAATCCACCGACTGCGGCCCGACGCCGTCCGCGGCGAGTAGCAACCACGCGCTGCCAGTCTCCATAGCGATGAAACGAGGGTCCGCGAGCGTGAGGGAGATGAAGTACGCATGCGGGTGATCTCTTAATCGAGGAGTCCACGATTAATGATGCGGAGACCATGCGAACAGGCAGTCATGCGAAAGGGCGGCGCGCGTGCCTGGCTAGGGGTAATCGCGTCCAAAACTTCCATCGATACCGTGAACGTTGTCTTTTCCCGCAAACAGCCTGGACGCCAGAACGTCGTCTAATTAGGATACGGAGGGAGTATTTCATGGAAGAAACTGCTTCTATCAAACCTCTATATATGGAATGGGAATGAACATTTAGTGCTGTGTCTACCAATCAAAACTTCGTCTTTATTCTTAAGGCCACTGGCCCAATCACAAGGGAAGGCGCGGCCAAGCCGCGCCCACGTTTCTAGTACCACACGGAACCTGATGCATCTTCTAATAATGAATCTTCAGGACAAACCGCGGGCGCCCGATAGGGCCACATCACCTGTTAGTCCTCTAGCCGTTGGATCTAGCAAGGACGCGAGCTAGACCGTTTGATCTGGGTCATAGCGGGTCCATCCCCGTTAACCTGCGAACCCAATCGCTCGTGAAACATCACGAACCCGCTCGTCCTCTTTCTCTACGCCGCCGCTCCACAGGCGTGCCGTCTTCGCCTGCTGCCCGCCGCCATCTACCAGCCCTTCCTCCGGGCGCTGGCCTGCCCACACGCGCCACAGCTCTCAGCTCCCTCGCGGCCGCAGGGCGCTGGCCTGCCCACACGCGCCGCCGCTCTCGGCCCCCCCTCGTGGCCGCTTCCTCGGGCGCAGCGCATGGGCCATGGCAAGCGGTAGCTCGTCACGAGATCGCTGCTCTCCACTCCTCACAGCCGCGGGCGGTGTAGCAGTCGCAGGCAACGAGAATGTTCTGGTCTCCAGTTCGTCGTCCATTCCGCTCTTCGATTGTCTATTGCGCTTTCCAATTGCTGCCTCGCAAATACCTCTCTCCGCACACCTCCCTTGGCCGAGGGCCCCTCCTTCTTCCTCGACCAAGGCTTGCGACGTCAGCCGCCTTACCACACTGCTTACAGTCCCCTGTTCATGGAAGAGTCCGCTTCGGAGCGTGCAAGGCAAGGCACCGGCCAGCTCCTTAGCACCCAATGTGGTGTACTGGTGTCCATGGACAATGCCCGGCTGCTCCTCGACGAAGTTCCTCCAAGGTAGGTGTGGATTGAGCCACTAAATACTTAGCGTTCCTGATAGTATTTGATCAACAACCCATGAGTTTAAACATGAACATTCTGTTGTCTTGCATCGATCGAGATAGTAATCAGAATGCATGGATAAGTGCCTACATTTACTGAAATAGTTGTATCCCATGTGTACTAATTATACATGTATATATACGGAAATTTTAAAATCATATTACTAGTAGAAGTTCGAAGATTGGCAGTGGCTACTTCATTTCATCAAACTGGAATGGCATATCTTGTCATTGTCGCCTGCAATGATTAAATTTTTTATAGAATGACATTTTTCAAATATTAGAGCATGGCATTTCAATGTGTCGTATCAAATTAGCAAAACCATCCAATTACTCCTTCATTCAGGATCCTTACACATCACAGATTAGTTGGGCCCATACAGCCAGAACTTGGAAGATCAAAACAGTTAGAAATGAAATTATTTAAGTGCTACTATTGCTCTTCCGGCGTGTGATGAGTGATGACTTGCAGGTATCTACAACAAAATTATTTAAGTGGATACGTCCTTTTTAGAATTTGGATTTGGTAAAAATAACGTTGCAAGTTCAGTTGCAACAGGAATTGGCAACCGTTCACAATTAGGTATGCAACTGGAACTGGAACAAGACAGTAGTTGTTTCAGTCTCAATGAGCATGGTTCTTTTTTATATATATGTCAAATTCAGTTCTTTTCCCCAAACTGAGTAGGCTGGGAAGATCCGTGGAAAGGATCAACGAGAGTTTCTGAAGAAACCCCTCAGCTAACTCCTGGTACTTGCCGGCCTGCTCCCACTGGCTTTGCTCCAGGGCATCGTCTAGCACATAGACCGCTCGGCCCTTAGGGTCCTGACGGTCCGACCAAGTGAGCCGCGGTGGCCTCTTCTCGGGCAAGCTGAAGCGGACCATCTCCCGGCTGGACGACCCCTCAGCCGCGACGGGCGCCACGACCGAGGATCCGCCGTGTCCATCGACAGAGGAAGTCGCGTCCTCGATGACCGCCTCCTTCCCCCGCGCCTCGGTGGTCTCCTCCGACGAGGGGATCTCCACCACCTCATCCACTACGGCTCGGGGTAGAAATGGAGCCGGTGCCTGCTCCGCCCTGACCGCATCCGCTGTGGTCTCCGTGGTGGACGTCCCCATCATGCCCTCGTCGTCGACCAAGGATGCCTCCCCTGAGCGGCGGCGCCTCGGCCGCGTCCCTCTCCTTCACGGGCTGCGCCACCACCTTTGGGGTAGCCCCGATGCTCGCGCTCCCCTCCCCCGGCTTCAGCTACTTACGCATCGAAAGCAGAGCCGGGGTCGGGTCGGCCTTACATTTTTGGCTATAATGACAAGAAGGGAGGTTTAGAGGAAAAGAAGAAAGAAACCAACAAACAAAAACAAGTCCTAAGACCGGGCAAACACTTACCTAGAAACAGGCACTTTGAACCTCTGGTTCATCAGGGCCGTGCTCGAGAAAGCTCGAATCCGAAGGGGCCTCGGCCCCCACATCTGAGACTCCGAGGGCAGGGGCCTCGAGCTCCCCATCGCCCTCGCCCCCTCGACGGGCGACTGACCCTCGCCCTCGGTCCTCCTCCTCACCACCACAGTTCGTCCTGAGGACGGGCCCGATCCACCACCGCTCGGGCTGATCGGCGCAGGTTGGTCTCAGAGGGACTGTGCCTCCCTCGCCGAAGTCACATCTTCGGCCGCCCCCATGCTCCCCTCGTCCGGACGAGGGGTGGCCTCAGAAGCCCTCTTCGCCCACGGCATTCCCCCTCCTCCTCGGGGGGCGTCGTAGCCTCGGCCTCCGCATGCAGCCTCGGCTCTGATGAAGCCGAGGCCAAACCCTTCGTGGCAGATTCCAACGCCGCCTACGCCTGCTGCACACCACTAGAAGCCTAGGGGTGGGACGCCTTCCTCAGCGCCTCTATCTCCAGGAAGCCGTACAAATCATACTCCCTGGCGCTATCATCGTCGTCATCGTTGTTGCCGCCAGAGGTCTCAGACGGTGTCGGCTCCCGGGCAAGCCCTTCCTGTTCCTACTGGCGCCGATGCTTCGCCAAGTCCTGGATCTCCCTTTGCTTATGGATGTTCCACTCCTTCTCGCTCTCCTTCTTCCTCCTCCTCGTCTCTGTGAGGGCCTTGTTCACCTCCTTTTCCGTGGAGATGGGGGGCTTGGACGCCCTCAACCTCCCGGCCAGCCCCTGCGAGGGGAGACGCAAGATAAGGACCAAAAAAGGACGCGGACAATTGCAACCGGGACAGTCGCGAAACTTACCACGGAGATGTATCCCTCATCGGGCCGTATCACAACTTTGTACATCCGGTTGGGGTCCGTCGCCGCCGCCTTCCCCGTCCGCTCGAGGATCTCTTCGTGATCGAGATCCTCGGGAGCCATCCTGGTGCCTTCCCAGGCGTTGCCGTCCCTCATGTCAAACAGGTGGTACCGCCTCGACATGAGGGGCAAGACCCGCCGATTGTGGAAGCCGGCGATGACCACGGACGCGTCCAACCCCACCTGGGTCAGATGCTTCAGGGCAGCGAGCACCTTCTTCAATGGAATTGTCTTCTCCGTGAGTAGCTCCACCTTCCATGATGCCGGCTCCACGTCAACCCACTTCCTGGTGTAGGCTGGCAGGTGGTCGTAGTCGTTTTGAAGGTAAAAACACTTTGTGTGCCAGCCACGGTTTGAGGACGTGAGCTTTGCCGGGATGTAAGCACCCCGGTTGCGGGCCCATAGCTGCAACATGCAGCTTCTGGCTCGGACCGCCCGCTTCTTCCCCTTCTCTCCAAAGGTCTTCAGGAAGATGGAGGCCTTGAAGAAATAAAGCCAGAGGTCCCAGTGGGCCTCGACTCTGAGGTACCCCTCGCGCAAGGCGACGAACACCACCGCCTACGTGATCGAGTTGGGGGCGAGATTGTGCAGCTCCAGTTGTAGTACTCTAGGTGCGCCCGCAGGAACTGACCCACCGGCATCCCGAACCCACGCTCATAGAACGCCGTGAAACCATGATGTATCCTGGCCGTGGGCGCGGGAACTGGTGCTCGGATGGCGGGACGATCCACTCCGCCCTCACGGCGTCGGTGCGAGGACAGAGGAGCCCCTTCTCCACCAGCGCCAGCAGATCTGCCTCTGTGACCGAGCACATCTCCTAGTCCTCGGTGCCAATGACATCAACCCTCGGCGCCATAACAACGATGAGCTGGGTGGACGATGGTGAGGCAAGACTCTTCTCCCACTCTCTCCTTCTTCCCCTCTCGATGGCACTTGAGCTACTCTTGGTTGCAGCGGAAGCAAGAGCAGATGCAATGGTGAGGAGGACGAGAGGAAGGCCAGCGGCCGCCACCACCCAGGTATTTATACCCAACAAAACCCCAACCCGTTCGCCTGGCTGCATTAAATGCGTATCGCACCCAGGATTCCCTACTCGAGTGCCTTCCACACAAAGTCCTAGGCGTCCGTGCACGAGCGGCCATAGCCACACGAGATGGGCAAACAACACGCACGTCACAGGGATCGCTCTTCATAGAGGATCCCGGCACACGGAGCCCGCAGCCCTGACACCGTAGTGGCACACGCCACTGTCACGTCCCCTGAGGGACCCACATGCACGCGCGCGGAGCGCCAACTGCCCTGAGCGTGGGGGCCCACCACCTCTCCCGTGTGGCGGCGGCGCCGTGGCGCCGAACACCGAGAAGGTGGCCTCAAAAGGCGCGCCCACGTCCCCACGACGGGGCTAACTGTAGGCTTCATTCCCTACGAAGGAGCCCGGGCAACGGCCTATTTACGATTCAGAGGTTCGTAGGCTGGCCCACCCGTGGGTTCGACAGCCACCTCAGGCCACCAGAGTCAGGGATGGCTCAGATGGTCTCATACACAGCTTAGCCCTACACAGCAGGGACCGTCCCATGCCGTGTCCGAGGCCAGCGAGGCAGTCTGAGTTAGGGGGATCCCACCGAGGGAGTGCATCGAGCCCTCAGGACCTGGCGGACAGGACTCAAGCCCTGCCTCAGACACACCTTGGAGGCTCTAATGGAATGCGTCTCCGAACCCAGCTAACCCCTAACGAACGGGGCACAGACATTCCACTTGGACTTACCCGTTAACAGCTCACCGGATCTAGCCGTGTTCGACGCCAAACAAGGGCAACACAGCAAAATCCACCCTCCTCCCTGCGGAAGGGATGCACGAGGTATCGAACAAAACTAACGACTAAGTACCGCTCGGCCACCCCACGTCAGAGTGGGGCTCGGGGGCTTCCCCGGCACAGGGGCCGAGGTTGGGAAACATCACCTAACCCGCCGAACCCCCGGACAAGCCGACGGGCCCGGGGGCTCGGCGAACGACAGAAACACTTCCACTACAAAATGCACAAGCTCTCGGGAGGAGTGCCCACACAACTCCGAGGCCTCGGGGGCTACACCCGGCAGGTGTGCTCATGCGCCCCCACCAGAAAAAATGGCCTCCGAGACAAAAACATCTTAACGAACGAACCCACAACCTTGACAAGCACGTATAAGCCCTCGGAGGAGTATCCACACTCCTTCGAGGCCTCGGGGGCTACACCCGCCGGGTGCGCTCGCGCGCACCCAGCTTAAGAGGGCCCGAAACACCTAACGACGTGCCCAGCAGAAGCTTCTAGAGGTTTGAAACCACAACCTCCGAACGAATGCATCCCCTCCTTCGGAGGTTCGGGGACTACTGTCGGATACCAAAATAAGCGTACCCTAATCCAGACCACATAACTGGGCCCAAAAAACGCAAAACTAAACCACATGACAGCAAAGGGCCAAAGGCACGGCCCACCAAGGCCCAACATGCTGTTTTCTGTCTCACCCGAGCCCTCCCCACCGAGGCCTCGGGCGAGCTCTAACTTCCTGCCTCGTTCGAGCCCTCCCCGCTGAGGCCTCGGGCGAACGCTAACTCTCCACCTCGCCCAAGCCCTCCCCGCCGAGGCCTCAGATGAGCACTAACCTTCCGCCTCGTCCGAGCCCTCCACGCTGAGGGCTCAGACGAGCCCCTGTTTTTTGTCCTGCCCAAGCCCCTGTACCTGGGCCTCGGGCGAGGCGCATCGCGTTCCCTGGTCAAACCAGGACTCTTAGACTTGACGTATACTTGCCCTCCATCCCTCTATAGTTCTCATCAGAGCAAGGCCATCCCTTGGCAGGGAATGGGGGCTGTCACATCACTATTTGCACCCATGCTCAGGGCTTCGTCACCCTTCACAGTGGTGGCCATACCCACCACTGTGGGGGTACTATTTGGCCTAACTTCTATGCTAGGTCCAATCACCGAAGCTCCGGGACGCCGACTGCCACACTAGAGGCCGTCGCCCGACGTCATCTCCCGTACGGGGGTCAAGCCGTGAGGAGCACTGGTCAAACAATAGTCACTCTGGGTTTTCTGAGCTCGGGTTGGGCAGCGATTGCCTCGATGACCGGCCTCTCCTGTGCCAACCACTCCGCGTACAGCAGCAAGGGCCGAGGCACTTGGTGCCTCAGATCCAGGATGAGTCAAACCTACAGCAAGCTGCAGGGCTCGGACACATCTCCCATGACCTCTCCGCCAATCTCCACAGGGATAGCCATCCCTTCCATCGCCAGGACTAGGGATACGACTCCTCGCAGCTGCGCCCATGACCTACAGCACCAAGCCATGCCCTACAGTGCCGACGCCCACTCTAGTGCCTCGGCACAAGGAGGACAGCGGGCTCCAAGGCCTCAGTCTGGGAGGGAAAGCGCCCATCGCCACTTCACATGCACGGACACCCTTTGTAAACCCTATCCTCCCCTTATGGCTATAAAAGGGGAGGACCGGAGCCCCCCTAGGGCAAGGAAGGAGATCACCTCCACACACACGATATTGGCACTTGCTTGAATCATCCACGAAACTTGGGACCAGTTCCGTCTCTCCACAAGCTTGTACACCCCTACCTACAAGCACTTTGGTGCAAGATAACATGAGACTTCCTCCCCCCACTGGGCGTAGGGCCTTCTCTCACCCGAACCAGTATAAATCTCTTGTGTCCTTCTTGCACACCATCTGGAGTTGGGAGCACGCACCATAAATTTACTCGTTGGTGTTAAGAGCGCCAGTTCTAACACCAACATATGATAATTATGCACTCTAATCCCTCTTTTATGCTTTGCTAGAATAATCCCTAGAAAATACAGAATATGCAAAACTCATGGAAATTGTCAGTTAAAACCTTAGACTAGTGTGTATTCGTATATCCTTTCATGTCTAAAGTTCTAATAAAATTTGACATTGTCCACCGTCAACAACTCTCCCAAGCTTACCTTTTGTCAGTCCCTTGGCAAACAAACTAAGCCTACTTACTAGTATACTTGGATCAGAAGTTGCTACAATACTTTCATACTTTCCAAGTACACATGCTTTCAAATAGAGATTCTCCTCTGGATTAGACAGTAACTGCTCTAACCTTCAAACTTACCCATTTTAACTTTAACTATAGAGCTTTACAGCTCTTGCATAAGTTTTGAGCAATCAAAAGATAGAACAATCAAGTCAAGCACTATATATCAAATTCTTAATAGTACCAATATTCTAGAGTTTTTATAGGTTTTTAAAATAAAACTCAGAGCTTAATTGTATGACACCCTCAAGTCTTTCAGTGTATGTGGTATTTATGGATTTCTCTTAAGGCATTAATAATGTTATACCGCCCTACAGCTAAGGATATATATAGTGGAGCTCATAGGAGTGGTAATAACAGGGATAGGCATACTTGCAATACATATGTTGTAAAGTCAAACAATGGATCCACAGAGAATCGAGGCATACAATCAAACCAAGAGGTGCATGTGTATGGAATATGGTGGATAGGTGTATATATGGTATTTCATGGCTAATCCTAATTCTACTTTTGTTCTTTGAAGATAACTCTCTTCCTTGAAACTTAGAACTTTTTGCGGGAAAAATATGGGCTATCTTTATTTCTATTTTTTTAATCAGGGAGACGGGCATCTAGTACCCATTGTTTTAATTACTGGGACATTTGTCCATCTTTTACTCTATTTTTCCCTTTTTTATACTTTTGCATAGCCACATGCACCCTTTGAATACAATAAATAATTGGAGAGATAACAATAAGAACTTAGAGCATTTATAACAGGGGTTATCCTATGGGATATATTTTTGGTGTTTACTCCTGGTGTAGGAGAAAATATTTCTATGATGAATATGGATGAAAGTGGAAATAGTTGTGATTACTCCCAGAGTAGGAATAATGCATATGTAGGCTGGAGTGTGTAAGTGATCTTGGTTTTAAAAGCATAACAAGACTCTCATAAGGTATACAACAAAGGTTGACTGAACTCAATGCAAAGCAAGCAGCATAAATGTGCAAAGGTTTCCTATCTCTAAAGATATCATTTCTGGCTCTGGTAGAAATTCACACTTTGTCATACAAGAGCTCATCATGTAGATTTTAAATTTTCAAAATAAATCTTCAGAACTTAGTAATCCTAGGAATAAAATAAATAGCAGCTCAGCCTTCATGAATCATATCAATCAACTACCTAGACTTAGCTCAAGCCTATGTCTCCATAAATTGCGTGTTTCAGAGTAAATTCTCAAATTAAAACAGCAATGTCCAAAACTCGAAAGAATCTGAGGTTGACAATTAGGCACTTAAAAAGAATGACAACAGAGCAACTATTCATTAATTCTAAGACAAAATTTTAATGTTCATCAAGTTTTTAATTGGCTCTAGTCTAGACTACCTCTAAACATACTCTAATATATAGCTAAGTATTTATTTAGTTTTAAATGGTTATACATCTTTTTATTCTTTTTGATTTAATGGACTCACAAAAGACTATATGACTTGTGGAACTTCATGTGCCCATATATTTTTGGTATTTTATGACTATATAAAAGCAGACTCGATAATCGCCTAGGTATAGTTACCGATAACTAGGGGATGCTCCTCCCCTAAGCTAGATATTTGCAATACTTGGTGTTGATGATCTTCGAGTGAGCTAACCAAAGAAATAGCCGGTCCTAGTGGGTGCCACTGATAGACTCTCTCCTTGTCATAATGTTGTTCCTGCATAATTATACTCAAACAAGAAAACCAAAACTCGAGGCTCGAATTTAATAGTGGGTTAGCGGAGTAATTGATTATTCTTATGAGCTAATTTTTACGTTGACATATTTTAGCAGGATTTCATGTTTTTCTCTCTTTTTTGAATTTTCTGATTTTATAATGTAGAAAATAAATATGAATGCTATTTTTATTTTTATTTTTGTGCCACCACAATAAATGTTCTTCTGAGGGTTATCATAAGTTTATTCACATGGGCCTTCCAATTTATGATGCAAGAAATAAAGCAATAAATATTTTTGTTATTTTATATTTAATGTGCAAAAAAAAAAAAAACATGCTACTAAATGTGTTGAAGTAAAATTACTAATGAATGCTAACTTAATTAGATAACTACCATTCTAACCTTGTGGCTAGGGTACGGAATTTAAAGTCTACCGACAGGACTTAGATAAAGGAGAATACTTACTCAGTAGGTTCATTGTCTAAGGTTACCTCAGTCAATTCCCCATCTTGCGGTGGTGTAGTAGGTGCTTCTTCTTTCTCCTTCCCTCTTATTTCTGTCTCTTCTGCTTCTCTCTTTTCTAGCTCCAGCTCTTCAGCTTTATTTTCCTTCTCCCACTTTTCTAGTCATGCTCGGATCTCTTCTTTTTCTGCCTTGGCAATCTGGTCCATCCTTTCAGCTTCCGCTTCTCACTCACTCCAGCGTGGTGCTTGTACGGCCTCCTCTTGCTCCTTGTGGTAGTCTTCATACTTCACAATCTTGCCAGAAAATTCTTTCCATCCACAGTGAGGCTGGACAGCCTGACAGCGGGCTTGGCATCTTCTCCTGTTGCGTTGCTTCTTGTTCTACTCACGGTTAACAAGTGTTCTAAATTGACAGCGTACCTTTCTAGTGGGTAGGATGAAGTTGATCTGTCCAGACCAAATATAGATAACGGCGTTGGTTGTGTAGAGAAATGATCTTCCCAGAAGGATAGGGGATTCATCATCTCCCTGCATGTCAAGAACTAGAAAATCTATGGGTATATATTTGTCTTGTATTCTTACCATGATGTCCTTAACCATGCCTTCAGAGAATCTTAGTGATTGGTCCGCCATCTGTAACTTAATATATGTTGGGCATAGAGGTAAATTATCAAATAAATCATCATATACCTTTTTCGACATTACGTTGCAGCCTAATCTAGTGTCATAGATGGTGTCGGCGAAAGTAGTGTCTCTGATTGTGCATTCAATGATCGGTATACCTGGATCACCTCTCTTTGTTGGGAATGGTTGGGGTAGCATATGATCATTTTCTGTATTGAGAGCAGTGATTAGTTGAGTGGTTTCTTCAGGTATATGCTGGGGCTTGTTCTTCCTCTATCTTCTGTTGTTCTTCTTCTTAAGCACTGCTGGCTGTGGTTGCTCTTCTTGTTGATGGAATTGCTTTAGGGCTGCAGGAGTATTCAAGATGTGGTTCTTGAACGAGAATCTCTCTTTCTTGTCCTTGATGGATAAGACAATCTTGGCATGTTCCACATAGATGATAGCTTTGGTTGTGCACAGGAATGGTTTGCCCAAAATGATGGGTGCCTTCTTATCTACTCCTGTTTCCATGATCACAAAGTCAAATGGGACATATGATTGTCCCACTCTGATGACAGCTTCTTCTAGCACTCCTTTAGGGTATCAAATGGACTGATCTGCAAGCTGCAAATGCATATTTGTGTACAACAAGAGATCGCCTAATATTTTTTGTAAATTACCTTGGGCATAATATTGACACTTGCGCCGAAATCACAGATAGCCTCTGGAAAGTTGTGATATCCTATAGAGATAGGAATGACAGGCCTTCTAGGGTCTCCCATTTTTCAGGTAGTGAGTGGTCAATCCACTGTACATCTGCAGGCTCAATATGGTATTGGGTTACATTGTGAATATTAACAAGGTTAGCAGTTTCTAAATCTTTTGGCTGGCTTGGAATCTTACCTTTCTCAAATGGAGAGATAGCAGCAGCTAACTGATCTAATTGTGATTCTAACATTTTATTAAAGCTATGTTGATTCTTAATAGCAGAAGCAAAGGTATCCATTTGTTGACGGTAGATAACGATCATTTTTAACCGTCAACTAAATGCATAAAAGAGATCACCACTAGAAAACATAGAGGTTTTAACTGACAATTTCCATGAGTTTTGGTAATTTCATATTTTCTACAGGATTATTCTAGAAAAAAGAAATTGAAGGATTTAATTGCAAGAATTACACAAAACTTAACCGCGATAGAAAATATGTGCAACGGACTCAGGAAGGTTCCAGAAAACACCAGAAGAAAGCGGAGATGTGGGACCCACCTGGGTGGGGCCAGCCAGCCCCATCCCGGGCCGGGCGGCCTCCCCTTCCACTTCCTTCCACGAGCTTCTGGAGTATTCCTCCACCGCCTTTGAGGATCAATCTTGGTCCTACGTGAAGTGGGTTTGATCTAACAGGCATCGTTTCCTCCATCGGGCTATAAATATGTGCCTGCACCCCTAGGAGCAATTAAGGGTTTTGCCTCAATTCATTTGTCAAGACTAGACTAGAAGCTAGGGTTTCTAGAGATTAAAATTAGAGCTCCAGTTCTTCAAGTTCTAGATTAGGTTTAGCTAGCAAGGTTCAAGTAGAGTTGGGCGCTTCGCTCGGAGCTTTCGATCTGCAGTCAAGAGATTGGTAATTTGTATCTTGTTTATGACTTTGTTCTTAATTATTATATTACTACTTAGTAAGTTTTTAGTTTGTTCTAGTTGCATTCTTGATATAGTTATGATTGGTGATGATTATAGTCATAGGTTCATAAAGCGCCTAATTCAATACTCGAGTGGGTTAGGTGGTATGTATTATGTAAGTGTGGTGCTTAGATATCATATATACCTACAATTGCATCCTGATGTGCCGGGTAGTGTGATAGATCGTAGGCATACAGGCCTATTGAGTCCTCTGCATTCCACCCCTTGCATGTAGGCTAGTTGAGCGCGGTCGTGAAGGAGGTGACTTATGTCTCAATATCCTCCCTAGTTGATGCTCCTTATGCTATTTTCTAAATTGGTTATACTATAGATGAAAGTGTGTATATTGGTGTGACCTGTATACTTCTTATTTAGGGATGGTCTAGAAGTTCTTTATTTTAGCCGAATCTCCTGTCTGACCAAATTATATTAGTTGAGTCTTTAATCTCTGTCTCTGGAAAGTCATTTTTATTCATGTTTATCTTTATCTTTATTGTTTATCTTGACTCACCCCTACTAAAAGCATTAGAGTGGTTGACTACTATAGGTTTGCACATTTAACATCATAGTCATAAATCTTTTCTACCCCTTTTAGATAGATCCAACGCAATAAATGAGTTTTCCTTTTGGCTTAAAACAAATCAACGATACTTAGAAATCTTACCAGGTGAAATGCTACAACAGGAGAATTATTTGTGCGCTTGCGGATATATTCTATAGAGTTATTTTTAAAGTAGTCAAGTGTAGATTCTTTTTCAATATTTTTGGCATCATGTTAGGGATGACAACTTAACGTGAAGTGATGTTAGAAATGTCAACAAGCATTTCTGCCGCCGTTGCCGGGGACCTCAACATTTATTTGCCAGGATAATTTCATTAGGGGTATTCGATCTTTCAAAGAAACTATTTTTCAAAAGGATGGAATAATATGACTATAGACATAAATACTTATAGGTGGATCAACACCTTTTGCTTTAGTAGGCTTACCCTTGTTTTGTTTTGGTTTATCTTCTATGCAGGGTAAGTGCAGGATTGGTTGTGTTCTATCAACTCTTATCAATAAGAAGCAACCAAGACCCTAAAGAAGCTAAACACCAGTTGAGAAGCTATGGCTGAGAAGACGTTGCATGAATTCTCTGCTCCAAGCACTAAGAATATTCACGTTGGACCAACTCTCAATATTGGAGAACATGATTATGAACTTAAACCAAGCCTCATCAACATGGTGCAAGCTATCACATTCAGTGGAAAGAAGGATGAAGATGCTAGTGCTCATTAGTAGAATTTTCTAGAGATTTGCAGCACCATCAACATCAAGAACATATCTCAAGACGTTGTGCTACTTTGTTTGTTTCTATTCTCATTGGAAGGGAAGGCGAAGCAGTGGTTCTATCAAATTAAAGATCAGATTGAGACATGGGAAGGATGTTCAAAAGCTTTCCTAGAAAAGTTTTTCCCAGTAGGCAAGACCAATGCATTACGAAGAAGATATCAGAATTCTGTCAGTAGAAAGGTGAACCTATTCTAGAAGCTTGGGAACGCTTTCAAGATTATATCTCAGATTGCCCACATTATGGAATGGAAGAATGGTTACTCATGCAAACATTCTATCATGGATTAATACCAAAGTCACGTGAACAACTTGATGACACTGCTGAAGGATCATTTATGTCACTCACTCCTAGAAAGGCCAGAAGTCTTATGGACAAGATATTAGAAAATTAAAGCTGGACACACAATAGCCAAACTTGCCATAAGAGTGAAGAAGTTTTAGAGGAAGTGTGTGCACTATCAGCCAAAATGGATGTACTATGAATTGGCTAGAGCAAAGAGCCAACTACAAAAGAGATCGTCAAGCCATTCAAGATGCATTCAATTCTTAGAATCAATGTGGAGAATACTTAGGAGTTGAATTCGCTAACTCCCCAGAAAAGATCAATACTATTATCAAATCCACCTTCACAGAAGCAAGGATGGAGTCAACCTCAAGGTAAGTACCAAGGTAACAATTCTTCCAATCAAAAGCAACCACCCTTGAGAGAATTAATATTAGAACAAGCTAGAATTAATGAGAACATTCATAAGAAGCTTGCTTTCAATGATTAAATCTTAGAAGGAATAAACTCTAAATTGGATAATTTTTCTTCTGCTGTTAAACAACAAATAGTATTTAATAAGAAGATAGAATTACAAATAGCCCATTTGGCTTCTACTTTGTCTGCTACCGCTAACCTTGAGCAGGTAAAAGGATTATCTACTAGAGGAGGTAAGTCAACACGTGATCCACCTTACCCAAAAGGGGCAAGGAGACCACCACAATTAGAGCAGGTGGAAGAAGAAGTAGAAAAGCATAATACAAAAGAAGTTATACCACAGGAATTGCCACAAGACCCAGAGTTATGCCAAGATTTTCATGACACAAATCTCCTACCGTTTCCACGAAGAAATAGAAGGGCCAAAACAGATGAACAATTTGGTAAGTTTGCAAAGGTAATTCAGAAATTATGTCAATATTCCGTAGCTAGATGCCATGCAGGTGCCTACATACGCAAAATACCTTTGAGATATCCTCAACAACAAAAGACCACTACCTTCTACGAAAGTTATTAAGCTTATAGAAGAGTGTAGTGCAGCAATTTTGAATTCCCTTTCTTTCAAGAAGAAGGATCTAGGATGCCCTACCATTGATTGCTCTATCGGAGATCAAAATTTTGAGAATGCCTTATGTGATCTTGGAGCTAGCATTAGTGTTATGCCCAAGAAGGTCTTTGACAAGCTCAACTACTCTACGCTTACACCCACTTCGATGTGCTTACAACTAGCCGATCAATCGATTCGCTATCCCGCAGGGATTGCAGAAAATATCCTGGTATGAATCTGAGATTTTTTCATTCCTGTAGATTTTGTAGTACTTGATATGCAGGAAGTGATGAAGACACCACTCATCCTCGGGAGACCATTCCTAAACACTGCAAATGCACACATTGATGTTGGAGCTGGAGAAATCAAATTCACTATTAATGGAAAAGAAGAACGATTCGCATTCAAGCCACGACCGGAACAATGCCAAATATTGGAGTGTCATGAGAAGCAAGAATCAAGGTTGTTATCTCCATGCCCGGAGATCAAGCATCAAGAATAATCAAATTGGAGAAGTCCGATTCGGCGGACTTAAAAACCCCGAACCTTCACCGGGAGGTAATTCGGTAGTTATCGGTAATTTGAATTCTTGCATTACTTTTCGCATATTTACTTTCTTAGCTTTTGCATTATTAAAAAGAAATAAAAGTAATCATGGCATAGTGGTTAGAATAAACACTAAGTAATTAGTGCTTATAGAGTGTAAAACCCCATCAGTGATTTTTTTTCCGGTAACAGAAAATACAAAAATACTATCATTAGAATTCTTATTTTTCTTAGATTCATAAAAGTAATTTAGTTTTTCATTCTTATATTATTATACAGTATAAATACTGGGGACATATGGGACCCACACACATCACCTCACATCCCATCTCAACCACCATTATTCACCACCATCCAAACTCTCCAATCACTTCACTTTCACATGCGTGAACTCCCTGATTCCCAATCAATTCACCACCAAAAAGAGCATCTAAGTAGGCAGCATCCTGTTCAATGTCGACACTAGAGAAAGGGAGGAAGGAAATGGCCAATGGGTGGGGCCGGCCGGCCCCACCACATAGGCCGGCCGGCACCCCCTCTCTTCCTCTCCCTCTCTCTCTTCACTCATTCTCTCCTCTTCCATTCTCAAGTCCAGAGAGCTCTGTTTCCCTCTGTTCTTCATTCTGAAGAACACAACATCCAAAAATCCCACCATTTGCTTAAGAAAAATCCAGAAAAAAGTTAAAAAGAAAGAGATTAGAGCTTTGCTCAAGGTTTCATCCAAGGGAAGTGATCTCTCACTCTCTCTAACCCTTCTCTATAAGTTGTTTTTGTTTGTTCTTGTTCTTGTTCTTGAAGATGAGCAAGAAATTGAAGAGTGCAGCAGGGAGCATTGGAAAGGCACTCTCCTTTCGCTCAACCCGGAGCCAAACTTCATCACGTGCACCTTCACGAGCCAACTCCGAGATGGACATGGATACACCATCACCCGCTGTCCATGCATCATCATCCCAAGGTGAGCCACCAAGGTATACCCTTACGGATGATTCTCAAATTACTTTATTCACTAGAGCCGAGAAGGGAGTATTTAATGCAATCAAAGACAAGGAGTTTTTCTACACACGGGTGTTTGATAATACATTACTTGTAGCAACCGGTATGGACACTGAATTTGAGTTAGTCTTTAGAATAATGGGATGGGAAAATGCTTGTGCTATCACTGAGGAAGGTAGTAAACTACTCACCATGGAATTTTTGAGCACCCTAGAACTTGGTTCGGATGAAATAGAATTTAGACTTTTTAACCAAGAACACACTGTCACATGGAAGAACCTCAGTGTCATGCTAGGTTTTTCACCTGGTTGTTCAGTAGATATTGATAATGCTCTTAAAGATTTTGACAGAACACAAGTATGGGTGAGTATTTCTGGTAAAACGTTTTGTCATAAACCCACCACTGAGGAGATACATCACCCTACTTTACGTTTCATGCATAAATGGCTAGCTGTCACTTTCTTTCCTAGGGAAGAATTAGGCACTGTTAGAATTGAGGAACTGAAATTACTATATGCCATGATTAAAAAGAGGAGTGTTTCACCTATTAAATACATGCTGAATTACTGGACTCATGTGCCTCCCATCAAGAAGTGTGGCATTACATTTACTTCCTGGATTACTCGTATTGCTTCAAGGTTAGGGATGTTACAAAATGCTACTCTCACACCTCGAAGAATAATTGGATATGAATTTTTTGTCCATGCTCATTTACTTAAAACAAAGGACAATAAAATTTACATGATTTATAAGAATTTTGACAATGAGTATGAGCTGCCAAACAGAGAACTTAGTCTCTACATAGTAAAGAGTTTTGTTTTTGACTTGCAGACAAGTAGGGCGACTGTTGGGAGGAGTCCCTCAGCACGCTTTGCTGGAACACAGAGACCAAGCTACCAGGGAGCAGATTCTACACCGCAGGGACCAGCATACACTGCCTTTATAGGTTTTGATCAGCCACAGTCATCACACTAGACTACGCAGCCATGGACACACCACTCTGCATAGGAGGGTTACACCTCTCCTGAGGGGGAGTCATCTTCAGGATGGGGACAATGGGAACAAGGTAATACTTGTTATTCGTAGGAAACAGGGTATGAGAGAGGACGAGCATCCTTCTCTACACGCCCACATACGGACTTCAGTACCAGTGGTCCATTTGCATTCCATGCACCCCCAGAGGACTACTACCTCTAGCCTCCAGAGCAGCACGGACGACCTCCAGTGACCTATGGTGGAGCCCCTCCTTTTGAGCAGTTTGGTCAGCAGCTGACTAGTTTGGGGGGAAGGTCAAGAGAGATTTTAGACCATGCTGGACCAAACAGTGGCGTGGCAGCACCAGATGGACAACAGGATGAACACACTACAGCAGTCTCAGGACCAGAGGCAAGAGACCCTGGCATATTTGATTTAGAGTCTAGGACTTGAGTATCCACCACCACCACTAGAGCAGTGAGATAGCTTGGGGGATGACCCCCGCAAGGTGAGCACACTTCACCTTTGTTTATATTTATCTTATTTTTTTCAGCATTTATTTTCTTGTTCTTAGCTACTTATTATTATTAAAAAGGGCAAAAACCAAAAAACCAAATAAAAATGTCTTTATTGTTTTCTTTAAATTTCTGTAATTTAATTCATGCATGATAAAAAATGAAAATCTAAAAATAGAGTGTGTAAAAAGGTTTGCTTTAATTTCCAGTTATTAGTAGAACTTGAAGGCTAGACTTTTCTGAGTTATAAAAATATCAAATATGTTTTCCTTCACATGCTTAGTATTTAAATTGAGATTCTTCTATAGATTGAATGAAGTTGACCTTGTATGAAAATTTATTCTAAAAGCTTGATATCTGTGGGTAGCATATTCTTGATCCTAATTCTAGGTAATTGTTAGACATGATTAGAGAAGGTCTAAGCTGCTATTTATCTTACTCTAGAAAGATGCTAAAATTCTAAAGATTTACTTTTTGAAAAATACAAAAATGTTACATGATGAGATCTTGTATGACAATGCTAAATTTCTACCAGAGCCATATTGAATATTTAGGCTAGAAAGCTTTCTACATATTACTGCTTGTCATTACATTGAGTTTGATCAATCTTTGTCACCCTAATGAGAGAATTGTCATGCTTTTAAAATCAAGATTCATTTGCACTCCACTTATATATATGCACTACTCTACACTAGAGTAGGCGCAACAACATGCCATTCCACTCTTTTCAGAAAATGTTTTACTCCTACACTGGGAGAAAACACCAAAAGTATTCCATTAGGATAGCCACCAAATAAATGCTCAAATATTTTTGTTTTTATCTATCAAATTTATAAGCCAAAAGGGAAGTATTGTGAGCTATGCAAAATAAATAAAGAAAAAAAATGACAAGTGTCCAAGAAAAAAAAAAAAGAAAAAAAAGAAAAAAAAAAAAAGAAGAAGATAGCTCACAATTCCTCGGCAAGAGTTTTTGAATTTCAAAAAGAGAGATAAGGATGAGCATAGTAGAATTAGGATTATCAATTTCCACCAAATATCCACCATATTCCACACAAATGCACATCTTGATTTGATTGTATGACTTGTTTCTCTCTAGATCCATTGTTTGATTTTACAATATATGTTTTGCAAGTAAGTCATCCATGATATTTCTATACCTATGAACTCCATATAAACCTTTAAATATAGGTTGAAATAAAGGCATAAGTTTCATTGCCTTGGTAAGGACCCAAAAATACCACATATATGAGAGACTTGAGAGTGTCATACAAAAGAATCTCTAAGTTTTATTTCTAAAAATCCATAAAAACTCTAGAAGATTGGTTGAATAGAAGAGTTTGAGACACAGTGTTTGACTTGATCTATCTGTTTTTCAATTGCTCATGACTCAAGGTAAAAGATGTTAAGCTCCATGGTTGAAAAGAATAAGAATAAGTTTAAAAATGAGGCCAATGAATTTTAACCTGGAGAAGAATTTTAGTTTAAATGCATAAATATTTGTTGGAAGTTATTAAATAAATATGAGAAACCTTGAGTATTAATTTTTTCCTATCATATCGAGTTAGCTTTGATAGGGACTAGCAAAGGTTTAGCTTGGGGAGCTTGTTAACGGTAGATAACGATCATTTTTAACCGTCAACTAAATGCATAAAAGAGATCACCACTAGAAAACATTGGGGTTTTAACTGATAATTTCCATGAGTTTTGGTGATTTCATATTTTTTGCAGGATTATTCCAGAAAAGAGAAATTGGAGGATTTAATTGCAAGAATTACACGAAACTTAACCGCGACGGAAAATATGTGCAACGGACTCAAAAGGTTCCGTAAAACACCGGAGAAAGCGGGAGATGCGGGACCCACCTGGTGGGGCCGGCCAGCCCCATCGGCGGCCGGGCGGCCTCCTCCTTCCACGGCCTTCCACGAGCTTCTGGAGTATTCCTCCACCGCCTTTGAGGATCAATCTTGGCCCTACGTGAAGTCGGTTTGATCTAACAGCCATTGTTTCCTCCACCGGGCTATAAATATGTGCCTGCACCCCCTAGGAGCAATTAAGGTTTTGCCTCAATTCATTTGTCAAGATTAGACTAGAAGCTAGGGTTTCCAGAGATTAGAATTAGAGCTCCAGTTCTTCAAGTTCTAGATTAGGTTTAACTAGCAAGGTTCAAGTAGAGTTGGGCGCTTCGCTTGGAGCTTCCGATCTGCAGTCACGAGATTGGTAATTTGTAGCTTGTTTATGACTTTATTCTTAATTATTATATTACTACTTAGTAAGTTCTTAGTTTGCTCTAGTTGCATTCTTGATATAGTTATGATTGGTGATGATTATAGTCATATGTTCGTAAAGTGCCTAATTCAATACTCGAGTGGGTTAGGTGGTATGTATTATGTAAGCGTGGTGTAGATATCATATATACCTATGATTGCATCCTGATGTGCTGGGTAGTGTGGTAGATCGTAGGCATACAGGCCTATTGAGTCCTCTGTATTCCACCCCTCGCATGTAGGCTAGAAGAGCGTGGTCGCGAAGGAGGTGACTTATGTCTCAATATCCTCCCTAGTTGATGCTCCTTATGCTGTTTTCTAAATTGGTTATACTGTAGATGAAAGTGTGTATATTGGTGTGATCTATAGACTTCTTATTTAGGGATAATCTAGAAGTTCTTTACTTTAGCCGAACCTCCTGTCTGACCAAATCATATTAGTTGAGTCTTTAATCTCTGTCTCTGGAAAGTCCTTTTTATTCATGTTTATCTTTATCTTTATTGTTTATCTTGACTCACCCCTGCTAAAAGCATTAGAGTGGTTGACTACTATAGGTTTGCACATTTAACATCATAGTCATAAATCTTTTCTACCCTCTTTTAGATAGATCCAATGCAATAAATAAGTTTTCCTTTTGGCTTAAAACAAATCAATGATACTTGGGAATCTTACCAGGTGAAATGCTACAATCGGAGAATTATCGATGCGCTTGCGGATATATTCTATAGAGTTATTTTTAAAGTAGTCAAGTGTAGATTCTTTTCCAGCATTTTTTAGCATCATGTTAGGGATGACAACTTAACGTGAAGTGATGTTAGAAATATCTACACCATTCTAGTATCAATGTTTTCTAATGCTTTGTCATTAGGGGTTACCTTTCTAGATATTTGATCTAACAATTTAGATTGACCAGCAACTAAATCTTTTAAAGGTGAAAGATTGTAATTATTGTAATTATTATTACCTTGGTTATTACCTTGGTAATTACCTTGTTCAGGTTGCTAATTCCGTCCTTGGTTTGGCTAGTTCCATCCTTGACCTTGCTAAGGATGATAGTAGGTGTTATTGTTGATGAAGTTCACATCCACTTGTAGTGTAGGGCAGTTGATAGCTGAATGCCCGTAGTCTCCACATTCTTCACATGTCATACAGGAATCATCAATGTGCATGACTTCCTTCTTCTTTATGTCCAGCTTCTTCATGATGAGGTCTAGCTTGGCAGTGACCATGTCAGGTTCCTTGAGATGATGGATGCCTCCTCCTCTCTTGCAAGGTTGAGCATGTTCTTCATTATAGCTCAGATTTGAGGCCATCTTCTCAACAAGTGCTTTAACATCTAGGAGCTTAAGTGATAGGAAAGCTCATCCAGCTGCAGCATCTATGGACTCATGGGTACTAGAGATAAGCCCGTGGTAAAAGGTCTGCATTAATAGCCATTCCTCTATCCCATGATGAGGACAGTCTTCAATGTAATCTTGAAATCTTTCCCATGCTTCAGTGAATGATTCATCATGTTGCTGTTAAAAGCTTGAAATTTTCCCACGCAGAGCATTCCTCTTGCCTGTAGGAAAGAACTTTACCAGGAAAGCAGTCGAGCACTGGTCCCATGTGGTGTTCTTGTCTTTGTTGGTGTAGAACCACTGCTTAGCTTTCCCCAAGAGTGAAAATAGAAAAAGAAGAAGTAAAATAGCATCTCTTGATACTCCTCTAATCGTGAAGGTGCTGCAGATCTCCAGAAAGTGTTGTAAGTGTGCACTTGCATCTTCATGAGCTTTTCCACAGAATTGGCTGGCTTGAACCATGGTGATAAGAGCAGGCTTGAGCTGGAATCCATTCTTCCCAGTGTTGACTGCTGGTCCAGTCCAGATGTTTGCTGTTGTTGGGGCGTAGAACTCACGCAGTGTCTTCTCAGCCATGACTTCAAACACAGGAGCTAAATCTTCTATTTGTTCTTCTTCCAGTGTTGGAGCTGGCTCCTCTGAAGAGCTAGCTTGAGCAGCGATGGGTGTTCTTGATGGTGACTCAAATTGTCCCTTGCTTCTACAAACTTCTTCCTTCTAAGGATATTCTCTGGATCGTCAGTGAAGTTCTTTGGAAGAGAAAAACCATTCATTCATCACCCTCGCATAAGATAAGCAAATGCTAAAAAACAAGGGTGTACCTATTTGAGTTAGAGATCTATCGGTAATACAATCTTATCCAAAATGTATATATATTATCAATATCTTCTAAGTTTAATGTACTTTCCTCAAAGAACGGCGCCAAAAATGCTTATTGGTATTTTTAACGTCGTCACTAATTAACAACATTAAAAACACATAGTACTAAATTAACTTATCATTAGCAACTAACCACTTATGTAGCACCAACATTCCAAAGCATGAACTAGGTTGTCATCCCTAATTATATATGCTAAGGATAAATACAGGTTTTTATATATCATTTTATGTGACTAGGCAGAAATATGAATATAAACTAAGAATAATTCTGCAAGCGGACTGATAATTATACCATTGTAGCATTTTATCTAGAGTACTACCAGGTTGTCGATTTATATTTATACCACTGGAAAGGACTGGATAAACTATAACCTATTATATTGATAACAACTATATACAATGAATAAGCGATATTACCAATGCCATTTACTCTACTCATAATAGGCAGAGGTCACAAGATAAATATAGATAAATACAGGTGATAAGTATAATCAAGCATCATAAATAATGGATAAACATCAGGGAACTTTCTAGTCATAATAATAGCTAGCCAATAGATAAACTAAGGAATTAATATCTAAGGTAATTCTATAACTACATAATGAATAACTCTAATTAGTGCAATTATATCTAGCAATCATTGTTAGATTAGTCCTACATCATGATCATATGTAAAGTGCATCATCTAGGAAGGATGTGAAACAGAGTCATCACCCAACTTCGCGACCATGCCTGCTTGCCTATATAGGGGGGTGGACTATAGAGGAATCAATGCAGCTGTCACCTACGCGAACTACCACACGACTCGGCACATCAAGGTGCACTTGCAGATAAACAGAATATCTAAACACCATGTCTATATATTGTTCATCATCTACCCAACGATCGTTTGGATAAACGCTATATGAGCAGTTACATAAATTCAATAAGATCAAACCAACTATACTAGACATATAATCAAAGTACACTACTACAAAAAATCTTTTAGGAGGCACTTGAAAATGAGGCTCGGAGGCGGTTGGGCAGGTTGCCCGCCTCAGTTAATAGGTGCTGGCCGAGACCAGGGCTGCCGGCGAGCAACCACCTCGGTTAACGCGCGTGGCGAGGCGGTCAACATAACGCAACCGTCTCTGTTAATGAGAATTAACCGAGGCGGTTCACTTAATACAACCGCCTCCGTTAATAGATTAATGGAGGTGGTTGTGTTAATAGTGCCGCCTCCATTAATGGATCATTAACGCAGGCGGTTGCGTTATGTTGACCGCCTCGGTTAATCTCCGCTATATAAACAGCAGCCCAGCTTCTTCTTCCCCGCGGCTCCTCCTCCATTTTTTGGGTTTTTGATGTCAAAACCCAAAAATTGGCCATTTTAGGGGGCAGGTTTTGCCCTTGGATTTGGTGAAGGAGAGCATCGCAAAAGGTTGAATCAAACTCTCCAACTCTCATTTTCCTCTCTTTTTGCTTGATTTTGGTTGTTCTTCTCTAAAATGGAGGAGAGAGAAAACTAGATCTAGAGCTTGGATTTGCCATTTTAGAGGGGGGAAGGGAGGGTTTGCCCTTGGATTGGGTCCTCAAAGTTTAACTCTTGCTCTCCAACTTGTATTTTCTCTTTTGTTGCTTGATTAGGGTGTAGTTTCTTCTCTAGATCTAAATGCATGGAGGAGAGAGAAAACTAGACCCTAAACCTTAAACCCTAAATCCTCTCTTTTTGATTAGGGTTTTAGTTGTATTTCTTTGCTTATCTGACTTTTTTGTTCCGTGTGAAAGGTCATCGTTCATCATGGCGGACAGAGAATGGATGTACAAGACACCGCGGCTGGCCGATATATCTTTCCTTGGCCATGTCAAAAAGTTTGTTGCCACAGCGAAGAAGCATCGTCTAAGCTTGGGTCGGGAGCGCAGCATTTGTCCGTGTAATAGCTGCAAGAACAGCCTTCTCCAGGAAGATAACGTGGTGCAATCTCACTTAATCCGTTATGGCTTCATCAAGGATTACACTATTTGGAAGCATCATGGCGAAGCAGATCTGACTCCTACCAGTGCATCTGAAGGGACCTCGTCGATGACCTCGGAGGCGCCCGCACCGGTGAATGTCGACAGCGAACAACAACCGCCTCCATCGTCAACAGCAGCAGGCAGCGAGGGTGCGAATTGGGATTTCGTCAGCATTGCTGATATTCTTGACGACATGGAAATTAATGATGGTGGTGGGGATGATGGTGAGCATGTTGATGTTAATGCATTGGCGCTCGAAGATGCGGATGTATTTGAGAATCTTGCTAATCGTATGGACGAAGACGATGTTCTATTTGGGGATCCAAAGTGGCTAAAGAATTTCAAAGAAATGAAGCAGACGGCAATTGATCCGCTATACAAGGAGTGTCCAAAGCACTGGACGGTGTTGCGTTTTAACCTTCAGTTACTGATGCTGAAAGCTCGTCATGGCTGATTCGACACTAGCTTCAATGACCTGCTACGTATGCTCGCCGATATGTTTCTAGAGGGTAACAAAGTCCCCGCCAATACGTATCGAGCAAAGAAGTTGATCCGTCCAGTGGCGATGAAGCTTAAAAAGTTTCATGCTTGCCCAAACCACTGTATCTTATATCGGGGCAAGTATGAGAAATTGGAGAGCTGTCCACACTGTGGCGCGAGTCGGTACAAGAGGAATGCCAGCTGTCGTGTGGACGCGAGTGACGAGGGACCCACAAGAGAGGGCAGAAGAAAAAGAAGACGGCCATGAAGCATATCCCGTCACCTGAGGATCAGGAAGAAGAGGGTTACATGGGGAGAAAAAATCCTGCACTATCAGTATGGTACCTGTAACACCCCCCGGTGTTACGCGCTTAATCCCTCACAAATCATTTCGTGAGCATCGTGTTTATGTGCTAATGCATGTGGTTGAGTATGGAAACAATTACTAGTAACTTAAACAGGCCATTAAAAATGCTGAATGAAAGTTGGCTTCTATAGCTCCTTTTATCAAGTAAGGTTTAAAATCAATTTTTATTGAGCAAAATTAATATAGAACATGTATGTATCACCAAAATAGAATTTGAAGTATACAGTTTGTAGATTACAATGCAACTTGTTCCACTGAAAAATAATTTCATTAATTAGATTTACCAGCAGCTCAAAAATCCAATCTGAATTAAATTTCAGCTCGGGACTTAGCTTTTTCTTAAGTCCGGAAATCGATTGACAATGCTATGTTGGCAAGTGATTTCAAGAAAAAATCTAGCTAAGTAGTGGTGCCAAGCAACAGCCCACAGTTAGTAGCCTAATGCACCCTCTTTAGATTGGTCAAGTTGGTTTGGGAGGTATCTAGCTTGTAAGTGCCGAGAACCTTGAACTAAAAGCCCTAAAACCTCACTGCCTTGACCGTGTTCACGGTCCGGCTGAGCTCTGCGACGTCACTGACAAGCACGACTTGGCATGTCCATAGTTTCTTCCATGGTCAGGCATAACCCGAATAGGATGTCTTGTCTGGTAGGCTTAAGTGCCCCCTTCAGTTTAGTGAAGTTTGTTCGGTGGTTAGCACATCGGGTTAGTTGTTATCCGTGCTTTAAAATTCGTGCACACGTTACGTCGGGGCGTTTCATCGCGTGGCGCGGTCACCACGTGGGCGCTCGCGTGACGCGTCGGGCCGCGTCTACTCGCCTGGCCCGACTGTGGTTTTGCGCCGACCACTCTTGGTTGGCCACGGCGCCGCCCGAGCTTCGCCTTGGCGGCTAGCTACCGCTAGCGCTGTCGTGCCGCTGCTCCCGCGAGGCCGCTGCTTTGCCGTGGCCGTGGGTACGCCATCGTTGCCCGCGCTGGCCACCGCGCTGTGTCGCTATCGCGCTGCGTCTCGCGTCGCGTCGCCGTCGTGTCGCTGCTACACCGCCTTGAGCTTCGAAGTGACCAGCTGCAACGTTGCCCGTTTATTTGGCGTGCGCTAGCGGGCGAGCATCAACGCCGCTGCCGCTCGCGTCGCGTCCGCTGCTAGGTGCCGTCGCCTCGCCGTCGCATCCACCTGCGGCTCTGCGGCGCCTTGAAGAACGTCGCGCCGGAAGCAGCGGCGGCGGGACGTCTCCTGCCTCCTTCACTCCAGCGCTAGCCGGCGAAGATGGGCGCCACGCCTTTGGGTGCAACGAACCACATGACATTAAGGCCCCGCACACCAGCGTGCGCTCCACACTTAAATTCGCGCGGCGGGGCACGACTATCAAATTGCGCGCGCTTGTGGCAAGTTGGGAAGGTTATCTACGCGTTAAACCGCCCATACCCCTTTCCGTGCTCCTTGGCTCAATTCGGAGTTCTTACGGCGGCGAAAGGCGAGCAGGCGTTTCTTCAAATCGTCGCCACTTCAAAGCCTTAGAGCTCGGTTAATGGCACCGCAGCCTTGACCTCTTCTCCGGCGTTGTTGCGCCGTCAACCCCGGGCGCTGCCGCCGTGTCTAGGCGGGTGACACGGCCGATATCGCCGCAGCGCCAATTTGAGTCGTTTGGCCGCACGCCCGCCCGGCATCTGCGCTGCCTCCACGGCCGCGCCTACGCCAGTGCTGCGCAAGCCAACTCGTCGAGGGTGTCCGACCACCTAGTGGTCTCCGGCGAGAGCCACCACCGGCCAAGCAAAGCCACCGCCAGATCCTTGGCGCCCAAGACGTCGCTTCCGCCCCTCGCCGAGGACTTGCTCATGGTAAAGACGGAAACTTCTAGGGTGCTAGGTGAGATACTCCTCTCTGTAGAAATAGTGCTGCGTAGTGTTTCGTATTTTCCTAGAAGCTCAGGGGCTCTTCTGCAAAAGCGCCGAGGCGCGCCCGGCTCCTCTCCGCGCGGGCCGCTTCGCGCGTGGGCCGTGCCAGTTGGGCCGCACCGGGCCGCTTTTGCTCTATCTTTTTCGAAGCAATTAGAAATAGCTTTTCTTTTTTTTAATTGTTGGGCTAAACTTTGGAAAATCATATAAAATAGTAGAAAAGTCCAAAAATTATGAAACCAATTTTTTAGGCTCCTAAAATCCGGATCTATCCTCTCCGTGTAATTGGCTCATCCAGGTTGTGTGATGTTCCTAGGTTGCATTTATTTATTCTTGAACGCTCTTCGTTATTAGAATTATATAGATAATGAATTTTTGTTGCAAATTGGTAATAGCTAGGACCACGATAATCATGCAGTAACTTCCTGATAGTATTAGGTGCTCTCTGAAATTTTGGCAGCTCAAGGATAGTTAGTTTGATGGGGTAGCTAAAATACCCTAGTTAGAATACACGTTAAAATAACTAAACGGTAGTGATGACGGAATGAAAAGATGTTTTATGAGTTCGATACCTAGCTAATCGTGTTAGCCATTAGAGCTAACTGTTAGTATAGTTTATGCGTGTTCTATTTTAAGAGTTGTTGTTGCCTTTTAATTGATTACATCATCCATGCATATGCATCGCGCATGTCATAATAGGAACGATGATGGACTGATGCAATCGAAGGACTTGATGTTTTACACGAAGATGGTGTCATGATGAATATATGACGAGGATGAAATACTAACTTTGGTTATCTTTTACCCAGGCAAGCCCCGGTTCATAACCCCTACTATTCTGCACTTTATAATATATATGTTGCATTAAGTTTTGAGGAGTTGAATGAAACCCACTTGCATATATATCCTTATCCTATGAGTCTTACTAGCATGACAGGGATCGTGTAGATTGCTATGCTACAGGTCCCCGTAGAAGACAGTGATTGCCCTGTCACTCGCGAGAGATAGGATTATTATTAATACTATCATGTTACTATCATATGGATTATATATGGATAATAAATGGAGACCGGGCGGGGCGGTATCATGGACCGTGGATGGGCGTTGGGTTTGTTGGGCAAAGGCGAGGCTCGGTTGCGTTTTTTGTCCCGCCTGAGTCGGTTAAGGACCGATCGTTGCTAAGGGTTGAAGGTTAAGTCACGAGATCTCCTTATCCCGAACACATACTTGTGTATGGGCGCTCGGAAGGCTTGCTCTCTCTTGTCTTGGGTTCCGGCTTCATCCGGACCGGCTGTTCGTGGTGGTGTATACGTGTGTTTTCTTTTTTTTGGGTTGGAGGTCCTTGCACCACATTACGGCTAGGCCGGGAATGTCGGGGGCTTGGAGTCCCAGTTGGACGGGGACACAGGCCCCGGCGGGGGAAAAGCAAGTTGTTCTTGTATGTGTCTAGGATGCGGATGAGGAGTGTGTCTCGGGGTACCCAGCTGGGCGCATTGATTCGCGAATCGCCGTTCTTGAACGGTAACGACGAGGGCCTTATTCTGGCATCGTAGTAAGAAATGGAAGATGGAAGATGGATAAAAGAGATTCTGATTGCTTACCACTTGCTTGAAAGTAGTTCAGTGCTCACCTAGAATGGTTAGCTAATGAACTAATCATGGCTATTAAAATTGAACATAAGGATGCACTGTTAGTAATGCTTTCCGCAAATATAAACCCAGCAAGCCAAACAGCCTTGCATATTCCTTGGAGTCATTTTATTTCCTCCTGTCGGGTAAGTCTTGCTGAGTACAATTGAGTACTCAGGGTTTTATTCCCCCAGTTGCAGGTGACAGGTGGATGCTCGCTGTTGACTCTTGTGTGTGGATACCTCCTGGTGGGCTCAGCGAGGAACTCCAATTACGCTGCGATAGTAGTTTTGTTTTCAACTTCACCAAAAGATTTTATAAAGAAAAGTTCTATAACATTATAATCATGATAAATGGTTAGTCATGAATTGAATAAATGTTTATTTCCGCTGCAATAATGACCAAGTGTACAAAATACTTCGGTAAGTTTAAAATGAATCAACTTTCATTATGCTACAATCAGTAGTTATCCTTTTTATTTGTTATATAATACTCACGATCAAATGTGATTATGGGATGTAAGAAATGTAAGATTGTTGTAAGCTTTATTCCCTTATTTGTGATCCCGAGGAAAACCGTGGATTTTCGAGTTCTCCCGTTGGGTGTGCTCGACGTAATCGATTAAATTAGTGCGCTCCCTTGGGTACTTAGTGTCTAATGGAAGACACAAGTACTCTTGTGAGTGTATTAATTTAGGCGATTCTGCCACCAAGTGGTATCGAGCATAAATAAGCGAATAAAGCTACGCAACCCTTTTCAAATTAAAATTTGACAACAAAATCTTTTCAAAAAGTTAGGGCATTTACATGCGAAGTTATATAAGTAGCCCTATTACTATGGTTATGTATCTAGGATAGATGGCACTCTGCTGACTTAGATAGGCTTAATCCTATCTTCTGCAGGTACACTAACTCTCGAGCATAGTTCGATAGTAATCGACTAGTTATAGAGAGCGAATGATGTGCCAAAAATCGGAGAACGGCTGCTCTATATGTGGCAGCAGTGTGAGGACGGATAGGACGTGCATTTATGCATATCCTGTTTGTGCAATTGTTGTGTTAGTTAGAGTGTGTTGACCTCCCGTAAATCTAGTTAGACCAAGGTTAAAATCTTCCGTCTATCCTCTTCTAAAAACTCTAAAGTCAGTGTCATGCAAAGTAGGTGCAGCATGGTCAGGAATCCTATGGCCTTCGTTCCATCGTCCCTTCACCGTCGCCGTGCCGCAATTAAATCGCTGGGTCACATCCAGTTTTGTTTGCACGTTTCCTTTCTCCCTATTTGTTAACACTGGATTTTGGTAAAAACCAATGACAGGTGGGCCGATTCGGTAAAGTCTATGAAAAAGCAGAAATCCAACGTGTTCGGCAAATGAGTGTGCGGTCGGCTAATTTTGAGCTATTCGGCAAGCGGATATGCTATTGACTCGGGTGATTCGGCAAGCATTGGTGCGGTCGGCTATCTTTGAAGACAAAGTGGCTCCATTCGGGAAGCGAAAAGGTGGCAAGCGAGAAGCCGAATAGAAGGAGAAAAAAACGATAATCGAGGACTCAAGAGAATTATAGCAAGAGTCTCGCCGTACTTTTTGAGTTACCTTTAACATATTGTGTACGTCGTAATCTCTTAGGATTCATGTTATGTCCAGGGGTATAAATATAGACCCTCGACCATTGTAAAAGATATTCACAATCAAATCAATACAACCGCCCCCCCGTGCCACGTTTCGAGTCCCTTTTGTCGTGTCGCCGAAGTTCTTCGAGAGGAGCCAATCGATCCGTCGACCTCCGTAAGTTCCGGCAACCTTGCTATCATGTCTAGTATCATGCGGTGGATTTAGATCTTGATGCAAGTAGTCTTGTTCGTCTCTCGATGGGATGGCCGTGCGGCAGCGCCTACTTGATGATCAAGAAGTCTTTGCTTATGCTTTGTCTATCTCGACTAGATGGCCGTGGCGGCAAAGCGCCCGCTTGATAGCTTAGCGAGGCAAGATAGTTATCGATTCTTGGTTAGATCGTGAGTCGTGCGGCAAAAGCTAGGATCTGGTTCAAGGATTAGTTATCGGCTCTATTAGATTTGGCAAGATCTAGTAGATTCATTAAGTTATCACGTGTTGCATGACTTTAATATTTTATTTATTTGTAACACTCTTTTGCCCAATCTAGATTTGATCGGTTTCGGCTTCTTATTTTATAGATCTATTTGCTCTCTAATGCTCTTTACTTATCATGATAAATAGATCGTATGCTTACGTGGCCAATTAGATCAATCTAGATTGTTACATGTTGCGGGTTCTTGCATGTTAGAAACGCTTAGACTTTGATAGGATCGGGTATCGTCTGCGGCGGATGCAGGTCTTTGATTAGTTTAGTCGTGATAATTTGTATGTTCCTTCTTCATGGACCCCGAGTCGGGCCGTATTGCCGAGCTTGGTTATGCTTCAATTCGTAGTTAACTTTCACTTGTTCAAATATGTCTTCTCATACATGCACGTTCGGTAATCGCACTACTACGTGTCTCACCCTCATATTAGCCGAATGAATCGTATGCATGATTGGCGCATGCCTTCTATAGCCGTATGTCGTCGTAAGTGGCTTCGGGGGCCGTATATACGAAACTGTCTGGTCTCATCCGACACGCCCGATTTTGTATTTAATAGTTTTTTGTCCCTTGTCGGTTTTTTTCAGTCAAACCGACCGCACGCTCCGGATCTCCAAACCGTGCGGGCCGTCCGATTGAAGTCACGCTTTTTCGGCTTGCTTTGTGTGCTTGGCGCAGGTGCAGATTTTGTGCCAACACACTTTTTGGCACGCCCGGTGGGACCATCTCTTGATTCAAGATGTCGGACGTTAATAACAATCATGTTCTCGGCGTGACGCCGGATGAATTGCCGCACCAATTGAGAGCAACAATGGAGCAAGCATGCGAGCAATACAAGCATAAATGCTTAATGTCTTTCTCCAAGAACAAGAGCAACAAGGTTTTTCGTAAGGGTCATTGCCAAGAGTTCTTCTTGCACATCAAACCGATTGCTCAAGAGGAAGAAGCTCAAAAGGTATCGATTTGGTCCATAAAGCCTTGGCGTATACCATTAGGAACCACAACACGGCCTTTCTAAATACTTTCCGAGTAATCATGGCTAATACTTTCGCCAACAAAGTCGATAAGTATTTTGAAGATGGTGTGGGACCAATTCGTGGACCAGTGCTTTTCAATATTCCAAAATATCAAGAGAAGCAACCTGAAGATGCGAGGAACATCCGGGATCAACAAAGATGAAGTAGAGACTCATGAAAAGCAACCACCTCCTACTTATGGCCAAGTGACGTTTGGCACTACCGAAAGAGTACCGCAATCTGCATACAAGATATCTCCAAAGATCAAACAAAGTTACAAAGGAACATGTATGGGGATGGATACCATGAGTTCACCGACTATACCGCTCTGATGCTCTACCGAATCCGGATATAGAAGTGCAAAGAATACCATCCGGAGGACAAGCACGTGGAACTCCGAAGACGCACATTGACATAATCATGCAGAGGATGGCTGATATGATGCAACATCGTTCGGCCTAAAGCCAAAGAATCAATCCTATTCATACAAGTCTGCGTACCCTGAATGGTATAACAGGTTGCACTACCGCAGGGTGAAGCCACCAAATGACTTAACCAAATTTTTCTGGTCAAGATGATACAAGTACCACAGAGCATATTAGCCGATACCGATACGGCTTTGGGAGGCGTCCCACGCATCAAGCTTGAGGGATTCGGTATTTTCCATTGTCTCTCACAAGCCCAAATTTCACCGGTTTACTTCTCTACCAAATGATTCTATTGGTACTTGGGCGTAACTTGAACAGAAGTTTCATGCTTATTTCTTCACCGAACTATCGAAAAGAAGCCGGTGGACCTTACCGCTTTTAAGACGTAAAGTTAATGAGACACCACAAGAATATCTTCGTAGATTCGGAGAAACCAAGAGTCTTTGCTTCTCGCTGAATTTACCGCACGATCGCTTGCCCGGAATAGCAATAGCGGGGATGCTTTGCCGAATGTCGTGGAGAAGTCGTTCGGCATGGAATTTGATGATCTCGGTCAACTCGCCGAGATTAGCCGTCATGAGTAATCGTGCTCGGGGTTTCGAAGGGATAACCGCTATCGAAGGGTAATGTTGCTAGTGAGATGTATCGAGTTTCTGGAAGAAGCAACCGAGTACGAGGATGAAGATGAAATAGTCGGCAATGAAGAGTTGACTTGGGATAAAGAGCCTACCCAAGTAAGTCAGTCGGTGGCTGAAACAACAAAAGGGACTTACGATTTTGATGTCTCCAAATCGATAAGCTTTTTGATCTGTTGGTGAGGGAAGGACGCATCAAGCCGCCGGAAGGGCATCCCATGCTACGCCCGAAGGGGTGAAAGACAAGAGATATTGTGGTTATCATAATACTAATTCTCACTCCATCAATGATTGCCGAGTGTTCGAGTTCGGATTCGAAGGCAATTCAAGAGGGGCATCTGAAATTTGATGGCAAGATGAAGATTGATGGCAAACCTTTCCCTCGAACATGATTTCTTTCTCTGTCGGAATGGTCTCTGCAGATGACCCTAAAAGCAAGGGAAAGATGAAAGTGTTGACATCGAAAAGAGCTAAGAAAAGTGGCACTCATAGACCCCAACCGACAGATTACTTCGCTGAAGAAATGAAAGAGAAAGTTCGGTTCAAAAAATAGCCGAACCGAGAAAGGTGAAACGCCCGCACCAAGGGTGACATCACGAATCTTGCTGAATAAATGGCGAGGGGCAAAGAAGAGCAAGAATATTATGAAGAACAAAAGTTCTTAGAAGAACGGTGGAGATATGAAGAAGAGATGTACCACCGAGAACAAGAAGAACATATGAGGGAACTAGAACAGTCTCATTGGGGTTGTTCATTCTTTAAGCATTGTTGGAATGAAGGCTTGAAGTCGCCCGCTAGAAACAATTGCCCGTAATGCAAAGATCGTATATGGCTACAGCGCCTCGAAGTCAACCGCCGACCAGTCCATGAAAGACTTGGAGTTCAATTTCCCGAGGACGATCGGCGATAAAATTAAATAACTTTGATCATCGAAGAAGAGATTCGCGGATCAGCATTGGGTTCATCCCGAAGAGTACGATGAGGAAGGAAATACTCATGGATATAGATGGCGAAAAGGGCAATGGTGCCCACCGTGGTTGAGGAAAAGTCGAAGAGGAGAGTGCAAATGATTAAGAAACAAAGAGCTGAACAGTCCGTTGCGTAAGAAAAGAAGGAATGGCGCCCAAAGAAGAAATCCGATGAGAAGGGTCCTTCGGGTGATGCATGCATGGCTTTCTTCCTCCCATCGTAATTCATAGCTCCCGACAATCAAGAAGTACAAGAGGAGATTTACTCGATTTTGATGAAAGTGAGTTTCAGGATCTAATGGCTCAGCCTTATACTAACACGACAAGCAACTTTTGACAAGCCGGCCAAACATCGTCACTTGAAACCGCTTTTACGTGAAAGGATACGTCAATGGGAAGCCTCGACCAAGATGTTTGTTGATGGAGGAGCTGCTATCAATATAATGCCATATTCCACGTTTAGAAAGCTCGGGATGACGGATGAAGATTTGCTTAAAACCGACATGATCCTTAGAGACTTTGCTTTGGCAATCCTTCTAATACTCGAGGAGCTGTGCATGTTGAGTTGATGATTGGGTCTAAAACCCTGATCACTACGTTTTTCGTCATTGACGGCAAGGGGGCATACAGTTTGCTTCTTGGGAGAGACTGGATTCATGCTAATTGTCTGTATTCCTTCAACTATGCACCAAATCCTTATTCAATGGATAGGGATGACGTGGAGATCATACATGCCGATGATTCGGTAAGTGTGGCTGCTTCGAGCCAGCCTTATTGGGAATATGATGGTGTTGATTGTTTTTCCGCAAAGTATGGAAAGAAGGTCCCGTTAATGTATTCAACAAGGATCAACAAATGATCCAAGCAATCGGCTCGAACAAAGAATTTTTGATGGGTAACCCAATCGATGGCAACAAAGGAAAGTTGGGACACGGTTTTATGTCGGCCGACAAATTAGAAGAGATAAATGTTGGCGATGAGTCCAAATCAAGGCCGATGTACATTAGTGCAAATTTGAGTCCGTAATGTAGAGAGCAATTAGTAAATCTTCTCAAGGAGTTTAAAGATTGCTTTGCTTGGGATTATACAGAGATGCTCGGACTAGATCGTTCTATTGTTGAGCATCGACACCTATTAAGTCGGGGTATCGACCCTATAAACAACCTCCGAGGAAGATCTATAAAGAAGAGGTACCGGCCGATGTGAAGAAGGAGATTGAAAGACTATTAGAAGCAAACTTCATTCGGCCATGCAGATACGCGGATTGGATTTCGAATATAGTTCCTGCTTTACAAGAAGAATGGGAAGATGAGAGTTTGTATAGACTTCAGAGATCTTAACAAGGCCACTCCAATGGATGGGTATCCGATGCCAATTGCCGATTTGTTAGTAGACGCAGCAGCCGGGTATGAAGTCATTAGTTTTATGGATGGTAATGTTGGCTATAATCGATCTTCATGGCAATAGAAGATATTTCAAAACGGCTTTTAGATGCCCCGCCACATTGGTTTATTTGAATGGATTGTAATGACGTTTGATTGAAGAATGCCGGTGCAACTTATCAAAGAGCCATGAATTACATATTTCATGAGTTGATCGGCAAAATTGTGGAGATCTACATTGATGATGTAGTAGTCAAATCTAAAGACTATGAGAAACATTTAGCTGATCTAAGAAGAACTTTGAATGCACTAGAAAACATGGTTTGAAGATGAATCCAAACAAATGTGCTTTCTGAATATCACCGGTGAGTTCTTGGGATTCCTTATTCATAAAGGAGGAATTGAAGTTGGAAAGAAGAGCATGGAAGCAATAGATAAAGTTGTTCCCCCAACTAATCTCATAGAATTACAGTCCCCGCTTTCGGCAAGATCAATTTCGTAAGAAGGTTCATTTCAATTTATCGAAAAAGAATCTTGCCCTTTTCTCCATTATTAAAGCTCAAGAGGAATCAAGAATTTGTATGGGGTGACGTGCAACAAAAGGCTTTTTGATGAAATTAAAGAATACATGAAGGCACCACCAGCTTTTGGTACCTCCACAACTTAACAAGCCTTTCAAGTTGTTGTGGGCGGCCGATACCCTAACGATAGGATCGGCCCTCATGCAAGAGTATGAAGGGAAGGAGCGAGTCATAGCTTATCTTAGCCGAAAAGTCGTTAGACCCGAGACAAGATATTCGGCTATGGAAAATTGTGCTTGTGTGTGTATTACTCATGTACTAAGCTTCGCATTATTTATTAAAAGCCGAATGCGTGATTATTTCAAGTCATGATGTGATCAAGCATATGTTGTCAATGCCAATTTTAAATGGAAGAATTGGCAAATGGATTTTGGCTTTGTCGGAATTTGATTTAAAATATGAATCGGCAAAAGCAAAGAAAGGGTCAAATTATTGCTGATTTTATTACGCAACATCATGACCTTAGCAACAAAAGATAGTAGGCATTGTACCTTGGACTCTATTTTTCGATGGTTCATCCTGCAAAGAAAGGTGGGGGCGCCGGCATTCTATTAGTTTCTCCACGGGGAATAACTTTTGAGTATGCTATTCCTATTGAATTTCATGTGACTAACAATCAAGCGTAGTATGAAGCATTGCTTAGAGGGCTTCGGCTTCTTGTAGAGATAAAAGCCGTCGTTTGAAATCTTTGGAGACTCGAGCTGGGTGATCAACCAGCTTGATTGGCCAATATGAGTGTAAGAATGACGCGCTAAGAGAATACTATGAGGAATGCCGAACTTTTAAAAAGCTTTCGGTAGCAACCTTGCATCATATCCCTAGGGGGCATAATGAAGGAGCAAATAGATTGGCCCAAACTCGCTCGGATATCGTGAAAATCAAGAAGTCTTCACCATAGAAGAGAATGTTCCAGATGCTGAAAGCAGGTGGTTGGCGATTGAGGCATGAAATCATCAAATATCCGAAGGATCCATCGCAGAAAGTTACCCGAAAGCTCGTGTACAAAGCCCTTAAGTTCGTCCTTCTCAATGATCACTTGTATTACAAATCTATAGATGGAGTATTGCTCAAGTGTCTAAGTCAAGAAGAGGCCGAAAGGTGATGTATGAAGTGCATGAAGGATTATGTGGTGCACATCAATCAGCCTTACCGAATGAAATGGATAATTCGAGAACTGGTTATTTTTGGCCAACTATGCCGGAAGATTGCTTTGACTATTATAAAGGATGTCATGATTGTCAAAAATTTGGCAATATTCAAAAGGCTCCAAAGATCTCGTTATGAACCCAATAATCAAACCTTGGCCATTTAGAGGATGGGGCATAGATTTAATTGGTCGATACATCCTCCTTCGAGCAAAGGGCATAAGTTTGTGCTCCCGGCCACGATTATTTTACTAAATGGGTCAAAGCCATTCCTTTGAAGAAAATTACATCGAAAAATATGATCAGTTTTGTTAAAGAGCATATAATTTATAGGTTTGGAATCCCTCAAACCATAACAACCGATCAAGGAACCCAGCTTTACTTCTTCGAATTTTGCGACTTTGCCGAAGACATGGGGATCAAGTCGTATAATTCTTCTCCTTATTATGCACAAGCCAATGGGCAAGCGTAAGCATCCAATAAGATTATGATCAAGATCATTCAAAAGAAGATTGATGAGAAACCGAAGAGATGGCATTTGGTTCTCAATGAAGCATTGTGGGCTTATCGGATGGCTTGTCATGGGTCAACTCGAACATCTCCTTATGAATTGGTTTACGGGCATCATGCCGTCTTACCATGGGAATTGCAAATGGGTTCAAGAAGAGTTATGTTGCAAAAAAGATTTGGAAAAAGAAGATTATACAAATTTGATGATAGATGAATTGAAAGATTTACATTTCATTCGTATCGTGGCATTGGAAAATATTGAGAAGAATAAAATACGTGTTGCCCGATATTATAACAAGAAAGTTAGAGAAAAGCAATTCTTGAAGGTGACCTGGTTTGGAAAACTATATCGCCGATTGATCGAAAAGACAGGCATTCGGCAAGTGGTCTCCAAATTGGGAAGGGCCCTTTCGGTAGAAAGATGCGTGCCCGGCAATGCATATATTTTGAAGACTTTGTTTGGGGAAGAATTTACCAGAGCTATCAACGGACGATATCTTAAAAAAATATTACCCCAAAGATCGAAGTTGGTTCAGAAGAGAATTTGAATCAAACAAAATGATGAGATAACATCGCCTTTAGTGAAAAAAATATGAAGTTGGTAAATAGCCGATATGATTTGTGTCGCCTTCAGCTCAAAATATAGCCGAATGATCTTATGTTGACCTCAACATTCTCGACCGGGTTGGTTTATCGGGAAAAGAGAAAGATGAAATCCTGAATGATACCGCTCAGTGACTCGTCAAATCGCTTGTGGCGTAAGACTAAGATCTAATCGACTAAAGTGATGTCACCGCATTCGAAAATCACTCAAGAAACCGCTTCGAATCAAAGAGGACACCAAGGCATTCATTTAGCAAATAACACAAGATCATAAACAAGACACATTCTCGTAAGATGATTTCATTATTCACGTATCAATCCCTAGTTACAAACTACTCCCCGAACAACTTATTAAGAACAGATTGGGGATTGGTGGATTCGGCAAGGGCAAGAGCATGGTCCCCGTAGAGCTCCAAATGCCTCCCTCGATGTCCTCCACCTCGTGAGGATGACCTTCTCGCAAATCCAACGGCCCCGAATGTAATAGTCCTCATTGGTGCGAGAGGACATCGCCGCCAAAGCCGAGGGACACACCAAGGTGGACACCTTGGATGACGGCCGATCAACACGGCCATCCATGGCATCCGTGAGTGCCTCGTGAGTTTCTCCCTGGCGCTCACCTTGTCGCCGCCCGGTTGCCGCCGCCTTCAACCGCCGTTCTCCGCAGAGAGTGCCGAAAGATGAAAAGTTAATCAAGACAAATATGAGGATTGAGAGAGAAAAAGAAATCTATGTGAGAATGCCGAACCAGTGATGGCGTCCGCAGAATCGCTTTGCGCCGATCCTCCCATTCGGCTTGCGCAATGCCGAATCGCTTGGAAACATCGCCCAGCTCGGTCCGGGCTTCATCCCTTTCCTTGCGGAACCGAGCGCCTCCTCATGAATGTACAAAGGGTCCTCGCCCTCCGATTCCGCCCGACCCCAAGGGTTGGCGTTGTATGAGTTGTCGGACTCGTAAGAGCTCGACGAACTCGAGGAGCCGGAGACGGGACCGGGCCGGGTCCGAGGTTCCCTGGTGAGTCACCACCATCGGGGAAGAAGGTGAGATCGGTTGATGATGACCCTCGCCCCTAAGCGGATGAAGAAAACCGAGGTTAGGAGAGAGATGAACAAAGGAGCGAGAACACACGAAGATGGCAGACAATCTTACCCATGGCGTTGCCGACGCCGCGCCTACTCCTCCCTCCTCCTCCCTCCAGGACGCTTCCCATGGTCACCGCCGACATTGGCGATTTGGAGGTGGGGTTTTCTTCCTAAAAGTTTCAAGCGAGAAGATGAGAAGATGATGATGAATGCTAACCGGGCGATGGTGGTGGAAGCCTAAGAGGGCTTTATTTATAGGCCAAAATGGAGTTCGTGGGCGCACGACTCGGAGTATACCAAACGACAAAGTAGGGTTTACTTTTTTTTGGTCCGTTACGGACTAGGCCAAGCTCGGGCTAAATCGAAAGCGACGGTTCGCTCAAGAATCGGCTAATCCTCCGATCGGAAATCCGCAATGATGGCCGCCTGTCTATTCGGGAAGCTTAAAAACATTCGGCTATGTCATCAATCGACAAGAATGGAAAAGACCAAAGCACAACAAAGAATACAATTGTTTAAAAAATCACAAAGGTGTTACAAGTCGAATGTTTTACTCATTTAAGAACAGTTTGATTGCGCTCTATGATATCATCCCTAATTCGGCCGACTTCTTCTAGCACCTTCTTGTCATCGCCTTCGAAACTCGATTCTCGTAAGCCCGGGTTTTGATCTCGGCCGATGCTCCTTGATGACAGATGATATCTTTGTCTTGGCCGCATCTATAGAGTTCGGCAAGGTGGCAATTTTATCTTTGTGAGATTGATTCTCACATTCAATTGAGCCAATTGAGCTTCCAACCTGGCCTTTTCCTCCTCCATGGCTACCAGTTCAGTTCCAGAGTTACCAAAGACCGCTTAGCAGCCTGAATCTGGGAGTGCGCTTCTTTAACTTGATGCTTTTTGGTCGATTATCATTCTCAAGCAGAGCGGCTCTAGAGGCTATGTTCCTATTTGCTCTCCCCGACCTTGCCAAGGTGATCATCAAGACGAGTTGCAGATTCTAGAGAGACCTTGAGAGTTGGAGGGATATCTTGGTCAATAAGCTCAACCAGCTTCTCTTATCCGATCCGCATCTTGAACGAGAGCATTTTATATCTTTGGCCAAAAGAGGGATATCTCCTTTAGCCGAGCTTGGTTCTCTCTCGCCGATAACCTCTCGCCGAGAAGTAGCTTCTTCATCACCCTCATTAATGTACTCTTCAATGGTAAAAGAGTAACCGACAAATGGGCTTAGCATCATCCTTTAAGAAGGAGAACCATTAGCCTATTGATCAGAATTATTTGAAAGATCAATAAAATAAAGTATTACCTTTTGTGCGTAAGCTTCTTCAGATGATTCCCGTCCCGGCTTGATTGAGGGCTTAGCTGAATGCCCGTAGAAGATGAACTTGAAGCTTGATGAGGGGAAGATCCTTCGCTATGTCATCCAAGATATCATCCGAAAATAAGTAATAAGATGCAAAATGCAAGAGATAAATCTTGGCGTAAGAAAGAAGAGAAAATGTGTAGAAAACATTATTACCAATATGACCAATAGCCTTGTGAATTTCTGCACTATCAATAGAAGCATGAGGAGGAGATTCTTCCGCCATTTTATCCAGGGAATGATCTCGCTTCGAGTATCAAGTGGCAAAATCAGTTCATTTGGTGTAAAAAGGGGAACAATCGCTTAAGAAGGTAATCACCTGTATGGCCAAGTGGGCTTTGAGTTTCTCGCATCCTCCTTCTTGAGTTTCAACATCTTCGTGAGCCTAAGAAGATGTTTCAAGTAATTCTCAACACATTGGCCGAGTTTGAAGGCCCCGACCTGTGGGTCAAGAAAAACATATAATAAGTAAAATAAGCCCCATCATGGTTCGTAATGTAACCGACCGAGAGTATACCTTGGGAGAGAGCTTAGCTTTCTTGGATCTTGTTCTTCCGGGCACATTAATATCTCTCGCTTGATCCGGTAATAGCTTTCCTCTTGCCTTCTCCTTTCAAGAAGCCGTACCCCGAGCCGCCGGTGTTTTCATGAGGGTTGCCGTGGATGGAGCATTAAAACCTAGGGGCGGGATGGGTCCAAATTGGTAATATTGGACTACTTGTGAAGGAGGGGTAGGCTCGTGGATCCCGCAAAAGACAAGATAATACTGAAATTAAGAACAAAGTCGAAAAAAGAGGTAACTGTGAGTATGAAGAAAGTTACCTCACCGTCGAATCAAATTGAGCATACAAATCTTGACACAAAGGGTGCACTGGCATGTTAAAAATATGAGCACGCCATTCTTGCCACCAAGAGGAAAAACAAAGGATGGGCAGCTTCTATTAATCCCAAAGGTAAGGGCATGAATTCTCGCAGATCCCATCCAAGCTCAAAAACCCTTTTGGCCTCCATTTCATCTCCTATTCTCTCTCTCGGGGCCTTATGATGGTTGAGAAAAACAGTCTTGGGGGCAGTTGCCCACAGCCCAATTGCCCGGCAAACATGTTTGGGTTATAAAATTCATAGGAAGGATTCAAAGAACCTCCCATGATGAAACTCTGCTGGCAAGGCACAGGCTTAATGAAAGAATTGAAGATCTTTGTAGCAACCCCCGTCTGCGAGCAGCCAGACTCATAGCTGAATTTGCAAGGCGTAGTCAAAGTGTCACTTTCTCCGTAAGGGAGCCATATCACATGATTGAAGCCCTTAAAGAATAACTTGAATAGATGGCCAAGATCTATATCAATGGTGATGGCAAATGCGCCGCTTCTCCATAAGTTTGACAGCTTTCTTTTTCATTTGGCCATCCTCATCATCATTGATGTAAGGAAAACCCAAAGTGTTAAGGTCCACGGAGACTATCCGGGTGCATGTACAATTGTAGCCACATCTCGCACAAACCACCGTGGACCATTCACACAATGAATTTCCCCATGTTGACGATTCAACAATGATCCGATGCATCATGTGATAGACAGCTCCCGTAAGATATTTGCCCGTAGGAATTAAAGTTCCCCAGCCAGCCAGCTCCTCGGCCATTACCATGTGATTGAGAGTTGGCTCATTGGATTTGCCACAAAAGATGAATCTGCATAGCCACATGTTTAAAAAAAGCCTTATATTCTTTGTCGATCCACAAAGACCGGTTGACATATATGTTTGGATGTACTTGGTCCATCCACTTCCGCATTTTGACTGCCTTCCGTTTGCTATTGTGCTTATATTTGGAAGGATATACTGCTCTCACACATTAAGGCCGGTCATCATGAATATATCGCCCAAAGTAAAAGACATTGGGCCATGACCAAAAATGAAAGCATTGGTTGCATCGGACCGAAGTGGGAAGTCGCTATCGAAGAGAATCATTCCGAGGTGTTCCCCGAAAAGGGATAACTCTAAGCAAAGGCCGGATATCCCGGGAGTCCCAAAGGATCGCTACTCTTGTTCCGCATCCTTTGGTACCACCGCCGCCATCCAAAGATCGGAGGGAAGGGCCAGGTTTTGAAAGTGCTTGGCCATCTGCTCGAGGAGCAATTCCAGATTTGAAAGGGATCCTCGAAGTTTCTTTCTCCACAAATTCGATTGGGTTGGAGTCTCCCATCGGACCCAAAAAAGTACGAATCAGATTGGGGGCATAAGGGATCAAAATCCGTCCCTTGTACTCCTTCAAAAAGATAATACGGCCGAAAAGAGAATCGGGAGAGATGAAAAAGATCAAAGAAAATTTGCCGAATACATGAAAGGAATCAAAAATACCTCTGAACTCCATCAAGGGTCGCCATTGGGGATTGAAAGTAGGCTCGAATCTAGAACGAAGAAGAATCAGATTTTGAGTGGCGGCTACGGAGTTGAACAAAGTTGACCTAAATGAGAAAAGAGTTCAGAATTCAATTCCGGAATAAAATTACTTTTATCCCGAAATTGAGGGGGCATGTGTTAACACTGGATTTTGGTAAAAACCAATGACAAAAAAATATTCAAGAAAGTCTATGAAAAAAGCGTAAATCCAACGTGTTCGGCAAATGAGTGTGCGGTCGGCTAACTTTGAGCTATTCGGCAAGCGGATATGCTATTGACTCGGGTGATTCGGCAAGCATTGGTGCGGTCGGCTATCTTTGAAGACAAAGTGGCTCCATTCGGGAAGCGAAAAGGTGGCAAGCGAGAAGCCGAATAGAAGGAGAAAAACGATAATCGAGGACTCCGAAGAGAATTATAGCAAGAGTCTCGCCGCACTTTTGAGTTACCTTTAACATATTGTGTACGTCGTAATCTCTTAGGATTCATGTTATGTCCAGGTATAAATATAGACCCTCGACCATTGTAAAAGATATTCACAATCAAATCAATACAACCGCCCCGTGCCACGCTTTTGAGTCCCTTTTGTCGTGTCGCCGAAGTTCTTCGAGAGGAGCCAATCGATCCGTCGACCTCCGTAAGTTCCGCAACCTTGCTATCATGTCTAGTATCATGCGGTGGATTTAGATCTTGATGCAAGTAGTCTTGTTCGTCTCGATGGGATGGCCGTGCGGCAGGCGCCTACTTGATGATCAAGAAGTCTTTGCTTATGCTTTGTCTATCTCGACTAGATGGCCGTGGCGGCAAAGCGCCCGCTTGATAGCTTAGCGAGGCAAGATAGTTATCGATTCTTGGTTAGATCGTGAGTCGTGCGGCAGGCTAGAATCTGGTTCAAGGATTAGTTATCGGCTCTATTAGATTTGGCAAGATCTAGTAGATTCATTAAGTTATCACGTGTTGCATGACTTTAATATTTTATTTATTTGTAACACTCTTTTGCCCAATCTAGATTTGATCGGTTTCGCTTCTTATTTTATAGATCTATTTGCTCTCTAATGCTCTTTACTTATCATGATAAATAGATCGTATGCTTACGTAGCCGAATTAGATCAATCTAGATTGTTACATGTTGCGGGTTCTTGCATGTTAGAAATGCTTAGACTTTGATAGGATCGGGTATCGTGCGGCAGATGCAGGTCTTTGATTAGTTTAGTCGTGATAATTTGTATGTTCCTTCTTCATGGACCCTGAGTCGGCTGTATTGCCGAGCTTGGTTATGCTTCAATTCGTAGTTAACTTTCACTTGTTCAAATATGTCTTCTCATACATGCACGTTCGGTAATCAATGCACTACGTGTCTCACCCTCATATTAGCCGAATGAATCGTATGCATGATTGGCGCATGCCTTCTATAGCTGTATGTCGTCCGTAAGTGGCTTCGGGGCCGTATATACGGAACTATCTGGTCTCATCCGACACGCCCGATTTTGTATTTAATAGTTTTTTGTCCCTTGTCGGGCCAGGTCAAACCGACCGGCACGCTCGGATCTCCAAACCGTGCGGGGTCCGTCCGATTGAAGTCACGCTTTTTCTTGCCTTGCCGTGTGCTTGGCGCAGGTGCAGATTTTGTGCCAACACTATTCTCTCTGCGCTCGTGTCGGTCCTTCGCTTCGACCTCGGTGCTCGAGCCCGACACCCGCGCATGGCCTCGGTCATTCACTCATTTCACGTCGCGTGAATTCTGCTGATCCCTCGAACGTGATGCCACAGCCATGCCTTTAAAGCCACTGATGCCGGCACATCGAGCCTCGACCCATCTGTCGACCCGTCCTTACCACCACTATAGCCACCCATGGTGCCTTCCTGTTTTCACTACAGTCTTGCCATAGACCGGTCAAGCTTCTCAGAGAAGCCTTGCCCTGGGCCTCTACAAAAAGAGAGCCACCCCGATTGTTTTCACCACACCCCACACTTGCTAAACATTTTCCCCAACCTTTCCTAAGCAAAAACCCATGGCCTCCCAAGAGCCACCATGCCCTTGCCTTCTACCCACCAACCCTCCTAGCCAGCCAGGGCTGACGGGAGTAGTTTGGACCAGCAGAACCTGCCAGGGCGTAGAGGGATTTCCCAAGCTTCGTATACCACCACACAGAGGCCGGGGATCCGAGGCCGTCCCCCTTTACGAGGGCTATGAGTGCTTACAAAGATGGCATTGAGCGGTGCGAGGTTACCGTCTACATTGGGAAAAGTGACAACTTCCCTGGTGTAGATGAGTGGAGCGCCACCACCACCGGTTTTCGCTTTCCAGACACCTATCAGGCTGTAGCCCACAAGGCACTGAGGATCCTGTGCCAGATCCATGCGGATGCTCTCGCCCGTTCACCCATGAGGTTCTTTCCACCTTCGGACCGGGACTCTCCATTCTGGAGAACCCGCATGGAGGCTCTGCGTGGACGTCCCCTGCAGGCAGTCGATCCCACCGTGGTGTCCCTGGCCACGTATTTGTTGGCCCTGGATGAGCACCACGAGCAGCTTGCCTCCGAGCTGAGGAAGTGCATTACCCGTGCCGAGGAGACCGAGCTCTTCATCCGGAAGCTCCATGTGAGCCTTGCCATGACACGTGCTCAAGCTGCCACCGCCGAGAGCCGTGAGACCGTCACCGCCGAAGCCCTGCGGGAGGCGGACGACCGCTACGTCAGGCAGATGAGGGATGCCTACTTCGCCGCCGAGATCGGCGGGAGGGCTCCTCCCCCCTGGGGGCAACAACCCCGGATCTTGGAGGGGATACCTGCCTATCCCTGGGAGCGGGTGAGGAATGTGGCAGCACCCGTCGCCCCGCCACCTACTCCTGTGGAAGACTCGGAGGTTGAGTCTCCTCTTCCTTGCACGCAGCCTAACCCTGCCGAAGAGCCTCAGGAGAACAGCCGTGAAGCCCTCTGCCTCGATGATGTAGACTAGTTGCCTGTGGTGATGTGCCTTGGTTCCGTAGCACGTGTCCTTGCCTTCTCCAGATGATGTACCCCCGTTGTGTTTCAAAGCAGTGTGTTTGCCTTGCAGTCTAGTGAAGTTGTGTGTTTCCTCTGAAATGATTTATCGCCTTTCTGCGGTGGTTATGTTGTGCGATTAATGTCTTGCAAACGTGATTAATCAAGAGGGTTAAGTAGTCGCTTTAGTCTGGAAGCGGTATAACCTTTTGGTACAGTTTTAGAACTATGTGAGACGACCCTTGTCACCCTCCTTCTCTGCAAAAAAAAAAAGATGATGCCCTCGATTCTCGCCCTCGCAACCGTAGCGGACCCCCCCTCTTTTCTTTTTCCTCGATCGTTCACGCGCCTCCACGTGGCGCTGTCTTCGCTGTCTCTTTTCCCCGCTCAGGCTTGAGTGCGGAGCGCACCATGGCCGAGGGTCGCCCCACCCCGTGACCCGCCATCGTCCCCCCTCCCACTCAATCTCATCGTCCTCGGTGCGCCGCACAACACAACCACTCGTCCCTCCCCGCTGAGCTATAAACGCGACCCCAAGTCCCCCACTCCGCCACCCAACTCTCCAAATCCTCAGCGCAAAAATCGTTGAGCACCTCTCTTCCCTCTCGGTGAAGCCGGGCTAGATCCGAGAAAAGAAGCTAAGCCGAGAGAAAAGGGATTTGCGATCCAGTCTTTGTGAGTTCAAGCCTAGCCTCGTGGATCTAGATCGAGCTGATTTCCATCCTCGGAGGTTAAATCTAGTCTCCGAGTTCACGATGATTGAGTTCCCCGCCGACCTGTTTACGGATCTCGTTGGATGTACGCCATGTTTTGGATTATCATTATCTTGTTGTTTTTCCATTGTCCTCGTCTAGCTCGGCCGTTGGATTGAGTGGTTAGGTGTGTGAGTTGCTTTGATCATGTAATTTTCCCCCGTTACCTTGCAATGTAATCGCGTTTTCCCTATTCCTCTCACCTTTGCCCCGAATCTCGGGGACGAGATTCTTTTTAAGGGGGGTAGGATGTAACACCCCCGGTGTTATGCGCTTAATCCCCTGTCAAATCATTTCGTGAGCATCGTGTTTATGTGCTAATGCATGTGGTTGAGTATGGAAACAATTACTAGTAACTTAAACAGGCCATTAAAAATGCTGAATGAAAGTTGGCTTCTATAGCTCCTTTTATCAAGTAAGGTTTAAAATCAATTTTTATTGAGCAAAATTAATATAGAACATGTATGTATCACCAAAATAGAATTTGAAGTATACAGTTTGTAGATTACAATGCAACTTGTTCCACTCGAAAAATAATTTCATTAATTAGATTTACCAAAGAACTCAAAAATCCAATCTGAATTAAATTTCAGCTCGGGACTTAGCTTTTTCTTAAGTCCGGAAATCGATTGACAATGTGCTATGTTGGCAAGTGATTTCAAAGAAAATCTAGCTAAGTAGTGGTGCCAAGCTACAGCCCGTTAGTAGCCTAATGCACCCTCTTTAGATTGGTCAAGTTGGTTTGGGAGGTATCTAGCTTGTAAGTGCCGAGAACCTTGAACTAAAAGCCCTAAAACCTCACGCCTTGACCGTGTTCACGGTCCTGGCTTGAGCTTCTGCGACGTCCACCGACAAGCACGACTTGGCATGTCCATAGTTTCTTCCATGGTCGCATAACCCGAATAGGATGTCTTGTCCGGTAGGCTTAAGTGCCCCCCCTTCGGTTTAGTGAAGTTTGTTCGGTGGTTAGCACATCGGGTTAGTTGTTATCCGTGCTTTTAAAATTCGTGCACACGCTTACGCCGGGCAGTTTCATCGCGTGAGCGCGGTCACCACGCGTGGGCGCTCGCGTGACGCGCGTCGGGCGCGTCTACTCGCCCCTGGCCTGACTGTGGTTTCTGGCCCGACCACTCTTGGTTGGCCACGGCCGCTGCCAGGCTCGCCTTGGCCGGCCCCAACCAACGCTAGCTGCTCGTCGTGCAGCTGCTCCGGCGAGGCTGCTGTAACCGTGGCACAGCGCCATCGTTGCCCGCACCTGGCCACCGCGCTGGTATTCGCTATCGCTGCGTCTCGCGCGTCGCGTCGCCGTCGTGTCGCTGCTACACCGCGCGAGCCTGCGAAGTGACGCTGCAACGTTGCCCCGTTTCGCTGGCCGGCGCTGCGGGCCCAGAGCATCAACGCCGCTGCCGCTGCGTCGCGTCCGCGCTGGAATTGCCGTCGCCTCGCCGTCGCATCCACCTGCGGCTCTGCGGCTCGCCTTGAAGAACGTCGCGCCGGAAACATGGCGACAGGGACGTCTCCCTGCCTCCCTTCACTCCGCGCTTTCAGCCGAAACGAAGATGGGCGCCACGCACTGGGTGCAACGAACCGCGACATTAAGGCCCCCGCACACCCGCGTACGCTCCACACTTAAATTCGCGCGGCACAGGGCACAGCTATCAAATTGCGCGCACTTGTGGCAAGTTGGGAAGGTTATCTACGCGTTAAACCGCCCATACCCCTTTCCGTGCTCCGCAGCGCTCCAATTCGGAGTTCTTCTGGCGGGCGGCGCCTGGAAGGCCGAACAGGCGTTTCTTCAAATCGTCGCCACTTCAAAGCCTTAGAGCTCAGTTAATGGGCACTGCAGCTTCGCCTTGACCTCTTCTCCGCGTTGCGCGTCGAACCCTAGGCGCTGCCGCCGTGTCTAGGCGGGTGACACGGCCGTATCGCCGCAGAGCGCCGCTGAGTCGTTTGGCCGCACGCCCGCCAAGATGCTGCGCTGCCTCCACGGCCGCGCCTACGCCCGCCTGGGTGCGCGTCAACTCGTCGGGGTGTCCGACCACCTAGTGGTCTCCGGCGAGGCCACCACCGACGGCAAAGCCACCGCCGCCCGCTCGCCAAGACGCCAAGCGTCGCCGCGCCCTCGCCGGGACTTGCTCATGGTAAAGACGGAAACTTCTAGGGTGCTAGGTGAGATACTCCTCTCTGTAGAAATAGTGCCGCGTAGTGTTTCGTATTTTCCTAGAAGCTCGGGGCTCTTCTTAAAAGCGCCGAGGCGCCCGGCCCCTCTCCGCGGGCCGCTTGGCGTGGGGCCATGCCCGGTTGGGCCGCACCAGGCCGCTTTTGCTCTATCTTTTTCGAAGCAATTAGAAATAGCTTTTCTTTTTAATTGTTGGGCTAAACTTTGGAAAATCATATAAAATAGTAGAAAAGTCCAAAAATTATGAAACCAATTTTTTTTAGGCTCCTAAAATCCGGATCTATCCTCTGGTGTAATTGGCTCATCCAGTTGTGTGATGTTCCTAGGTTGCATTTATTTATTCTTGAACGCTCTTCGTTATTAGAATTATATAGATAATGAATTTTTGTTGCAAATTGGTAATAGCTAGGACCACGATAATCATGCAAGAACTTCCCCGATAGTATTAGGTGCTCTCTGAAATTTTGGCAGCTCAAGGATAGTTAGTTTGATGGGGTAGCTAAAATACCCTAGTTAGAATACACGTTAAAATAACTAAACGGTAGTGATGACGGAATGAAAAGATGTTTTATGAGTTCGATACCTAGCTAATCGTGTTAGCCATTAGAGCTAACTGTTAGTATAGTTTATGCGTGTTCTATTTTAAGAGTTGTTGTTGCCTTTTAATTGATTACATCATCCATGCATATGCATCGCGCATGTCATAATAGGAACGATGATGGACTGATGCAATCGAAGGACTTGATGTTTTACACGAAGATGGTGTCATGATGAATATATGATGAGGATGAAATACTAACTTTGGTTATCTTTTACCTAGGCAAGCCCCGGTTCATAACCCCTACTATTCTCGCACTTTATAATATATATGTTGCATTAAGTTTTGAGGAGTTGAATGAAACCCACTTGCATATATATCCTTATCCTATGAGTCTTACTAGCATGACAGGATCGTGTAGATTGCTATGCTACTGGTCCCCGGGTAGAAGACGAGTGATTGCCTGTCACTTTCGCGAGATATAGGATTATTATTAATACTATCATGTTACTATCATATGGATTATATATGGATAATAAATGGAGACCGGGCGGGGACGGTATCATGGACCGTGGATGGGCGTTGGGTTTGTTGGGCAACAGAGCGAGGCTCTGGTTGCGTTTTTGTCCCGCCTGAGTCAGTTAAGGACCGATCGTTGCTAAGGGTTGAAGGTTAAGTCACAGATCTCCTTATCCCGAACACATACTTGTGTATGGGCGCTCGGAAGGCTTGCTCTCTCTTGTCTTGGGTTCCGGCTTCATCCGGACCGGCTGTTCGTGGTGGTGTATACGTGTGTTTTTCTTTTTTGGGTTGGAGGTCCTTGCACCACATTACGGCTAGGCCGGGAATGTCGGGCTTGAGTCCCAGTTGGACGGGGACCTGAGCCCCGGCGGGGAAAGCAAGTTGTTCTTGTCTGTGTCTAGGATGCGGATGAGGAGTGTGTCTCGGGGTACCAACCGGGCGCATTGATTCGCGAATCGCCGTTCTTGAACGGTAACGACGAGGGCCTTATTCTGGCATCGTAGTAAGAAATGGAAGATGAAAGATGGATAAAAGAGATTCTGATTGCTTACCACTTGCTTGAAAGTAGTTCAGGTGCTCACCTAGAATGGTTAGCTAATGAACTAATCATGGCTATTAAAATTGAACATAAGGATGCACTGTTAGTAATGCTTTCCGCAAATATAAACCCAGCAAGCCAAACAACCTTGCATATTCCTTGGAGTCATTTTATTTCCTCCTGTCGGGTAAGTCTTGCTGAGTACAATTGAGTACTCAGGGTTTTATTCCCCCTGTTGCAGGTGACAGGTGGATGCTCGCTGTTGACTCTTGTGTGTGGATACCTCCTGGTGGGCTCAGCGAGGAACTCCAATTACGCTGCGATAGTAGTTTTGTTTTCAACTTCACCAAAAGATTTTATAAAGAAAAGTTCTATAACATTATAATCATGATAAATGGTTAGTCATGAATTGAATAAATGTTTATTTCCGCTGCAATAATGACCAAGTGTACAAAATACTTCGGTAAGTTTAAAATGAATCAACTTTCATTATGCTACACTGTAGTTATCCTTTCCGCTGTTATATAATACTCTGATCAAATGTGATTATGGGATGTAAGAAATGTAAGATTGTTGTAAGCTTTATTCCCTTATTTGTGATCCTGAGGAAAACTGTGGATTTTCGAGTTCTCCCGTTGGGTGTGCTCGACAGAATCGATTAAATTAGTGCGCTCCCTTGGGTACTTAGTGTCTAATGAAAGACAAGTACTCTTGTGAGTGTATTAATTTAGGCGATTCTGCCCACAAGCATTACCCGTGATCGATCGGCTGCATGCTCTATTCGGCAATCTAGAGGTTGCGAAGCTCATGATATGGCATGCATCAGAAGAACGCAAGAAGAATGATGGCCAGCTGCGACACTCGACCCATGCAAAGCAGTGGAAGCGTTTTGACGCCATGTTCCCGAAGGAGTTTAGTGACGAGGCAAGGAACGTTAGGTTCGCACCCGAGTACGGATGGGATGAATCGTTCGGCAACCTCGAAAAAGCACCCACAAAGACATGGCCTGTCATCCTCACCATCTACAACCTGCCTCCCTATCTATGTTAGAAGTACCGATATCTTTTACTAACCATGATCATTTCTAGGCCTAAGCAGCCAGGCAATGATATTGATGTCTTTCTTGAGCCGTTTATGGAGGACATGAAGATACTTTGGGAAGTGGGGGTCAAGATGATGGATGCGTACCGAAAGGAAACGTTCACTCTAAAAGTCGTCATCTTTGTTACCATAACCTATTACCCTGGGTTTTTTTCATTGTCCGGCTAGATCAAAGGTAAGTCAGGTTGTGTAGTTTGCACTGATGGTACCTGCTACACTTACCTTAAGGGATCCAACAAGATGGTGTACATGATGCGCAGACGATGGCTTGCCAAGGGCCACAGGTACAGAAAATGCGAGATGAACAAGTACTTCGACAATAATGACGAGCCACAACTTGATGAACCAAAACAGATGAGTTGGGGAGAAAATGTGTTTGGCATGGTCAAGGACATGGCGGTCGAGTTCGGAAAGAAGAAAAAAGTAGAAGATGGTACCAAAAAGATGAGGAAGAGAAAGCGAGATAATGATAAGAAGGAGGATGAAGAAGCAAGGGCAGCCGTCCGCTTGCCTTTCAAGAAAAAATCATGTTTCTTCAAGTACCTGTCGTACTGGAAGCACTTGAATACACCCCATGCCGTGGACTGCATGCACCCAGAGAAGAATGTTTTTGAAAGTGTCATTGGCATCCTGCTAGACATCAAGACTAAGACAAAGGATGATCTGAAGTCACGTCAAGATCTTGTGAACATGAACATCAGGCTCAAAATTCATCCAACACTTGCGGCGCAGAGTGGAAAAGTAGACCTTCCAGGTGCGAGTTACAACCTCACATTTGATGAGAAGAGGGCCGTGTGCCAGTGGCTTAGGGCTATGAAGGTTCCAACTGGTTCCAACATCAAGTGTCTAGTCTCCATAAAGGACCTCACACTAACCAGCTTCAACACACATGACTGCCATGTCATGCTCACGGTGTTCCTTCCAATTGTGATCAGGGCAATTGGGCCAGAGTACATGAAGATGGTAATCACACGCCTCAGTTACTTTTTCAACTTCATCACACAAAAGGTCATCAATGAAGCTAAGCTGCAAAGGCTCAAACAATTCATCGCAGAGACTCTATGCCAGCTCGAGATGTGTTTCTCACCGTCTTTCTTCGATATTATGCCACACCTGATGATGCACATGGTTGATCAGATACAGGAACCTGGGCCTGTCTACCTACATCAGATGTGGACGTATGAGAGGTTCATATCAACTCTGAACAGATACGTGCATAACCGTGCTTACCCGGAAGGCTCTATGATCGAGGCATACACAACAGAGGAGGCTATTAACTAGTGCACGAAATACATCCACGATGGAAATGCGATTGGATTGCCCGTCCATCTGCACGAAGGCAGAACCTCAGGGATGGGGTGTATTTTTTATGGGGAGGAAAGTACGCACAGATATAGGAGAAGAATTGGTGCAAGAAGCTCATCACAACGCACTTAATCAGTTAGTGGTCATGGACAAGTGGATTTGGAAGCACCTGGATGAGATCCGCGCTACCAACGACGGACGATCCGAGGTATGGGTACAGAAACAACACAGGATGAAGTTCACAACATGGATCAAACAGCAGGGCATACTGCCTTATGGAGAATCAGATGAAGCGAGGCCTGCGTCTGGTTCGTCCACACAAATCACCTCATGGCAAGGGTATGACATAAATGGCTACAGGTTCCACACAAAAGAGAAGGACAAGAAGAGCGCGTCACAAAATAGTGGGGTTCGATATGAGGGCATTGACGCGGACACTAGAGAGATTAGGACGTACTTTGGGCAGATTGAAGAGATATGGGAACTTGACTACAGCGGCGAACTTCAGATACCGATTTTCCAGTGCCAGTGGGTGAAGCCGAAGGCAGTTGTCATGGACGAATATGGCCTAACTACAGTTGAGCTTGGAAGTGTCGGCTACAAAGATGATCAGTGGGTACTTGCAGACCGTGTCGCACAGGTAGCCTACTTCACGAAGCCCAAAGAGGCCAAGAAGCATGTCGTTGTGTCAGGAAAGCAAAGGATCGTGGGAGCTGATGGAGTGCAGAGTCCCAAAGAACACAACCACTACGCTGAGTTCTCGCTCTTTACTGACCATCCAAGAAAGATCAAGCAAGTAGAGAACCGCTTCAACAAAACCAAGATCAAGCCTTGGGTCTGCCCCGATGGTGAGAAGAAGACTATCATAGAATCAGTTGCAGCAAAGTGATATGTATGCTACAGCAATATTTAATAATGTACTCACTCATTGATTAATGAGAACTTCTATGTAACTAAGTATTGTGTAATGGAACCAAATGAATGTCTCCATACTCTTGTCATACTTGTATTCCTGTGATACTACGACTATACTACCAGAAAACTAGTACTCTTGTATAACGGGAACTACTACATACAACTATACTACTACAACCCTACAACTATACTACTACTACTACGACTACCATACACTATACTACTACTACTACGATGACTACCCTACAACTATACTACTACTACTACCCTACAACTTACACATGTGTTAACTTACACAACTTACCACTACTAAATGGAATAATAAATTAATGTTTATAAAAACATTTACCATTAATTAAATAGAGCAAATTAACCCAGCAACTTATAATATTATGCTAGGGATTAACCGAGGCGGGCATCTTAACCCAGCCACCTCGGTTAATATTATTAATGGAGGCGGTCCACCTAAGCCGCCCGCCTCGGTAAATATTAATCGAGGCGGGCCGTATAATCAGCCCGCCTCCATTAATCAAGCCTATATATACCCCACGGTTGCCCCCTTCTTCCTCAGTTCTTCGGGCGTTTTTGAATCGACCCCAAAGGGCTGCCGAAATTTCCCCCCGCCGCCGCCGTCCGAGGTCTTCTTCCTCCTCTCCGAGGTCCTCCGCGCCCGCTCGGTCCGCCTCCGAGCTCCATCGCTGCTCGGTCCTCATCTAGCTCCGGTGCACGCTCCTCCGGTCGCGGTCCCATGGGCCCCCTCGTTGCGGAACCCTAGGTCCGCCCGTCGCTGCCACCATCTCCGGTGCGGACCCCCTCCGCGCCCGCTCGGTCATTCTGCTCCTCCGCCCGCTCGGTTCTGCTCCATCTCCGGTGCACGCTCCTCCTGCCATGCTCGGTGCCCCCTCGTGGTCGTACCCTAGGTCCGGCCGTCGCCACCGCCATCTCCGGTGCAGATGACCTTCTTCTGCACGTCCGCGAGCCCGGCCGGCGACCTCCTTCCTTCTCCTCTAAAGGTACCACCCCTACCTTCCTCTCCTCTCTCTCTCTACTTGCTCCCTAGCTTAATCCCTAGCCATGCCCAAGGGCCAGGCTTAATCTGAAATCTCTCTCAGAATCAATGCAAGGTATGGGGTTCCTTGTTGTGCTGGTTACTTATGCATTCTTTGCTGAAAAAAAACTTATGTCATTGTTATTCAGCGGAATGTGGTTTTGAATGTGAGTGCCTCTTCTAACACATATAGCCTTTTGTCATCATTTGTCCCCTTTTTTTGTGGGGGTTGTAGTGTGGCTTGTACAGACCATGTTAAGTGTTTTTTTTGTTGTGACAATGCTGTACCTACTGAAGTGTTCGAAAAATAAGTGGCAATAATGATTATAGGTACGTTAATGCTTTACAGTTCATCTATATCGGTTTTAATTAGTCCTGCGCTTGTTTAATTTGTCCCCTTTTCCTTGTATGCTTGCAGCCCTGCGCTTGTTTGTTTAATTAGTGGGACTTCGATTTATCCAGTTTAATTTCCTGGGAATAAATACTCGCTGAACTGAAGTAATCCTTGCATGTATATTAGTTTGGCAAAAGGTGTACTACTCCTTAGGCTTCTGAATTTCCCTGGACTCTTTATTTTGGCTGGGAAAGGTGTGGTTTGCTTTTTTGTAATAGCACAACAGCTGATCAACATGTTCTTAAATTTAGTGGTCACCACTTTGCGTATAACTATGGATACAATTAGAAACAAAGAACTGCATACTGGATTAGGCATGCTGAATCACTATTCCAAACATTCTATACTGGATATATGCTGGACATTATTGTTGCTCTGTTAACCTATAGTGCTCTTTTTCCTATACTTAACTAATTCTGCTACTTTAACTCATATAGTGGTACATGCTTGTGAGGCCTTTTTTTAAAACCTTTTAGCTGTCTACTGCTCTGATCCTTGTGTGTGACTGATCTGATCGTTGTGTAAGTCACTATTACTTGTTTGTGTGTGTGTGTGTGTGTGTGTGTGTGTGTGTGTGTGTCAGCTTTATGTGTTGTGGCAACTTTCTTTATACTTATATATGTGTGTTTGTGGCTGATTGGATCAGATTAGCACCATGAGTTGAGATGGGCATTGCTTGATAGCTGTCTACTGTTGCTGCTCATATACTAACTACTGCTGCTCATATACTACCATGATACTACTACCTGCTATCTGTACACTGTTATCTGCTACTACTACATTATACTACTCTCTACTACTACTACCTACTACTATTGGCTAATACTACCAGCCATATAATCAAGTGTGCTTTGTTGACTTGTGTGGGGCTTACTTCCTGTATATCTACTGCTAACAGGATACTTGGGTCTCTTAGCCACTGCAATGGCATGTGCAATGATTTTTTAATTGCTATATGAGCACGTTTAAATCTGAGGCATAAGGCGTGTGCAATGATGGTTTAATTTGTATTTGAGTAAAAACCTGAGGCATAAGGCATGCAATGATGTTTTAATGTTTATGAAACCTATGGACCTGCTTCATTACTTTTTCTATTGCTCGTTGGGTATATATATGCAGCTATTAGTCTATCTGAATTGTACTACCACCTGAGGCATAAGGCATGTCCAATGATGCTACTATTAGTCTTGATGTCTAACTGAATTGTATTTCTTCTAGTCTATCTGTTGCTGTTTTTTCTATATATATGCTGGACATTATTCTACTACCGCCTGCTGTGGGGTTGCTAGGAATGTTGCCTATGATGTTTTTTACATACTGAGTACATGCCTTATGCCAATGGAGAGTGTTTTAACATACTGAGCACATGCCTTATGCTAATGATGACGATGAGTGTTTTTACATACTGAGCACATACCTTATGACAATGATGAGGGTCTGGATATATGCCTTATGCTATATGATGAGGGTCTGGATATATGCCGATGATGAAAGTGTCCAATCCATAAATTACATGGATTATGAGCTAATGATCAACACTTGTGGAGGAACTTGGCATCATTACCAGCCGCCCTTACTATATCTCCTCTTGCTTTGTTATGGTGCCATGATGCTCCAAGTGTATGATCAAATGATGACCGACATGCTTCTGAGGCCTCTTTTTAAAACCTTTCACTTCCTACTACTCACTGTCTACTTCTCTGTCTACTACTACTCCTCCTACCACTGTGTACTATTACTTCCTACTACTCACTGTCTTCTACACCTACTATGTGGTATTTTGCAATGATGCTTTTTTTCAAACATCTAATAAAATGTGCTCAGGCAGTGGCATTTGCAATGATGTATTCATATATGCTGAGGCAGTGGCATTTGCAATGATGTATTCCTTTATATATGTGCTGAGGCAGTGGCTATGATGATGAAATATAATGTCCCCATACTTGTGAGCTGCTAACCTTGGATGGCTTGTATACTATATAGAAGCAACCAGTTTAGTAGCGATGTGATTACAATGGGGCAATTCTGAGCCAAATGTGTACCTTTTTTAAATCTCTTTTGTATTTTTCTACTATTTTGTACTCTTTTGTTCTCAATTCTTTTGTACTCACAATGTAAATGAGAAATAGAATGTACTCTTGTGTTCAAATAAATATAATTCATGATTCCTTCAAATATGTTGTGTCATTTACATACTAACTACTACTACTAACTACTAACTACTACTTACTACTAACTACTACTTACTACTAACTACACTTACACCTACTACTACTATTGGGGATGTTGGCTTTTGTTCTCAAACTTGTGGCATTTAACTCCTAAAATCTTACGTACTCTTCTTCATAGCTGTCCATGGCCAAATTACACGAAGAATGGCATCCCCCAAGTCCGCATGAGAGCTCTGAAGGCTCATCTTCATCAGACGATAGCGATGCACAGTACGAGGAGGAGGTGCCAACACCGATGCCGGAGAAGAAGTTGCGTACGGAGGAAGAGGACGATCCGACCTATATGCCGACTGAGGAGGGGCCTTCAACGCGAGCTTCTCGCACCCCAGCATGAGACCAAGAAGATGAGGCGAACCATATATGTATATAACTAACACAACATCAGCAGTTGTTGCCGAGCGGGCCATGTAAGCACGAAACTAATGTGATTTCTTATCCTCGATAGCTACCGGTGGTGCCTTTGTGTTTGGAGTTCCCATCCGAGGGAGAAGAAGAGGGGCATGCATCTGGTCCCACCCCGAGCTCTTCAACCAAAACAGCTAGTAGCAAGAGTGGCAGCAAGTTAGGGTTGAAGAGGGGCCAACACGGGAGGCACAAGGTGCAATCTCACAAAAAGGTGCACGCCATACATAGCGTAGGGCCACAGGAACAGCCCTTGGAGCCAAAAGGTGTCCTCGGACGATTTAGCAACTAGTGCTCCTGTATAGTTAGGGAGCATGTGGTGATCACATACTTCAATTGGAAGAAAGTCCCAAAGGACCTCAAGGGTGCCGTGTGGGGAGAAATACAGAGGCAGTTCACTTATCCTCCAGGAGTTGACATGGAGAAATGCGAAGAGCACGCTCTGTACGTTGCTAGCAAAGCCCTTCACAACTTGAGGTACAAGCTCAACAAGAACTTTGTGAAGGAAGGGAAGACACCTTTCAAAGACTACAACTTCATCACAAAAGAGGTTTGGCAGGAGTTTGTCAAGAAAATTAATGAAGAAGGAAGAAAGAACAAGGCTGAGAAGTACTCAGAGCTCGTAAAGAGGAACACGATCCTCCACCACCTCGGTATGACAGGGTACGCCGCTAAGAGGAGGATGTGGCGGGAGGAGGAGGCTCAGGCAGCTACTGCCGGGCAGGAGAATCCCTTAGAAGGAGTTGACGAGAGGGCACGTGACTTCTTCTATGCCCGGCGGCCAAAGAAGGTAAAGGAGGGTAGGACGAAGTACAATGAGCCCCAGACCAAGGAGGTAGAGAAGGCTTTGCTCACGATCCACGCGGCCAAGCAACAGGGCGTGTTCCAACCTCGCAGGGAGCACGACGAGTTGACTAAGGCGCTCAAAAACCCCGAGCATCGCGGCCGCGTCCGGGGCGTCTCCTCGAGGCGGAGCTGGAAGAATGTGGACTCATGGTAATCCGACGCTAGCTCTCACCACACGAGGCAGAGGTACAAGGAAGGGCTCATACAGAAAGGCAGAGATGAGGCAGTGCAAGAAATGATCATGGGCAAGATACAAGATGCTTTCACGAGCACTGACCCCAAGATGGTAGAGTTGTGGACACAGATGTTTCGTCAGGCTAGCATGTTGCCACAACAGGGTCAGGCCACCGTCGAATAGGGCCAGATGGTGCCGGGTACCTCACAATAGCAAAGGTATCCTGTCCATGAGATAACGGAGCCATCAGAGTGCAAGCTCCAAGCGCCCTTTGGCCGGACAGGGAAGACGAAGAAGGTTGTGGTGGAAGGCGAGGTTAAGCCACCAAACAATGAAGCTAGGTACAATGGCAAGCCACTCCCGCCCGACTATGCCTTAGTGCTTGTGTCGTACACTGAAGATGACTTTGAGGACCATGAACTTGATTTTCCAATTGAAATTGGTGGCACAAGGCTCGGTGACGCACTCTGGGTGATCGTGCTATGGAACAAAGTGGATATCGAGCTGAAAATGCCGACGCCTGCGTTACAGCCGTCATCATCTCCCCCGCCCGGCGGCCCAAGTGATGACGACGACGACGATGGCAACGACAGTGCTAGCGGCGGCCAAGGCGGCAGCAGTCCACGACGGAGCCCGTCTCCTGAGAAAGGCAACCCACAAGGAGGTGCATCGGGCCACGAAACACCGCCTCCAAGCAGCCAAGATGGGAGCAAATAGTGTCCTCCTCCGCCGAAGAAGCCAACAGACGAAGAGGGGGGAGGGCACCACAGAGTGTCCTCCTGTGCCGGAGAGGGCAACACTTGATGACTGCCCCTCAAACATTCCCTTGGAGGCTTGGGCGGTGTACAAAATAGCTGAGTCGGGCTAGTATAATTTCTCAACAACGTTCAAAAGGTACATATACTACTAACAAACCAAATATGGTCAATAGACTTTTTGTACATGATGCTAACACAGTTTTTTATTCGTCTCAAATACTGGCCGCCAAGCCCGGTGTCACTCCTGCCCCTGACTCTAGACTGCCCCGACCACTTTGAGAATGGTCAGTTCATGTTGCCTTTGGGCCAACTCGTCCAGGAGGAGATGGGGAGGTTTGGAGGTGGCATATATGGTATATGCTTGCATCCAAGTTAGGCATGAAGGACTTCATTGTGCAGGTCCCAAAGGATTACTTTCATTTGGACGATGATTGCTATTTCACCCTCGACTTCCACGACATGTATAGGATGCTGCGGTGCAAGGACCTCGACGTTGCCCAAGTCACCCTTTTTGCGACGTAAGTGTATGAAAACCTTTTCATTGCTGTAGCTATGTTTTTTGGATCAAACTAACTAATTTGATCATGACAACTTGTGCTTCCAGGATGCAAGCATATATATGCAAGAAAATAGGGGAGGATATTATCTACCTATCTCCAATGCATATTACCTAGAGGGCCATTATTGGCTATGATGTACCGGACACGGATCCGCAGTTGGCGTGCCTGGACAGGATTGAACGGGTGCTAGCCCAGACAAGGCTTCAAGGCGAGATCAAGTTTAGAAAGGGACAGTACATCCTCCAAGCCATGAAGAAGGTGCCGGAACATGGGTGTATCCTTGCCGCGCACCAGTTCGGGTAATAAGTTCAAATGATACTTGCAATACCTATTGGGTTCACTGCTCCTTATATTTTATGATTTGAGATCTAAATTGATTCAATGGTGTAGCTTGGGCATCATGGGCCACTGGATTGTATTCATAATCTACCCTTAGGATGGAAAGGCGGTCATATTCGACTCCTTGCGAAAGACGGACAAGAAGGCGTATGTGGATTTTGAAGAGTGTCTCCGATAGTAGGTGATGACACATTCATTTACATACTTATAAGCAAGTATCAGCTTAGTTGTTGACACTAGTGGTTTTTATATATACAGCGCTTCGTAAAAGTACTACGAAGACCACGACACCTTCGATTGAAGGTCCGAGAAGAAGAAGCCGAAGTATAGACACGTACTGAAAGTGACGCGAGAATTCCCGGTAAGTGTCTTGAAACTCATGTCCTGCTACATCGTTCATGCTTTGTATATGTACTAACTATATACATTACGTGTTGTGTATATATCATGCATGCAGTGCGCCAAACAACCTGAAGGTAGTCTTCTATGTGGGTACTATGCTTGTGAGTGCCTCAGGGCCTGCGGCAAAATACAAATGGCGATTATCGGCAGCTCAAGAAATCACTTGGATGGTGGAAAAGGTGTAGGGTGTTTGGACAACGCGAACATCCGCAAAACAGCCTCCGACATCCGTAAGTTTGTAACGGACTAATGTTGTCATGTCGACGGTCAATTCTTCTACCACGGACAAATGAGCCGGGTCGTCCGGGAAAAGTACGAGAGGCTATGCAACCGGAGGACACGGCTGAATATGCATGATTACGTGTTGCCAGAACTCTGACTAGCTAGAGCATCTTAGCTTCTCGATCATTTACAACTCATCTGTTGAAACTTGTATTTGTAAATATGAACTTCTTGTGTTGAATCGTGGAACGACATGCGACGACAAATGAATGGATGTAATATACGTGTTTATCCTTTATCTGCGTGTATTCTTTGGTGGTATGTGTTTCAATTCAAATTTCAAATTCATATTTAAATCAATTTAGAACAGTCAAGATCTTTTTTTATTCTGTAAAATATTAACAGAGGCGGGCTCTCTAACCCAACCGCCTCTGTTTAGTGTATTAAAGGAGGCGGGCACTTTAACAAAACCGCCTCCGTTAATGAATTTTACAGAGGCGATTGGCTTAACGTGCCCGCCTCGGTTGCTACTATTAACGGAGGCGGTTGTCTTAACGTGCCCGCCTCGGTTATTGGTATTAACGGAGGCGGTTGACCAACCGCCTCGGTTAAGGCCATGATTAACCGTGACCTGCGCTCCGAGACGGTTGGGATAACCGCCTCCGTTAAGCCGTTATGCCCGCCTCCATTAAGTTTACAGTAGTAGTGGTAGACAATGACTACTGTAATTAAGAACATATGAACTATTAAGAATAATGTTTCTCTAATTATAATAAAGAATACAATAAGAGAGAAAGAACTAGAACTATACCAAACTCCGCGCTCTAGACAGACACTAGGGGCTCCAGATCCCGCTGAAGAACTAGAACTCCTCTATTTCTAATCTAACTAGACTAGAACTATGAACTAGAAGGCCCTTGATGAACTAGAAGGCTTCTTGATGCTTGACCGAAGACTTGAGGTCTTGATGAATAATGGGATGTGCCTCCAGGGAGGGGGTCTGCCCCTTTATTTATAGCCCTAAGTGGGATGAACGTGCACCGCAGGATCAAACCGACTTAACCAAGGGTCAGGATGCATCGTGGGAGGCGGTGGAGGAAGCTTCCAGAAGACGGCACCAAACCCTAATTAGGGGGCGCCGCCCGGTGCCATGTAGGGCCGGTCGGCCCCACAGGTCCGCCTCTGCGGGTCCCATCATTTCGGGTGTCTTCTAGATCCTTCCCACGTTCTGATTGCGATCGTTGTCTTCGTGGATAAGTTTCATGATAATTATGCACTCTAATCCCTCTTTTACGCTTTTCTGGAATATTCCCTGAAAATACAGAATATGCAAAACTCGTGGAAATTGTCAATTAAAACCCTAGACTAGTGTGTATTCGTATATCCTTTCATGTCTAAAGTTCTAATAAAAGTTGACGTTATCCACCGTCAACATTTACGATGTTAAGAACAAGAAATAATTTAGCTACTAACATTGCGATAGGCTCCTGAATAACTTATTTATCAAAGTGCAATATCACAATCATATACTACCGAACTGGGTTGATTCCAGGGCCCTGGCGATAGGCTCCATGATGCACGTTTTCCCCTCATTGTGAAAAAGGCCCTAACAACCTAGCCTCAGCCAGGGCCCTGGAAGGTATGCATCAGGAACTATAATAAGAAAGTAATTACTTGGATGGACTTTTACACTTTTGCCTTATGCCTATCATTAATTCTGTTTTTTTTCTGTAGCCTCATCTATTAATGGATGGACACATCAGTGCTAAAATTAGGGACAGTTATCTTATTGAGATCATGCATGTGTTGATGTTAAGTTCTTGCAACAAATAGTAAATTGTTAATGTTTGGTTGGCATGGAATTAGTGTTATCTAGGGAAGGTTTATTCCTCAATCAGCTCATGTTAATTTTTTTTTATTGATGCAGCATTGAAAGACACTTGCACAGTTGAGGGACCAAGTGCATGATAAACTTAAGGTGCGCATCAGTAAGATCTATGGTTGGGCAGCACTTTGTGCATCAATGAGATTGGTGTTTGCCTTAATTCCTTGCCCTTCAAGATTGTGGGTTTTAAACAGTTGTTTCTCTTAAACTTTTTAGCTTCATCATTAGCTTCATTGTATCAGACTTGTATAGTTGTATGTAAGGTGTGAACCCCTACTTTGTACTACTTGATCTGTGGCCATATGTGCTCCAGCAAAGGTGCTTGTGATAAAATCCTGAAATGCGCTTACCATTCCCTCATTTAAAAATATCTAGGGCCAAGAAAATGCAAATTATGAATTTACAGCATTGCAATTTCATATGTTGCATGCCTGCATATCACTCCTACATAAATCCGTTGTGGTTCAACATCATGTGGCTTATATTGGATTATAACCAAACCAAAAACTTGCTAGCTTGTTGTTGCGACATTTTACTTTTGTGAGCAACTTGATACAATTCCAAATTCAGTCGCCTTAGTTATGTATGAATCTTGAAAACACAATGTAGTGGGGACAAGATCATCTGACATAATTCAGCTTGTGTGGAAGTAAAGGGGGAGTGCTAAAATTGCAAATGGGATTAATTACTGACATCAGGAAAGCAGTGCACACCAATTCTCATCTGTTACTACTACTTGTACATCTATAGTAGTTAAGTTACTCTGTTTGGCATGTGCCACGGTGTGTTGGTGAAGCTCCGCTTATCACAGAACCAGATACAAATTTGTTGCTTTTTGTTTGTTTCACTTTCCTGAAAGGTTCATCAGTCATCAGTATGGTTCTGCACTCGACTTCCTGTCTAAATGGGGCAAGGCTGCAGCGTGTACTGATGGTGAATCATGGTTTGTCTTGCTTGTTGTGAAGGATGGACAATGTTCAGGCCTCCATTCTGGCTAACTGAAGCCATATTCTGTGTTTGATAGTCAGGGGCTCAGGGCCTCCCTGGCTCCCTACTTGGGAGTGAAGCATGTTTCGCGTTTGTGAACTGAACTTGCCTGTGTTGGTATCATTGAAATATGCCTTGTTTGGTTAAGTTCAGTTCAGTTTGAGCATGCCAGATTGCCAATATGCTTTAACTGTATGCGTGTGTGGTGAATAAATTGAAGAGCTCCTGATTAAAACATAAAAATGGCTGCTTGGTTCAGTTTCTGTACAAAAGTTTTTTTTTTCCCTGCTGCCTTCTAGTACCTCACTCCTTCAGGTCGTGTCTTTCATATGCAACTATATATATTTTTTATGCTGTGTTCAGCACCTTGACGTTTGTGTGCTCAGTGGCAGGGCAGGCAAGCAGGTATACTATTTTTCACTGACTATAATTCTAATACAACCATGAACTCCATAAGACCAGGCATATACACATAGTGGCGGAGGGACAAAAAAATAAGGTGTGGCGATGTTGATTGACCTTCAACAACTCTAATTTCTCTATAGAAGAAATTAAGGAAGAGCCAAACTATTAGACTAACATGGAAAAATAAGGTATGGCAGTTGCCACACCCTGCCATGTTGCACCACCGCCACTGTATACACACATATCTTTTTAAAAAAAAAAAATTGAATGAGAAGTGTCAATCACTCAATCTGTTAGTACCATCTCAGTTGAAAACACTTTTCCTTTCGTGTGCTTCATTGGTAATTCATGCCTTAATTCGTTGGCATCAATGTATCAGTCTTGTATGCAAGCATTGTCCTACTTGATATGCTCCAGTATTCCTGCTTGAAATGTGCTTATTTTGCTACTAGAATTTTATCTACTATTTGTACTGGTTTTACTGGTACTCAGGCCCGGCCCTGGGGCAGGGTGAGCGGTGCGGCCGCACTGGGCCCTTGAGACCAAGGGGCCCCACCAGATATGTGTACGTATACTACTCACAAAAGTATATGCGCAGTATAGTAGGCCAGTAGCAATTGCCTGTTGTACTAGCGTTGAGGACAACGTTACCGTTCTTCAATTCCCGTCGGTTAGCATTGTGACCAAGCGTTGTTGTGTTCTCTGCATAGCGGTTCTCTCGTCACTTGTCACTCGGCACGCTCCAAAGACCAGTCCATATCGCCCATGGAGATTCCTCACTATACAGTAAACATGACTTTTATAGTTTTAACTAAATTGTATCAATATTTATGACATAAAATTGGTATCTTTAGATGGATCATAATTTTCTTTTTGTAGTGTACTTATTTGAGACATATTTGGATTAGATGGTCTAAAATTTTGTCCACTAATCTTTAGACCATTTTAGCTCTTGAGATTTAAAAAAAGTAGCCTTTTGTTTAGCCAGCCTCATCATGGATGCTTTGTATCAAGAAAAAATAAAAGAAATTTAAGGTAATTTAATATATATATGTTATTTCCCAATTTTTTTGTGCATATTTCAAACACTTATGAGAAACATTATATATATATTGGATATTATTGTTATGACATTTGTGTTAGGGGCCTTGATTTTGAGTCTCGCTCCAGGCCCTACAAAACTCAGGACCGGCACTGCTGGTACTCAGGAAAACCAAGGGATGCTGATATAACTAGGAACAGCAGTACATAACAATTGTCATCTTGGTTTCAGTTCATGAGAGACTGCATATCAAACTCTGTTTCCGTTTAAAGCATCCAGAACAGTGAAGTATTCTGTTTACTGGTGAACCTACCCTGCTTTTCTCTCTTTCTGATGCTTCAGAATCCATATGTGGCGAAATTAGTGCTCTATTGCTTTGCCTATGTGGAATTGATTGAAATCTCTATGTGAGCAAGTTCATATCGTTTTAATGTGAGCATGTAAGCATGTAAACTGTGATGTCAGTCGCCACATTAAGCTGAGCACTAAAATTTGTTGCTTGCATGCGTTTCATTTCTGATAGTTACGTGGAGTTTCGTTTCCTTGATTTGGTTCCTGTGTTGGATGACACCGATGCTTATTTGCTGACCATATGAAGCATGCACGGCTGTTGCAACGACGAACTGAAGATGATCCAGTTGGTTATGGTTGAGCGAAATTAGCTGTAGCTGAGGCGCACGTAGGCCATCTTGACCGTTGGATTCCATTTGCACGGTCAGCGATCGTCCATAAGACCAAGTCAAAGAGGATCCATCGCCTCTTTCCCTCTCTGCTCCCATGGCCCCACTTGGCAGCCTGAAAGAAAGCTCAGCGGCATGGCAGAAAAGAGCAGAGGACGGAGCAGAGCAGTAGAGAGATCCTTTCCGGCCAGCCACCACGGAAACAGTTCCGCCGCCCGGCGAAGCGCTGATGATGCTGGTGGAGGAGGAGGCCCTGCTGCGCTGCGCTTTCCTCCCAGCCAGCCCTCTCGCCTGCAAGTGCCGGCGCCGCCGCGACGGGGCCGGGGTTCCCGCCGCCCGCTTCGCGACCTCCACCGCGGGGCGTTGCCCGCCCCGATGTTGGGATTCCTCGCCAACCCCGATGATCCAAAAACTTTTGGGCTAAAGGAAGTGCCAAATTATCCAGCTTTAGTCCAAAAGCCGGGCACTGGTTGATACACCTGGGTCCTTTCTTTGGAGCTGCTGATACACAGAACATACATCAGTTGCTTATATGAAAGTCTGCTTTTTATCTGACAGTCTGATTTTTGTGGCCTTCATACCATAGGTGCTCTTCAGAGAAACTACATAGGTCATGGATGGTAATGGCTTAATTTTTGTGACCTTCATATCATAGGTGCTCTACAGAGAAATTGCATAGGTCATGGATGGTGATGGCTCAGTTGTTCACTTAGCGAGTGGTTGGGACGCAACGGTCAAGGGCTGTAAGCCAACTAGCCAACTGGTAGTACAGAAAAGGTTAAGTCAAAATAATCAGGTGAAAGCGAAAGCTGTTCAAAGGTCATACATGTGCATAGACTATTGACTCTTATCAATTTAGAGTTGTTCTTATATGTCTTAGCTTCTTGAACCCAATTTTTATTAAAATACCTTGCTCTCTTTGGAGTTTTGATGAGAAGCATAGACTACACAGTTTCAGCAACATCAAAACTCATAGTGTGCTTTCTTATCTATCCTGCAGCGTTCTCTTGCTGAGGAGTGAGAGAGAGAGCTCCCAAATGGAAAGTTTGCTTTCTGCAGTCCTGGGTGAGCTGATATCCCGATCCATAAATTTTATCATCAACAAGTGCTCGAAGCCGCCGGCACTAGCCATGGAGAAAAGCCTGCAAAAGGCTCTTCAACAAGCACAAGTCATCGACGAGGAGGCCATGGGACGTCACATCACAAATGAAGCCATGATCCAGCATCTAGGCATGTTGAGAGATGCCATACATCGAGGCTATTATGCACTCGATGCCTTCAGGTACCAGCCTCGCTATGGAGAGGATGGCAGTGATCAAACTGTGAGTCGATTCATGTCCCTGTCCAAGGTACACTTCGCAAAGGATCCATGTTTCTCCAGCCAAACTGCAAAATTCTTGGAACAACTACAAGAGGCACTTGACAGATTGAGCTCCATGATTGTTGATCTGAATAAGTTGGTGTTGTTCGTGGCAAGCTACCCGCGTCTGTATCGCCAGCCTTACAACATGCATATCATATTGGGTAACTGCATGTTTGGTCACCAGGTTGAGACAGAACTTGTCATTAATTTTTGTTGCACACACAGCCTCATAGTTCTGAAGAATTGGAGGTCCTGCCAGTTGTCGGTCCACCCAGAGTCGGCAAGAGTACGCTAGTCGCTCATGTTTGCAAGAATGAAAGAGTTCGCGATTATTTCTCAGAAATAATGTGGCTGAATGACCTTGATTTTACAAATGATGAACTAGCTTTCAGACAAGGATATGCAGTGAAACTCCAAAATCAAGTGTCAAACTCGAAGAAAGGCAAGAGATTGCTAGTTGTTATAGAACTATCTGGAAATCTCGATGAAGATGCTTGGAATAGGTTCTATCTTGCTTCCAAAGAGAACTTCTGTCATGGGAGTAAAATTATTGTCACAAGCCGTTCAGATAGAGTTGTAAAATTTGGAGCAGCATAGGCTCTAACTCTAAAGCATTTGTCTCATGAAGCGTACTGGTATTTTTTCAAGACACTTACATTTGGAAGCACGAATTCTGAGACACACCCAAGACTTGCACAACTGTGCATGGAGATAGCCAGAACGCAGAAACGTTCAATAATTGGTGCAAACATCATCTCTTCTTTGTTGAGGAACAATTTTGACATTCACTTTTGGTGCAAATTTCTCAGCTTTTGGAGAGGGTTGATCCAAAAGCATGTCACCAAATTGGTGAGCATCCATTTGAAGTTCTTAACCAAAACAGACCTGTACAGCTTGGAAGAATGGCTGCACCTTATGTAGATTGGATGCTTTGTCATCAATATCACCTCTCTTCCCAAGAGGTGATTCCAGAGATAAGTGTCCAAGATGTCATGTATGGAAGCATTAAGAGACATGGAAAATTTGAGGTCATAACTTGGAGATCTCAGATACCCCCGTACTATAGCTATGTCTATACTTGTGAGATTCGAGAGTGTTGGAATAGGCGCCCTAATGGGCTGGCCTTGGGCCTGGTATTAAGCCTGTACGGCTGGTACCTTAGGGGCTAAGATGGATAGATGATATTCATAAGGCAAGGATCACCGTTGATTGGGTGTTTCTATAAACCCTCCTGATCCTTGCCTATATATATTGTACTGTACTATCAATCTATCAATCAATTCCCGAGACCTATTCGCTCTCATGGTATCACACGCCTAGGTTTAGGTCTTCCTTCCGCTGCCCACCCCCCGCGCCGGCTCCTCGCTGCGCTGCGCCATCATGTCGCCAACACCTCCGTCCACCCCAAAGGCTGGAGATGATGTCGACGCCTCCTCTCGCCACCGTCCCGTAGCGACGTCCTCGCCCAGCGCCGCGCCCGAGGAAAGGCGAACGCAGCCTGCCGCTGCTGCTCGAAAGGCGAGCGCGAGCGCCAGGGCCACACGACGCCGCTTTAGCGCCCTTCCGAAGCCGAGGAAGAGGTTGCGGCTGCAGCCAAGGAACGACACACGCCGCCTAGCGCGCCCAGCCGAGGCCTTAGCGCCTTAGCCAAGCCAAGCGCGCTGCTGCCGCCGCCATTGCGCCGAATCCTCGGTGGAGAAGCACCCGCCCGACCCACGATCTCCGTGCGGCCATGCTTCATCACGGCCGTTTGCCCTCCCCGCAGCTCCATGCTCGGGCCGTCGCCGTCGGCAACATCCGGAACCACGTCACCACTTGTCCTCGACGTCGACTCCGGTAACTTCAATCGGGCCGGCGTGATCAGTTTTCCTCATCCTCGGCAAGTTCTCCCTTCGGGGCCACGTCTGCGAGGATCCTCCGGCCCTGGTCTCTCTCCCGATTGGACTCGGATGGACTGCGTCGTCAAGTTACGGATCGCCGCCACGCTCACCGACGATCTTGGCGAGATCATCTCCGCCCGGGGCTCCACTGCTCGACATGCCCGGCTCGCCATTGAGTCGCAGTTCCTCGGCAACCGGGAGGCTCGCTCCATCCATCTTGAGACGCTTGTTTTCGCAACTTCGTCGGGGTGACCTCTCCGTCACCGACTCACCGCCGCAAGCTGAAGAAGATGGCCGATGATCTCACGGCCCTTGGCGAGGTCGCCACCGACCGCACCCTCGTCCTCAACGTCATCCGCGGCCTCAACGAGCGCTTCAGCCACGTTGGGACACTCCTTCGCCGCACCCGACCCTTCCCCCACCTTCCCGGAGGCCCGTGGCGACCTCATCCTTGAGGAACTCACCATGGAGAACCGCAAGGATGCACCCATTTCTGCACTCGCGCCTCCACCACTCCCACCCCGGCCCCTGCGTCATCCGGCACGGGCTCGGGCGCCGGTGGGAGCTCCAAGCCTCCAAACAACCGTCGCAGCAAGCGCGGCGGTGGTGGCAAAGGTACCAGGGGCCGGGCGGCTCTTCTCGGGGGGCCACGCACCTCTGGCTGCCCGCGGCGGCCCGGCAAGAACTTCTTTGGTGCACAAAGCGGCGCTCTGGGGGGCGGTCTGGCCCGGCGTCTACAACCCCCGGGCCGGGGACCATCCAGATGTGGCGGGGAGGTCCTCGCCCACCGCCGGCACCCATCCCTTGCCCCTCACTGCGGCGCGGCACCAGGCACAACAAGAAGGCGCGCAGCAAGAAGCCTTGCTTGCCCAAAGCCAGCCAGAAGAAAAGCTTTTTGCTCACCAACAAAGCCGCTGCCCTCCCCCGCCTCCCGATGGCTCGGGATGCTGGGTCGCCTGGGTACTACAACCCTGTGGCTGGCCTTCCTTCCTGGGATCCGACGGCCCTCGCCTCCATGTTGAGCACGACGTCACTGACTCCTCCTACGGCCAACGAGTGGTACTTCGACTCAGGTGCTACTTCACATATGACATCTCAGTCCTCCTCTCTTTCACATGTTTCATTCCCCGCGGTACCCTAACCCTTCATCTATTGTTGTCGGTAATGGCTCCCTTCTTCCTCACACGCGCATCGGCTCCATAGAGTTATCACCCAATTTACGTCTTAATAATGTCCTTGTGTCGCCACAAATTATTAAGAATCTTATCTCTGTTCGCCAATTTACCATTGACAATAATTGCTCTGTTGAGTTTGACCCCGGCCGGTTGTTCTCCGGAAGGTTCTTCCATCTCGGAAAGAGATCGTCGGTGCAATAGCTCCGGGCCGCTATATCCACTTCGCGCCTTCCACCAAAGACACTCCCTTGTCGCCCAAAGCTTCCTCTCCGCCGTGGCATCGGCGTCTTGGCCACCCCGGTCATGAAGCATTGTCGAAGTTAGCATCTAGTGTTTCATGTCCCATTCGGGATTGTTCAGATTTATGTCATGCTTGTCAACTAGGGCGTCATGTTCGTTTGCACTTTCACGTGTCCACCTCTCGTGCATCCAAAGAAGTTTGATCTTATACATTGTGATTTGTGGACCTCCCCCCGTTGTTAGCATCTCTCGGTTATAAGTATTACTTGGTCATACTTGATGATTGCACTCATTATTTGTGGACTTTTCCATTACGACTTAAATCGACACTTTCAAAGATGCTTGCTCACTTCATTGCCCACGTCTCCACCCAATTCGACGCCCGCATCAAGGCTGTATGCAGTCGCGACAACGGGAAAGAGTTCGACAACTCTAGCACCCGTCACTTCTTCCTCACTCGGGGGCATCCACCTCCGCATGTCCTATCCTTACACCTCGCCTCAAAACGGTAAAGCTGAACGCGTTATTCGCTCCATCAATAATGTCGTTCGCTCACCGCTTCTTCAGCGTCCATGCCTCCCTCCTACTTGGGTGGAGGGCCTCTCCACAACCGATCGTCCTTCTTAACATCCCGCCCACCAAGACTCTTGATTTTCCACGCCTCACCTTGCCCCTGTTTGGCAAGCCACCAACGTACGATCACCTACAAGTCTTTGGTTGCAAATGTTATCCTAACATGTTTGCCACTGCCCCCCATAAACTCGCCCCTCGATCTGCCCTCTTTCGCAGCCTTGCTGGAGCTCTCCAGTATCAAACGTTCACCCGCCCAGACATTGCATATGCCGTTCAGCAGATCTGCCTTCACATGCACGACCCTCGAGAGCCTCACCTTGCTACCCTGAAGCGGATTCTTCTCTATGTTCGGGGCACTCTTCACCTCGGTCTCCTGTTGCGACCGTCTACTTCGACTGATCTTGTTGTCTACACTGACGCTGATTGGGCTGGTTGTCCGGATACTCGCAAGTCCACCTCGGGCTATGCAGTGTTCCTTGGCGACAATCTTGTTTCCTGGTCCTCCAAGCGCCAGAACACGGTGTCAAGATCAAGTGCTGAAGCCGAGTATCGCGCGGTGGCCAACGGAGTTGCAGAAGCCACCTGGCTGCGCCAGGCTTCTCTTGAGCTGCATGCCCCTCTTCGGGCGCCGCCACAATCGGGTGTGTCTTGCGACAACATCGATCTTGTCTACATGACCTCCAACCCGGTTCAGCATCAGCGCACCAAGCATATTGAGATTGATCTTCACTTCGTCCGAGAGCGAGTCGCCATTGGTGATCTTCGTGTTCTGCATGTTCCCACCTCTTCACAATATGCGGATATCTTCACCAAAGGGCTGCCTACTTCGGTGTTTACGGAGTTTAGGTCCAGTCTAAACGTGCGGTGTGGTGACGTTTTTCGACTGGGGCGTGTTGGAATAGGCGCCCCTAATGGGCTGGCCTTGGGCCTGGTATTAAGCCCCCTGCACGGCCGGCTGGTACCTTAGGGGCTAAGATGGATAGATGATATTGATAAGGCAAGGATCACCGTTGATTGGGTGTTTCTATAAACCCTCCTGATCCTTGCCTATATATATTGTACTCTGTACTATCAATCTATCAATCAATTCCCGAGACCTATTCGCTCTCAGAGAGGCAAGAACTGGAGGTGCCAAGAGGAAGCGTTCTATGTAACATGGAGTCACATTTTTTTTTAATTGTAATATTATGCATATATTCAGGAACTTATTTTTATTCGCTATTTTGGGCCTGATGCCATAAGTTACATTACAGTCAAAATGTACAATAAATAAGATGTCACAGGTTAAAGCATACCAAACTCTGTTTCAGTTCATGAGAGACTGCATACCAAACTCTGTTTCAGTTTAAAGCATCCAGAACTGTGAAGTATTCTGTCACTAGTTGGTGAAACCTACCCTGCTTTCTCTTTCTGATGCTTCAGAATTCATATGTGGCGAAATCAGTGTTCTAATGCTTTTGCCTATATGGAATTGAGTGAGATCTCTATGTGAGCAAGTTCATATCGGTTTGGCTGATAAGAAACTTCAACCAGGAACCAGTATGCATGTAAACTGTGATCTCGCCACATGGAGCTGAGCACTAAGGTTTGTTGCTTGCATGCATTTCATTTTTGAAAGTTGCGTAGAGTTTTGTTTTCTTGCTTTGGTTCTTGCATAGGATGACTCATGACACCTATGCTTATTTGACCATAAATTTCTGAACCAGTAACTCATTAGTTACTTTTAAAACGTTTCATGTGTTCGATTTGAATAACTATCTCTTTGGTAACCAGTTCCCTGAATGTTATCTATGGCCATGTGATATAAATGCTGCTACTCGGTTATATGTGAACCCTCCTGAGCCATAAGTGGGAGCATCTGTATGGAGTTCTCTCTCTCTCTCTCTCTCAGATGGAGTTCTGAAGATTAATGTTGATGTTGGGTTCAGTAAAGAGCAAGCACAAGGGGGTTGAGGGTATATTATTAGTGATGGAAATGGTGAAGCTGTGCAGGCCGGTGCAGGAAGACTGAGTCATGTGTTGGAAGCTTGGCAATCTGAACTTATGGCATGCATCCAGAGCGCTAAAGCTGCTCAAACACTAGGCATTCAGAAAACTATTCTTGAAACTGATGCCTTAATGGTTAAGCAGGCACAATGAATTTGCTGATGCCAGGGTGTTGTATACCCCACGTGGATGTAATAAAATAGCACATGGATTAGCAAAATCAGGTAGTTTAGCTCAGGATGAATTACTGTTTAGTCCTGGTAATCTACTGGATTGTATTCGTGTGATGGTGGCCAGCGATTTAGTTGATTCACATGGTTAATAGAATCCTATGGTTCACTCAAAAAAAAAAAAAAAAAGCTATGGGTGAACTAGCTGACGCATGCTGTTGAAGTGGTCTGATGCGTTAATCTGTACGTATTCCTGAACATTAGCCTTGAACGGAAAAAGAAGAACGTGTAACAACAACATGCAGACAGTGATAGGGTAGACCAAGTCAAAGAGGATCGCCTTTCTCTCTCTCTCTGCTCCCATGGCCCCACCTGGCAGCCTGAAAGCTCGGCAGAAAGCAGAGGACGGAGCAGAGCAGTAGAGATCCTTTCCTCACCTCACCTGCTGCGCCGCCGGCCGACCACGATGGAAGCAGATCACCGCCGGCGAGCGCGCTGATGCTGATGGAGGAGGAGGTCCTGTTGCGCTTCCCTCCCAGCCAGCCCTCTCGTCTGCAAGTGCCGGCGCTGCCTCGTGACGGGGCCGGGGCTCCCGCCGCCGCTACCGCCATCTCCACCGCGAAGAGTCACCGCCGATACTGGGTTTCCTCGCCAACGACTTCCTGGGCGCCTGCATCGTGCCGTGGCCACCTATTTCTCGCCAACCACCGTGTAGCGTCGAGCGCGCCCGCATCAGCATCCGCTCGGCACCGGCACCCCAACGGCAGCTCGTGGGTAACGGAAAGAATGGAGGTGATATCAGTGTGACACAAAGAATGGTACTCTATCTCAATTTCCGAGTCCATTCTGTCTCAAAGTCTCAATGATCCAAGAACTTTTGTTTTGGGCTAATCAAAAGTGAAAAAGGTGCCAAATCACACAGCTTTAGTCCAAAAGCCAGACACTGGTTAATATAATTGCTACTTCTTAGGAGTTGCTGGTATATACAGACATACTCCTGTTGCTAACCAGATAATCTGATTTTTGTCACCTTCATATTTTAGGTGCTTTAGAGAGAAATTACATGTGCCAACGATGGTTCTGGCTCAGTGGTTCACTTAGCAAAGCTGGTGATGGGACGCTACGGTCAAGGGCTGTAAGTATCTATCTTTCCCACTATCCAACTGGAAATAATAATGTAAACAAAAGAAAGGAAAAAAGTCAAATCAGAATTACCAGATGAAGGCGAAAGCAGCCCAAAAGGTCAAACATGTGATTGGACCATTGACTATACCGATTCAGTTGTTCTAATACGTGTTATTAGCTTTTTGACCCCATTTGATCTTAAATTTCCTTGCTCTCCTTGGTGTTTTCACGAGAAGTATAGACCACACAGGGTTCACAGCCATCAAATCTCACAGTTTGATTTCTTACCCATCCTGCAGCGTTGTCTTCTTGAGATCGAGAGAGGGAGAGGGAGAGCTCCCAAATGGAAAGTTTGCTCTCCGCAGTCCTCTGTGAGCTGATATCCAGATCCATAAATTTTATCATCAACAAGTGCTTGAAGCCACCGGCACTGAGCATGGTGGAAAGCCTGCAAAAGGCTCTTCTCCGAGCACAAGTCATCGACGAGGAGGCCATGGGACGTCACATCACAAATCAAGCCATGATCCAGCAGCTGGGCATGCTGAGAGATGCCATACATCGAGGCTATTATGCACTCGATGCCTTCAGGTATCAGCCTCGCTATGGAGAGGATGGCAGTGATCAAACTGTGAGTCGATTCATGTCCCTGTCCAAGGTACACTTCGCAAAGGATCCATGTTTCTCCAGCCAAAATGCAAAACTCTTGGAACAACTACAAGAGGCACTTGACAGATTGAGCTCCATGATTGTTGATGTGAATGAGTTGGTGCTGTTCTTGGCAAGCTACCCTCGTCTATATTGCCAGCCTTACAACGTGCATATTATATTAGGTAACTGCATGTTTGGTCGCCAGGTTGAGACAGAACTTGTCATTAATTTTTTGTTGCACACACAGCCTCATACTTCTGAAGAATTGGAAGTCCTGCCAATTGTCGGTCCACCCAGAGTTGGCAAGAGTACACTAGTCGCTCATGTTTGCAAGAACGAAAGAGTCCGCGATTATTTCTCAGAAATCTTGTGGCTGAATGACCTTGATTTTACAAATGATGAGTTAGCTTTCAGACAAGGATATGCAGTGAAGCACCAAAATCAGGTGTCATACTCAAACAAAGGCAAGAGATTGCTAGTTGTTATAGAACTATTTGGAAATCTTGATGAAGATGCTTGGAATAAGTTCTATCTTGGTTCCAAACAGAGATTTTGTCGCGGGAGTAAAATCATAGTCACAAGTCGTTCAGACAGAGTTGTAAAATTTGGAACAACACAGGCTTTAACTCTAAAGCATCTGTCTCATGAAGCTTACTGGTATTTCTTCAAGACACTTACATTTGGAAGCACGGATCCTGAGACACACCCAAGATTTGCACAACTGTGCATGGAGATAGCCAGAACACAAAGACATTCATTCATTGGTGCAAACACCGTCTCTTATTTGTTGAGGGACAACTTTGACATTCTCTTTTGGTGCAAGTTTTTGAGATTTTGGAGAGGGTTGATCCGAAAGAATCTCACCAAATTTGGTGAGCATCCACTTGAATTTCTGAACCAAAACAGACCTACACAGCTTAGAAGAATGGCTGCACCTTATGAAGATTTGATGCTTTCTTATGAATATCACATCTCTTCCCAAGAGGTGATTCCGGAGATACGAGTCCAAGATGTCGTGTATGGAAGCATTAAGAGACATGGAAAATTTGAGGCCCTAGCATGGAGATCTCACATACCCCCATACTATAGCTATATCTGTACTTGTGAGATTCGAGAGGCAAGAACTGGAGGTGCCAAGAGGAAGCGTTCTGTGTAACATGGAGTCACATTTTTTTTAATACTGTAATATTATGCATATATTCAGGAACTTATTTTCATTCGCTATTTTGGGCCTGATGCCATAAGTTACATTACAGTCAAAATGTACAATAAATAAGATGTCACAGGTTAAAGCATACCAAACTCTGTTTCAGTTCATGAGAGATGACTGCATACCAAACTCTGTTTCAGTTTAAAGCATCCAGAACTGTGAAGTATTCTGTCACTAGTTGGTGAAACCTACCCTGCTTTCTCTTTCTGATGCCTCAGAATTCATATGTGGCGAAATCAGTGTTCTAATGCTTTTGCCTATGTGAAACTAAGTGAGATCTCTATGTGAGCAAGTTCATATCCTTTTAGTGGGTGATAAGAAACTTCAACCAGGAACCTGTAATCGTGTAAACTGCTTTCGGCCTTGTTCGGTTAGCCCCTTCCCAAGGGGATTGAGAGGGGGGGGGATGGGGACGAGTTTGACTCGAAATGAGATTAATTCCCCTCAATCCCTCCATTCCTCTTCAATTCCCCTCAAAACGAACAATCTTGCTTTGGTTCTTGCATAGGATGAGGCCAACGCTTATTTGCTAACGATACATATCTGAACTAGGAACTTTTTTTTTTTTAGAAAGGACGGCAAAAAAGCTTTGCTGCGAATTCATTTGTTACTTTTAAATTGTTTCATGTGTTTGATTTGATCACTCTCTGTTGAGTCACCAGCTTCCACAATGTAATCTATGGCCATATGGTATAAATGCTGCTACTCGGTTATATGTGAACCCCCTAAGCCTGAAGTCAGAGCACCTTTATGGAGTTGTTTTTCTCTCAGATTTTCGAAGGTTTTTTACAATTTGTCGAAAAGAAAGAGAAATCAGCTATGGGCCTATGGGTGTGATTTAGCTGACACATGCTGTTGAAGTGGCCTGACGCTGTTAATCTGTACGTGTTCTTGAACACTAGTGGCCCCCCGCGCGTTGCTGCTTCGAAGAATTGCGATTGGAGCTGATAATATGTTATTTGCATATATACCTGTATTCATCGTATTTGTTGACTAACATACCAACCTACTAATAATAACCTAAAAGTGTCTACATGTTCTCAACATATAGATAACACTGCAGCTTTATATTTGTTTTCATATTTCTGTCCCAAACAAAATTAGTACATCAGTATGTCCTGTTCCAGCGATTCAGCGGCAGTAAGCATTTGGTAATTCGGTTTTCAGTTGGCAACATTATTGCTGGCTTGTTTCTTTTGCCGCAGGTCCGTGCCAGTGCAACAGCTGCTCTCATGCATTTCCTGTCTCAGGTAAGAAGCACACCAGCAGGAGGTGTTCAGCAGCAGTATAGCAACAGCAGCTCAAATTTTGAAATCAACATTCAAATTACAATTAGCAGGAAGAAAGCAAAGAAGTGTTTTACTTGACCATGTAGTGGAAATGGGTGTGCTGTACCTGGTACCCTGTGGTGTTCAGGCATGATACTTTTATCATCCAGGAGGAGGACTTCACATCTTCCCTTTGTAAAATGTGTTCCAATCGATGAAGAAATGCACACTGGATGTGATGTAGCACAGAGAAAGAAAACAGGAAGTGCAAGTGAGCATCCATTGGCACTGTAACAGCCCAAGATAATGAGACTATAACTGAAATAAGCATGTTATTATCTGCAAATAGATGTGGTAGCATAACTATTGTCAAATATGATGAGATGCAAAATATAAGGAGCAACATGGTCAACTCCTGTCCTCTTGAAGTTTCATATAACAATACTTCGTAACCTTAAAACGACACATTTGAAAGTGGAAAGAGAGCTTGATTCAATCAAGTTTCAGAATAGGCATACTGAAAAAGCATCAGAGAGTCATAATGGGTGGACCAAATGTTTGTCAGCAGCAAATATAAATTGTAGATCAGATTGTGAAGTAATTTTTTTCGTTAGCGTGGACCATGTAGTCGAATTCTGAGCCTTGCGACTCTGATAAGAAATAAATTTACTGGTCGGACCATGGGGAAAAAACACTGATTAAATTCACTTGATTGAAATAAAAAATAAAAGCGTAGGTACTGATCTGATTACCTGAGCACATTAGCACAAACACGATATACTTCTATAGCCGCCTGAACATTGATCTTATCATTTGATCCACTGAAAAACTTGGAGAGTATTAGTTTCATACTGCCTGAACACTGATCTTATCATTTGATCCACTGAAAAACTTGGAGAGTATTAGTTTTATAAATGAACCATACATATAAACGGGCAAATGAATTAACAATAAGGTACAGATAGTATATTCCTATTTTGTAGTTGGCAGTTGGCACGCATCACATACGTACTTCAAACCTGATGACACACCTAATTAGTTGGAACGATTGAGAACCTGGCAGATCAGAACAATCTGTGTGGTAAAGGAAACATCATATTCAGGGCGCGTTTGGATAACGTCCAGAACTTGCCACACCCTGTCTTTGGCGGCGCCAAAAGTTAGGACTCGATTTCGTTCGCCGAACTTGCGGCACGGTTTGGCGAGAAAATTGAACTAGCGGCCGTTGGCGTGGCCACGGCGTGCCTTAACTGCGGCTACAAACCAAACGGTGGCCAGAGTTGCGGCGCCCAGTCTTTGGCACGGTGCGGCGAAGTTTGGCTACGAACCAAACACGCCCTCATTTATGAACTCTATATGTTCTTGAAACAACCTAAAATTAAACTGGACCCAAGAAATTCGGTCCACAACCAAAGTCCGGTATTGCAAAGCAAGCAAAATGGAATTGTAAACTGAATGACTAATAATCCGAACCTTGCATATTCATCTGCGGCATATTTTGTAAGATGATGGAAATACTAAGTAAGACATATAAGCGCAGAAACTTGAGAGGATCAAGGCTTAAATATCTTTATTCAGTCATATATACATACACGGCATCAATTAGGAAATGAAAAAATAGTATGCATCTACTAAACCAAAATTTAAGCGGTTAGCATATGAGGAATATATAGCAACTAAATTAGCGTAGGCATTACCAATCAGAGATCCATGGAGTCAGAAACGCAGCATCCTTCGCGGCATTGAGTCAAACACCATAGCTGCATGGAAGAACACGAATTCTGCATTAAGGCAGTATAACCATGTAGAAGAGGGAAGTGGGAGAACAATAGATTGTACGGTGAAACTGACTTTGGCTTTGTGGGATTATCTCCAAATCGCACTGCAGCTGTCAGATTCACTGCATAGGGTAGATAGAGAGAGAGGAAGCAAACCAGCAAATGGACTTATGAAAGAAAAGCGGAGCCGCACTGACGGCCAGAGAGAGGGGAACGGCCGGCGGCCGCACCAACCGGCGTTGCCCGTCGGCGCCGTACCTTGCCGGCGTGCAGCCTGCGCCGGCCGTGCCGCGTCGCCGTGCCAGGAGGCATGCCCCGGCAGGGCCCTGCCGATCTGGCCGTGCGAAATGCAGAGAGAGCATGGAGGTGGCCGTGCTCTGGACCTCCCGCAGCTTCACCATGTCCAGAGATGGGGGTTGCATCGAGGACGCGGCCGACGCATAGGCAGCGGCGGGGACCGGCGGGGTCGGCGCGGCGGAGGCATTAGGCTCAGGGAGGACCTGCCGGGATAGGGAGGGAGGACGGGAGCGTGCGGCGCGGACTGGGAGGCGATGTGGCAAAGGCGAAGAAGAAGGAAGGAAGAAAAAGCATCGGGACTCGCTAGTATCGCATGGGGTAAAGAGGGAGGAGGGAAAAAAACAAAGGTGCTACAGGGTAACAGTAACCTGAATCCGTACATCTACGCGTATATATATTTTATATTGGTTAGACCTTGAGCAAGAAGAGAAGAATGTGTAACATAGCTTTTAGGTTTCTCTGACCCCGCATCGCACCCCCACGGGGCCGACACGGGTGGGCCCCGACGTTCTGCCGCCCTCTCACTCCTCTGCCGCCACGCCATGCTACCGCCGGAGTGTAACAGAACCGCCGAATTATTGGGCCCACGTGCACCTGTCATTACCCTAAAGGCCTCTGACGGCTATGCACGGGAACCCGATAACTCCGGTGTTCTGCCGGGTGGCTTCGAAAAACCCGAATCACCCTCTAACCAGGATCAACAGGAGAGTAACCACAACATTACAACAATTGTTACAATATAATTATTTCAGAGTGCGGAAGATTTATAACAATAGTTTACAAAATATGATCAGGGTTTGATCAAATAACTTAACTTGTTTATGGAAGCGGGAAGGGATTGACGAACATCTGCGAGAACGGCAATCAGATCATGTCGAGCCCACTGACATGACCTAGCTCTGTAACTCAAGTTAGTACCTGCAACAGGGGTTTAACAAACCCTGAGTATATGAGGGTACTCAGCAAGACTTACCCGTCTAAGGAAAAGACACCAACGACATGCTGGCTTAGGGGTTTTCTGGGCCAGAAACCAGAGACTTTTACGGAAAAGCAATTCAAACGTTGATCCTTACATTTAGGTTTTAATTGAGGGTTTATCATTAAAGGGCCTTTATTAGCACCTAATCTACGCCAAACACTTATCATTAAAGCATACAACATATTTCATAATCTTTTCTGAGAACCATCGTCTTCCATCATTTAAACTACGAAGTAGGTCAGAGGAACAAGTCTCCATAACCGAGGAGCAACGACGATTCGAACCGATTAATAACCCAGCTGGGGATTCCTAAACCACACGATATATGTAGGGTTGAGCCTTGCATATATCAACCTCTCTCCGGGATCCTCTGAATGGAACTGGGTTCACGCCACTCGAGAGCACAAGATCTCCATCGCCATTACCCGCACCACCTGGCGGATTCGTAAGGTGGGTATCACGCTACTCTTGCCATCTCTCCACTCCCAAAGTGAGTATCCATTTCCTGTTCGCACTCAGCCGGGGTACACAAAGCTTGTCGAGTATGTGGCCGCATCGCAAAGTCTTGCTCACATAACAAAGCCTACTCGAACGGTCCTTAATTGACACAGGCGGAGCACTACACCGACACTCCATTCTTGTGCAAGCTGACCGCCCGGTCTCGATTTATGACCTCCATCATCATTAGGGTTCTCACGATCCAGGTATCAAACCGTGAAGAACAAAAGATAAACCTATTCTCGCGAACGATGAAATCATCGCTCGACTTCTACCGGACTAAGCATGGCTAAGCATTTAAGGAAAACATCCTACACATACTAGTAGGATAATATTTGGGAATAATTATGGATCAAGGTAATCATGCAACAACGGTATCACACAAAGCCTATAACCAAATGCACATTACACTAGACTTAATTAAAGTGTAGTAAAGCTTTTGTAAAAACGTAGAGAGTGGGTTATGCTCCGGGCTTACCGTGTTGCGGGGAAGGTTAGTCGTTAGTCTCGATGTCGACACCTTCAGTGGATTCATCTCGTCAGGGTTGGATCACCTGGACCTTCTCTAAAGCTTTATCATCGTGATCCATCGCTCTCACATAGACTATACGTAAAGAATGATGTATGCTTAATGACATGCGTGATATGATGCATGAAAGATGCATAACAATGCACTGATGGAAGCATAACAAGATTAATTATCTTGAGTACAACTTTCCTTCATGAAAAAGTTGCAACTAGGGTTTTATAATTTTGGTTTAGATTACTATTAAACAAGTGAGTAAGGTATCATGAGAAAGCACAAGCAACACATACACTAGCAAGACATTTGAAGCGAGAGAAGTATCAAAATCATATTATTTAACTATGTAGAAAGAGACATCATTAAGCAAGATTAATCCTTTACTAATATGAAGGATTGAAACACGACACTTAACATGTTGATGCCATGAAATAACAAAGGTAAAATACCTCCTGGCCTTTATCCCATTCCAAAAGGAAGCAATATTAAATTAGTCATTCACTTCTTAACTTTTAAGGCATATGGCTACCATGTTTATTAAACATTACTATTCAACTATTATTATGGTGGATAAAATCATATGATTATAGACATATCATTGCCATGGATCAGCAAGGTTTAACATATTCCATAGTTTCCAATTAATGTCTAAATGCACGCACATGAAATTAACTTTTTTTTTTTTCATTTAACTAATTTTATTATCAACATCAGACTAGTATCATCATATTTCCCAACAAATCACTTCCATGGACCAGCAAGGGTGAAAGTGTTCCATGGTCTTCATCCAACCCAAAAATCACTCAAATCATCACATGGTTTAAAACTAATTGCTTAAGCAATTATTAGCTAATTATTAAGGCATATTAATAAGGATAAAATTAAATTTCATCAAATTAACCTCAAACTTTTTGGGAAGTTTGATTACATCATTAAACAGTTACACAAAAATTTTCATGGTCATTGGATAATTATTTTGGTCTATAAAAATCATGGAAATAGCATTTATTAATTAAAAGAGCTAATTTTCAAACATGCAAAAACTATTCATTTTCATCATTTCATATTTTTTTCCTACATAGAGCACATCATAACAAAGTCACAGAATTAATTTCATATTTTTTAACATGTCTAATTATTGAGTTATAAAATTCACAAATTTCAGCTAAAAACAGAAAAAGAAAAAAGACAAACACTGTAGCGAACTATTCATATGAGTCACGAGTTTTGCAGTTAGACCCTTGCCTTATGTTGAATTTGAACGCAATGTTCTTCTATCTTCTTCAGTCGAACTAACAGAACAGAGGAGGGTGGGCCGGCGGTTCCAGCGGCCGTGGTGGCCGCTGATGGTGGAGGAGAGGTTGCTGGAACAGCGCAGTGATGAGGTGCACCCGCTGGTACCGCTAGCTTGCTACGCGACGGCCCGAGGAGGACCGACCGTGAGCACAGCTGCGACGGTGGCGGCTCCCGCGGCGAGGCTGCTCCGGCGTCGGTCTATGCCGTAAAGAGGGAACAAGAGACGCAGCACGACGCGGCGAAGGCGGTGGTGGTGCCAGGATAGCGCGAGGGCGCTTGGAGGAGGGGAAAACGGCGACGGCAGCAAGCTTGGCGGCTGCGTTCATGTCGACGGCGCCCGTGGCGGAAAGAGGAGGAAGAGAAGACGGCGGGCAGCTTGGGATTTTAAAGGCGAGGATGACGTCGCCAGCACCTTCTCGAGCTGACCACGCAGGGGGACGCGTGCCTACGCGTGCGAGGAAGCCAAATCGACGACGGCGGCTTACCAGCGAAACTGCTGCATGGCAGCTGCCCGTCGGTACTGTGGCGGCCTGCCAGGGTGAATTCGAGCCACAAAATCACCCAATTCCAGTCTGAATCAGAAGAAGATCATGAAAGCAAAATTGTTCAGCTAGGTGAGCTCTACAACTTTGTCAACATGGCCAAAGTCTGGTTCCCATTGGATCAGGAGATAGAGATTGAGAAATAGAGGTAGAAGGAAACTGAAATGCAGTTTCAGTAACTGAAACTGAATTCAGTTACAGGGCTGCTGTTAAGGTTTTGTAAACACATGCAACTAATGAATAATTGACTTGGTTAGTGGTGATGTTAGTGATCACAATCACATACCACAAGCCCCATTGCAACATTTGATCTTTGAATATTGCAATGGGATCAAAACCTGACAAGTTTTATGTATAAAATTCCATTTAATTAGACCTCCAAAATTGAACTCTAAAATGACAATCTATGACATGGCCATAAAGGCCAATCAAGAGAATCAAGATTGAATTCAAAATTTTTGGAGCCCAATTGACATGTTTGATTTAGAAAAACACCTAACCACTTTAGGTTCTAAGTCCAACACTTAACCGTCACCTCACCATTAACATGATTTAGTGATTAACAAAGTGTTCACACTAAGCACCACCAAGTGATTAAGTGAAACATCAGGGTTGCCACATCACCACTCATATGCTATGCATATGCTTTATGTCACATTGGGCTAGCTAATGCAAAACTTAATTAGCCTTATTAGGTGATTCCCATGCATGATTGATCAATGATGCTTGATGTTTATGCATAATGATGACATGATTAAATCGTTAATTAAAATAGTAACACCAGGGGTGTTACACGGAGCCGGCCACCGGGGCAGCCGTAATGGTGGCGGCGGGGCTCTCTCTCTCCCTCATGTCGCGGTGCACACTGTAGCGGGTCGGCGTTCCGACCCCTGCGCGATCAACGTGGTGGTTGACGGGGCGGCTGTCGCGACCGCAGGGGCGCCAGCGGGTGGTGCTCGTGCAAGCGCATAGGGTGGCAGCAGGTCCTCGTCCTCTCTGCTCACTACCTTTTTCTCTTGATGGCAGCGGTGGCCCAGACGCCGGATTTGAACCGCAAGCGGCCGGATCTAGCTGGCGGGCAACGGCTGTGGCGGTTGTTGAGGCTCGTGCAAGTGCAGCCGGGCGGCGCTTTCTTCTCTGTCGTCTCTCCCCTCACAGCCGGCCGGCCGGGCGGCTGTGGCGGTTGATGAGAGTGGATGCGGTTAATAGCTAATTACAAATAAGATATGTTAATTAGCACCACTACTATCCTAATTGGCATACAAGCATGCAATAATCAACATATTCGCACTTATTAAAATTAACCTTGCCATCATAATTATTAAGCAACAATATAACATACTAATAATTCTTAATTATTTGCTAACAACAAAGATTAGAAAACATGGATAGGTTCGCTAGGCAATTTTTTTGATCGTATGAACATCGATCCAGCATCTGGGAGAATATTTTCCTATCAGGGATATCAATATATATCCGACTTGCCTGTAAACCAAATAATTTGTCCATAGACCGTCATCTCCATCTAAGGACATCCACAAACTAAACACATACCTCAACCGGATCTAAGTTGCATCACTTCGTTACACAGCAACGTTGTGTACCTGAGTGTCATTCTTTGTTGTTTCTAAAACTTATCTTCAAAACATGAAAACATATACCTTGAGATTCAATTATGAGTAGCTGCCGGTCCCTTAAAAAGCGTTAAACATGTTGAAACAAGACTTGCCGTCTGCCAAGCCGAGCTGCCTGCTGACTTCGCCGCCCGATGTGAGGAATATGAGGTGGAGCCCCACACCCATCTCATATGGCACGAAGTCTAGATCAAACGGGAGGGAGAGTAAGATCTTGAACGATAGAGGGCTAGCACGACATCAAGATCCAACAGTTATTACAGAGGTAGAGCCTCGAGCTCGCTCCCTCGAAAAAACTCGCTCTTTTATATTGTGACTCCTATTTATTTGCTTACGGACTATCACGAACGCCGAGTCCTATCAGAGTATGAGTGTAACAAGTCTTAATGATGTGGTAACTTGATCAACTCTTTGGTCTATGGCGTAGGCCGCGCTATATGCTTTAAATTTTCTATCAATTTGTGCAGCTTTTTCTCTAGGATTTATTTACCATTTTTTAGTGGATTTGTTTATCTGATCAAATGCTTCTGTTTTTTATGCTTGGGTATTTCCACGTGATTAAGACTGCAGTATGGATACTGCTATGCTGTATTTTTTTTTCCTACTATAAAGCCACCTGTTGTATGCGTTACCTCGGCTCATAGCTTATGGGTATTGCCCCATTAGGCTGCATTTGGTCACGATCATCTACAAATCAATTAAATCATTGATTTTATATATATCATCAATATGGAGTATTTCATAGTGTTTCTCCATTAAATCCGTAATATATATCATTGGCCCATGAGACCCCTAAAGTTTGTGCTTATGCAATTTTCATTAAATAACCTTTTAGTTCTTCCCTTCATTTAACAAGTGATCACCTAAAATATCTTTAAATTCCCACGGCAACACGCGGGGAATTCATCTAGTTTTATATATTTATCTAGTGTTGTCATAGGCCGAAGAACCTTTTAGTGACCTAACTCACCCCTTCCTCTCTTGGATCGCATCGAGCTCCCTGGCCCCTTCTCCTTTCAACCTCTTTGTCTTGCGAATAAGGCTATTAGGCTTGTTAAAGAAAGAATTTGTTCTCCACAAAATTATGAGGTGGTTATTTTACAAAAGAGTACATGTCTTTCTGCTATGTGCATCTAATCTCATTGTATCTCTGATGGTAGAAAAGCACAAACTCTCTCTTAAGCATGCATTCCCTCAAGTCCAAATTATAATTTACTTTGATCTTGTCTTATATCAAACATCTTAACATGTCACCTATAGAAAAATACACCAACATCTATAACATCTAATTAGTAGTTTTGTTAAATAAATTCTCCATAAAGCACGTTTTGATAGTGTGTTTATTTGAGCAGGTAGATGTTGCAGTTGATAAGTCTTTTATTCAAGGTAGTTAGAGATTTAAATATTTACTTTGATTTCTCAGATTTTTGAAATTTATAAATTTCAAACGACTTCATATATTGACATAGGTCATAGATTATATATGCTAGTTCTTGTGCGTATCATCAGCTATCGTTTCTCTTTATTTCTTGGACTAAGAATCTACGATCAGCCATATGTTCAACTCCATCTTCGCACGTGATACTGAAGTTTGAAAATACGGTCCTTGTTTTTTTTTTTTTAATGAACTCGACATTGACTCCAGAAAAGTTGCTTCCAGAATCTTGGGTTTCAATTCCATCTAGTTTTTCATGAACAAATTTACAAAAAAGAAAATTCTATAGTCCCATCATGCATCACACAGCGAACTTTATCACTAGTACACAGAGGCTCTGTACAGGCGGTTCCAGACGCCTTTTCACAGGCGTTTTGGCCTGCCGCCTGTGCTAGAGGCCAGTGAAAATGATGCATTTTTACTGGCGGTTGCTTAGAAACCGCCAGTGGAAATGCATTTCCACAGGCGGTTGCCATTTCCACAGGCGGTTGCTTTAAGTGAACCGCCTGTATTGTTTTTTTCCGCCCAAATTCATTTGAATTTTCATTTATTGATTTGGCGCCCTCTCCTCTCCCTCCCTCCTCTGTCCACCTCCCTCCCTCCTCCCCCCCCCCCATCTTCCTCCCTTCTCCCCCCTCTCTTTCTCTCTTACTATGATCAATACAAAGGCTATTTAATTATGAGAAATACATCAACAAAAAAGTAATTATACTATATAATAATTATATACATATATACATCATTAATAATTTAATTATATCATTCCTTTAATACATCAAAATTGTTTTCTGGCCATGATATGATAATAAAATTTACAGTGCAGATGAATCTAATAATCATTTCGACTTAATTTCAGAGCGCTAATGTCCCTTAGCGCTCTGAACTCTGGCCTCCCTAAGGTGCTTTTCGGCATGGTGATATTTTCCCTCTCTAGGAATGATTTCTCTCATGATAAATGAGTAGAGGTCCTCAATTATTCCATACAGAGTTAGGTCGTCGAAGTTTTCGGACTCCGATTCTTGATATGCCTGAAAAGAAAGTTTATAAGCATTATATATATTTCCATGTGTCTACGTATATTTGCATTTTTAACGATATAAATAGAAATGTTACTATTAGTGGTACCTTATTAGGGTTCCTGATGTACCATCCGGCCGTTCTCATGAACTCACAGACGTAGAATCCACAGTGCACCGAACCGGTTGGTTGCTTGTGGCACTACATAAATTGCATACAGTTATTTACTTGTAATACCATCTTTTATATTAAACATGCAACATAAATTTACGTACCGGCCACTTATAAAAAAAAATCTTATTTCCCTGCTCCTTCATGGACTCGCCATACACTCCACCTCTTAACTTATAGAATCTATAACATCTATGATCTCAAAAAGAAATCAGTTAGCGGCAATCTTAAACTCCAATCGATAAAAAGATGCATGCTACATTTTGTTGGCTTACCGTTCTAAGATGGTTTGGAATTTTGCATATCTTTCAGATCTGTAGTCGGGGGGAGTCAAAGACCAAACCCTTTCCCTCCTTAGGATAAATGAAGAAGCATATCCAAAGTGGTCGCATTTGCGCGATCAAAACCGAAGTTGTTATGCATTTATATAAACCGATACTTAAGCTGATGTATATATATGAACCTATACTTACTTAAAGTTACAAGGGGCAACTACAACTTCCCTATGTTTGAACTGGAGCAATGCATGGCCTATGTACGTGGCGTATTTAGTCTCATAATCCTTCTCCAGATCTATTAATCTCTTTGCAGCGTCTTTTTTTTGATAACCCCTTCAATTGATCGCTGCCGGGGACCAATTCGGAAGGTGTGCTCTGTTGGTATTTCTTATGCACAACTAAAATATGAAGGATTCATAGCGCCCACGAAAAAACCATTGTAGCATTTTACCGAGTATTCCGTATCGTTATTTATATTTTACCACTAGAAAACAATGGATAAAGACATTGATAGTTCACCATCATGTATCTACTTAGTACACCAACTAGACTAGAGTAGGGGTAAATGATAAATAATAGGAGTTATGCGTAAATGACACGCATACCTGAGGAGAATTCTATGATAAAAGAGTAGATAGCTAAAGTGAGAGGACAACGGAGAGTTCAAGGTTCCTAAATACTTCTCTATTACTTTGGCTCTATATAACCAATTCATGGGTAGATATAGCAATCACACATTAGCACTTTAGAGCAGCAGTACCTTTCCAACTCTCGAATAAGACTGGAAAGAAAGTAGTTGGGGAAGGCCGCCAAAAAGCTCTACGAAAACATCAACCCGAACGTGGTGGAATACGAAGGCCTAACGGAGTTTGTCACCTCTAGGGCTACTACAACTAACCGTGGGATTGAGCGCAACCTCGGGTAAACCCTAGCCTAGACACCATGTCTACACTAAAGATTACTACTCTAATCATATATGATAACCAGAGCACTCAATACGAGCGGAGATCCCATGCCAAGATATAACAACTATACTAAACATAATATAAAAGGCATAAAGTAAATAAAGAAGATAAATATATATTAAAGCATAAGTCTTACAAAGAATAAATACAAAGACATACTGTTGACACCTCTTAATGTTATCTCCAATAACGACGCCAAAAATGCTTGTGCAGTGCACCGCCACTAGAATGACAAGTTGTCATCCCCAAAGATAACACCAAGGGGTGTGGTATTAAATCATGCCACCATTTAGAATATAGAAATAGTATCCATAAGCGCCTGGATCAAATACCATTGTAGCATTTTACCCGGAGTATTACGGGTTGTCATTTATAATTTTCCAAAGGAAGGTCTACATGGCTCTCGTGTAAAGGTAGCGTGATCACCTAGGTTGTAATGGATAGGCATAACCATGTCCTCGCTACTTAATGCAGGGGTAAGTCACAAGATAAATGATAAGATAAGTATATAATCATCAGCATAAACAGATAGAGACTCCTAGTTATATCATTAGGGTTGCTAGTAGAACATCAAGAGATATTCCTGGGTTATTCCTAGCTACATGTCAATGTATATTATAGTTAGTGCAATACACCTAGTAATCATAGCTAAGGTTAGCATTATATTTATTCATAGTGGACATACTAGGGAAGTTTAAGAACATAGCACGCCCTTCCTTCGTACAAAAGCCCTACTGTGCCTATAGACAGGGTTTGGATTACATAGGACTCAATAGGGTGCATTCGCAGATAAACAACGTATAAGCACCACGCTTACACAATGTTTATCACTCACCCAATGATCAATTAGATGAGTGCTATACGAACCTATGCATAAGTATAATGTTAATCTAGCTATACTAAGCATATAACCATAATAGACAAAGAACAAGATAACTATGAATATAAGTAAATAAGTATTCATCAATTCAATTGTAGCAGTCATATAACTATACAATGAAAGAGAACAAAGGCGAGAGGAGGTAAGAACTATACCAAATCCAAGCTCTTGATGGTTCTGGAATCCAAGCCTGCGCTTGCCTCCCTCTAGTTCTAATCTAGCTATCTAGGCCCTAGCTTAGGAGCTCTGATTAGGGTTTCTAGCTGATGATCGGATTTCGAATGAGGAATGAATGAATGTGCCCCCTCCCATGGGGGGGTGCCTCTCCTTTTATAGCCCTGGGCGATGATCGTGAGCCATCGGATCAAACCGACATTGGCGGGCGGCTAGGATCGATCCTCAAGGGCGGTGGAGCGAACCAGCGAACCGGGGGCTGAATCGGGGCCAACCCCGCATCCGGCGGCCCGTGGCCAGCCGGCCGGTTCGGCCCGGTGGCCTCCGGGCCCCGGCTCGGCGTGGTGCCTTCCGTCTCTTCGAACCTTCCTGTGTTACCGTGGGGGTTCGTTTTTCTGTTTCCTTATTCCAATAAGCTCTTGTGATGGCGCCTTTTCTAGTTTTACGCTGCGAAAACAATAAAAAACACCAAAACTCGTGGAATTCGGTCGATTGTAAACCCTATGTCTACTTTGGTGATCACAATTGCATTCTTTTCATGGCTAGTTGACGGTTGATTTCGCACAATAATGGCCGTCAACAACTCCCCAAGCTTAACCTTTGCGAGTCCCTTAGCAAAGAAAACTTAGAAAAGTTATTGAATATATGTATATGTTTAAGCATTGTAGCCATCTCGAGCAACTCCCTAGAAGTATACCCCAAATGGTCAGACAAAATTCTCCTCCAAGTTATGCAATAACTGAGTGACTTTCAAACTTACCCATATTACCTTTTGACCGTGGGGCTTATTAGCTCTTCCTTGGGTCTTGAGCACTTGACGCAGACAAAAGATCCATCTAAGCACTATGTCTCAAGCTCTTCGATCAACTATTATTCTGGAGTTTTTTTTTCTAGAGATTTTCAAATAAAACTTAGAGCTTCCCATGCATGACACTCTCAAGTCTCTCAATATATATGGTATTTATGGATCCTCACCAAGGCAGAGATGATGGTTGCCTTTCTTTTCATCCTATAACTAAAGCTTATGTGGAGCTCATAGGTAAGGAGAAACCTGAAAGAGCAAACTTACAATGCATATGTTGTTAAGCCAAACAATGGATCCAAGGAGAAACGAGTCATGCAAATCGAATCAAGATGTATGGGTGGATGGATATGGTGGATGGTGGAATCTAATTCTACTCAGCTCCTTAAATGCTTCTCTCTCCTTTTGAACACTGAACCCACCGGAGGTTATGAGCTATCTTTTCTCTTTCTCGGGGGAGTTGGGCATCTACGTACCCATTATTGCACTAGGACACTTGTCCATCTTTCTTTTCTTCTCCCCTTTTCTCTCTCTTTTTCTCTTTTTTTTTTTTCAAATATATTTTTGCATAGCTCATAGCACTCTTTTTTGGCATTGATGGATTTTGGAGAGAATCAACATGAACATGGAGCATTTATTGGGTGGCTAACCTAATAGAATATTTTTTTTGTGCTCTCCCAATTGTAGGAGAAAAACATCACTACAAGAAATCTTAGGATCTATGACGACCTGTTATCATCATAAACTTTGGTATATTTGTCATAACAGTTGTATTTATGACGACGGCATGACGAAAACCTATTCGTCAAAGATCATGCGTGGTAAATCATGTTCAATGACGATTGTATGTTTCTTTGTCATAATTTTTAATGACGACCCAACTAAAGCATCGTCACTGAGTATCTTCAGGCCTAGTTAGGCCCATGTAATAAACATGCTATTACTGGGCCAGATATAATTGTAGGCCTAATTTATTATATGCCATATCCACTAACGTATAAATATTGGTACCAATTTATGGGCCAAAATCTATTTTATAGCCCATGTATTTGGTGGGCTAGAAACGATACAAGCCCAAACATCAAACAAGCCAAAATTTGTTACAATATGACTTTTTTATCCCTAGAAGATTTCAACATCCATTCAAAAACAACCCATTTCAGTATATATTTATTTATTAGAAATAATTTGAATATCTAAAAAAAAAATGGACACGATTACAAATGGGCAAGCCCATGGAAATAATATAAATTCGCAGCCCACTTTTCTTGGTAGTTCAGAACCAATCAGCAGCACATTCCACTCCACGGCAACTAGAAATTTGCCTCTGCAGCAACACCTCCCAGTTGTTCTTCCGTAGGGAATTGCCCTCGAGTCATCAAACTGTAGAACCAAAAGGTAACAAGAAAATCGTCATAATTCTAGTTAACAAGAACATCATCAGCATTCCTATTGGTAAGAACACATAAATTCCTGTTAGCAAGAACAACTGAAATCCTCTGTACACAAACTACAACTGAAATGCACAATCTACTGATACACGCATGCATACATGTGGATCGGACCTATAAGTCAAAAAATGTTATCAAGTGCATGCTTATCAGTCAGATCACGAATTGGAGCATATTGTGCAGAAATTCAAATAAACATGTAAAAGTTAACTTTGATTTACTGATTTATGTGTCAATCACAAAAAAGAATATGTTCTGCTCCAGCTTTAAGAAATATATGGGGTGGATCCAGGACTTAATCAGCTCAAGCTACAATAGTAGATCCAGAAGAAGTCCGGGTCCTTCGGATTTGCAGGACAGATTAAACAGTGTGGAGAGATACGTTTGGCCTCAACAGATCTGCAATGGGGATTAAAAATGCAGAGGTACTTATCAAGTGCCTCAACAAACTGACAACGCATATTCTTTCTAGCTGTGGTTACTAGAAAATTTTTTGCGGCTCTGCCACCGCCTGCAGTGGTTAGCGAAAATGTAACTAAATAAAAATTATAACATAGCTCTGCCTAGCTCGTGATGCGTTGGTACTTGCAACAATTCAGAGTTACAGATCCTGTACAACTGCAACAAAAAGATAGTGAATGCGATCGAACTAACCGGACTAGTTCCACTGCTAATCCCTGCCACCACATCTGGCACAAGCATACCACACCCTGCTCATGTTGAGGCACATGAATTGGAACAGCCAATAGCCCTGCAGAGAAGCGGTTATTCGTGAAAAGACATAAAAAATCCAAAGCAAATCATGCATCTGAAAACACATACGAAAGATACATAAAGTAGCGGTGGCCAGGTACATAGCTTGGGCGGATCCCATCTGGCGCTGTGCAGCATGCAGCCGAGTTCCGGCCAGCCCACTGCGGCTGCCTTGCCAATGGAAGCGTCAGGGAGCGAGGGGGCTGCAAAGGTCATCGCGACCTCTTCAGGTCGCCCGCGTTGGTGCACGCAGCGCAGGTCGTCGCAACGGCCACCTGCTTCTTCTCCATTCGCTACTTAAGAGTCGGATCTGATCGCTACCAGATCCCAGCATGGCGAGGAAGAGGAGTCCAGTAAAGAGAGGTGGAGGGATGGGGAGCCAGCGTCGGGAGTGGCCGGGCGGGAGGGAGGGGGCGACGGCAGTGGGAGAGGGAGAAAGATGAGTCGGCGGCGGGAGAGGGAGAATGAGGGGCGTGAGACGCAGACTAGGGTTTCAAGCGTATTTATATGTACTTGAGTGTGTAAAGGCTGATCTGGTGCGTTCATCAAAGATCCGATGGTGGCTCCATCCAAATAAATGGGCCAGATCTAGTAGATGGGCTTGCGTAGCTACGTAGCTCGATTTCTATTATCTTTTTTTTATTATGCATTTTTCTAATTATACTTAGAAAAAAATCACTTAGACTGCCTCTATGCACCCAACATAATTTTTTTTGAATGTTATCGAAGGTAAATAAGCATTTAGGCAGTCATTTAAAGAGCTCACGTCTATTTGAGGTGCATACAACACTGAAATACACAAGACGATTAGGAACCTGGAGTTGTAGTTAGGACTACATGAATGGTGTATCCATTTTGTGAAGCATGTATATTACACGTATGTCGAAAAGACTTAAATTTTTTTCCATAAGTACTCAGTTTCAAAGCATGGTCCCACACAAAACCTTAGATTTTTTTGATCAATTAGGTCATTATTGCATTTATTTTGCTCTAAAATGGAGAAAGAAGTTGAGTTACCACCTTCAAATAATATAATTTTCCATCTACCCCCCACTAAATTAGGTTCATTGGGCCATATGAGACCAACTATAAAAAATTGGTACAGTTTTGGATCGTATCGGGGTAGCCTCAGATCAACTTCCAATCATTTTGTACTGGCACGTAGAAAATGAATTAAATTATAGAAAATAGCAAACCTTCTCAAAAAAATCTAAAACTTAGTATTCCCTTAACTCGTGGCGTGTAAAAGCTTGAGAAAAAATTGAGACACATACGGTGCCAAAATGCACTAGACCCTTAGAAACATAGGAGTTGTAGTAAGGGCTCCATGAAAAGGTGCATCTATTGTGTGAAGCATATATATTACTTTGTATAAAAAAATACTTAATTTTTTGCAAGAATGTAGACCCAAAGCATGCTCCTCACAAAATATTGTATTTTTTTTTATCAATTTCGATCATTATTGCATTTATTTTGTTCTAAAATGAAGAATGGAGGTTAAATTTTATCCCTTAAAAATAATATAATTTTCAATCCATCCCCAGCAAATTAGGTTCATTAGGCCATATGAGATCTAGTATAAAAAATTGGTGTGGTTTTGGATTATTTTAGGGGTAGCCTCAGTTTAACTTTCAATTACTTTGTATCGTCAGGCAGAAATTCATTTGAACTAGAAAATGGAAACCACCTCTGAAAAATCTAAAATTAAAGTTTCCTTAAATCATGACATGTACAAGCTTGAGAAAAAGTTTGAGGCAAGATCTAAAAATGAATATTATAAATGGGGCAGATTTCGTGCACAAATATTTACCAACATAAGAATGGCTCATTGGAAGTGTAAGGTTTTGTTAAAATTTAAGGTGCACACAAAAGTAAATACATCATATTTTTGGAATAATTTAGGAAAAATAAATATCTCATTTGGAGTTCATGAGAAAAGGAAACCGACGAAAAAGGTATTCATGTTTTTGCTTGTCACTTACGTTGGGGACTACACAAAGTACATCCAAATATCCAATCAATCATTCAAACAACATTAATTTAATATCTTTATATCTTCGTGGCAGGTCATTTTACCTTCTGTATAAATAAATAAAGATCCTGCCAAATAAACATGACTTCCGGCTGGTCATTTACCAATTTATAATGCGAGATTGCACAAGGTAAATTGACAATCTGCTTGTAGTCTTGTGGCAAGACTAGTAGCCATCGTTCTTTGGGGCCACGGATCGAATCCTTTTGCCCACAATGTAGTTTTTTTTTCCTGCAGCGGGCCTTGGATTGAATCCTCCAGGCGGACTGAGCTGGGCCACTCGGCGGCATGTGAAGAGAAAGAAGAAATAGAGAACTGGACTGTGGAAGAGTTTGGGCCGAGCTGGGGCCACTTGGTCATGAGTACAACAATTCAAGTTAGGCTACCATAGTACTCAGTGTTATTTCAGTTGGTAGTGGCTGGCTACGCCACATGCTTTTCTTTTCTTTTTTTTGAAATTACGCCACATGCTTTTTTAGAAACGTGTTTCTATGTTAGTGATATGAATTATAGGCTCACCGTTGTAATAACAGTTTATACAAAAGGACTTAGATGCGAGGGCGCCAGTTGCTCAACCGGAAATTTTATTTTTCATTCTAACTTATTATTCTATATTATAAATAAAACGAAACACTAGAACTATAACAAATAGCATACACTAGTGGTTACAAATATAGAGAATTAAAAGTAGACTAGTAAATAACATCCGGGCGGTAAGGATGTGAAACAGAGACTAAAAAAAGGGATGTGCAAAAAGAAAAAATATGACGTGTGAGCTACATTATTCAAGTTAAAATTTAGATAAAACTTTTACAAACTAATATTATCAATTATTAATGACAACCGCAAGGTAGCCATGTTATGACGAACATATATCATCATAAGCAAACTACTTATTTAAGTTATGACGATTTTTGTTACATCTTAATGACAAACATATAATTTTCGTCAGAAATTGTTCAGCTCTTGAAAGTCGTCATAAAAACAGAATGACTTATTGACGAATTGACTCATCATCACAAAAAAATCGTCACAGATCCTTAGATTTCTTGTAGTGCATTTTGGAATGGATGTAGGTGGAATGGCATGTTGTTGCGCCTACTCCAATGTAGAGTAGTGCATATGAAGGTGGATCTTGATTCAAGAGCATGACAAATTTCTCACCAGGGTCACAAAGGTTGACAAAACTTAATGCAAGACAAGCAGCATATATGTGGAAGTTTAACTAGTCTATCTCATCATGTTTGGCTCTGGTGGGAATGTAAGCTTTGTCATATAGGAACTCATCATGTTTTTGTATTTTTTAAAAGATAAATCTCCGAACTCTAGTGTCACTTAGAACAAGATAGATAGCAGCTCGGACTTCTCAATCTTATCAATCGGGTACCTAGACTTAGTTCAAGCGTATGCAACCCACAAGTTTTAGGCTCGAGCAAATTCTCGTGTCAAAACAGTTTGGAGCTAAAACTTGGAAAAACTTTTGTCTAAACTCTAGGCATTTCGTGAGGTGTTGTAACAGAGCAGCTTATCATCATTCAATTTATTCAAGAGCTTTCTTTTTATTGACTCTAGACAGACAAATTTTTTTATTTGGTTTTTCATTTTTCAAAGACTCAAACTATAAAACTTAAAAGACTCTAAGAACTCTAAAAAAAGTATGGACCTTCATGTGCCGACATATTTTTTTGGTATTTTTAGGTTTTCTTAGATACTATGGTGAACCTTCATGTGCTCACATATTTTTGGTATATTTTTTTTTTGATGACTGACTCGATAATCGCGTAGGTACACTTACTTGGGTGCCTAGGGGATGCCTTCCCCAAGCTAGTTATTTTCGTGGTTAAGCATTGAAGCCGAAGCAGTCCTCTCGATGGAGCTCATGCTTACAAGAGCTGGTGTAGTAGGAACCTTCATCTCATCCAACAAGAAGTTGCTTCCTTCACACGGTGGTTAGGCGTGGTACGAGAAAGGTGTACCGGTGATGATGATGATGATTCCTCGGTGGACTAGCTCTTAGAGTCATCCTGCACAAACATCTCACAAAACACCAAAACTCGTGGAACGGATTAGAATAAACAATTAGTGGTTAGCCATTCGTGGGTCGGTTGTTGTGAGAGGTTTTCAAAGGTTGTTACAGTGCATGTGTCATACCCAGTTTTAAGAATAAAACTGAATACCAAACCATATGTGTGCCCAGAGATCAATCACACACATATAGTCCCAAATCACTGGAGTATCATGCTCAGTGCCTTTATTACATCACAAATAGTACTTTATTACATAAATGTTCTCAAAGACTCAGCGGAAATAAAAGTAGATAACTAGCACTCCGAATAGACTCCATAACCACAGGGACGTCAACTGGTGAAGCACAAGACTAGTAGTCCTCATCAGAGTCCTCATAGACACGATTATCTGTTACCCATCCGGGATTTTCCAAGTAATAGAAATAAACAAGCGTAAGTACATGTCGTACTTAACAAGAATAACATGGGGTTAATGAGGCTCAAAAGGGTCGACACGGTTTACTGACGATTAGCAACTTTTATCATATCTTAATTTTAGCAAAGTGAGTAGCAACAAGTAGCATAAATCCCAATTAAACCAGATAACCATATGATCATGTAAACAATGATTAAAGTATAGCAAAAACAATAACAACAATTTTCATCACAAAACTCCTTCGCACAAAACACTATTCAATAAGAAGTCCGGGCCGCTCATGACCGCGAGCACGGTATTATAACAGTTTAACACTCTGCAGAGGTTGTACACTTTCACCGCGAGTCGTGATTCCCATTATGCTTGGGTTAATTACTCCCAAACTACACCGCCAAGGTGCATAGCGGGGTTTTCACTATGAAGTCTTTCAAAGGGTCGTCTAACAAGTTAGGGCCGCGAGGTTTCCACGGCAAGCAGAAATAGAGCCCCCCTTCCAAATGGTTCACACCCGCAGCAGACACACATAAGGACAGAGGCCGCACTATAACCATCATGGCATGCCCCTCTTGCGCCATAAAGGTAACCTCTAACAAGCTAGAAAATTAACCTCATACTTGACTAAAGCCGAGCCATGTAGCCCTCACGGTTTATGCTTGTAAGTCCCGGGTGCTCACTTACGTATAAAGTCCTTAGGGAGGACAAGAGCATCAAGTACTCTCACCCTTTAATTCTCCGTTGCTAAAAAGCGTGTTTTATACCTTTGTTGCATATAACATTAATCAAGTTACAGATCATCATGGTTATTCTTTAAGCACTAGCAAAAGCTACCACATGCATCAACCCAGGGTAATCAAGGTACAAGATCAATTGACTAGGATAACCTTAATGGTAAACAAGGATAGCACATGCAGTATGAATTTAGCAAATCATGTTGAATAGGTAACAAGGATGATCCCATGCTATACTTGCCTTGCTCAACAAATCCTTGGTGATACGGCTCGTCAGAGAATTCCTGATCACCAACGTATTGCTCACCGTCTATACTCCACAATTAATCAACACACAAGCATCCAGATCCAATCATGCATAGCAAACAAGAGTATAGATTAGAACAGTACACCAAGCATAAAGCAAAGATAAAGAGTTTAGAAAACAAATCTACGCATTGCTAGGATCACCGCGGGCACGCTTGAATCACAAAAATTGGAATTAAAACGGTGATTATATGAGCTAAACAAGATTAAACTATAGATCTGATTAAAAGCTAGAAAAATTGTCTAACAGTGGCATAAATAGATAGATTATGAAATTATGAATCTAACGCAACTTGAACGGATCAAATCGGAGTTAATTTGCAAAAGTTATAAGCAATTGAAACCAGTGGCAAACTTGTAAATAGACTGAACTTCAAATTTCGAATTTAAATCTGAAATTAAAACAAACCGAGGACTGCGGGTTCTAATATTCAAAAAGGCAGGGGTTCTTTATCAAGAGCGCAGGGGTGTCTTTATAAAAACACACCCCGGCGGGGTACGGGTGATGTGAGCCGTTGGATTCAATCTGACGGTCCGCATTAGATCGTAGGGGGGGAAGAAGGGTTCCCCTGGCGGGAACAAAGGTTCTCGGCGGGCGGCGCCATCGCCGGGCGGCGAGGGAAACTCATCGGCGTTCACGGTTTAGGGGCTAGGGTGCTTGGTTTGGCACGGGAAAGCACGGAAGCAAGAGCGACGGCGAACTCACCACCAGGCGCCGGGCGGGTTTCGAGGTCGGGCAAATGGGCGACGGGCGACGACAAACGGCGGCCGGCTGCCCCTCGCGAGGTTCGGCGAGCATCGAGCAAGAACCAAAGCACAAAAAAGGAGGGAGAAGAGGGTCTGGCGCGATCACGGAGCCAAGGCGAAGCTTGTCCGCGAAGCTTACGGGGCGTAGCGACGGGCGGAGAGGCTCGACGGCGACGGGCGGCGACGGCTAGGGTTCCGGGCCGCTGCCGCTTCTCCGAGAGGCCGGCCGCCGCCGCAAGAGGGCAAGGTGGAGGCGGTGATGTGCGGGCGCCGGCTTTTATAGCCCGTAGGCCGCGCCATCGATGGAAAGGCCGAGATTGAGCTCGATCCGAGCCCGCCATGGAAGGAAGGCGGACTTCCATTTTTGGAAGGTGACGGAGGTAGAAGAAGGAAGGGGGGGGTGCGGCTGACGGCTGGGCCCCACACGTCGGCGCCAACAGCAAGGGGGAAGGGGAGGGCGCGTTGGGCCTGCTTGGCTGGCCTTGCTGGGCCGCGCGATAGAAAGGAGGGAGAGAGAGGACCGGCTGGTTGCTGGGCTGGGCCGAAGCCAAGGTAAGTTTTCCTTTCTCTTTTCTTTTATTTCAAAGCCAATTTGAATTTCAAACTCAAAACCAATTTCAAAATTGAAAACTCAGGCAATACAAAATAGAATGCACCAGCATGCATGCATGAAACAAGTTACTAACTTATATTTGATTTTATTTTGATAAAATTTGTTTATTAACCATATTAAATGCACACACAATTGCATAATTAAATCCAAATTCAATTTGATTTCAAAATTCGAATTTGGGGTGTTACAAATTCTACCCCCCTTATCTAATTCTCGTCCTCGAGAATTGCGCATGCTTACTCAAACAGCTGTGGATATGACTTTCTCAGATCATCTTCTCTTTCCCAGGTTGCCTCATCCTCGGAATACCGGTTCCACTGTACTTTGCACATCTTGATGACTCTGCTCCTAGTGACTCGCTCTGCGGTCTCCAAAATTCTCACTGGATACTCCTCATAAGTCAGGTCATCACTAACAGCAATCTCTTCCAGAGGTATCTGTTCCTCAGGTACTCGCAAACACTTCTTCAGTTGTGACACATGGAACACATCATGCACACCGACAATGCTTTGGCAACTCTAGTTGATAAGCCACTTCTCCACGTCTCTCAAGAACTTTGAAAGGTCCAATATACCTTGGGGCTAACTTCCCTTTCATGTTAAACCTCTTCACATTTCTCATAGGTGACACTTTCAAATAGACATAGTCACCTACTTGAAACACCAGTTCCCGTCTTCTAGTATCAGCGTAACTCTTCTGACGAGACTGTGCCACTCTCAAGTTATCTCTGATCATTCTCACTTGCTTTTCAGCATCTTTCAGAACATCTGGTCCAAACACTTGGCTCTCTCCTGTTTGATTCCAAAACAGCGGTGTCCTGCATTTGCGACCATATAACGCTTCAAACGGTGCCATCTTGAGACTCTTCTGATAACTATTGTTGTATGAGAACTACGCATAAGGCAAGCCGCTATCCCAAATTAGTACCGTGCTGCAATGCACAAGCTCTCAACATATCCTCCAATATCTGATTTGTTCTTTCGGTCGGCCATCGGTCGAGGGATGATACGCTGAACTGAAATTCAGCTTTGTCCCAAGTGACTCATGCACACTCCTCCAGAATTGTGATGTGAATCGAGAACCTCTGGCTCGACCACGATCTTCTTGAACACCATGCGGACTCACAATCCTTTCCATATACAACTCGCTAACTTATGTCCATTGTAAGTAGTTTTGACCGGTATAAAGTGAGCAACTTTAGTCAACCGATCCACTATTACCCATATCGAGTCATACCCTCTCTCGAGTCCGTGGCAATCCAACTATAAAATCCATACCAACTTCTTCCCATTTCCACTCGGGTATCTTCATTGGTTGTAGTAACCACCGCAGGTCGTTGATGTTCAGCTTTGACCCTCGACAAGTGTCACACAAGGCTACATACTCGCCACATCAACACCGATTCTGTCTCCACTTGGCGTTGTCGAACAACCACTTTCTCTTGACACTTGAATTACCACCTTGTGCTTTTTCATCCAGTCCATACCGAGAATCAAGTCAATCCCAAATGTTCTCAACACTATCGGGCAAACCTTGAAGTCTACCCCCCTTATGGACAGACTAGCTGCCGGACATTTATACTGTGCCGACATACTTCCACCCGGTGAATTTACTATGAAGTTATTTTTCAGAGCACATACTGGGATGCCATGCTTTTGGATAAAAATATGCGAGATAAAAGAATGCGAAGCTCCAGAGTCAAAAAGAACAGTAGCGGAGATGGAATTGACACCGAACGTACCGAGCATGACTTCGGTGCTTCCCCGGACAATATCGGGCGCCACATGATTCACCTTCCCAACAATGGTCATCCGGTTGTTCACCTTCCGGTTGTTGCTCTGGTTCTGGGGGTGTCTGCGGGTTACGCTTCTTGGGGCAATTGTAAGACAAGTGACCAGCCTCACAGAGATATAGCACCTATTGGGGGTATTAGGTGCACTGTTCTTCATGGGGGTGTTGTTGGGATTTCCTGGACGAGGTGCCTGATTGCCATACTGCTGTGGTGGACGCTGACCACCACTCTGCTGCGGGTACTGAGAATGCTGCTGGTTCTGATTGCGGCTCCACTGAGGGGGAGGGCCATGGTACTTGGACGGTTGCACCTGAGTATTGCGGGTGCGGTTGTTGTTCCCAGAGGGTGCTCCCTGCCATTTCCTCTTCCTCTGCTCCTTCTCATTGAACTCTGCGCGCAGGTTGCCCACCACAATGGCACGATCTACCAATGCATGGAAGTTGGGGTAGATGTTGGAAGAGAGCTGCAACCTGAGATCATTGTAGAGTCCCTTCAAGAAGCGTGCCTGCTTCTTGGCATCATTGTCAACATCTTCTGGAGCATAGCGGGACAGCTGCGAGAACCGATCACGGTACTCACTCACCGTCATGGAACCTTGCCTCAGTCGGCGGAACTCCTCCTTCTTGATCTCCATCTCACCATCCGGGATGTGGTGAGTCCCGAATGCCTCACGGAATTCCCCGCCAAGTGATCGATTGGGATGGGGATGGCTATACTTTGGTAGGACTCCCACCGTGTCCGAGCTGATCCTTGCAGGTTGGCCGGAACCATAGAGCACCTTCTCCCCGGGTCATTGCACTGCGCTAGGTTCAGTTGCTTCTCCACCGCACGAAGCCAGGTCATCAGCCTCTAGTGGGTCAGCGAAGTGTGAGAGAACACAAGGCGGACGACCCTTCATGAAGTCACCACGCTTGTCCCTAGGTGGTGGTGGAGGAGGTGGCGGTGGTGCAACTGGTTGATTCTGGATGTGTTGCACCAAGGTCTGCAGCAACTGAGTTTGTGTTGCAAACATCTGTTCCATGGTCGGCGGTGGCGGTGGTGGAGGTGGCGGTGGTGGAGGATAGTTGCCAGCACCCCTACCACCCCTACGCCCTCTAGCTCCTCTGCCCCTGGCTGCCATCTGGTTTCCAAAAGCAAACGCTCAAGTTTAGCACACTTTAACCAAAACAATTCACTAAGGCATGAATCTGAAATTTCTGGACGCCCACATACAACAGCAGTGCATTAATCTGATCATAACTCATGCTATAAGTAACCAATTCTGTCGTGCCATACATGGATGGAAAGCTTAAGAAATTATCTACAATTTTGTTTCAGATGACATTTCCAGATTCTGCCATTAACTATGAGTAAAACAGCGAAACATCTATTCTGTCCAGAGAGGTTTTCAGAACAGGAACCTCGGGTTCCAACATTTTTATCTCTCAAACCAAAAATGATAAAGAGGTGATTCCAGCGGCATATGAAAGATACAGAAGTCTAGTTTCTCTCATAAAAATTTCATAAATTTTGCACAAACAGGTTGGCGGGTATCAACTAAAGAACACAGACTGCTCCAGAGACAGATTTCAGCAAAACGATATAACCGACCCAAACTTAAACATTTATTAATCTAACTTAAAAATTCTTAAACATTGGGACTTGTGGACATGCCCACAATCTCCCAGCACTCATTACAAAGACCCAAATCAAACATAGCCATAATGATAATCATCCAAACATTAAAAGTTCACAAGCACACACTTGACTCGACTAGACTCAACCATGACACTAACGTGGTAAGATAATGGTGGTTCCAACTCCTAAGCTAGTAAAGCTTCTTGTAACGCCTTGGACGATGGAGTTCCTCCCTAAGATTGTCACCATCCCTTTGGCTCCTCTTGCGGGCCTTTTGTTGAGCATGCAACTCATACTTGAGACGCCAGCGTGTTCTCCCTCATCACCTCATGAGCAAAGTGGACCAGTGATTGAGTGGTTGGATCAACACCAACCGCCCAAGCATTGCCCATCCATACTCTATATCGGCACGGGGGAGATACCGGTTCTCATCTTCTTCCATGTCATGAAAGCGCCTCGCACGAAGATCAAAATAAGCTTCCTGCTTTGCGGCTTCAAGACCGGCAATAAGAGTAGCACGCCCCTGCTAGATGCTTGTAGGAGCCAACCACCTTGAATCCTCTCACCCTGTTGCTCCAAGTAGAGAGAACAGCGGTTGTCTTCCAAATAAGCATCTTCAAGAGGGTGGACATACTCATAGCGTTGATACTCAACGGTGTAATCGATCATGGTAGTAATCATGAATCGATCAACCAGTGAGTATGGTAGTAGTGATCATCATGCCCATGTCCGAAGTAGAGGCTCTTGGTCCATCCCATGGGAAGATCATCATCTTCATCTGCGCCATCTTGTGGTGGTGGTGATGGGGGCGGCCGTGGGTTGCCCCCAGCACCATCTTCCTCTTGGAGCTCCTCCATGGCTTCTTCTTCATCGTCGGAGATGGGGATAACCTCCACCTCGAGGCTCCACAGTCTTGACGCTTCCACTTCGAGCTCCACTTCGGGCTCCACAGTGCGGGCACTTCCTCTTCAGGCTCTTCCATCACAGGCTCCAATGGTGTAAGCACAACTCGGGGTGGTTGGTAGCCTCCAACGCGCTTGCGGGGGGTGGTACGGGGTGTGCCATTCTACTGAGTTAGACAAAGATTAAGTTAGAGATAGAAACAATAACTTTTGCAAATGAATATGAGGAGATATAGCATAAAATTTTAGCAAATAACAAGATAATGTTGTAAGCATGAAATAAGTGAGACAAAGAAGCTACAAACGACCATTACTAACTAGGCTTTGCGTCCTACAAATCGACACGGCTCGATACCAATTTGTCATACCCAGGTTTAAGAATAAAATCAATACCAAACCATATGTGTGCCCAGAGATCAATCACACATATAGTCCCAAATCACTGGAGTATCATGCTCAGTGCCTTTATTACATCACAAATAGTACTTTATTACATAAATGTTCTCAAAGACTCGGCGGAAATAAAAGTAGATAACTAGCACTCCGAATAGACTCCATAACCACGAGGGGACGTCAACCGGTGAAGCACAAGACTAGTAGTCCTCATCAGAGTCCTCATAGACACGATTATCTGTTACCCATCCGGGATTTTCCAAGTAATAGAAATAAACAAGCGTAAGTACATGTCGTACTTAACAAGAATAACATGGGGTTAATGAGGCTCAAAAGGTCGACACGGTTTTACAAATGATTAGCAACTTTTATCATATCTTAATTTTAGCAAAGTGAGTAGCAACAAGTAGCATAAATCCCAATTAAACCAGATAACCATATGATCATGTAAACAATGATTAAAGTATAGCAAAAACAATAACAACAATTTTCATCACAAAACTCCTTCGCACAAAACACTATTCAATAAGAAGTCCAGGCCGCTCATGACCGCGAGCACGGCTGTTATAACAGTTTAACACTCTGCAGAGGTTGTACACTTTCACCGCGAGTCGTGATTCCCATTATGCTTGGGTTAATTACTCCCAAACTACACTGCCAAGGTGCATAGCAGGGTTTCACTATGAAGTCTTTCAAAGGGTCGTCTAACAAGTTAGGGCCGCGAGGTTTCCACGGCAAGCAGAAATAGAGCCCCCCTTCCAAATGGTTCACACCCGCAGCAGACACACATAAGGACAGAGGCCGCACTATAACCATCATGGCATGCCCCTCTTGCGCCATAAAGGTAACCTCTAACAAGCTAGAAAATTAACCTCATACTTGACTAAAGCCAGAGCCATGTAGCCCTCACGGTTGTACTGTAAGTCCCGGGTGCTCACTTACAGATAAGTCCTTAGGGAGGACAAGAGCATCAAGTACTCTCACCCTTTAATTCTCCGTTGCTAAAAAGCGTGTTTTATACCTTTGTTGCATATAACATTAATCAAGTTACAGATCATCATGGTTATTCTTTAAGCACTAGCAAAAGCTACCACATGCATCAACCCAGGGTAATCAAGGTACAAGATCAATTGACTAGGATAACCTTAATGGTAAACAAGGATAGCACATGCAGTATGAATTTAGCAAATCATGTTGAATAGGTAACAAGGATGATCCCATGCTATACTTGCCTTGCTCAACAAATCCTTGGTGATACGGCTCGTCAGAGAATTCCTGATCACCAACGTATTGCTCACCGCCTATACTCCACAATTAATCAACACACAAGCATCCAGATCCAATCATGCATAGCAAACAAGAGTATAGATTAGAACAGTACACCAAGCATAAAGCAAAGATAAAGAGTTTAGAAAACAAATCTACGCATTGCTAGGATCACACAGACGCTTGAATCACAAAAATTGGAATTAAAACGGTGATTATATGAGCTAAACAAGATTAAACTATAGATCTGATTAAAAGCTAGAAAAATTGTCTAACAGTGGCATAAATAGATAGATTATGAAATTATGAATCTAACGCAACTTGAACGGATCAAATCGGAGTTAATTTGCAAAAGTTATAAGCAATTGAAACCAGTGGCAAACTTGTAAATAGACTGAACTTCAAATTTCGAATTTAAATCTGAAATTAAAACAAACCGAGGACTGCGGGTTCTAATATTCAAAAAGGCAGGGGTTCTTTATCAAGAGCGCAGGGGTGTCTTTATAAAAACACACCCCGAAGGGGTACGGGTGATGTGAGCCGTTGGATTCAATGACGGCCGGTCCGCATTAGATCGTAGGGGGGAAGAAGGGTTCCCCTGGCGGGAACAAGGCGCCCCGGCTGGCGGCGCCTATCGCCGGGCGGCGAGGGAAACTCATCGGCGTTCACGGTTTAGGGGCTAGGGTGCTTGGTTTGGCACGGGAAAGCACGGGAAGCAAGAGCGCGCGACGGCGAACTCACCGAGGCGCCAAGCGGGCTCGGAGGTCGGGCAAATGGGCGACGGGCGACGACAAACGGCGGCGGGCGGCTCCCTGCGAGGTTCGGGCGAGCATCGTGAGCAAGAACCAAAGCACAAAAAGGAGGGAGAAGAGGGCTGGCGCGATCACGGAGCCAAGGCGAAGCTTGTCCGCGAGCTTACGGGGGCAGAGCGACGGCGGAGAGGCTCGACGGCGAGCGGCGGCGGACGGCTAGGGTTCCGGCGGCTGCTGCTTCTTCTCCGGCCCGGCGGCCGCCGCAAGAGGGCAAGGTGGAGGCGGTGATGTGCGGGGCGCCGGCTTTTATAGCCCAGAGGCCGCGCCATCGATGGAAAGGCCGAGATTGAGCTCGATCCGAGCCCGGCCATGGAAGGAAGGCGGGACTTCCATTTTTGGAAGGTGACGGAGGTAGAAGAAGGAAGGGGCGGGTGCGGCCGCTGACGGCCCCCCCACACGCCGGCGCCAACAAAGAAGGGGGAAGGGGGGCGCGTTGGGCCTGCTTGGGCGGCCTTTTTGGCCGCTGATAGAAAGGAGGAGAGGAGAGAGGGACCGGCTGGTTGTTTGGTCGGGGCGGCCAAGGTAAGTTTTCCTTTCTCTTTTCTTTTATTTCAAAGCCAATTTGAATTTCAAACTCAAAACCAATTTCAAAATTGAAAACTCAGGGCAATACAAAATAGAATGCACCAAAGCATGCATGCATGAAACAAGTTACTAACTTATATTTGATTTTATTTTGATAAAATTTGTTTATTAACCATATTAAATGCACACACAATTGCATAATTAAATCCAAATTCAATTTGATTTCAAAATTCGAATTTGGGGTGTTACAAAGATGTAGTGCAGCAAGATGCTCAATGATTATTTTTGGATTTTTCTTCTTTTCTTTTCAAACAGAAAGAAAATATGTATGCTAATTTTTATTTTATTTTTAGGCCTCCACGGTGATCACTCCTTTAGCTTGTGCTGTAGGTATGTCACATGGGGCTTTGAGGTTTTCCAAATGTTTTTGTGATTTTCTATAAAGATGATAGAGACTAACTATGAATTAAAAGTACAAGAAAGTGAATAGATAACTACTATTGTTACCTTATGGCAAGGGTTCGGAGTTTAGAGTCCCCCGGACAAGACTTCTCGTCGTCGTCACTCCTAGGGTGCTTCATCGGATCCCGGGGATGGGGACCCTGACGTTGGACATCCTGGTGATAATGACTCAGTTGAGGAGGTTACCTTTTCTTTCTATACCTTCATAGGTTGTTGCTTTGTAGATTCTTCTTTGATTTCCTCCTCCTCAACATTGCTCTTTTGAGAGCGATTCCTCCGGCGCTGACGTCTCCTCTTGGACAGGGTGAAAGCTGCTAATCCAGGAGAGTTATAATCTTTAAAATAACAGCGTACCTTCTCTCCTGGGAATTGGAAGTGGACTTGGCCTGATCCATTGTAGATGATAGCGTTGGTGGTGCTGAGGAACGGCCTTCCATGTATGATGGGCGTCTCGTCTTCTTCTCCCATGTCTAGTATCATGAAGTCGGTCGGGACGTACTGAGTGTGGATTTTGACCATGATGTCTCTTGCTACTCCCTCCGAGAATCTCGTTGTGTTGTCCGTCAGCTACAGCTGCATATAGGTAGGGTACAGAGGTGTATCAAATAGTAAGTCATATACCTTTTTGAACATGATGTTGACAGCTGATCCGGTGTCGCAGAAAGCATTGTAAAATGAGCATTGTCCAATGGTGCAATCAATGGCCGGCATGCCTGGATCCTCTCTCTTGGCTAGGAATGGTGAAGCTAAGAGGTGGTCATGCTTGTACTCGACAGCCTTGACTACTTGGACTTGCTTTCTCACTTGCCTCCTATTCTTATTCTTTCTCTTTCCATTTGGATTCTTTCTCTTGGCTTCTTCAGTTGTTAGCTTGACTGGGAAGTAAGCTCCTGTTGGGTCTATAGGAGCTTCAAGGGTCTTGTTCTTGAAACTGAACTTCTCTTTATTGCCCTTGATGGTGAAACAAATCTTTGCATTGTCCGTGTAGATGACAGCCTTTGCAGTACTCAGGAATGGTCGGCCAAGAATGATTGGACTCTTAGGATCTCTGCCGGTATCCAGGACTACAAAGTCTACAGGGACATATGATCTCCCGATTCGTATGCACACGTCATCTAAGATTCCTTCAGGGTGCTTAACCGTCTGGTCTGCAAGCTGCAAACACATATTCATGTACAACAAGGATGCCCATGGAAAGACTTGATCAAAGATTACCTTAGGCATGATGTTGACACTGGCGCCTAGATCGCAGACAACTTCAGGGAAGTCATGCTGTCCAATAGAGATGGGGATCACAGGTCTCCCTGGATCTCCTCTCTTGGGTGGCATGGACTCATCCTTCCATCCTGATGATGCTTCAATATAGTAACCTGCATACACATCAACCAGATTCGCGGTCTCGGGCTCTAGAGGTTGCCCTGGAATCCTACCTTCGTTGGTTGGTGGAACAGCGGCCGCCAGCTGAGCTAATTGTTGTTCTATCATTTTATTAAAGCTAAGCTGGTTCTTAACAGCAGAGGTAAAGCTATCCATTTTAATATTTATGTTCTCTAGCATTTTATCATTGGATGCTACCTTCCTAGATAAAGTCTCCACAATTTTATTTTGATTGGAGATCACTTCTCTCAAAGGTAATTGAGCATAGTTATTGTAATTGGTGCCTTGAAAGTTACCTAGGAAATTACCTTGGTAGTTGGGCCTTTGCTGATTCCATCCTTGATTTTGAGGATGATAATTGTTATTGTTGTTGTTGATGAAGTTCACATCCTCACGGGTCTCATGGCAGCTGTTGACTGAGTGTCCCATATTGCCACATACTTCACAAGTCATGCATGAATCATTGATGCGCATGACATCTTGTCTCTGGCTCGTCTTGTGTTCCAGCTTCTTCAAGAGCAGGTCTATCTTGGCAGACAGCATGTCTACCTCCTTGAGCTGGTGCATTCCTTCACTCCTCTTGCGGGTGGTTTGGCGCTCATCATTCCAATCTTGATTGGAAGCCATCTTTTCCATAAGAGCAGTAGCTTGTGGTATGGTCAGTGACATAAATGCACCTCCAGCAGCAGCATCAACGTTGTTACGGGTGCTGTTGGTAAGTCCGTGATAGAAAGTTTGCATAAGGAGCCAATTCTCCATCCCATGATGAGGACATTCTGATATGTAGTCTTGAAAGCGTTCCTATGCCTCAGGGATTGACTCATCATGTTGTTGCTGAAAACTTGAAATCTTCCCCCTTAGGGCACTTGTCTTACCCATAGCAAAGAACCTTGACAGAAAAGCTGTGGAGCACTTGTCCCAAGTTGTAGGATTGTCTTTGTTGGCGTAGAACCATTGCTTTGCCTTTCCCAATAGTGAAAATGGGAAACGGCACGTGAGCGTAATCGGTATCCTTTGGTACATCCTTCAGCTTGAAAGTGCTGCAAATCTCCAAGAAGTGTTGGAGATGAGCACTTGCATCTTCGTGTGCTTTTCCACAGAACAAGTTGGCTTGCACCATAGTGATAAGAGCTGGCTTGAGCTCAAATCCATTCTCCCCAACTTCTACGTTAGGTCCAGTGCGGATGTTGTTGGTGTTCAGAGCAGAGAACTCGCGTAGTGACTTGTCAGCCATTTCCTCAAAGACTGGTGCTAAGTTGCCTTCTTGTTGCTCTTCTTCTTCTCTTATAGGAGCTTGCTCCTCCAAAGAACGAACCTCGGCAGTGGGTGTCTTTGATGGAGATTCAAAGATATCCCTCACTTGCTGGAATTTCCTTCTTCGAAAGAGTTTCTCTGGATTTTCAACGTAGTTATCTGGCAGATCAAAACCACTCATTCATTACCCTGCATAAGATTTCACAAAGATAGAAAACACAAGGGTAAGCCTGCATTGAGTAGGGGTCTATGGTTTCCTCTATCTCATTAGTTTGTTAGGTCTATCGCTATCCCTTTAATCGCCAATTGCCTTCCCCGGCAACGGTGCCAAAAATGCTTGTTGACACCTCTTAATGTTATCTCTAATAACGACGCTAAAAATGCTTGTGCAGTGTACCGCCACTAGAATGCCAAGTTGTCATCCCCAGCATAACACCAAGGGGTGTGGTATTAAATCATGCCACCATTTAGAATATAGAAATAGTATCCGCAAGCGCACAGATCAAATACCATTGTAGCATTTTACCCGGAGTATTACGGGTTGTCATTTATATTTTCCCAAAGGAAGGTCTACATGGCTCTCGTGTAAAGGTAGCGTGATCACCTAGGTTGTAATGGATATGCATAACCATGTCCTCGCTACTCAATGCAGGGGTAAGTCACAAGATAAATGATAAGATAAGTATATAATCATCAGCATAAACAGATAGAGACTCCTAGCTATATCATTAGGGTAGCTAGTAGAACATCAAGAGATATTCCTAGGTTATTCCTAGCTACATGTCAATGTATATTATAGTTAGTGCAATACACCTAGTAATCATGGCTAAGGTTAGCATTATATTTATTCATAGTGGACATACTAGGGAAGTTTGAGAACATAGCACGCCCTTCCTTCGTATAAAAAGCCCTCACTGTGCCTATAGATAGGGTTTGGATTACATAGGACTCAACAGAATGTCACACCCGCGATCTACCAAACCGGCCTATAGGGTGCCTTCAAGCAGATAAACAACGTATAAGCACCACGCTTACACAATGTTTATCACTCACCCAACGATCAATTAGATGAGTGCTATACGAACCTATGGATAAGTATAATGTTAATCTAGCTATACTAAGCATATAACCATAATAGACAAAGAACAAGATAACTATGAATATAAGTAAATAAGTATTCATCAATTCAATTGTAGCAATCATATAACTATACAATGAAAGAGAACAAAGGCGAGAGGAGATAAGAACTGTACCAAATCCAAGCTCTTGATGGCTCCGGAATCCAAGCCTGCGCTTGCCTCCCTCTAGTTCTAATCTAGCTATCTAGGCCCTAGCTAAGGAGCTCTGATTAGGGTTTCTGGCTGATGATCGGACTTTGAATGAGGAATGAATGAATGTGCCCCCTCCCATGGGGGTGCCTCTCCTTTATAGCCCTGGTGATGATCGTGAGCCATCGGATCAAACCGACATTGGCGGGCAGCTAGGATCGATCCTCAAAGGCGGTGGAGCGAACCAGGGCGAACCGGGCGGAACCGGGCGCCGGCCCTGACCGGCCGGTCCAGGCCAAACCGGCCGGGTCGGGCCTGGTGGCCTCCGGGCCCCCGGCTCAGCGTGGTGCCTTCCTATCTCTTCTGGAACCTTCCTGTGTTGCCGTGGGGTTCATTTTCCGTTTTCTTATTCCGATAAGCTCTTGTGATCGCGCCTTTTCCAGTTTACGTCTGTAGAAACAGTGAAACACTAAAACTCGTGGAATTCGGTCAGTGTAAACCCTATGTCTACTTTGGTGATCACAATTGCATTCTTTTCATGGCTAGTTGACGGTTGATTTCATACAATAATGGCCGTCAACACATACCAAGACTCTGAAGACTCTTCTAGAACCGAGGCATAGCTCTGCTCTCCCTAACTCCCAACTAGAACTAATCTACTACATTGGAAAGTCTAGCCCTAATTCTCTAGAGGTGAGAAATCATCCATTCGAGGGACGCCTCTACATCTCCATAATAATGTGGTGCCCCCAGGGAGGGGGGTCTGGCCTTGTATTTATAGCCCGTGGGATGCACGACAGCCGTTTGATCAAACCGACTTAAGGTACGGTGGATATTAACCCTCAAAGGCGATGGAGGAAGCTTCCAGAAGCTCGTAGGAGATGGGCTTAGGGGGAGGCCGCCCGGCATCTTGCTTGGGGCCAGCCGGCCCTCTATCTTCTCCTCTGGGCCTCTGCTTCGTCGTGGTGTTTTCTTGATCCTTGTAAAGCCCAATGATGTATGTTTCCGTCGCGGATAAGTTTCGTTACTCTGTTTGATAGTTAGGCCCTTTTCCGTGGTTTTCTGGAACAATCTCTGGAAAATAATAATTCACCAAAACTCGTGGAATTTGTTAGATAAAACCCTAGACTTCTCTATTTGCAAGTGTATTGACCATTTATCATGTTTATTGCACTATTAAATGTTGACGCTATCCACCGTCAACAAGCTCCCCCAAGCTTACTCTTTGCTAGTCCCTTAGCAAAGCCTAACTAATAAACTTGGATCAGGAGTTGCTACAATGCTTTCACTCCTCAAAAGTACACATGCCTTCAAACAAAAATTCTCCTCCAAATTAGACAAAACTGCTCTAACTATCAAACTTACCCGTTTTACCTTTAACTATGGAGCTTTTCAACTTTCGCGTGGGTCTTGAGTAATTAAAAGATAGAACAATCAAGTCAAGCACTATGTCTCAAATTCTTTACTCAACCAATATTCTGGAGTTTTTGTAAATTTTCAAAATAAAACTCAGAGCTTAATTGTATGACACCCTCAAGTCTCTTATTATATATGGTATTTGTGGATCTCACTGAGGCATTAATGATGTCATGCCTTTCTACAACTAAGGATTATAGTGGAGCTCATAGGAGTGGCATTAAAACAAGGATGAACATACTTGCAATGCATATATTGTAAAGTCAAACAATAGATTCAAAGAGAGTAAAGTCATACAATCAAATCAAGATGTGCATGTGTATGAAATATGGTGGATAGGTGAATATATGGTGGCTAAACCTAATTCTATTTTTGCTCTTTGAAAATAAATCTCTCTCTCTTGGACTTAGAACTTTCAAGAGAAAACATGGGCTATCTTTATTCTTCTTCTTTTTTTTCTCTTTTTTTTCTTTCTTCTTTTTTTTTTTCAGGGAGGCGAGTATCTAAGTACCCATTGTTTTAATTATTTGGACACCTGTCCATTTTTTAACTCCCTCTTTCTTTTCCAATATCTTTTCTTTTGCACACCACATACATCCTTTGAATATAAAATAATTGGAGAGATAACAATAAGAATTTAGAGCATTATACAGGGGTTGTCCTATGGGGTATATTTAAGGTGGATCTAGATGAAAGTGAAAAATGATTGCGCTTACTCCCAGAGTAGGAGCAATGCATATGTCGGTGGAGTGTGTAAGTGATCTTGATTTTAAAAGCATGACAAGACTCTCATAAGGTATACAACAAAGGTTGGCTGAACTCAATACAGAGCAAGCAGCATGAATGAATAAAGGTTTTCCTATTCTAAATGTATATCATATATGGCTTTGGTAGGAATTCAAATTTTGTTATACAAGAGCTCATCATGTACGGTTTTCAATTTTTAAAAGATAAATCTCTAGAACTTAGTATTGCTAGGAATAAAATGAATAGCAGCTCAGACTTTCTTATATCATATCCCTCAACTACCTAGACTTAGCTTAAGCATATGCCTCCACAAGTTTTAGGTTCAGAGTAATTCTTATATCAAAGCAGTCATATCCAAAACTCGAGAGAATTTAAGGTTGAAAACTAGGCACTTAAAAGCAATTACGACAGAGCAACTATTCATCATCTCCACGACAAAATTTTATTGTTCTTCAGTTAACTTTTAAACTAGATAGAATTATGATCACACCTTAATAAATAGCTAAAGTATCTTTATTTGCTTTTAATGATTATTCATCTTTTTATTTCTTTTTAACTAATAGATTCACAAAAGACTCTACAAACGTGGACCTTCATGTGCCCACATATTTTTGGTATTTTATGACTATAAGATAGACTCAATAATCGCATAGGTATACTTACCTGATAACTAGAGGATGCTCTCCCCCAAGCTAGATGTTGTTATGGCTGAACGTTGAAGCTGAGTGGTCCTCACAGGGGACCTCATGCTTATAGGAGCAAGTGTTGCCAGGAATACTTCAATCTCATCACCTAGAAAGTTACTTCCTTTACACAAGGGTTAGTTGTGTATCGAGAAGGTTTACTTCAAGTGATAAAGATGAAGATACCTAGGTGAGCTGGCTCTCGGAGTCATCCTACAGAAAGCTCTCACAAAACACCAAAACTCGTGGAACAGTTTTAGGATAAAAAGTTAATGATTAGCTATTTTAGAGGATTAAGTGTTATGGAGCTTGAAACATTTTCCAAGTGGCAAGGTTACAGCAGGATGCTCATCTAGTATTTTTTGAATTTTCTATTTTTTGTATACAAAAAGGCAAAACATGTATGGATGATATTTTTTGATATTTTTTATGCCACCACAAATAAAAACTCCTACAGGCTTTTTTTATACCGCAAGGGATTCTTATGGGGTATCAAGTTTTTAAGATAAATTCAGCCTAATGCATGCTTATTTATTTTTGTTTGTTTTCTATGCAATACTAATATAGAAAAAGTAAACATACTAAAAAGAGAATAAATCATGCAATGCAAGAAAGTAAATATGGATAACTACCGATGTTACCTCATGGTGAGGGTTCGATGTTTTGAGTCCTTCGAACTAGACTCCTCCTTGCAGTGGTTCATTAATTGAATACTTCGGTTTTCTCCTAAGGATGAGGATTGAGGTGGTGTCTCCACTAGTGGCGCTTCCAATAGTGGTGCCACCTTCTTCTTTTTTCTTTTTATTAGCATCTCAAAGCCAATCTTATGTGCATCATTATTACTGGTTTAGAACTTCCACTTGTAGAATTTGGAGAATCTCCCCACACTTTGCTTAAAGTGTGTTCTGCTCATAAAGACAAGGTAGAGATCAAGTGCACGGGCTCTGCTAGTGGGAATACACCAGCAGAACCAGAAATTTATTCATTCTCTAACCTTAGGTACAATAAGACTGATATTGTTCATATTGTTTATTTATAACATGAGTGAGAAGATCAAAAGTATAAATATAGCATTTCAGTTTATAAGATAAAGGAGTGGAGTTACTTAACCTATGGAAGGATTGTTCATCTTTATTCAAGATTAACATGATCACTGTCATCTTCCAAAAATAAGATATATCATATTTGAGCTCATTTAGTTAAGATTGAGATCAAGAGAATAGTGCTATGATGTGTACTCCAAGATCAAGAGAAAATGATGACCACTTACCTTTAAGATGTTACCTTTATTACTAAAGCATGATGACACCATGTGGTAGAAGGTAGATAAATTTCAATGGTCTTTTCCTTCCTTGTATCTTGAGTTATTCATTAGCATCTTGTCTCATATGTTGTACTCCTTTCTCACTCTTCTAAATTTTTGCTTCTCTTATTATTTCTTCTCTGCAAGGGATTAGTAGATAACACATACCCGAAGGAATATACTATTTATTTAAAGTATGGATAGTGTTTCCAAGGAGTTAAAGATTAAATTGCAGCCCATGTTTTAAATGATTCACCATTATTTTAAAATTTTCAAACAAGGTTCAGGCAAAGATATAAATTTAAAGAATAACTCTAACCTTGATTTGATTCTATGAAGTCTCCTAATATGATTTAAATATTTTTATATAGGAGAGGATCGATAGTCTATATATACCACCAAATTCTTATACAAATATGTTTTGATGTTATAATGTTTAAGTAATATTCTGAAGCATACTTATAATAGAGTAATGAAGTTCAAAAGACCAAATATATTTATTCAAATAGAACCAATAATATATAGGTGAACCAAAAGAGTATTTTATTTGTTTTAAGTTTTAGCAAATTAAGCATGACATAAGATAAGGATAATCAAGACAATTAACAATATGGTATAAGATACTGAATCTAGTTTAAAGTTGCATGAGGCTTCGGTAAACGTACCTTATGTCTTGCTGGGTGATTGGTCCACTATCATGGTGAAGTGTAGAAGGTGTTGAAGTGCTCTTTCATCCATTTCTTTCTATCTTAGTCCTTTCTATACACTTGTTCTCCTTCCTTTTTGTTTTGAACCATGATCAGACATTTACTCTTTCCTTCAGTTCTTCCATAGAGAATGAGTTGTGTCTTCCTTTTGTGCAAAGTTATTGGACATCGTCACATGCCTTGATTCGTCTCTTGATGTGAGTTCATCTCTTGACTTACCCGAATTGAGTTTGAGAGTTTCCTGTAGGGGTTAGTCCAACAAAATATCCAATGTCTACTATAACAATTTCTAGTTCAATAACCAAACCAAACTCCATGTCTAATTTGATTAAGGTAGACTATTTAACCTAACCACCACGCTTAATTCAAAAGCCTATGAAAGTATGTCCAGTACTTTCAAACCAAAGCATACTATAGAAAACAAAGGTAGAATGGAAGCACATAGAGATTTACTCAAAGAGATAAAAACATGATCATGCATGGTAAGAATATTTGTTTATCTTTAAGTAGATATGCAAGTGACATGCATGTGTGCAAGGATCTAAACATGCTGTGGATTTGATGTGAGATAGAGTGGAAGGATGAATTATTCAAAGTAAACATGCAGTGGAATGCAACAAGATAACTACTCATCAAATTTAAAGTCTATGAGCAAGACTTTCTCACCTTTCTTGATCAAACTACCATGACTCACAATGGTATTTGTGAGTTGTGCAGTGTATTTTGTTCGTCATATGTGATGAACTTTTCATGTGATGACGACTTTTTTTCTAATCTACACATGGTTAGAATAATATATATGTCTATACGAACCTATGAGATGGCAGGGGTTCTAATGTTGATGAATCATGAATGTTCAGGCACCCTGAGTTCTTTAATATCTCCCATGTCTTGTTCTTGTAGAATTTCGCCAGAAGGTTGAAACAGTTGATGTCCTGCTTATTCCACAACTCAACAAAACAACGGTAATCCTACTAAAACTAGTGGCATACTAGATTAGTAGATATCAAGATCATTATCAAAATCTTTACGCCAATTGTTTCCCCGGTGCCAATTGTTTCCCCGGCAACGGCGCCAAAAATGCTTGTTGGTATTTCTTATGCACAACTAAAATATGAAGGATTCCGCAAGCGCACAGAAAACCACTGTAGCATTTTACCGGGAGTATTCCAGGTATCGTTATTTATATTTTACCACTGGGAAATAATGGATAAAGACATTGATAGTTCACCATCATGTATCTACTTAGTACACCAACTAGACTAGAGTAGGGGGTAAATGATAAATAATAGGATTTATGTGTAAATGACACAGACACACAGGAGAATTCTATGATAAAAGAGTAGATAGCTAAAGTGAGAGGACAACGGGAGAGTTCAAGGTTCCTAAATACTTCTCTATTACTTTGGTTCTATATAACCAATTCATGGGTAGATATAGCAAACACACATTAGCACTTTGGAGCAGCTGTACCTTTCTAACTCTCGAATAAGACTGGGAAGAAAGTAGTTGGGGAAGGCTGCCAAAAGCTCTACAAAACATCAACCCGAACGTGGTGGAATACGAAGGCCTAACAGAGCTGTCACCTCTAGGGCTACCACAACTAACCGCGGGATTGAGCGTAACCTCAGGTAAACCCTAGCCTAGACACCATGTCTACACTAAAGATTACTACTCTAATCACATATGATAACCAGAGCACTCAATATGAGCGGAGATCCCATGCCAAGATATAAACACTATACTAAACATAATATGAAAGGCATAAAGTAAATAGAGAAGATAAATATATATTAAAGCATAAGTCTTACAAAGAATAAATACAAAGACATACCAAGACTCTGAAGACTCTTCCAGAACCGGGGCGTAGCTCCGCTCTCCCTAACTCCCAACTAGAACTAATCTACTACATTGGAAAGTCTAGCCCTAATTCTCTAGAGGTGAGAGATCATCCATTCGAGGGACGCCTCTACATCTCCATAATAATGTGGTGCCCCCAGGGAGGGGGGTCTGGCCCTGTATTTATAGCCCGGTGGGATGCACGACAGCCGTTTGATCAAACCGACTTAAGGTACGGTGGATATTAACCCTCAAAGGCGGTGGAGGAAGCTTCCAGAAGCTCGTAGGAGATGGGCTTAGGGGGAGGCCACCCGGCATGTTGCTTGGGGCCGGCCGGCCCTCTACCTTCTCCTCTGGGCCTCTACTTCATCATGGTATTTTCTTGATCCTTGTAGAGCCCAATGATATATGTTTCCGTCGCGGATAAGTTTCGTTACTCTGTTTGATAGTTAGGCCCTTCTCCGTAGTTTTCTGGAACAATCCCTGGAAAATAATAATTCACCAAAACTCGTGGAATTTATTAGAAAACCCTAGACTTCTCTATTTGCAAGTGTATGTTGATGGTCCTTAATGCCTATTTTATACCATCAATTATTGCATAAATTAACATGAAAAGAATCATAAAGCATAGTTGTAGGGTTTGATTCTAACGAGTTCCACGAGTTGTGTTGTTCTCGATCGTTTTGCAGGTATATCCAATTTTTGCACAGAATAAAAGTATCTCAAATGATGAATTGGACTACATCACTGCGGCGGGCTCGTCGAGACGATTGAAATGGACATATCATTTGCTATATTCGGAGTCCGGAGTCAAAAGATATCAATTCTACACCGAAACCAACACTAGAAGACTCTAGAAGGCACCAGAAGGCGACGTACCGAAGCTAGGGCCCACCTGCTACAGGGTGGGGCCGGCCGGCCCCACCCCGGGGTCGCCCGGCGCCCTCTAGAGCCCAATCGGGGCCCGCTTCGACGGACAGCCTCCTACCGCCTTAGGGTTTGCATTCCCACCATTGCTAAAGTCGGTTTGGCCCAACAAGCAAACGGTGGAAGGATTAGTCCCACATCGCCTGTTCAGAAGAGGTGAGAGGCTTTTCTAGGATATAAATAAAGAGGTAGACCCTCATAGTTTAGTGCACCATATTATAGAGATGTAGAGGCGTCCCTCGAAAGGATAGACTCTCATCTCTAAAGCTCTTGTAAAGTCGAAAATAGGGAGAGAGGAGAGGATGCAGAGAAGAGGAGCCGGCTTGATTTGATCTTCCTCAACTTTGTACCTCTACGGAGATGAATCATCTTCAAGTTCTTCAGTTGGTAACTCTAAGTTTTCTATTTATTTAAGCTTTGTTCTTACTTTACTTTGTTTACGAGATCTTAGCTCGTATTGAGTGCTTTAGTTATTGCGCGTAGTTAGAGTAGTATTCGATAGCATAGATGTGGTGTCTAGGCTAGAGTTTACCTGAGTTTGCACCTAATTCTTACGGTTAGTTGTGGTAGCCTTCAGAGGTGATAGCTTTGTTGGTCTTCGTATTCCACCACGTCGGAGTTGGTGTTTCGTAGAGCTTTTGGCAGCCTTACCCAGCTACCTTCTTTCCAGTCTTATTCGAGAGTTGGATAGGTACTATTGCTCCAAAGTAGACAAGTATCGTGAGTTTGATTCTTAGTTATCTAGATCACCTTAGATAGCCCCTCTCTACCCACCAAAAAATATTTATCTTTTCTATCCTTGGACGTTCTTGATTCAGTAATAGATCACTTCGCGTTCTTCGTGGAAATTTGATACCTTGGAATACTCTTAGGTGAAAGCTACAGCGGTATCCGTGCACTTGCGGATTTATCTCTTGATTATTCTGTGTGCGTTAAATATACCAACAGTGTATTGACCATTTATCATGTTTATTGTACTATTAAATGTTGACGCTATCCACCGTCAATATGCTCATTCTCACATATTTTTTTCGGGCTAAGGTACCCAGTCCGTTTGCTTTCATTCTGGCTTGGTCCAGGACCGTAAATGAACTCGTCCTGATCATATTGCATTCTGTAAGGCACAAGTGCATGTTGGAAATTCAATCTTAGTAGAAGTCAATAATAATAAACGAAGTTCGTGTTAGTACAAGAGCTACACTTACAATGCAAATAGCGTTACGAGCTGAACGTCGAGCCGCTTAAGGTTCATCATCAACCACATGTCCTCGTAAGTAATGAAAGTCGTATCTTGTTCACTTTTGAAAGCAGATGGTGGTATATTTACTTGGATTGCATCGATCCCGATAGCAGCTGCTCTCATGTACCAGTCATGAAGTCTTTTTATACCAGGCGGGAGCTTTTGGAGTTTTTCCCAACTTAGTAGAGGCCTGCCGGGTACATATGTATCAGGGACATTTTGATAGTCATCCCATGTTGGCCTCACTATCTCTATTGCTCGATCTCAGGCTCCTTCTCGCCGACTTCGTTGCTCGCCTAAGTCCACGGTACGTGACTTGCGAGTCTGCGCAATCCCTTCCAAAAATTTGGCCGTGCCAGCAGTTTTTTCTTCGGCTCGTAGGGGGAAACCAATTTAGGAACAGAAAATTTTCTCTTCTTAAGTTTTTCTTGGCTCTTCTTTGGTGGCGGCGGTGGTGTCCAAGGCAAAGCTTCGACGTCTTGAGGTGGTGGGGAAGAAGCAGGCTCATAGATTGGTGTAGTTGTTTGTGGCGGAGATCCTGCTGGTTTTGATGTTGACGGTGGGGTTCGCGAAGGATCAGCAGCAGGGGGTGATGGTGGGTTAGGATCCTTTTGACGGTCGAGAGGTGCTGACTCCTGAGTTTCTGGCAAGGCTTCTGAGGAAGGTGGTGGCTGAGTCAACTGGACATCTCTTCGCGGCCATAGGATGAAATTATTAATGGCCTGCCTCGAGTGTCTCAATACCCTCGGGGCCAGATATTTCTAGCACGCCATCCTCGTAGCCCGGACGGCCGTCACCACTTCTACCCTGCAGTACTCTTCTGGTATTGGATCACCGTGGTAGTCACGTCCGGGGATCGCAAAGCCCGTGGCTACCTCTCTTGTACGTTGATGCTTCATACCATATCGTATGAGCATTTTGCAAGGTGTCGGCCCATTGATGTCATCCACAGGGTAGTGGTGTGTGTTTCCCGTAGACCCCACACTACTTGGAAAGGGAGGAGATTGAGCGGGCCTGGCATGAATCATCTCCTGAGCTCTAGGCAAGGGTTGTGTTGGGACGAGCTGCATCTGTGGGCCTTGTGTGCTCATCTGCTGAACAGACATTGCGCTAGCTAACTTCTGCACCAGCTGGGGATTAGGATTTGTTAGAAAATCTGACATCATGCTTTTGAATTGTTCCATAGCCTTTTCCTCAAAATATTGCTTCATCTCTTTCTTATATCGATCTCGTTTCTTATACATGCCCACCCACTCCTCACCAAATCCTTCTTTCCATCCCATCTTTGACGAGATGCCTCGTACACGTCCAGGATGCTCAGGGTTGCCCAGTCCAAGACTCAGGATGTCTCTCTCCCTTTGTGGCCTTAATTTTCCTTCTTTAACCTCCACTGCTAGTTCTAATATCTTATCAGCTAGAGCTGTGATGTCTAAGGGACAGTTCACACCTGTAGCAGTTTGTTTAGTTCCTCTACCTCTGAGCCAATTAGCTGTCCTCTCGCCAACTTCCTCTGATAGCACAGGAACGCATTTTTTCTTTAGCTCCTCCTCCTCTGCCTGCCATTTTGGAATTTGTTTCTTGTAACCACCGGTGCCAAGGTGATGGTGGTATTTGTTCCTCTTTACTAGTTCTGAAGCAGCTTCACTCTTGCCTTTGAAAGATGGGTCGTTCTTCTGCGCCTTGAAAACTTCCCACTGCCCAGCGGTGATCTTATACTTGCTCGTTGGGTCGTACCCATGCTTGAGAAATTTTGTATTCATCTCAGATCTATAGTTATGGAATGATGTTGCAATCTACTTGAAAAAAATACCCCTGGACAAGTTTATCCGTCCCCGTAAGGAAAACAAACATTTCTATAAACTTGTTCCATAGCTCTTTCCTTTTATTCGCATCTACATCGTTCCACCTAGGGATTGTGATGTCCAATTTATCCCTGACCAAAAAACCAATTACATTTCGTATCTTGGCAGCCACCTCATCAGACACTAGAGGCTCTCCTTTTGGGCCAATGTTGGGAATTATATATGTCTTCTCTGGCCACTTGTTTGTTCCTCGGTCACCGCGTTTCCGGTCACTCTGTTTCCTTTTTCTTGATTTGGAAGTGGTTGTCTCAGTCGTTTCTGGTGCTTCGTTGGATGGCACGTCTTCTTCTTCTGCTAGAATCTCCTGCATTTGAGGCAAAACCTCCTGGCCGAAGGAATTCAAGAGTGTAAGGATCGGCGCGTATAATACTATAAAAAAAGTGAAGTATTCGTTTTCATGTACTAAGTATACCTCATCATTGGGATCATAATCTGGGTCAACACTTTTTTTACGTTGTCTATCTATGCTAGGGCATGGATCACTTCGGTTGCCGTCATCTTCCTCTTCTTCCAACATGTCACCATACAAATCTTCTTCTTGTCCTTCTTGCTCTGGGGGTGTGTGAGTCTTATTGGGTGAATCTGCACGCTGGTCTTCTTCTTCTAGAGGATTTACTGTTCTATGTATGGCAATAACTATGTTAGTTACTTTGATAGGGTTTTACGTTAAAAAAGTGCAAGGCTTCGTAATGCCGTGAAACTCACCGTGGCTCCGGGGGTGTGTGAGTCTTAGTGGGTGACTCTGCACGCTGGTCATCTGCCTGATGGTCTTTAGATTTTAGAGACGTCATCTTCTCGATAACTTCAAAGAAAATAAGTCATTAACACTAAGTCAATAACACTAAGTCATTAACACTAAGTCAATAACACTAAGTCATTAACACTAAGTCAATAACACTAAGTCATTAACACTAAGTCATTAGCCATCTTCTCTAATTTAACTTAGTGTAAATATTAATAATGTACAAGTTATTAACTTAATCTTTGCTAATCTTCTCACTAAGTCATTAGCATAATTTGTAGCATAGCGATTAATTACAAAAGAGCAAATAATATTTACTTATGCGGCGTGGAGGAGAGATCAATCGAGCGCGGCGAGAGAACGATGAGAAGACGGTGGCACAATGATTCGCCGGCGGGTATCGCGACGGTGACAGAAATTAATAGAACATAAGTTGTAATTAAAGAACTACAATTAACATAAACCCTAATTACATAAGCGAGGATATAATTTACAAGCTACCATGAGCGAGGATATAATTTACAATCATAAGTCATTAATATAATCACATGTCACCACAAATATAATCACATGTCATTAATACAATTGCTAATTAATACAATTATTAATTGAAATAATTATTAATTGATACAATTAATATTTAATATTATTACAAAGTAGTTAACACATACAAAGTACTTGCCACATACAATATATTACATATGCTATTTAATATTTACAAAAAAAAAAAAACACCTGTTGGGCCCATTATGGCTCACATGTCACAAAGAAATATAATAAAAAATAATATAATATTTCATAAACAATAATCTTTGTTAGTACATAATAAAAGAAAATAATATAACAATTTTTATTTAATACAATTACTAATTAATACATATTATATTTAATATTTTTACAATTGCTACTTAATACATACATTTAATATTTAATATTATTGCAATTACTACTTAATTGTATTACTAATTAATACAATTAATATTTAATCCAATTAGTAATTAATATTTACATTATAATATTTTGGGCCATTACTAAAAAAAAAAAAAAAAAAAAAAAAAAGCCACTTGTTGGCCTAGCGCAGGCGTGGGGCGCCTGTTCTGCCCCTAGGCGGCGCGCCGCCGCCGCCGCCCGCCACCCCGTGCGGAGCAACGAGCAAGGCGAGCGAGGAGCAAAGGGGAGGTGGCACGGGAGCGCGGCGGCAGGGCCGGCCCTAGGCGGAGGCGGGCGCCGCCCCGCCCCACCGCCACTTGCCGCCGCCAGGAGCAGCGAGGAGCAGCGGGCGAGCAGCGCGAGCGCAGCGGGAGAGAGGCGAGGCGGCGGGGGGGGGGCAGCGGCCTCCCCGCCGCAGAGAGAGCCGCCGCCGCGGCGGCTCACCTCCAAATCCGCGCGGCGCTCGACGGTGCAGCGGCGGAGGTCGTCGGCGCCGCGACGCAGTGAAGCAACGGGCGCCGGCGCGAGGTGGTGCGGCGGAGGTGGCACGGTCGCCGGAGTGGTGGCGCGGGCGGATTTGGGCAGCGACGGCATCGCTCGCTTCGAAATCGCGCCCACCAGGTTGAAATTTTCCTAAGTGTCGCGGGTCTCATATATAAGGACGTCATTTTTTTACAGGCGGTTGTCCTAGACAACCGCCAAGTAAAATATTTCTACAAAGCGGTTATTTAAAGACAACTGCTGTGTAAATCTTTCACGAGGCGGTGGACATAGGGAACCGCCGATGCAAATGACATTTGTACTTGGCGGTTCTTTTGAGTGCACCGCCTGTGGGAAATGTTTTTGGTTTTTTGTTCTTTCTTTTACTGATTCAGTAGACATGGATTTCTTATTCTGTTTTTTCCTTATTCTTTTTTTTTTAGATTATTTCTTTAGGTTATTTTTTGTAGTATATTTCTTTTACAATATTTTTTTAGTTATTTATTGTAGGTTAATTCTTTTAGGTTATTTCTTTTAGGTTATTTTTTAGGTTAATTCTTTTAGTATATTTCTTTTTAGGTTATTTCTTTTATGTTATTTCTTGTAGGTTAATTCTTTTAGTATATTTATTTTAGGTTATTCTTGTAGGCTTTTTCTTTTAGTATATTCCTTGTAGGTTTTACTAAAAGAAAAATACATAAAAGTACAAATAGAAAGAAAAGGACTTAAACAAGTAGAAAAGGAATGCCAAGACAGAGCAATACATATTTCTTTAGGGTATTTCTTTTATAATATTTATTTTAGGTTATTTCTTTGACAATATTTTTTTTAGGTCATTTCTTTTAAAATACTTAAAGAAGTAGAAAGAAAAGAACTTAAACAACTAGAAAATAAATACCAAGACAAGTAATACATGAGTACAAATTATAACTGATAAATTGTTACATATGATAATAACTAATATTTAACTTAATTAGATACAAACTAGCCTGCTACTGTTCTGCCTTCTCTATCGTGGCGCACCTATGGCAATGAATGTTTAGGGATGCTACGCTCAACATTCTTTATCTTTAAAGGATGATCTTCAAAGAGAGACATGTGCCCGAAATGGTTGAAGTCATCTAGGTCAATTACACCATCAACTCCTAAAGCTTGCTGCATTCCAGGAAGAACTATATGCTTGGTCTTGTCGCTACTTTTCTTCTCTTCCTTAGAAAGGATCTGTTCGGCATAGAAGAGACCTGCGGCAAAGACGGATAGCAAGGATCCAAGGATCATCCTTGTAGCCTACTTTACTTAGATCAAGAACTCTCAGGCCATAGTTGTCCACTGTGACATGTTTGTTATCAACCCATTGGCATCGAAACACAGGCGTCTTAAATGAATCATAGTCTAATTCCCATATCTCCTCAATGAAGCCAAAGTATGTAGCATTTTCACCTAAATTATCTATGGCCTCGCAATGAACACCACTGTTTTGCGCAATGCTCTTTTTGTCCCTAAAAGTGGTACAAAACGTGAAGCCACTAATGTCATAGGTCCGCCATGATGTGACTGGCGAGATGGTCCACCGCCAACCTCTTGATAGTTTGTTGCTCAATTGTTTCTCCATTTGGAATGTTCTCACTGCATTAGCCATGAAGTGAATCGACGCTTGTGTTCCTTTGATAGCCAATCCTGTGTTTGCCCAGGGTTATGATCGCTTAGCTCTTCTATGTGTTGTTTGATCAGAGGCTCCATTATCGAGAGCTGATGCATGATGCTATAATGCGCCTCGAGGACTATATTATAGTCTGATGGGATGAATGATTTCTGGCCCATCCTCCCACACCCATATAGTCTGCCCTCATGTCGGGACGGAGGCAAACCTATTGCAATCTGGTCTTTTAGGCAATTGTTGCAGAATGGACCTCCGGAATCAATGGCCTCTTCGGTAGTGTATCCCTCTATCATGGATGCCCCAGGACGAACATGAGTGGATACGTACCCATTCAGTATTGTCATGGAACGCTCATATGTTCACATCTCATGCAAATACATAGGACCCAATGTCTGTATTTGTGGCACCAAATGCACGACAAGGTGTACCATTATATCGAAGAAAGATGGTGGGAAACACATCTCAAGCTGTGACACTGTCTCCACTGTGAATTTCGGAAGAGACTCCAACTGCTCTCGGTCAATTACCTTCTGTTATATCTCATTAAAAAAGAAGCATAACTGTGTGATTGCCATCTTTAAGAACACCGGACTTATAGCCCTGATGGCAATAGGGAGAAAGGTTGTCAACATCACATGGCAATCATGTGAGTTGTAGTTGGTGAGTGTAAGCTCCTTCATTGACACATTGCTCTTAATGTTAGAGCAAAATCCAGCTGAAACTTTTAATTTCTTTAACCAAACACACATCGCATGTTTCTCATCCGTACTCAGGTTGTAGCTTGCTACCAGGAGGTGGTACTTTCCATTATCTAGCAAAACCGGATGAAGTTCCGGTTTTATCTTCAAATTGACCAGGTCCTGACGTAAACTCAATCCTTCCTTTGTCTTGCCCTTTATGTCTAGCAAGGTACCAATTATGCTTTCAAACACATTCTTCTGAATGTGCATACCATCGACCGCGTGCCGTATGTCAAACTCTTTCCAATATGGCAAATACTTGAAGAAAATTGACATCTTCTTGAATGTAGCCCCAGGAGTTGGCTTCATATCCTTTCTTACTTTTCCATCTTTTGTCTTCTTGCCAAATACAAACTTGATGTTCTTAACTATCTCATACACTCTATGACCTTTACTATTACCTGATGGAGCAGTGGACCTTGTTTCATCGTGATTGTCAAAGTACCTATCCATCTTTCGCAAGCGGTACCTACGTCCTTTCGATAAGAAACGCCTGTGTCTCATGTATACTATCTTGTTGGATGCACTGAAGGACACATAAAAGGTTTCATCCAAGCATACTACACAACCGACCTTACCCTTAGACTGTCCTGACAATACAAAGAGAGCTGGGTAATCGTTGATCGTAACAAAAATAATTGCTCTCAGTGTGAATGACTCTTTCCGGTATTCGTCCAACATGGCAACACCTGTATCCCATAATATTCTCATTTCCTCCATTAATGGCTCCAAGAATACATCCATGTCAACACCAGGTTGTGTAGGTCCAGAAATAAGAATGGTTAGCAAAAGGTATTTGCGCTTCTGCAACAAGTGTGGAGGGAGGTTGTAGATGGTGAGGATCACCGGCCATGTGCTATGCTTGCTGCTCCTTTCGGCGAAAGGATTCATTCCGTCAGTACATAGTGCGAACTGAACATTTCTTGTCTCCTTAGCAAATTCTGGGTGGTCAGCATTGAATTTTTGCCATTGCTTCCTATCGGCAGGATGTCGAAGCTTTCCATCTACTTTGTGCTTGTCAGAAGCATGCCAGGTCATAAGCTCTGCATCCTCAGGGTTTACAAACAAACACCTCAAACGATCAACTACCGGAAGATACCACATCACCATAGCAGGAACCCTTCTCTAGGCATAATAGTCTTCTTCTTTATTTTCTTTGTTGCAGGGTTTTGAACTCTGTTGGGTCTTCTTTCTCTTCTTCCCTTTGGAAACAGAAGTTGCATTCTCCTCTTGTAGATAGTCTTTTTTCGTCTTGTATCGACTTGCACCACAATTTGGACATTGGTCCAAGTCTTTGTATTTGCCTCGATATAGGATACAGTGATTTCTACACGCGTGGATCTTCTGGACACCCATAGTAAGCAGACTGATTAGTTTCTTTGCATAGTAAGTGTTAGTAGGCACTTTGTTCTCCTGTGGAAGCATATCTCTGAGAGTACTCAATAATCCATCGAAGCTGGCATCGGACCATACATACCTAGCTTTCAACATCAACAACTTAAGCACAGACCGTAATATCGTGAACTCTTTGGTACAACCCTTACTCTCATCGTACAATGGCTCTGCTGCTGCCTGCTCTAAGGCCTCCATCTCTTTCATGAAAAATATTGATGGATCCGTATGACGACGCAATAGTGCAGCCATCAATTCTGCGTCTTCATCCTCCACTTGAGTTCTGTTGGCGTCGGTTCCTCCAACATTTGCATCATCATGAACATCGGACACAACATGTTCATTCTCTTGGGGACAACGGTGTTCTGTCTCGTGTCCGAACTGGCATACATCGTCAACAAGCATATCTGGGCCATTGCCACCGAGATTCACAGGGTCTTCAGCTATATATGTTACAGAGCTACCCTCTCCATGCTTTGTCCAAATCAAGTAATCAATCATAAATCCTCGGCAGACCAGATGAGCCATGATTGGATTTGTGTCTTTAAAAACAATAAAATTTCTACAGTCTATGCAAGGACAATATATGTGCTTCGTCTGTGTTCTGAAAGCATGATTTTTGGCAGCATCGATAAATCTACAGACCTCAGGTACGTATGATGGATCTACTCGTCTAAGTTATACATCCGTAATGCTCATTCCATCGTTACTGTTATAGAGTTTAATAGATTTAAATAATGTAATCACTAAAAACAAGACATGAATGTTTTGTGATATTTATTAACAAACCTTTAGATGATCAAAGATCAATGGATTATAGATGAAAAGGACTCCTCGCTTGTATATTTCTCAAATAATACACGTCCGGGCTAAATCACATATAGTTAAAAGAACTAGTTAAATAAATATGCCTCTCAATAATAACTAAAGCAAGACTAATTAATGAAACCCTAATTAAAGAATCACCAGTATTTAATTAAACAAAACATAACTAAATAATTAAAGCATCAATTTATTAGATGAAACCCTAAAAACTAAAGGAAGACTAATTAATGAAACCCTAATTAAAGCCTCACCGCTACTTAATTTAACAAAACATAACTAAATAATTAAAGAAAAACTAATTTCAGGCATCAATATGACAAATAAACTAGTAATTAAATAAGAGTAAACATAACTAAATGAACTAAACATAATAATTTAAAGCATCAATTTATTAGATGAAACCCTAAAAACTAAAGCAAGACTAAATAATGAAACCCTAATCAAAGCCTCACCACTACTTAATTTAATAAAACATAACTACATATTAAACAAACACTAATTTCAAGCATCAATATGACACATAAACTAATAATTAAATAAGAGTAACTAATAATTAATGAAACCCTAATTAAAGAATCACCACTAAAAACATCACTACTAGCTAATAATTAAACTAAACATAACTAAATATTTAAATAAGAGTAACTAATAAAACTCTAAAGGTTAAACTCTAGATAAAAAAGTGAAACCCTAGATAAATAGTGACTAGAATTATTGAAAAAAACAAAAACCTAGCTACTCTTCTCTCTCACTTGAGGTGAAACCCTAGATCTCAAAAGTGGGTGGGGTTGAGCAAGAATGGTGGAAATGAGGCAAGAAACACATAAACTAACCTTTTTTAGTTACCTCCTCCGAAGAAATCAAGAGCAAAACCTCCCCCCTTGTATTTGGTAAAATCTGGACCTCCAAAGCTCCTCCCATGGAAGAACTATCGGGCTACAGTTCTGTTGGAGCACTGGTGGGGAGGAAGAAGGGGGTATATATAGGAGAAGGTCACCACAGGCAGTTGACATAAGGAAACCGCCTGTGAAAATGGCGTCATTTTTCACAGGCGGTTTTCTTATGCAACCGCCAGTGGAAATGTACATTAGCACTGGCGGTTCCTTAAGTGAACCGCCAGTGTAAATGACACCATTTACACTGGCGGTTTACTTAAGGAACCGCCAGTGCTAGCCCTTTTCCACAGGCGGCTCTAAAGGTGGGGCCAGCTTGTCGATTTTCAGTGACGTCTCTCAGCTGAAACCGCCTGTATAAATAAATTCACACCGTCGACACAAACCACCTGTGTACTAGTGTATCTAGCTGGAGAGTCATACTACTTGATAGTGATAGATCCACTCTATCTACAAATTTGTCCAGAAGCTTAGACTTCAGAGTTTGGGTATGTTAGCTTTTCACCCAAATATGCCATGCATTAGTCTAAGCCAAAATTTAGCACTAGCTAATTTTTCTAATCAAATTGATGGCTACGGTTTTGGGTAACTTTGGCCATCAAAATGAACTAAGCTGGTCAAATGACAAAGCTGATTAACCAATCAAAGATCAATTCTAATGAAAGCATACGTCATCCTTTAGCACGCATGGTTGACTAATCAAACACACTCCGCTCATACGACATGCATGCCACTCCATCGCGCGCCGCCCTTCTAGATTACCGGTAGTAATACGTCGCAGGTAGGTAGACACGCGGACGCGGCAGGGTAAGCACAGCACAGGACAGTTTGCGGAATCTAGAAGACGAACGAACGAACGAACGAACGAACTACTGGGTAATCTCGCTCGTGCAGATAAAGTAAAGAACCCCAACCCCCAGATTACCTGATCCTGCATGCATGGCATCAGAAAGTCCATGCTCACCTAGAAGCCGCAATGATAGGAACCCCCAGGAACACTCATCAACACAACCTGAAGCCGATCCGAGGTCAACCCACCCCTCCCGCGCGGCGGTGACACCACAGCTGACGTCCAGCGGCCATCTCGCTCCACCGCACGCACGCACAGGATTAATTACTATTGCCATGCTTCTCAGTCTCAGCGCGCAGCTGGTTCATTCTTGGGGACAAAGTTTCGTCTCAAAATTCTTGGGGACAAAGTTAAGGAAGAGGAAGAATGACAAGAAGGAAGTGATGGCGCACACGCAGCGCCCGCGGCGCGGACGACAGAGCTAGGGAGATTAATCTGCTCGTGCGACCGAGCGCTGGTAGCCACTCGCTTGGTGATTTGTACGTGATCTTGTTTTTCCACGGCGCACGACCGGCACCGGCGCGCGCACCGCTGAAAATTCTCGGCTGGAATGGTCGCCCGCCGAGACCGAGTTCACGTTCACATGCTGCCCACGATGACCCGACGGGAGACTTGCCTGGAAAAAGGCGCCTCCGCGCGCTCGTCCGGTCGTCGTCCCTGCCTGCCTGCCTGCCAGTAGGACCTCCGGTGTGGGGTTCAGCCGGTGGCTCGACGGGAAGGAAGATTCGGGCATTCGGCTCGCTCGTCTGTTAGCTATACTACAGTAGAGCTCCGTCTTCCAAGCGACGCATGCATGCTTGGAAGATTCCTCCTGGCTCCTGGAGCTGGAGCTGACCGACGTGGTTGGAGAGCGACGGTCTCCAGGTCAGGGAAGGGTCGGAGCCGGACGGAGCACACATGCACAGGAACAGCACACTGCAGGTCGAGACAGACACAGAGAAACAGTCGACAGAGGTCGAGCGAGATGGCAAACGTTGTTCGGAATTACTAATCTCTAATATATCTCTATCTGCTCCAGAACGGCCTGTTGCTGTTCCAGCTTCCAGTCACGCAGACGACCGGCCCGGCCAACAGCTATCGGCTGCTGGCGCCTGGTGCTGACCGAGACCCAACCGAACCGAACCTTTGCCCGTGCTTGCGCGCGCTGGCTGGCTGGCGGCGAACTTTGACGAGCGGCCCGCCCGGCTGGCTTCCTTCCACCTTCTAGAAGCATTTAAGCTGGGGGCAAGGGCAAAGGGGGCCACGGATGAGCGGCCAACGCATTGGCCAGTCAAACCCCAAGAACCCCATGCAACGACGACCAGCCGCCGATCCATCCTTGCCGATATGATGCCCAGGATGCGCGCGCGGGGGCGCGAGACAGCGAGCTCACCTCAGCCCCGTCGTCCAGGCTTCCGCGTCCCGGTGGCCGCGCACCCGGACAGGCGGACACACACGACCCGACCCCCTTTATAAGACCGCCGCGCGCGCGGCGGCGGACGCCACTGCCCGCCTCGATTCCTCGTCCCCTAATTCGCACGCTCGTTCATCTGCCGCCGTGCCGCGCGCGTCTGAGGCTCTGAGCTGATACGAGCTAGTTAATAACCAGGCACGGGCAGGGCAAAATCCTAGCAAGTTGCCGCGGTCTCGTGCCCGCCAACCGCCCAGCCTTCCGTCACCTTCCTTCTTCCCCTTCAGTAGTAGTAGTAGCTCTTGCTTTCGTCGTCGACGTCTTCGGCCTGATTCCAGCGAAAGGCCAAGGAAGAAGAAGGGAGTAACTAAAAATAACTACTTAGGTGAGTCGACAACACTGCTTCTCCTTTATATTCTTTTATTATAAAATAAATGGCAAGAAAAATTCCTCTCTACTCGAAAACTTGTGCTTGCTTGATTCTTATTTAGATTAGAATCCTGACTGGAGCTGTAGCCGCCAAACCAATCGGCCGCTGCGATGTGCCTAGTTGCTTCTTAATTTGCTTTCAGATATATTCCTTCTTCTTTTTAAAAAAAAAAACGAATTCAGATTCCTTCTTGGCTTCTACGGCTGCGCGGTTGGTTACCTGTTCGGCCGTACTAACCGATCCACGCTCTCTCTGTATCTGTGTGTGTGTTATTGCAGCGTAAGCCCACCGGAAAGTCGCCGTCGTCCCGGCAGCTTGGCGAAAATTTTTCGCTACAGTTCGGTGTGAACATGCTGGCGCGGACGGAGGGACCTGACTGACGCCCAGTCCATTCTGGTGGGTAAGACACAGAGTTGGGAAGCGGCGTTGAGACCCAGTAAATTCCTGCACACGCACGCACTCACCGCACGCCCATCATTACTCGCCTAGTCGGATTGAGGAAGAGAGACAGAGGAGGTGGACGCCGCCGGCATGGAGGGTTCCAACTCGAACGGCGGCGTCGGAGGTGGGTCGAGCTCGCCGCCGCCGTTCCTCATCAAGACGTACGAGATGGTGGAGGACCCGGCGACCAACCACGTGGTGTCGTGGGGCCCCGGCGGCGCCAGCTTCGTGGTGTGGAACCCACCGGACTTCTCGCGGGACCTGCTGCCCAAGTACTTCAAGCACAACAACTTCTCCAGCTTCATCAGGCAGCTCAACACATACGTGAGTCCTCACTCTAGTCTAATCTCTCTGTGTTTGTCGCTCTATTTGTGCGTGTGACAATTTTTGCTCTTGCTGTTGCGCGTCTATTTTCACCATCTTGGTCTTTCAAAAAAATAAAAAAATAAAAAATTGGACATTCAAAATATTTTCACCATTTCCTTTCTATCATCTTCTTTAAGATGATGTATGTATTCTTTTTCCTTCGCAGTTTTTGCATGTTTATTTGGCACCAAACACGTGCTTCCAGTTTCAGTGAAGGAAACAGAGTCCGTACTGTGAACGGTCATGGCATTCAATTCAAGCCAAGGTGGTTCACGCTTTTTTGCACGGAATCCTGTGTGCTCTGTTTATTTTTTTTTGAAAATATCACCGGGGGATTACTCCCCACCGGACTATGTATAGGAAGGAACAACATCAACACCAAGATACCCTAGCACCAAGGCAAAAAGAGGCAGAACCATAAATACAGAAGCGAGCGTCCACGCCTGGACAGAGGGAGGTAGGTGATGCCAGTCGCCGCCACACCGCGTGGAACTGTTCCCAGACTCGCCCACGACGGTGGGAGGCGCGCACCGCCTGAAGGGAGGGGGCGCCGGCCGCCTCCACACCATGCGGAGCCGTTTCCGGAATCGCCCGCGAGGGTGGAAGACGCGCACCGACAAGCGTCCACGCCTGGACACAGGGGGGTGCCGGTCATCGCCACACCACGCGGAGCCATTCGAGGACTCGCCCGTGACAGTGGGAGGCACGCACTGGCAATCATCCACGCCAGCAAGGCGGAGGAAGAGGATCGAAGAGGACACCTCCAAGGAGGGAGCGGCGTCCGCAGACTTCGCCGTCCGGGCTTTCGCCCTAGCCTCAACCAACCAGCCTGCTCGGGGACGCGACCGCGATGGCTCGCGGTGCACCGTGGTATATGAAGCCGTGTGTTTTCCATTCACCTTTTCATCATGCTCCATGACTGCACATGGCTCGGAACTGCTACTGCAGGTCAGCATGAAATTTTCCATGCTTCGTCCGAGCAAAATGTTTTTCTCTTTATTTCCCCCTTCCGTCCTTGTGCACATGTTCATGTCATTTTCAAGGCAATGCCAACACTGCCTTTAGAAAATTCAATCTACCATGGAATTGTAATAAAGCTTTAAAGTGACAAATCTTTTTAACAGTTGGTCCTCATGGTTTATCCGTTTATCCTCGGTTTCTGCTTGCTAATCAACTTCATTTTTATTTTCAGGGTTTCCGAAAGATCGATCCTGAGAGATGGGAGTTCGCCAACGATGACTTCATAAGGGGCCACACGCACCTTCTGAAGAACATCCACCGGCGCAAACCGGTGCACAGCCACTCGCTGCAGACGCAGGTGAACGGGCCGCTAGCGGAGTCAGAGAGGCGCGAGCTGGAGGACGAGATCAACAGGCTCAAGTACGAGAAGAGCCTGCTCCTGGCCGATCTCCAGCGGCAGAACCAGCAGCAGTGTGGGATCGACTGGCAGATGCAGTCGCTGGAGAGCAGACTGGTGCAGATGGAGGAGCGCCAGCGGAACATCGTGGCCTCCCTGTGTGACATCCTGCAGCGGCACGGCGTCGTTCCGGGCTCCACGACAACGCATCTGGAGACGGCGGCGGACCACTTCAGCAAGAAGAGGAGGGTTCCCAAGATCGATTTCTTCGTCGACGAGCCCAAGGTCGAAGAACAGCAGCAGGTGCCGTCGTTCCTGCAGACAGAAATACCAAGCATGTCTCCGATCCGCCTTCTGAATGCTGAGCCGGTTGAGAAGATGGAGCTGGCCCTGGTGTTGCTGGAGAATTTCTTCCAGAAGGCAACCCATACGACGCCTGCTGCTCAAGACATGTACGCTGGTGGTGTGGCAGAAGCTGAACCCAGCTCTACTCTGAGTCTTGGCGAGCTGCTCGCGGTGTCAGCACCTATGGATACCAGCATCGATCTGCAGTCATCAGCTTGCCAGAATCCCTTTGCTTCGACCTCGGGGCAAGACCAGTCGTCTTCTTCGTTGGCGGAACCTCCGGGCTACGCCCAGAGCCCAATGCTGCCAATGGCACAGCTCCATGAATATGCCCCTAGGACAGCTGAAGTCGATATAAACTCTGACACCACTACCGGTGACACCTCACAAGATGAGACCACCAGTGAAACTAGAGGCTCCCATGTGCCGGCCAAGGAGAACGATGCATTCTGGGAGCGGTTTCTCACAGACCCAGAGGGTAAAAGCAAGTCTCCGACGGCGGCCAGCACGACTCTCATGCTTGCACCTTGAAGAGTACGTGTGCATGGATAGGACATGCACCTTGCTTGCATCTCCCTTGCATGAACGATGTATATGCATGCAGGTCTGTACGGCACATACATGTGCACATACATCTTGCTTGCTTCATCTGATACTTGCATCTTCGAGTTTCTTGTCATGGCAGCCACGTCCACATCGCTCGGACACGCCGGCTTCCAGCAAGCACCCGCGAACACGTACGGCGCGATAGTTCTCGCAGCCCGGCGCCGTCTCGATCATCCGGCTACCGGCCGAATCCGAAATTCTGGCCAAGATGCATGTGTGCAAGATATGCGAGATTAGAAGAAAATAATTATTATTTAGATTGATTTCTTACTTATGGGAGACAACGTGGAGGTTATCTCGTCTTGCTTGTGATCTCCGGCCGGCAGCACTCTGCTCCTTGCTTGCTTGTTGACTTGTAGATGGAAGAAGACTCGATCGCAGTGTCGATATCGCAGTGTCAATGTAGTAGATGAAAATCAGAGCGCTGCCCTGCCGGCGGCCGGCACGAGACCTCCAGCTCACGTGTAGATGCACACGGCCTAGGTGGTGTGTGTGCACAATAGCATGTACGTGCATGCATGCCATGCCTTGGCCTTTTGCATCTTTCTAGTAGCATGTACTCGTCCTGGCGGTCACGTTCACGGGACGGCCTCCGGTTCGATATTGCAGACACGCCCGGCACCAGCAAGCCCGAAGCTCGCCAGCGGTGCTCCGTCTCCCCCATGACACGATAGTTCTCGCAGTCCCATGGAGGACGTGATGAAGAATCCCATCTCCTCTTGCTCCTTGCTTTCAACTAGCTAGCTTGTGCAACAGCCTCCTCGCGGCTCCCTGATCTCCTGGAAGAAACCAAGGCGCGTGGATGAACTCCGGCCGGCGGCGCCGTGCACGTAGACGAGGAGCTAGCTTTCTCGCGTGGATGCCATCGGCCGGTTGTTAACTCGCGTTGCTGTTCAACAGCCGGGCGGCGCTGTATACAGGTGCGATTTCCGTGCTCCTCCTATTGTATAGAGCAGCCGAGCATGGTGGCTGCCCTTCCGATGCAATCAGCCAGGCGGCCAGGCAGGCGGCTCCCCTCGACGCGATGGTTCTCGCGGTCCGGCGCCGATCACGTAACTCCGGCCAAGATGCATGTATGCAATATTGATAGAAAGAAATAATTATTAGATTATTTTCTTACTTGTGGAAGACATCGTGGAAGTCATCTCTTCTTGTGATCGCCGACTTTGGGAACGAACGTGCAGCACCTCCTCCCGGCCGGCGGCGTCCACGTCTGGATGAAGATGAAGGGAAGCTAGCTAGCAGCTCTCTAACTCTCACGTAGATGGCAATTAGTTAGTTGCTCCTCGGCGCAGCAGCACGTCGGCGGGAGCAGCCGAGCTCGGCTGTGCTTGTGATGGCGGTGGCGTCGCGGCTGCCCTTCTGATCTGGCGCCGTGCTAGGGCTGCCTTCCTCTTGATCTCCCTCCGCTCCGAGCCTGTGGCCAGGCGTCATTAGCATCTCCGGCAGCCGGCGGCTATCGTGTAGACGTCCTCCTCTTTGGCGCCTGTTACGGCTGCCCATTAGCCGGACGTCATTAGCCCTTCACGTGAAGGCTCAGGGCCCTTTATATAGGGCATTAGCTAGCGTAGGGTTCGGCGTGTTTGTTTCTGGAGCTGGACGCTGCCACACGGTTTTGGTTTGTTGGGCACTAGCGCGATACCAGGAGATCACGTTGCTCCTGCCGTGTACCTGAAGGAAGCCTCGCTCGGTCGTTGTTATCCAGGATGAGCAGGATAGTTATCTCTTGGGATAATCCAAATCAGATGGATCGATCGACTCATCTCTGCTGGCCAAAAATATTCACCGGTGTGCATACGTTTCTATACCAGTCAGAATACGAGGCCAGCCATCTCGGGGCCTCTACTTCACATGAGCATACATACGTACGTACACCAATTAAGGCCAATTCTGGGAATATGTACGTTCATGCATGCATCGACGTGTATATAATGCTTGCTAGCTTCTTCCATCTGCATGCCGTAACGCTCCTTTCTGTTCAGCATGCAAGCTGCTAACTGGTGATAACTCATTTTCCACAGGTGATTATTCATTTACCACACGTGAACAATAATCACGTATATGAGACAATATCAAGCCGCCAACACGATTTGTTAGCTTCTTATCTTTTAATTTCTTCTAGCTTCTCGATATAGCACATATAAATATACATGCAAAAACTAGGAAAATATGGTACAAAATCTCGTCAAACAATGCACTCTAATTCCTCTTTTTATGCTTTTCTAGAATAATATCTAGAAAATACAGAATATGCAAAACTCGTGAAAATTGCCAATCAAAACCCTAGACTAGTGTGTATTCATATATCCTTTCATGTCTAAAGTTCTAATAAAAGTTAACATTATCCACCGTCAACAACTCCCCCAATCTTACCTTTTGCCAGTCTCTTAACAAACAAACTAAGCCTAGTTACTGGTATATTTGGATCAGGAGTTACTACAATACTTTCATACTTCTCAAGTACACATGCTTTCAAACAGAGATTCTCCTCTGAATTAGACAGTAACTGTTCTATCCTTTGAACTTACCCATTTTCCCTTTAACTATAGGGTTTTACAGTTCTTTGCAGTTTTTAGCAATCGAAAGATAGAACAATCAAGTCAAGTACTATGTCTTAAATTTTTCATAGTACCAATATTCCAGAGTTTTCATACGTTTTCAAAATAAAACTCAGAGCTTAATTGTATGACATCCTTAAGTCTCTTAGTGTATGTGGTTTTTATGGATCTCTCTTAGGCATTAATGATGTTATGCCTCCTACAGCTAAAGATGTATATAGTGGAGCTTATAGGAGTGGCAATAACAAGGATAGGCATACTTGCAATACATATGTTGTAGAGTCAAATAATGGATCCACAGAGAATCGAGGCATACAATCAAACCAAGATGTGCATATGTATGGAATATGGTGGCTAGGTGTATATATGGTATTTTGTGGCTAATCCTAATTCTACTTTTACTCTTTTGAAGATAACTCTCTTTCTTGAAACTTAGAACTTTTCACGAAAAAAACATGGGCTATCTTTATTTCTATTTCTATTTAATCGGGAGGCGGGCATCTAGTACCCATTGTTTTAATTGCTTTGGGACATTTGTCCATCTTTTACTCCCCCCCTCTTTTTCTTTTTACATATATATATTTTTGCATAGCCACATGCATCCTTTGAATACAATGAATGATTAGAGAGATAGCAGTAAGAACTTAGAGCATTTATAACAGGGGTTATTCTATGGGGTATATTTTTGGTGTTTACTTCCGGTGTAGGAGAAAATATTTCTATGATGAACATGGATGAAAATAGAAATGATTGCAATTACTCCCAGGGTAGAAATAATGCATATGTAGGCTGGAGTGTGTAAGTGATCTTGGTTTTAAAAGCATGACAAAACTCTTATAAGGTATACAACAAAGGTTGACTGAACTCAATGCAAAGCAAGCAGCATAAATGTGAAAAGGTTTTCTATTTCTAAAGATATCATTTCTGGCTCTGGTAGGAATTCACACTTTGTCATACAAGAGCTCATCATGTAGATTTTAAATTTTCAAAACAAACCTCTAGAACTTAGTAATGCTAGGAATAAGATAAATAGCAGCTTAGCCTTCATGAATCATATCAATCAGCTACGTAGACTTAGCGCAAGACTATGCCTCCACAAGTTGCAGGTGCAGAGTAGATTCTCAAATTTAAACAGCAATGTTCAAATCTCGGGAGAATCTGAGGTTGACAACTAGACATTTGAAAAGAATGACAACAGAGCAACTATTCATCATCTTCAAGACAATAACTTTTAATGTTCATCAAGTTTTTAATTGGCTCTAGTCTGGACTATCTCTAAATATACTCTAATATATAGCTAAATATTTATTTAGTTTAAATAGTTATACATCTATTTATTCTTTTTAATTTAATGGACTAACAAAAGACTATGATGTGCGGACCTTTATGTGCCCATATATTTTTGGTATTTTTTTAGATTTTTTCTATGATATTATGGTGAACCTTCATGTGCTCACATATTTTTGGTATTTTATGACTATATAAAATAGACTCAAAAATCGCATAGGTATAGTTACCTGATAACTAGGGGATGCTCCTCCCCCAAGCTAAATATTTGCAATACTTGGTGTTTGATGATCTTCAAAGTGAGCTAACCAGCAGCTATCCTGGTGGGTGCCACTGATAGACTCTCCTTGTCATAATGTTGTTCTTGCATAAGTATACTCCAACAAGGAAAACCAAAACTCGAGGCTCAAATTTAATAATGGGTTAGCGATCAGCCAAAGAGTATTTGATTATTTTTATGAGCTAATTTGTTACGTTGACCGATTTTAGCGGGGATTTCTTGTTTCTTTTTTTTTTTGAATTTTTGATTTTATAATGCAGGAAATAAATATGAATGCTATATTTTTTATTTTTATGCCACCACAGTAAATATTATTACGGGGTTACCATAAGTTTATTCACATGGGACTTCGTATTTGTGATGCAAGAAATAAAAGCAAGAAATATTTTTATTATTTTAATATGCAAAAATAAATATGCTACTAAATATATTTACTAATGGATGCTAACTGAATTAGATAACTACCATAACCTTATGGCTAGGGTACGGAATTTAAAGTCTACCGACAGGACTTAGATAAAGGAGAATACTTACTCAAGTAGGTTCATCGTCTGAGGTTACCTCAGTCAATTCCCCACCTTGCGGTGGTGTAATAGGTGCTTCTTCTTTTTCCTTCTATTTTATTTCTTTCTCTTCTGCTTCTTTCTTTTCTAGCTCCAGTTCTTCAGCTTTATTTTTCTGTGGCAGAATCTTCTAAATTATATGGCCCACAAGCACCGAGATTGTGCTTAAGACCTTTGTCAGCTATGTTTGTGTACCACATAACTTAAAACGTTCTGTCAGGTGAAACCCTGATGACACCACGATTCTCCAAGATCGACTTCTTACAGAGATATTATAGTATTACAACCATTTTTATTCAAATACAATAGAGTAGTGAAAGATTTATAAAAGATATGACAACACTTGATTAGAGTTTTATTAAACAAAACTTAACTAAATTTACGAAGTAAGAAAGAGCTATGGAACACCTTGAAGAGAATTTCACAGACAGAAGGTATTTGATCATGCCAAGCCCACTGATATGACCGGGCTCATCAGCATTAATCAGAACCTGCAACAGGGGTCAAGAAACCCTGAGTACAAAAGTACTCCGCAAGACTTACCCGACAAAAAAGAGTAGAGAAGACTCAGGAATGCTGGTTAATAAAAATCAAGGTAAGGCTTCAGCAAGAATCAAAGACACCTTTGTGGAAAAGTGACTAATGTTGATCCTTACTATTCATTCTTATCTGATATTTTCATTAAGCATTAAGCTATCCATCTAGGTTATCCTAGTCTATAGCAAACACTTGATGAACAAGATCTCGATTTTCAAAACTTTTCAACCTCAACAACTTTTATCATTACTACGATGCTGGTGCTTGAATCAAGTCTCCCATATCGTGGAGCAACGACGATTTGAATCGCTTTATATATACCCAGCTGGGGCTTCCTAGCCACATGATGTATGCAGGACTGACATCTTACATATATCAACTCAACGCTTGAATGTCTCCATACCAGAACGGGCCCTAGCCATGAGAGTACAGTACAGCACCTCCCTACGCCGTCGTCCCCTTCAACGGTGCGCCCCGTAGGATGGGTACACGCTACTTTCTATCCTGGTTGTCCGTTCTCGTCATGGATAGTCCAAGTGGAGCTTACCGCCATTAGCATGCGACTAGTACTATCCAATAACCTCATGATCCCAGGGCCAAGGCAACGGACGGTCCTTAACCGACACAAGTGGACGATACTACACCAGGGCACTAGCCCTTCCTGATGCAAGTCACTCCACCGGTGTCTCGATTTACTCATCATGTTCTTATTGCGTACCCTTGACCCGGCCAAGGTAAAGGATAAACAACAAGCAACATCAGATTTTCATAATCTCTCTCAAGAGGATATTGTTATCAAACTTTTTGAAAACATTTTATTTGTAAAGCCTATGCTATCAGCAAGACTGAGCATATACTAAGTATTTTCAAATCAAAACAGGTTTCATAGATAATATGTCAAGAAAAGTAAATACATCGAGATAGGATATCACACAACTCCTAACACCTAATGCATCATATCATAAGCATAAACTTAGAAAAGATTTTTGAAATTCAAGAAAAGGTTAAATGCATCCTGGGCTTGCCTGTGTTGCGTAAAAGGTTAGTCGTTAATCTTGACATCAACCTCTTCATGGATTCACCTTTGTCGTGGGTTGGATCACCGCGAATCTTTTTGTATCATCGTGAATCTTCTCTCGATGCTTGACCATCGCGATCCTTCACTCTCACGTAAACTATACGTAAATAAATGATGCATTCTAAGTATGATGAAATGCATGACATGATGCATGATAGGCAATATGGATGAAACAACATAACTCTTTATTATCTTGAGTACAACTTTACTTCACGGTATAGTTGCATCAAGGGATCATAATTAACAACAATAAAAACGGATAACCCGACGCAATCAACGTAATTGAATTGCCGAAGGTCATTAGGGTTAATGACCTAGGGTCATCACTCAATTCCAAAATCAATCAATTCTAGAATGATTAAGGTTAATTACTAATTTATTAACCATTTTTGCAGTTGTTGGAAGCCACTAATTAAACATGCTAATTAGAGATTAATTAAACAAGATATTAACTAATTAACTATTACTACACATGTGATGATGACTACTACTAATACTACACAACCAAGCCATGAATCATTAGGGTGATAATGATTCTTGGTCTTCAATTAATAGCAAAAAGAAATCAATCCTAAATGAAGCACTCATACTTTACTCAAGTCATTTTATTAATTATTAAGCATGTGAGCAAACTCTACATATAACTATACATGATCATGCCTTGGACCAGGGATGTTTTGTTGATCCAGGTCTCCAAACAAAACCATAAATTACTCAATACTTAATTAGTCAACTAATTAACTAAATAGTTTATTTTATTTACTATTTTTATAGCCATTAAACAAGGTAGAAATTAATTATAAAAGTAAACTTATTCCAAACAGTACCCAAATTTTAGTGGAGGTGGGTTTTAGCATGAAATGCTTAACCCTAAATTTTTATGATTTTTGGATTTTATTTTACAAAAATCAAGGACTAACTACTTATTAATTAAAAGGGGTAATTATCAAGCATGACAAAAGTGATTAACAAGCTAAACACATATTTTTCTATGAAACTATACATCATGAGGAACACAAAAGAAAATTAGTTTGCATTTTTCTCGAGCTCTAATTATTTAATTATCAATTTAACAAAAATCAACATTTAAATTAATTTTGAAAAACAGAAAGGAATAAAAGCCACAACGGGCTCGGCCGGGAAACTGGGTCGGGGCGTCGGCCCAAAACGGCCGAATACGGCCCAGTGCCGGCTCTATCCTCCTTCTCCCTCCTCTGCCCGTTCAAACAGGGGAGGGGTGGCGGCGCCGGGCGACCACCTCGCCGCCGGCGATGGTTCCAACGATGGCAAGGGCACCAATAGAACCGCGACGATGAGGCAAACTCGATGATGGGATTTATTGAATGATTTGATGACCTAAGAGAATGCAGCGGCGGCGATGGCGGCTCAGCCGTGGTGCTCACGGTGGCACACGGTGGAACCATGGCTGCCGGCCCTAATCGATCCAGCTAAGGGTAAGGGATGGTTTGAAAGGCTCACCACAGCGCTGTGCTCATGTTGACATGATTGAAGATGGAATGAAAAAGTGTGGCCGTGTCGGGGTACGCTCGGTGGCATGCGCCGGCGTCGGGGAAGGCGTTCCTTTGCGTCTGCAACACGGCGAAGGGAATTAGGGAGCCGATGAGGTCCATGAGCTCGAGGATAAAATAGAACACTAGATGGAAGGGCGCGAGGTTCACCGGAGCGGCCTGGCCACGTGGAGGTGGTTGTGGCGGCGCTCTTGCCGCCCGCTAAGAAGATGACCTGAGCTCGGGTGCTTTCGACGGTCTCAGACTGCGACTGGTGGCTCAATAGGAAGGTAAGGGAGTGGCAAAGGCGTGTGCAAGCTCTTGCTAGTGACAGAGGAGCAAGGCACTGGAATTTTGTCGGCGACAGTGAGTGACCGACGGTGACAAGGAAGAGGAAAAGGGCGACGGTGACCGGTGCTGGCCCTTTTAAAGGGGAAGGATGGATCGAGGAGGCGACTAGCACCCTCGCGGCGTTGGCGATGTGGTCGGCCAAGCACAAAAACCGGGGAAAGCGCGCGCGAGTGGCTGCCACGACGCCGGCGACGGCATGGGCAGAGGGGAAGATGAAATGCCCCCTCGGTCACTGTAGCAGCCAGCTCATCTTTTTCCGTTTTTAAATTAAATCAAAATTTATATTAAAACTTGAAAAATTTCCAAAATAGAAGTTGTTCAACTTTTTATGCTCTACAACTTTTATTAAAGAAGTTTAGTCAAATTCCAAATATTTTTGAAACTGCAATTTGAATTTGAAAAAGAGAATAAACCCTAGCCTTTGAAATTTCAAAATTACTTTAAAATTTTGAATAAAAGATGAAAATATCCAAAAATAAAAGTTGTTCAACTCTTCAAGATTTACAACTTTTATTAAAGAAGTTTTTCTTGAAACTGAATAAATTTTGAATTGGAGTTTGTAAATCAAAAAAGGCGACAAACCCTCATTTATTGAATTTTTGAAATTACTTTTTGATTTTACTCAAAAACTTAAAAAACTTTATTTACCAAACTTGTAGAGCTCAATGAGATGTACAACCTATATTTTGGAAGTTTTCCTAAATTTTGAATATTTTGGGGACAATTTGAAAAGGGGCAAATAACCATTTGAATTTTAGGATTTTTGAAAAGGAATTGCTGATTTTTCTCAAATTACTCCAAAATTTATTAACTAACTTCAAAATCTTCAAAAATAAAAAGTTTCTCAAAATTTTAAATTCTACAACTTTGCTTTTAAGGTCATTTCGAAATTTTGAATGGATTTTGAAGTTTTGAAAAGGGGTTTAAAAGGGATCAATTTAGGGTTTTCAAATTAAATTCAAATTTGAAATTTTGGACCTAATTTTTAAATCCCCATTTGAAAGCCTTAGTTGGGAAACATTTTAAAACCTCACTCTCATAATTAATTCATAATAACATAATATGAGCTCGGGGATTAGGGTTTCATGTAAGCTTGCGAGATCAAGCTCAAGTAAAAGATCATTTAGCAACCACTTTCTTTTTATTTACTTTGATTAACCTAAAATGATTAATTAACCATCTCAAGTTATGTTGAGCAATTGCAAGGTACTTAACCATGTAAGGATAATTAACACCATAAACTACAATAATGCTCGATGCTTAATGATTAATTTAATGATGCTTAATGCATAATATGATGACATGGTGGGATCTCATATTGCGTAATACGTGGGGTGTTACATTTCCTTTTCCCACTTGTCTAGTTGTGCTCGGATCTCTTCTTTTTCTTCTGCCTTGGCAATCTGGTCCATCCTTTCAGCTTCCGCTTCCCACTCACTCCAGCGTGGTGCTTGTACGACCTCTTCTTGCTCCTTGTAGCAGTTTTCATACTTCATAATCTTGCCAGAAAATTCTTTCCATCCACAGTGAGGCTGGATAGCCTGACGGCGGCCTTGGCGTCTTCTCCTGTTACGTTGCTTCTTGTAATGCTCATGGTTAATAAGTGTTCTAAATTGATAGCGTACCTTTCCAGTGGGTAGGTTAAAGTGGATCTGTCCAAACCCAATGTAGACAATGGCGTCAGCATTGTAGAGAAATGGTCTTCCCAGAAGGATAGGGGATTCATCATCTCTCTACATATCAAGACCTAGAAAATCTGTGGGTATATATTTATCTTGAATTCTTACCATGACATCTATGACCATACCTTCAGGAAATCTTAGTGATTGATCTACCATCTGCAACTGAATATACGTTGGGTATAGAGGTAAATTATTAAATGAATCATCATATACCTTTTTGGACATTACGTTGCAGCTCGATCCAGTGTCACAGATGGTGTTGGCATAAGTGGTGTCTCTGATTGTGCATTCAATGATTGGTATACCTGGATCACCTCTCTTTGTTGGGAATGGTTGGGGTGACATATGATCATTTTCTGTATTGAGAGCAATAATTAGTTGAGCTGTTCCTTTAGGTACATGTTGGGGCTTGTTCTTCCTCCATCTTCTACTATTCTTCTTCTTAGGCCTTGCTAGCTGTGGTTGCTCTTCTTATTGATGGAATTGTTTCGGGGCTGCAGGAGCTTTCAAGATGCCATTCTTGAACATGAATCTTTCTTTCTTGTCCTTGATGGATAGGACGATCTTGGTATGTTCCGCATAAATGATAGCTTTAGTTGTGCACAGGAATGGTCTACCCAAAATTATGGGTGCCTTCTCATCTACTCCTGTCTCCATGACCATGAAATCAACTGGGACATATGATTGACCCACTCTGATGACAACTTCTTCTAGCACTCCCTCGGGGTAGCAAATGGACTGATCTGCAAGCTGCAAACGTATATTTGTATACAACAAGAGATCGCCTAATATTTTCTCATAAATTATCTTGGGCATAATATTGACACTTGCGCCAAAATCGCAAATAGCCTCTAGAAAGTTGTGACATCCTATAGAGATAGGAATGATAGGCCTTCCAGGGTCTCCTATTTTCTCAGGTAGAGAGTGGTCAATCCACTGTACATCTGCAGGCTCATTATGATATTGGGTTGCATTGTGAATATCAACAAGATTAGCAGTTTCTAAATCTTCCGGCTGGCCCGAAATCTTACCTTTCTCAAACGGAGGGACAACAACGGCTAACTGAGCTAATTGTGATTCTAACATTTTATTGAAACTGTGCTGATTCTTTATAGCAGAAGCAAAGGTATCCATTCTAGTATTAATATTTTCTAATGCTTTATCATTAGAGGCTACCTTTCTAGACATTTGATCAAACAATTTAGATTGACCAGCAACTAAATCTCTTAAAGGTGGAAGATTATAATTATTGTAATTATTATTACCTTGGTTGTTACCTTGGTAATTACCTTGTCGAGGTTGCTGATTCCATCCTTGGTTTGGCTGGTTCCATCCTTAACCTTGCTGAGGACGATGGTAGGTGTTATTGTTGATGAAGTTCACATCCTCTTGCAGTGTAGGGCAGTTGACAGCTGAATGCCCATAGTCTCCACATTCTTCACATGTCATATGGGAATCATCAATATGCATGACTTCCTTCTTCTCTATGTCTAGCTTCTTTATGATGAGGTCTAGCTTGGCAGTGACCATGTCAGTTTCTTTGAGATGATGGATACCTCCTCCTCTCTTGTGAGGTTGAGTACATTTTTCATTACAGCTCGAATTTGAGGCCATCTTCTCAACAAGTGCTTTAGTATCTGAGAGCTTAAGTGACAGAAAAGCTCCTCCAGCTGCAGCATCTATGGACTCACGGGTGCTAGAGATAAGCCCGTGGTAGAAGGTCTGTATTAATAGCCACTCCTCTATTCCATGATGAGGACAGTCTTCAATGTAATTTTGAAATCTTTTTCATGCTTCAGTGAATGATTCATCATGTTGCTATTGAAAACTCAAAATTTTTCCACGTAGAGCATTCGTCTTGCCTGTAGGAAAGAATTTTGCCAGAAAAGCAGTTGAGCACAGGTCCCATGTGGTGTTCTTGTCTTTGTTGATGTAGAACCACTGCTTAGCTTTCTCCAATAGTGAAAATGGGAAAAGATAGAGTAAAATAGCATCTCTTGGTACTCCTCTGATCGTGAAGGTGCTGTAGATTTTTAGAAAGTGTTGTAAGTGTGCACTTGTATCTTCATGAGCTTTTCCACAGAATTGACTAGCTTGAACCATGGTGATAAGAGCAGGCTTGAGCTCAAATCCATTCTCCCCAGTGTTTACTACAGGTCCAGTCTGAGTGTTTGCTATTGTTGGGGCAGAGAACTCATGCTATGTCTTCTCAGCCATGTCTTCAAACACAGGAGCTAAATTTTCTCCTATTTGTTCTTCTTCCAATGTTGGAGCTGGCTCCTCCGAAGGGCTAGCTTGAGCAGCAATGGGTGTTCTTGATGGTGACTCGAATTTGTCCCTTGCTTCTACAAACTTCTTCTTTCTAAGGAGTTTCTCCGGATCGTCAGTGAAGTTCTTTGGAAGAGAAAAATCATTTATTCATCACCCTGCATAAGATAAGCAAATGATAAAAAAATAAATGTGTACCTGTTTGAGTTAGAGATCGATCGGTAATACAATCTTATCCATTATGCATATATGTTATCAATATCTCCTAAGTTTAATGTGCCTTTTCTGGCAACGGCACCAAAAATGCTTGTTGGTATTTCTAACATTATCACTAATTAACGAGATTAGAAACACATGGTCCTGAATTAACTTGCCATTAGCAACTAGCCACTTATCTATCACCAACATTTCTAAGCATCACTACAAAAGAACACCCCCTTTAGCAACGCATATATGTGTTTCTACAAGCCCGAATAAGTGTTGGTAGGATCTATACCAACGCATCCGACATACGTTGCTTAAAGTGGCGTTGCAAGGACCAATTGCAACACATATATATGCGTTGGTAAGAGGGGCATGTAAGCGTTACATGCTAGCAACAAATATGTAGCAACGCATATATGTGTTGCTAGTAGAATATGTCACATACTTTTGGGGTTTGAAATTAGTGTCATATATTTGTTATTTTTATGGTATAAATATTTTTATAAATAATTGGACATTTTTTCATCCAGCGGTCAGAAGCACTAAAAAATATATCTCAGCGGTCAGAAGCACTAAAAAATATATCTTTGGAACTCAAGATAATATTTCAATTGAAATTGAGTAAATGATTTTACAAATACAAGAAAATGGTCCACTCTGATTGTATACAATGACTCACTAACTACAAAGCTCCATAGAAAATAAATAGACACAACTGTAATACCACTCCTAAACTAATCTTCAGGGAAAAACTTGTTCTTAATCCTTCAATCACCTAAACATCCAAAATATCATATACTTGTCCTGCAGGAAAATATAGAGTGTTTCATTAAGAACATATTTAGGTAATATGTGATTTTCAAATGAATTTGCAAAACATGGTGATGGAAAATAACTAAGCCAATGGATACATACCTGTTCTTGGCAGCTCTTATAAACTAAGGTTTCATTAGTACCCTGACATAAAAGAAGCTGAAATAAATTAGAACCAATAAAGCCACGCAAAAATATATTGCCACTGGTGGATGTGGTCTAATTTTTCTAGCCGAAGTTCTCTCAAATTAGAACTAGCAGTGTAAATAAAGCCAACTGTCTTCCTTAGTTTTGTATAGCATAAGCATTTAGTGTGCAATTGACGTCATGTCCCATACATATATGTATATTGAAATTATAGAAGAATAAGGTCCTCATGTCTACGGTCATAGGCCTGATATCCATCTACTGTGAATGGGACTGACTTGTCATGTGAAACAAGTCAGAAAGTTTTCTGATACCCAGAAAACTGTTGTACGTACTTGAAGAAGGGATACCTCCGCCTTAAACAACACTGCAAATGTAACACCATAGTCAAGAAAATGAAGGAAAATGAAATTTCATTCTACAACAGAAGGTATTGGTCTCTACTCGAAAACTAGACAATAGAAATTGCACCTAAAGTGATAACATTTACTGTATGTTTTAAACCTTTTCGAGCAGACCAATTGTATTGTCTAGTCCTTTACACAGTCGGCATAGATCCACAATCACTATTACTGATACTACTGTCAGAATTCAGATCGCGCGATGAGAAAATTTGGATTCATATAGTGAGAAAAAGAACGCATACCTGTAGATATTTGTCGACACTGTTTAATCTAATTTATTCAGATGAAAGAACTGTTGAACACACTCCTAATAAAAAAACCTATTCGGGATCTAAATAAGCTGCAGCAAAATTCAGAGATCGATCGATTCGCATATACATGGAAAAGGAGGGGATGGCAATAATACCTCACGGATGTGATGCAGAAAGGCAAAGTGCATCCCTGGAGAATAATGGACGGATTCACATAGGAGATCGAGATCAAGGCTGGACAGCAGGCTCTAGATCCGAAGCCCGTGAGGTAGTGGCCAGGTGCAGGCATCTGAAGGGTTGACGAAGAGTCCTGCAATCTGCCGTCGCTGCAACATGGAGAGGATAAATTGGGGAGGGTTGTTGAAACCACAACTTACGGGTGGCGGCTGCTCGTCTTCCATGACGCATCGGCGTTGTGGCAGGCCTTTTGGCAACTTCCGCTGTGGATGACAAGGCCGCGGCCACAGGCAGCTGCGACGGGATGCACATTGGGATTGGAGATGCAGATAGCGGAAGAGGCCAGGCAGATATGGTGGTGCCATAGTGGGGTACTTGCACATCCAAAGATGAGACGGCGGCGGTAGATGCGTGAGGTGCGGGAAGAATTGGCCCTGGGACCTCGCGGATTGACTGGGGGTAGTTTTTGTACACTGGACGTGGGGGAAGGTGGGCGATGGTCAGCAACACATCTTATTTCCGTTCCAAGCTATGCGTAGCCCAAAGGGGGTTCGTGTTGTAGTGCATGAATTGGGTTGTCATCCCAAATTATATATGCTAAGAAAAAATACAGGTCTATTATTATATATATCATTCTATTTGACTAAGCAGAAATATAGATATAAACTAAGAACAATTCTGCAAGCGGACGTATAATTATACCATTGTAGCATTTTACCTAGAGTACTACCAGGGTTGTCAATTTATATTTATACCACTTTGGGAAGGACTTTGGATAAACTCTAATCTATTATATTGATAACAACTATATACAATAAATAAGTGATATTACCAATGTCATTTACTCTACTCATAACAGGTAGAGGTCACAAGATAAATATTGATAAATATAGGTGATAAGTATAATCAAGCATCATAAATAATGGATAAACATCGGAGCACGTTCTAGTCATAATCATAGCTAGCCAATAGATAAACTAAGGAATTAATATCTAAGGTAATTCTATAACTACATCAATGAATAACTCTAATTAGTGCAATTACATCTAGCAATCATTGTTAGATTAGTCCTACATCATGATCACATGTAAAGGGCATCATCTAGGAAGGATGTTAAACAGAGTCATCATCCAACTTCACGACCGTGCCTGCTTACCTACATACGGGGGTGGACTACAGAGGAATCAACGCAGTTGTTACCTGCGTGAACTACCACACGACCCGGCACATCAGGGTGCACTCGCAGATAAACAGGATATCTAGACACCACGTCTAGATATTGTCCATCATCTACCCAATGATCATTTGGATAAACGCTATACGAGCAATTACATGAATTCAATAAGATCAAACCAACTATACTATACATATAATCAAAGTAGATAATGACTATTGCAATTAAGAACATATAAACTATTAAGAATAATATTTCTCTAATCATAATGAAGAGTACAATAAGAGAGAAAGAACTAGAATTATACCAAACTCCGGGCTTCGGATAGACACTAGGGGCCTCCAGATCCCGATGAAGAACTAGAACTCCTCTACTTCTAATCCAACTAAACTAGAACTATGAACTAGAAGGCTGTTGATGAACTAGAAGGCTTCTTGATGCTTGAAGACTTGAGGCCTTGATGAATAATGATGGTGTGTCTCCAGGGAGGGGGTCTGCCCTTCTTTTTATAGCCCGATGGGATGAACGTGCGCCGCAGGATCAAACAAACTTAACCAAGGGCTAGGATGTATCATGGGAGGCGGTGGAGAAAGCTTCCAGAAGACGGAGGCAAACCCAAGTAGGGGGCGCCGCCCGGCACCATGGTGGGGCTGACCGGCCCCACCTGGTGTCCTCTGCCGGTCTCGTTGCTTCGGGTGTCTTCTAGATCCTTCCCACGTCCTGATAGCGATCTTTGACTTCGTGGATAAGTTTCATGATAATTATGCACTCTAATCCCTCTTTTATGTTTTTCTAAAATAATTTCTAAAAAATACAGAATATGCAAAACTTATAGAAATTGTCAGTCAAAACCCTAGACTAGTGTGTATTCATATATCCTTTCATGTCTAAAGTTCTAATAAAAGTTAACGTTATCCACCATCAACAGCTTCTTCAAAGCACATAAATAGAGATGGCACACAAGCAACACAACAAGCAAGACAAGCACACAACCCCACATTGACACTACTCGTACCTTTATAGTAATGGCAGGCACCCTAAAAGGTAGGTATATATGAAGGGCCATCGATAGTTTGAACAAGGTCAGACAAAAAATCTTAGTAAAATAGTAGGAATATAAAGATCAAGCAAGTAAGCAGAAAATAGCTCAAAAGAAACTATTAAGGAGGAGAGATAATATGACAAGGATGAGAAATAGTGAAATCAATGAGCCACAAAGGTAGAAAAATAGTTTTGTAGGAAAATAGGGTTTAGAAGCGGCCGGTGCTAACTAGCCATACGTCCTACAGTCAACACTGCTCTGATACCATTCTGTAACACCTAGTTTTAATAAACAAAACCAGGCTTACCACATGTGTGCCCAGAAAGTCCACACATAGAGAAACAGAAATAGAGAGTATCAAAAACAGTGTTATATAGCGGAAACTTATTTATATTTAACACTTGCATCAGAGTAACGCGGAAGGGTAGCTAATCTTTTCTTTAAGCTCAATCTTCGCAGAGACGGTTGATTGGGGGTACATACGCCTAGCAACTCACTAACTCCACCATCTGGTACCCATCCAGGATTTTGCCAAAGTATTGAAAAGTAAAGCAAGCGCGTAAGTACATATCGTACTCAGCAAATATAACATGGGGTTCATGAGGCTCAAGAGGTAGACACTGGTTTACTACATTTAGCTTTTATATGATTAACATTTATGGCATTAATAGCATCAAGGTAGTAGTATTTTCCATAACCACATGATCAATGTAGACGAAATAAAGAATAATACATAAACCACATATAACAAAATCATCATTTATTTTTATTATTCATTATTATCATCCATTAGTGATCATCTATTCCCTTAGTTTTCTGGGCCACCCGTATCCGTGGGCACAGCTAGTATACCAGATTATTAAACTCGGCCGAGAGGTGGTGTACACTTTCACTGTGAGTCATGATTTTCAATGCATTGGGTTAATTACTCTCAAGACACCAAAAACCACATAAAGCCACTCAATGGTTCGTCTAACAAGTTAGGGCCATTAGATTCACTCGACAAGCAGGTATAGGAACACCCCTTTTCAGATGGCGCAAAACCTTTCTGGCTGCTCAACATGAGACTAGAAGCTGTCCTATACCTGAATCGGCAAGCCATTCTTACGCCACTTAAGGTAACCACTAACAAGCTAGAAAAGGTCCATTAAGCAACTAGAGCTAGAGCCATATAGCCTTCACAGCTGTACGATTTGTCGCAGCTTTTGCTAAAGGATAAGTCCTTATGGAGGGTCAAGAACATCCAGCAAAGACCGGAGAACTTCTCACCCTTTTTATCCATGTTACCAAGATCATCTTTTAATGTTTATTGTATAATCTATTATTCATGTTACAAAATTATGGTTATATAATCAGCACTAGCAAGTACTACCCATATGCACATATCTCAAGATCATCAAGGTGTATGATAATCAACACTAAGTCATCCTTAATAGGAAATCAAAGACACATACACATGTAATATGTTGTTTATGGTGAATAGGTAATCAAGGAGATCCCAAGCTATACTTGCCTTAACACTTGCTAAACTCCTTCATGCTTTGCTTCGGTCGTCATCTTCGCTTTTTCGGCGCTCACGGACAGCTCTCCTATTCGTAGATCATAGCAACCAAGCATACCAACACAAAGACAAGCAAACAAATAAAGACAATTGAGAACAGTACACTAATCAACAGGAAAGCTTTAAAAGAGCGTACTAAAATAGAGCTCGTTGCTACGGTCATGGGACCACAAGAAACGATCGATAATAAAGCTATCGCTAGAAAGAACAACTATCGACAGATTTTTGTTAACACAGAAGGTATACTATATGCTTGATTTATTTTACTTAATAAAATAAGGTAATGGACATTTCATAAAAACATCCCAAAGTTGAATTAAGACAAAGTATACTTTAATTAGAAAGAGAAGATAACCTTAGTCACATTTTAGTTATAAGTAATTACTTTAATCATTAAGCCATTTAAACATTTATAATTAGAAAACATAGAACATGTGAGAATACTAATCGAACTATTATACTCTTTGTGTTTAAATTAAGCAAGCTAAAATTAAAAGGTATTAATGTTGATATTAATCAAGTCAACATTTAACTATAAAAAGATCGATGATAAACCCCTATGTTGCTTTTAATTAGAAAACTTGATTGCATAATTGTTAATCCAATTAATCTGATTAGTTAATAAAATAAAGATCCATGAAAAATAGATAAACGCTGCTGCTGACACATAACTTATGGTTGCCACGGTCACTACGCAACAGGAACAAAATTAGAACCCTAGATTACTTTTAATTAAAAAGCAATTAAATAAACATTAATCAAAATACATTTAAATAAAAATAATTCAGATTTGAGTGACATGATAACCGATAGACCTACGGTGCAGAGCACGATGACACGATTCTAACCAACAAGAACGAACTAAATCGGAGTTAAAACGATTGAACGATGGGATTAAGAACTGAATGGCAATTTCGTAATTAGATTCATCTTTTACCTTGGAGCAGAACGTGCAGAACTTGCAGGCCGCTGTTGCTGTGCTCGTGTGGAAGGGAGGGAGCTCCGGCTGGGGCTGCTGGCCGACCAACGGCGGCAGGGCACGACGCGGGGTCCACACAGGGGGCCAGGCAGGGGCTGCATGCCCTGCAGCAGGGTGGCCGGACGATGGCCACCGGCGGCGGCGGTGCTGCCCTGCGCAGCAGCGTGCACACGCTGGGCGCAGCAGAGGGCAGCAAGGGCGCAGGAGGCGCGGGAAAGCGCGGCCCGATGAGAGACCTTCCCTGGGAGACACGCAGGACGACGGGGTGGCCGGAGAAGATGAACACAAACCGGCCATGGAGGATGCTCGCCGGAAAAAAGAACAAAGGTTAGGGAAACGGTAGACCGGTCATGGACTTGCGAAAAGGAAGACATGACGGCGTAGAGAACGACGAGGTCTACCTCGGGGTGGTGGTGGCTGACGCTGGAACGCAACGGTTTGACCGGAAAAGCTCGCCGGAGAGTTCGCCGGAACCCTAGCTGTGGAGAACTTCGGCGATAGATGCAGAGAGCTACGGGTGGCGGCTTGGAAAAAGGATTTAGATCTGGAACCAGCGCAATGACGAGAAGACTGACATATATATAGATCTAAGGTTTTGGGTCGTTCGAAAATGACTATTTTTATTAATTTCAGAAATTTTAGAAATTTTTTTCAATTCAAAAACAATTTCAGAAAAAGCTGAAATCATTTTAAATCATGGAAAAATATTTTTAGAACCCCAAAAATTAGATAAAATACCCATAAATAGATTGAGAGATGTTGAATCCTAATAAAGTATTTGGAGTCCATGAAAAGAGATTTTAGGACATTCTGAAAATATCTTTTGCTCTAGAAAAATGGGAGAAAGCTTTCAAAAAGTACGAAAAAAATTCCCGAAAAAGATAGAACGACATCTAATCGTGTTTTGAAAACTTAGCACACACAAAAGCACCAAAGTCAATCAATAATTAAATACCACACCAAAAAGATGAGCCCTTCAAATTAACTCTAAAAAGATTTGAAAATCGCCATTTTATTTACAAAAGCATATAGAAACTTAAACTAATATGGATAATTTTTATCTAACTATGAAAAATATTTCTTTTATTTAGTGTTTTCTAAGCACAACCCAAAATTAGAAATTTTAGGGTGTGACAAATGGGAATTGGGTTGATCCATTGAAGGATAGAAAAGGTAAAGAGATATGGAAAAGGTAAAGAGTGATAGTACACAAATAAAAGATAAGATTATGATACATGGTTAAGATGAGTTTAGAGTGATCTCAGCGACGTCTTCTCCGGCAACGGTGCCAGAAATGCTTGTTGCTATCTATTAATGCCTACTGAATAATCCGCAAGTGCACGGATACAATGTAGCACTTCATCGGATGAATAGTCCTAGTTTTAATATCGAACCCAAAGAAAGATGTGTGAGGGTTATCTAAACTACAACTTAACCACCAAGTAGCAAACAAGGACGTAGAAGATAGTGATATAGAGAAGACAACTAAGGCTTCTAATTCAGGCTTAAGTAAGATATGTCTAGGATGTGAATTAAATAGAAGAGTACAGACGAAACTGTAGCCCTACTACCAAGAACGTATGTCCATTCGAGGGACACCTCCCAGAATCCTAACTAGGGTTTCTCGATAAAGCTCTTCTTATTTAGAATGGATCCTCCTCCCAGGGGGTTGCCTCTTCTTTTATAGCCCTGGCGAATGAACATGAGCCCTTGGATCAAACCGACTTCGGCGGATGGTGGAGATCAATCCTCAAAGGTGGTGGAGTGACCTAGGCGAAGCGGGCCGCCAGCAGGCCCCACCAGGGACCGGCCAGTCTGGGGGTAGACCGGTCGGTCTCCCCCCTGGCTGGGCTTCGGCCCAGTCTCGGTGAGTCACCTTCTCGATCCTTCTAGAATCTTTCTGCTTTGCCGTGGCGTCCAATCTCGCATTCTACGTTGCGTTCTAGCTCAAAAGTGTGTCAATTCTAGTGTATGCCTGCAAAATCATCAATTTACCAAAACTCATGGAATTCGTTAGTCAAAGTCCTACTTCTAGGTAGATAGGTTGCTTTTAAATCACTTTGCTAGGTTAGTTGACGGTTGAATTTGAACATTAAGGACCGTTAACATTTGGTCTGCCAAATGATACTGGCATATAGCTCTACGCCATACCCTGGACGTGGGGGATTACAAGGGACGGACATGGCTGTCACCACCTGCCACCTGCCACCTCAACCGTCGGATACGAGGCAAACAAAGGTAGCCTCTAGCTTAGACACCATGTCTACGCTATCGACTACTTTTCTAGCGTCGATCAGGGTGATCTATCTTTATCAAGGACCCTCTACTAGAGCATCCGCCATGGGGACGGACGATGAACCCGCAAATAAGATTAGGTAAAGATTATCTAATCAGAAGACATAGAAAACCATAACAACCATGAACACTTACTTGGCTAAGATCCGTTAAGGTACCAAGAACGTGCTCATTGAGAGATAAGCAGAGCAAGACCGAAAAAAGATGGTTCTTCCCCAACTCTTCCTCACACCTCTCCCTACTCCACTCTAACTAGCTAACTAAGGTATGAACCCTAGAACATGACGTTCTTATCCCTATGGACAATATAGCTCTTAATCTTGTGCATGGCATGAATGATAGAACAAAAAAGATCATATGCTAAACTAGTAATATAATAATCTAGCTCTAGTTCATATCAAATTGATAGAACAAGAACAAGAATAAAATGAAAAACATGATATGAATCAAAATAAAGAACTCTATTATGATCATACCAAATACCTCCAAGTGTCCTTGCTCCTAGAACAAGCCTTGACCTAGCTCCAAAACACTACGAAAAATAAAAGAGTACAAGTGTGGAAAGGGAGAGAGGCTCCAAGTGTGGTGTGTGTGAAATGAGGGGCTCCTCCCCTCCTTTTATCATTGATTCAGGTCGGTTTGGGGGGCAGGGGAGTTATGACGCCTGAAACCGACCATGCAACCGCCTCAGCAAACCACCATTCAAATCTGGGCCTGTTTGGCAGCTAGAGGGGTGCGGCCGCACCCTGGTGCGCCCCCACCAGGGGCAGCCCCCTCGGCACCGCCTTTGGCCAGTGGGCCGTGGGCTGGCCCTGGACCTTTCCTGTGGTGGTGTTTGGCCTAGATTTGACTTTTGGATTGAGCTTTGCTTTATTTTGTAGAATACACCTTGTCGGAAAGCGTATTATCTTGACCTTTTCCACTGTTTCCATATATGTTTCCTGCGAAACAATATTTCTCCAATACAAGTGGAAATAGGTCAATAGTAAAGGTATATGTGGGTAAAATATGCTAGTAGTCCCCTTTTTAGAGAATAGTTGGCGGTATAGGATTGTCGATAACGACCACCAACAATGTACACAAAGCCAGCAATCCTTAGTCAATAGTGCTATGAGGTTCATGCAATTGATTTGGGTTAAGGCTGGGGAAAGCTTTTTTGCTTCGAAGGAGGCTGATAAATGCATATGTCTTAGTCATCGAATGGCGGTGAACACTTGTGGCAAGATCACGTGCATGATGGCGGTGAACGCAAAAAACTTGAACTCAAACTCACACGAACACTTTGACACTGTTGACAGTAGATAACTACCATTTTTTAACTGATGAATCTGTGTTTCTACAGGGTTTAATTGAAAAAGACTCAAAATGGACATACATGTTAGGCTTATTCACACATCCTGCATGGGCACCAACTCTAGAAGGTTCCAGAGGACTCCAGAGACTACCACACCGAAGCAGAACTAGAGGGGTTGCCAGGTGGGGCTGGCCACCCGCTGGCCCACCCATCTGCCATCGCCTTCGTATGTCGGTTCTCCACCGCCTTAGGGTTTGCATCTAAGCTGTTGCTCAAGGTCGGTTTGATCCGAGGGCTCTTATTCGTCATGTCAGACTATATAACCAACCCCAGACTCCCCCTGGGGCATCCGATCATTCACCGGTGATTTGAGAAGTCAGAAACCCTAATCCTCAGAGCTCCACTACATTCTAGGGCATAGCTAGCTAGGATAGAGTAGAGGGAGGCAAGTTTCGCTTGGATTCTTGATCGTATCAAGAGCATGGCTTGGTAAAGCATTTGTATCCTCTCTTATATCCTTCATTATTCATATGTTTGTTATTGTTGATAAGAATTTCAAGTCAGGCAAAGACTTTCACTTTTAGTTTGAGTTGAGATCCAGCCGTGTTATTATCACTGCCTGTTTATAGTTAGAACCGGCAGTGATACATATTATCATTATCGATTTATATTCAGACCGGCAATGATAGAAATTATCCATATGAACCAACAGTGATACCCTATCAGTGATGGTTTTAAGCACCCGACAATGATAATTAAAATAGTAACAGTGGGTTTTGTGTGGTGAGTATGTGTCCACCGATGCAGTGAGCTTCCCAAAGTACAAGCTAAGTATAGTGTCAGGGACGTCCCACCAATCTTCCTATCCATCGGTGTTAGGGCGCGTAGGGCCCAGTGAACTAAACATAGGTATTTCTTGCATTAAGTCCTTGACTTGGCGTGAGTGCTTAAATTTTTCTGGATTTATCCTAAGATTTAATTACATTATTTTTGAGTGATAGATGATGTTCCTATCAATAGCAAGACACCTATGGTCACTTTATCAATCTTGAAATCTACCGACTCATTCTCTCGGACGTGCTTATGGCGGTAGGATGTCCGTGTGTGTGTTCATAATGGTAAGGGCTCATTTGGATAGGAGAAACGTTTCAGTTTCTTGCTAGAATCGAAAGAATCGGCGCCACACACTCTGACCGCAAAACGTTTCTACCGTTCCGTATTTTTTTGCCTGAAGGAGAGAAACGGGAGTAGCTAGTTTCACTGTTTCTATTTGTACACTCCCCCATAGCACTAGCGGTTGTTTTTTTTCCTTATCTGTTTTTTAATGCCACAATTTTAAATGGATTACATTTAGGTTGTTGTTTGCCCATAAAAAACTCAAATCTAGAAAACTCCAATGCCATGAACGAAGGGTTGAGGTTGCCAACCAGAAATAATTGTTCTGAATGCAGTGATCAATACAGGAATTATAGGCAGTCTTAATCCAACCACCGCTCTGTTCGTGAAAGAATTGGTAATAATGGAATGGATCAATGCATAAAAAATCATAATATTCATGATCGGCTTGGCAAGAGAATAGCCAATGAAAATTGGGAAGATTATGAAAGTAAAGATAAATAGAAGAGTGTTGTTTGGCAGGAAGGCCAGTGGTGCCCTTGAGGGCTTAGAAGGAGTCAGAAACGAAGGGTACAACGCCTAAGAAACAAAGAACTTGAATAAAACAAAAAGAAAGTCCAAGTCTGGCCAAGAGAAAAAGAAAAAAGGCATGCAGTGGTATGATAATGCATGTGTTAGTATAAAGTTTTTACGATAAAATTAGATCTTTGTTAATTAGGGTTTGCTTTAGAAAATTTATATCTCAAGTTGTAGTGCTCCAAAAATTATAAAATTTGAATGGTAGGCTAATGATGCTATCGTGGGCTATGATAAAAGTTTCAGATTCATTAGATACAGTATACCTAAGTTATTTAGATATCTTGGTTAATGCCTAGCAAATGATTTTAATTGAATTATAATTGAAATAAAAATATAAAAATGGAAAATATGGTTTCTGTACCTTTTCATGATGTTGTTGTGATCTTTTGATGCTTAACATGATTATGTGTTTACAGAAAATGATGAGTTTTAGATTTATCTTGCTCTCACATTAATTTTTGCTGTAGAAATTTGTCTTTTTCATAGAGTTTGCTAGGCTTGTTCAAATGCTATGAAATTTGTACAATAGACTATTGGGAGTATATATGAGATACTGTAATTTTTTTAGAATTTACTGTGTACTTTTGATATGTGTTTCATATATGTTCTCTAATTCACTTAGTTATCTAAATAAATAGAAAAAAGACATGAAAAGAATTTATTTAATATATGTTAACTGTTGGTAATATTGTTGTGCCTAAATTGATGTTTGAGACATAAGTGAAATATTATTTTCTCTCGTAAGTCAATTTCATGGACTTTCTAGACAGTTTATAGGACATTGATGATTGCACCATGTAAATAGTATTTTCTGTGAAACTTATCTATAACAAAGTTGTAGGTAACTTATATATCTATCTTGTGTTAAGTTTTCATGGCCGTAGCCTTTTCGATTTGAGAGTTATGGCTGTTCAAAGTTCAGTTTCAGAACTTGTTGCTCTCTGGAATTTCCTAAACAGATTTCAGAAACTGAATTATTCGGCTATGTTAGTGGTTCAATCATACTAAGATGATTAAATATAATTTATAGATAATTTTATAAGCTTTTCAGATTGTCTTGTTGCATATCATTTGGATGTGTATAGCTTCGATTATGATCAAAATATGCAGCTGCTATTGATACATTATAGTTCTAGTTGTTTGCTTTGCATGTTGCTAAGTGTAACTCATGTCTTTGATGATGGATGAGCTACTATACCTGAGATCTTGTGATATTGGTGTCATGTTTGATATGCTTCTTATCTCTATGTTTGGTATTACTGTGAACAGCTTGGTCTCTAATGTGCTCATGTCAACTAGTGTAACCTTGCACTTGTATTGCTTATTGTATGTGATGTATCGTTTATTGCACTTTTATGTGCTCATACATATGTATTGTGCATCTCATCTAGATACGTTAAATGAACTACGCAAAGGACGAGATATGGGAGTTGAACCCGAAGATGGGAGGACTCTGGAGTGCACAAATGGAATGGAGATGTCCAACAAGGCCGTGCAAGCTAACTTAACAGACTTGAGTCATATTACAGGCAAGCCCCGGAGCATTCTAAGTCCTCCACCTTTTATAAAATGCAATTGATGAGTACTTTATATTATTTATTGCATTAAGTTATAGGAGTTGATTGGAGAATGCTTGTTGCATATATCCTATCCTTGTCCACTATATACACCCTGAATCCTTTATAGAGTTAGGATCGAAGTAAATGTTTAGCCATGCTTAGATCGGTAGAAGTCGGATGATTTTCTATCATCCGCGAGATATAAGATGGCTACTTCTTTGGTCACAGTTGGCTATATTTGCTATCGTAGAAAATGAACCATGTGTTAAAATAAAGGAATCCTGGGAAGGGACAATGGACCCTATCTGAATCGATTAAGAACTAGACGCATTGTACGTACTTGGCCATGTTGAACGCAGCCCTTACATAGCTGGCCAGATGCGACCATCTGACCAGGAAGTCTAGTAGGTCAACTCAGGACGAGAACACGGGCGGTTGGGCAATTCACGGGAAACGGCATACTAGACCAAGGGCAAGTATGTATAACTGTCCTCGCGGTGTCCTTGGGTTAACATGGCTTGGACATCCTGCCTACCGATATTTCAGTCTTGCCGACGTGATAATCAGGCCCGCGCCAGAGTTGTACCAAAGGTGGTCTAATGCAACTCCGACGGGGAAGTATGGGCATGTGTTGGGAATACCCTCTTAGCTCGCAAGAGCAGATTGGAGGAGGCCACGGACTAGTGTGGCATGTATTATTGGAGAAGGCACCTCATGCTCGTCGCCTAGTACTTGCACTGCTGTTGCTTTCTGCGTTGGCGAGAACTTGTACGGTAAACGAATGAAGCCAATTTTTTACAGCACCTGCTCTTGCGACTACGCAGGCGGAGAAAATCCACTCTCAAGTCCCGACCGTGGCTACTCGTATACGGAGCTTGCTGCGCACCGAAGCACGGCAGCAAAGACAGCTCGGTGCTGCTGTCTTGTCTCTTGTGGTTTTGCATGCAGTACTACTTGGGAGTTTGAGTTATCTATTCTATGCGTGTTAATTATGATATACCATAATTTATCAACTCTCATATTTAACAAATTTTCTTAGCTATGTATCTGCATAATACGATAGGACATAATTATTGGTGTTGAACAGGACAATCATGGCTGTAGTCGACAAAGAGAACATCTCATATACATCTCATATACCCCGCTAAAAAAAAGTACATCTCATATTCTATGCATGTCAATTATTATACAATATAATTTATCAACTCTCATATTGTTCTTCATGCATATATGAGGAATCTAGTAGAGAGTGTCCGAACAAAATGTTGAAACAAAGGCATGCATGGTTATCTCTGCAAAGAAAGAAAAACATTTTTTTCCTAGAAACTAAAAAAAAAAAGGACAGAAAAATATTTTCAACCACTACAAGAAATGTGTGGTTTTTTGACGTTTTTAGTATGACACCAAGTCATAATGTCACTATATTATCCATTTTATGACATTATGTTTGAGGCAATTCAATCTAGTGACAATAAAAAGTTGTATGTCACAAAAAATGTCACGTAGCTAGTCCAATTTCATTCGATGACGTTATTTTACGTGTCATAGAGGCATTTTCTATGTCATAAAGGCTAATTTACAAATGCCATCAATCTTTGACATACTTTATGTGTCATAAAATAATTTATTGATTTGTTTAAACATTATTGTACATGATGGCATGTTCCACGGTCACGTGGTTGGGTGGGTATGGGTGCATATATTTTTTTTATTTTTATAATTTTTAACAACATATTACAGCTCCCCTGTTCTATATTTCACAAATACAAAAAAAAAAAACACACGATGGATGGTTGTTCGTTTACAATTTATGGTTGTAATAAAAAATATATACATGCCTTGATTAATAAAATAATGAATAAAGAAACATTGAAACCAAAATTAAATCTGACGCACGCATGTTTGGATATTTGAGATAGATAAATTGAAACCAAACTATTTAAAATCGGCCGTGACTCTCAGCCATGTTTTTTTAATCCCCGTGATTATTAGCTCCTATAAGCAAGCACTTATTCACGTGATGAATTAGGAATTGTTTCCTTCTCCAGCAAATGCACATGATGGACGACCATGCTCCACCAAATCGAGCGCCAACGCTCCAAATCCCGCGCGCGACGTCAGCCTTCCACCTTCCCCGCTCTGTGCGAACAAAAAACCAGTGGAAGTGGGCCTTAGCGGCAGCCAACGACAGGCCCAGCAAACATGCTCCTGTCTTGGGCCTTCTCATTCGACCCGCTGTCATGGGTCAGAAATAGCAGCAGCGTCAGCCCATGGACACGTATTGAAGCCGAAATAAGAGATTGCATGAAATAAGCCGAAATAAGCTCATGGACACAAATTGCCCCCGTCTTGGGCCTTCTCACCCAACCCGCTCTCGTGGGTCAAAAATTGCAACAACGTCAGCCCATGGACACGCACTTATAGACACCAAAATAAATTAAAATCAAACAAAAATTAAAATATTTTTTAAAAAATCTTTGAATGAACTCATATGAAAAAATGACTAAAGCCAAAATTGTAGATCTCGATGAGTTCTACAACTTGTAGTTGATGACGTTTTCATTTGAATTCTTTTAGGGAGAATTAGATATTAGGCCCTAGAAAAAAGTTGCTTTAAGTATTGGGCCTTTTTTTCTTTGAATTTGGGTGGAAGGCCTCCAAACAAAATTTCTTAGTTATTAGGCCTTCCGTCAACCCTGTGAGGAAAATCTGTTAGTTGAGGCACTGTAGTGCATGTGAAAAGATCACTTTACCCTTCACTTTCTAAACACACGCCAAAGAGGTAATCCTGACCCCTGTGTTCCTTCGTTTCGGGAATAGGGAGAGAAAGAAAATGAAGCCGTCGTCGCCCACGCAGGCGAGCAGGCGCCCCCACCTATGGATCTCGTCTCGCCGGCCTCCGATTCACCATGCCCCCGGTCAAATCGCTGCTTTCGACCCATCCGTGCCTCGGTGCCGGCCCGGCGGCGTTGCTCGTGGCGCGCGAGACCAGGGGCGGCAATGCCACGCATGGCCGTGCCGGGCCGCCACAGCTCAGCTTCAAATCTGCATCTGCTCGCGGTGTCATGCCGGCCGCGCCGCACCCACTCGCCTCGTGGTATGTACAAGGTGGATAAAAAGTGTGAGGTGCATCTTGCACCAAAAATTAATGTAAAAGTATTGATTATGAGAAACTAATCTCATTATAATAGTAGAGTGCATAAAAATAAATCACATATATGCATCAAAAAGAAGAAACGATATATAAAATTAATGAAAAAACAAATGATAATAAAATTTATAGAACCTCGTTCTGGCCCAAAACAAGCATCCGGTCCAAATATGAGTAGGCCCAAAAACGACCCACGTCGCCCGTAGCCATCCGATCAGACGAACGGCTCAGATCAATCTTGAAGTGGATAAATATCCGATGTCGAGCAGGGAACCCTAGTCTGTTCGCTGTCCGCCTCTCTTCCTTTCACTCCTAGATCCACCACGGACCGCACTCAAAACTTCAGCAGCGCGCTCCTTCCAAATCCGCGTCCACCGCGCTCTTGTAGGTAACCAATCCCCTCCACAAAGCCGCAGGTGAGGCACGGCGCATGGATCCTAGATCCGGAGGCCACGGGGATCCATCCTGGCAGGGGGCAGCGGTGGCCGCGCTGGCTCGGCCCAGCTGTTGGTCGTGGCTGGCGGCTGCCGGTGGATCCGGCCTCGCTATGATGCCGCGAGCAGCGGGTCGCTCGTGCTCGGGTCTCCGATGCAACGGCGGCCGTGCAGACTCGGCCGGGGGAGGCCGCAACCTGGCCACGCCGGCAGTTCCCCTTGTTCGATCTGCTCCAAGTATTCACCTGTGTTTTGCCCAAAGGTACCACAGGTGGCATGCCAGTCGCGAGGACCCGTGGTACTGCTCACCTCGTCTAATTCGTTTCCGTCATTCTCACCTCATCTACTTCTCTCTGTTCAGGATGGCGTGGATCTCCTTGGGAGACTGAGGTGGCTTGGCACCTGCGAAGGTGATTGGGCACACGAGGGCCAGCAAGCTGAAACAAAACACCCACCCGGCCTTCTACATTGGTGGCGGTAGCAGCAGCACCAATGCACGGTGAGCCTAATCCATCTGTGCAAATCTATGATTTGAAGCATTAATCTAATGATTTTGTGGATGACTGTCCTTTGCTAATAGTGGTGGAAGGGATAGACGCAGTCTAGTTGCTGCCTTGTTGGCTTAGATCCTAATTTAGTTCCCCTGATTGGATGGCCTGTGTTTTTTCTATGTTGCTGTCCGGTTTGTGTGAAGCTGAGTTTTTTCTCTATTCTTTAATCTTTAATCCAACAGTTTACAGCAGCAGCATCACACGATGCTTTTTGGTTGGATGGCCTGTGTTCTTAAGTTTGGAGGAATTGTGTTCATCAGGTACTATCGTTGGACAGCACAAGCAACAGTTCAGTGAGTCATAGCTCGACTCTGTGTCCATCAACTACTCATTTTAGTGGATGGCACTAGCAGGAGCACATCAGCAGCATCTGACCAATAGGTAAGCAGCAATGTGGTCTTCAGTACAGCTATTCAGTTTCAGATAGTTCCAAAACTGTATTTCAGTGCAGCATCTCCCTTTCAGTTTTACTCAGCAATACATGGCTGCATTTCTGTAGTGTTTTTTGCTCTATGTATATTGGTGTTTCTAGCCTTGTGATAATAGTTCCTGCACTTCATTTAATCTTTGCCTGCTATGCATCAACATTAGCACTTGTTTAATGCTCGTGATTTAGAAAGTGCATTTTAGCAGCAGCTTGGTTACTTTCATGCATTGGCTAATATAGTAATATTCAAGGAATCATCACTAATTATTTAAGGACTTAATACCTATTGTATGATCCAGTATACATGCTTCAGTTCTGTCTTAGTAAATTCTGAACTTTTCTGTCCTAATTGCAATCAATTGATTTCTCACTTGATGCTTTTTTTTGGCTTCATTAGAGATTGTCGCTCAGAAGAGCAGAAGGCAGCAGAGGCATTTCCAGCAGATATAGGAATGTGTCAAATAGAATATGATAATGTATTTATTATTTTAGTTTTGGCAGATGAATGTCCTGATATTGCATTTTAAGACTTTTGGAATACTATTTGTGAGGATGCTCATTTGAATCTGTTTTCGTGTATGGGTGAAAAAATTACATGAATGCATGTATGTGCTGAATTCTGCGTGGGCCAAAAAAATTATGGGCCAACCTGTATGGGCCAAAAAAATTATGGGCTGAATTGTATGGGCTGAGAAATTTATCTGGGCTGAAACAGGACTGCATGGTGGGCTTTGGCAGGCTGAATTCTATTTTGTGACGTTTTTTTTTTTTCTTGCCATGTCAGTGCCATGTCAGCCCTTCATCCTACGTGGCATTTGTCCATGTGGCAAGGTCTAGAATTTTGTGACAACAAACAAATGTCATATAATTATATGACATAAAAATCTAATGTCATATACTTATGACAATCCATATACAAATGTCATATAATATTTTTGTGACGGTGATTTTTTGACGTTTAGTTTTTTGTCAACTGGATGTCACAAATCTTAATTTGTGACTTAAATTTGATATATTATGACATAAATACAATGTCAAAAAACCACAGATTTCTTGTAGTGAACATAGATTATTTTTTATCTCTGTAAACTTTACAGAAGCAGAGAGAATAGCATATAAGCATGGATGGTTCACTAATAGCAAGAGTATTGGCCACCTTAAACCTTCAGTATGTTTTGCCATAATCAACTGACTTATTATTCTATCGAAGAAAAAACAATTAATTTGACAATATCACTCTACATGAAGGAGGATTTTAATGAATTTTGATGCACATCACATTAAATTGATACAAAGCCCTAAAATAATTCCTCTGGCCTCATATGTGTCAGTGACAAGTTAAGATTGAGCCCATAATTTTTCCACTTCTTTTGTAGTGCCGTATTTGGGAAATATGACATTACATGGTGATGCCCAGATGCATTGCATAAACAAATGATCTAAGTTCATTCAACACACGCTACAAAAAACATATACGAAGAGTCATGTACACATTATGAAAGTGTTTTTCATATTGGGTTGAGAAAGAAAAATTGTCTACCCTATATAAATTATAGATATTGGTGGTCAATGTTTTAAAAAAATTGAGTTAGAAAAAGCATGTCAATATATCCATGATCACGAAGTATTTATTAGAAAATTGTATGGAATAGTGTGCTGTTTATTTGTTGGTGTCTTCAAAGTAGGAATCAAAAGAAGACTGTTATTTTAACACTCCCTCAACCAACCCGAAAAGAAAGAAAGAAGCCTGTCATTTAGTCCACCTCGGCATAAACGTCACCATGTTGGTAGTGCCAGCTCAAGAACTTTATCAAGCGTTATCAATCTGAACAAGGCCCTATATATTTACAGTCCAAGCACGCAACAAGACATAATTCATGAAGGTGAGCAAAAGCTGATGCAAGTTCGAACAAGTAACCTGGTAAAATCTAATTAAATTAAGGAATGTTTCTTGGCATCACTTGGATTAATTTTCAATGCTGCAATCCAATCAGATAGTCAGATGGTTACTGCACACTCATTGTCACAGGCGACCCCCCGAAGAAATAGAAGAAATGGTGAATATTCCAACCACATCAATATCAAACCCATTAGAACCAAGGGAATTCTAAATATACAAACTCTGGGAATTCTAAATATACAAACTCAAAGGATACATATATTCATTTATTCATCTCTTAGTAATAAGATCGATACAAATCGAGTAGTAGCAGCAGAAGAAATAATTAACTAGATCTCCTGTATGTATACATCATATACATGTGTAGAGCTAGTAGCTACCAAAGTATCTCACATGTCATTGTAGTTTATATATATATATATATATATATATATATATATATATATATATATATATATACTCTCTATGTAAAATCAATCTATATGGGTATAGAAGGGCGAGCTAATTGTGGTGGCCGATGCCGGGGCTCGGAACTGATCCCTCAACGGCCTGGATGACTTGCCTACGATTAGTGGTGGTGACCTCAGACTTGTTCTTGGCCAGTTCAAGAGTTGTTGACGAAGCCGCGAAGAGTCGTGCTCGTAACACCATATCCTGGTGGGAGATCAACGATGAAGAAACACCAGTGCTAGCACTGCTCTCCTCGGCATAAACATGTGGATGATCACTTGGCATCATCCTTGCGTGCACGAGAGACTTATTTGCTGATGCCAACAGGAGCAAGGATAGGATCACAATGGCAGCGTGTGAGGTAGCCATGGGTAAGGTTTCAAGTTGAAGTGATTAAGATTTAGGCTCGATTGGTCGAGGCTACAAGAGAGCGTGATGTGTAATTGGCTGCTTGTGAGAGACTATATGAGAGCTGCTGAATGAAGTGCTATGAGCTTGGATGCAATGAGAATGTGAGCAACCAAGGCATGTATTTATAGGAGAGGTCGACGAGGGGGCGGTGGCCAGCAGTGTGTGTTGCATGGCGGTGACAAGTTTTGTGGCTTAGTCAAAATTAGTGGAGTACACATTACCGTTACATTCGCCCTATAAAGTCGTCATCCTACAAAAGTGTACTATTTTGAGCAGTAGCTGCTATGTTACTTATTATTTTTCTCTTTAGTTTTTGGCCAAACATTTTTTTGAGAGTTTTTGCTGGCTCAGGCTACCAGAACACGCCGCGTGGAAACTTTGAGCACAGTAGCAAACTCTCTCAGTTAATGCCACGTGTGCATATATATGCAACTCATGCTTCCTCTACTTTTTCTCGGGCATATTCATATTTAGCAAAAGAGTGTTGTGGAAAAATAGCTGAGGCTACAAAAAAAAAACGATAATAAATAGTATTTGCGATGAAAACTCTAGTTGGATTTTGGTAATTGAGTGATAATTAATAGACTAATGCTTTCATGCTACTTTTGTGCTCGCTTTCTGCTCAGAGGAGACAAGAATGGAGCTCGAGTAAACCGAATTATTGTGCAGCCAAGCACAAAAAGGATCCATCATGACGCTCAGTATGAGGATGCAGGATGTGAGATTTCGGAAGACGACCTGTCAGAATGCGGTCTTATTATAGGCATCAAACAACCAAAGGTCCTATTTCTCATTAAACTAGATACTCTATTGGACAGTGCTCTCTACCAACATCATCATGGTTCTGAAACGCTTGGAGGTGTCTTCACTTGGGCAGTTGCAGATGATTCTTCCAGATAGAGCGTACGCTTTTTTTCACACACCCACAAGGCCCAAAAAGAGAATATGCCACTGTTGTCATTCCTGCAAAATATTAAAATGTTGACTAACGTTCTCAGATCCTTGAAGAAATGATGTCCTTGTTTGATTATGAGCTAATTGTTGGAGATGATGGGAAAAGATTGCTAGCATTTGGGAAGTTTGCTGGTAGAGCTGGTCTGCAAGATTTCTTACATGGTCTCGGACAGCGTAAGTATGATGACCAACACTAATAATCAGCTCGTGCAGTCACTTCATAATATTATGCCTTTGATACTTGGATTTTCCATCTCGGTTTATTATAGGAACTAGTTAATTTGCTCACTAGCGAAATGATTTAAAATGAATTCAACTGCTGATTCAGAGTACAGTCTGTGACTGGAGATGTCTCTGTTTAGTGTTGTGTGTCATTCAAGCGGCTTAAGATTTTCCCTTACAATTTCAGGATATTTGAGCCTTGGATACTCGACTCCGTTTCTCTCTGTGGGACAATCTCATATGTATCCTTCGCTCGCTGCAGCCAAGGCTGTAGTCATTGCCGTTGCTGAAGAGATAGCAACGTTCGGACTTCCATCTGGAATTTGTCCAATAGTGTTTGTATTCACTGGAGTTGGAAATGGTAATTGTGCTGTCAACATATTACCATTTATTGATTTTTATAATAGGAAGCCCCTTGTATGGGTACTGTCCAACCAAGTGTTTTTGGCATATGCATCTATTAGGGGCCTTGTGCTCTTAGGGGCCTTGTGCTCTTTGGCTCTTTATGAGTTGAGTCCTTTAACATTGGGTCATTTCACAATCTTAATAGTTTCAGAGCATAAAACATTTCTTCCACCGCACATATGGTGTTATGATCACTCTTGTTCCATCTCTATTTTTGGGTCATGGCACAAATGCTATGTCATTTTACAGAATTTTGCTGGTGTATATACCTGTCATTTCAGTGCAAGCTCAAAGAAATTACATCGTACTCTTTCCTTTCGAAGGCCGAAATGACCTTACCTTATTGACATTTTCTTGCATTATTGTGGTTAAATGTGATTTGTGAAACTAAATATCTTAAGCCTGCTGGCACTAGATGGAATATGGATAGCATTACATCGACCAAAAAGTTATATAGATATACATGCTTTCTAAAGGAAATGGAAAAACTAGACCTTAGGGTAATACTTCCTCAATCCAATTTATAAGACGTTTGAGTTTTTTAACCTCAAGTTTGACCACTCGTCTTATTCAAAAAAAATTATAAAATATCATTTCTTTTGTCGTGGCTTGCTTTATCAATAAAAGTTATTCGCAAATAACTTAAATTTGGCTATTTTTGCATAAATTTTTTGAATAAGATGAGTGGTCAAATTTGGGGTTAAAAAAGTCTAAGGTCTTATAATTTAGAATGGAGAAAGTATGTCTCAGTTTTTACTACCTTAGTGATGTGGTTTTATCTGAAAAACCTTACCTGACATATATAACTTCAATGTGACAGTCTCTCAGGGGGCGCAGGAGATATTCAAGTTATTGCCCCATACCTTTGTTGATGTTGAGAAACTTCCCGAAATTTCTCAGGTATTATTCTTTTACTCATTCTCTTGCATTAAATCTTAAATTCAACTAAACCAGTTAATTAACATTTTCTTATGTAATATCTTTTCCCTAAATGAAATTCATCAAATTTCTACCTCCTCTTTCTGTATCCAGCAGGATTAGCTATTGTTACTTGATTTAATTTGTAAGCATGCTTCTTAACAAACCTAGTTACACTCTAACTCTATTAAAAAATCACGAGCGGGTTCGTAACCATATTTCTAACTCTGTTTTTAATGTTACACAGGCCAGGAATCTGTCTAAACAATCTCAGTCGACCAAGAGAGTATTTCAACTATATGGTTGTGTTGTGACCTATAAAGACATGGTTTCTCACAAGGATCCCACTAGACAATTTGACAAAGTAATGCATGTCTCTTCAACCATAAGTGGATTTGTAGTTTCTCCTTCATAGTCAGTTATAACAACATTTTGTTATATAGAGATGTATTTGACCACATACCCACATTTTAATTTCATCATAACCTAATACAATCTTCTCATTATACTGGTTGTGCATCCGGTGCCTTCGTGCCTATTTTTTTTATAATGGCCATGTCCTAATGTAGTTCATCTTCTTATACATATATAACATAAATATATTTTAAGTAGATTGGATCCATATTTTTTAGTTGTTTTTCTAATTAGATAAGTACCTCATTAGCTTTTCAATGGCCTCAATGCCTCACTAAAAAATCTTAAATTTGTGTAAGGCTGACTATTATGCTCATCCAGAACACTACTCCCTGTATTTCATGAAAGGATTGCTCCACATGCATCTGTCATCAGTATGGTCTTGGATGAGTGCTTTTATCAAAAATTATTCCATTGTACTCTTTGAACCAACTAAAACATGTTTTTATCAACTTTGAACATGTGAGACCAGTCATATATGGGTATTATTGCCTTGTTTTGACTCAATCTTTGATACAGCTCAGGCACACAATTCTTTCTGTTTCTGTTAATGTTAATACTCTCAGGAATGTACAGTATTACTGAGTATTATTTTTTTAAAGAAATTACTAAGTATTATTTTGTATAGCATAGAACAGTTTTAGTGTAAAAACTAGCTCTGGCCATGATAAGATCAATTTGTGGTGATGTTTATATAAAGATGGTGGGATTTAGTAAATATCTGCTACTTATTGTAATAAATTTCTAGAGTAGCCATATTTGTCCACACACTATGATTTGTGTCTTCAACGTTTCTGCAGTAAACTGTATGTAATGGGAGAAGAGGTTTCCACCATTACTGAGTATGGATCAGTTACAGCACCTTTTGCTATTACTAGAACCCAATGATCCTTCTTACAGTATCAAACTATTGCATTATCTACATGGAATTATTGTTATCTACTAGACTGTTTTGATGTCAGTAAGCTAAACCTTGTCAACAAATATGGTTGTTAGTTAGGACTGAACAAGATAATTTATAGAATAATAGTTAAAATATAACATTTGTATATATTAACGGAAATGAAGACAATTTATTGTTAGCCCTATTTAAGTTTATTACCAACTACTTATTTTCTTTTGTGTTGTTTTATTCAGTTGAAAGTTGCAGTAAGCAAGGAAGTAAGTGAGGGACATGGGAGCTACATATTCTTGTAAGGTGTACATTCTTCTACTTTGTGGTGAAGGACATGGGAGCTAATGTATTGCTAGAACTACGAACTCTGTCTTATCAGAAATTATATGAACTTATTTGCATATGTAAAGCACAAACTAGGTTGTATGTGAATGATGGTTCAGCTTTTATGTCTGTTATATGATCAATGCTAAGATTCGTTACTGAATGAATATATGATGCATGACGCCTTCTTAACCATTGGTTAACTACCCTATACATGACAACTTTGTATCGTCATAATAGTGAGCATTAACCAGGGTACAAACTTGGCATTTGTGATGGTTCATGTATTAGGAGACGCGTTGACCAACCAATATGTGACAGTTGTAGTTGTCATTAAAAGGCAACATATATGACGACAATATAAAACCGTCACAAAAAGGTCATGACATTTTGTGATGGTTTTCCATGTTGTCATCGCAAGGTACAATTTGTGACGGTCATTATATGGCGACCAACATGGCGCAAATTCTGTACTTTCCATGACACTTTCGGTTTGTCATACAAGCCCAAATTTTTTGTAGTGAGAAAAGATAACTAAAGAAAAAGAAATCTAAAAGGAAAGAAGAATCTAAAAGAAAAAAGATAAAATCTACAAACCTAGCTTAGCAGAGCCCAGCGATAAAAGGATAGAACGCACTTGCCTTCCTTGGCAATGGTACTAGAAATACTTGTTGGCAATTATAAGCTTCACCACTAGAATAGGATCTTCGACAGCGGTGCCTAGAAATGCCTTGATGGAATTTGCTAAGGACACTAACAGAAAAGGAATTCCGCAAGCGCACAGAACTATCGTGTAGCACTTCCTTAATGAGTACCAAGTGTCTCATTTATATTTTTCCAAAGAAGGCTGTAGGGTCGAGATGGCGGACTAGAGGGGGTGAATAGTCTTTTCTATAATTAAACACGCTGGCTAATCGAAATAAATACAGAATTAAAACTATTCTGTCTAGCCAAGACTATACTCCTCTATCTAAGTTCTCAAGCACCTTACAAAGATCCTAATTTGAGAAACTAAGGTGCCGGGCTAAGTTGGTTAGAGCTCACCTAAATAATCTAGCTTGCAAGGCCACACAAACCTATATAACTAGTACTTCAAGACGGGGAGCTCCTACACATACTAGTATTACAGAGCGCACAAAGCTTAAACAATCAGTAATTCACACTAGCAAGGCTACAAAAGCCTAACTAGAGAGCTTAATTTGCTTAGCTACACAAACTAAGCAATGTAACTAACAAAGCTACACAAGCCAATTAGTCATACAAGAGATCTACTTCTATGCTACACAAGCAAGAAGGTAATTAACTAGCTATACAAACTAACTAATTACTAGAGCAACTACACAAGCACAAATAATATGAATAATAAGTAAAGAGCTTGTGTATGTAAATTGCAAACCACCGAGAAGATGAAGACAATGTTGACACAGTGATTTTTATCCTAAGGTTCACTTGGTTGCCACCAAGCTAGTTCCCGTTGTGTCAACCAACTCTTCATGGTTCGGCCGCTAAGAGGTATTTCACTAACCTCGTCCATACAATTAGACACCGCAAGAACCTACCGTAAGAGAAGTAGCTCAATGACACGCGCAATTCAATAGAGTTGCTCTTCACGATCCCCGCGGGTGAGCACAATGCCCCTCACAATATCCATGCAACCGGAGCACCACTCAATCTGCAAGCGTGCTACAACGGTGCCCATAATCCTCCAAGCCGTCTAGAAATTGGTAACCTCCAAGAGTAACAAGAAATCCCCAAATCACAAAGTTTTTCTAGTGCCACCAAATGCAATCCTTACATGCACACACTAAGCTCTCAATCCCTCACTCAAATTAGCATCAAGCTTGAGAGGGAGATGAAGGGGAGAAGATGGATCTTCAACCTCTCAACATCATCCACACAGGGCTCTCAATCTCTCCTACAAATTTCAGCACAAATCCATAGGGAGAGAAGAGAGGAGAGAGTGAACCCTAACTTTTCTCTCTAAGAGTAAGAATGGGGGAGAGCTCTATTTGGAGAAAGGGAAAAGGCACTGCCTTATCCCAACCGGCTCCCTGCCTCCAACGAGTAGCAGCAGACGCTTCCCCAATGGGACAGAGCAACGGGCAGAGGCAGAGGCAGAGCACGCGCTCTCACGCGGCCAGCAGCAGGCACACGCTCCTCCACTCCGTGTCTCTCAAATTGGGCCTTGTTTAGATGAGGGGAAGAGAGAGATTGAAAAGTCCTGTAGCAGTTCGTTTGTATTTAGTAAATATTGTCCAATCGTGGCCCAACTAGGTTCAAAAGATTCATCTCGTGATTTACAACCAAACCATGCAATTAGTTATTTTTTTTACTAACATTTAATGCTCCATATATAGGGTAGAAATTGATGTGATGGAGAGAGATTGAAAAGTCCTGTAGCATTTCGTTTGTATGTGGCAAATATTGTCCAATCGTGGCCCAACTAGGGTCAAAAGATTCGCCTCGTGATGTACAACTAAACTGTGTAATTAGTTATTTTTTACTTATATTTAATACTCTTTACATGCGGGTACAAATTGATGTGATGGAGAGAGAGTGAAAAAACTTGGAAGTTGAAAGGTAATCTAAACAAGGCCTTGGTGTGGACACACAGAGCTGCTCTCTTTCTCTCTGGTCAATTAAATTGCATGCAAGAGCTAGTCCCCATGAGAAATTAAATGGAGTAACAACACAGCAACAAAGCTACAAGGAAATTTCCTTCATGTGGTCCTCCTTCACTTGGTGCATGCATGCATAGCTAGGCCCCACTCAAAATAAATGGAGCAGCAAGCACCTGCACTCTCGGTCAACACATGCATGCATGTGAATTAATTTCTGTGGTCCCCAAGGCAAGATTAATTTGCTCTCCTCAATTTCAACCGTGACCTGTAGGAGCGCCATTCCCTTCTCCTTTTCAATTAGCACACGAGCAGCAGCAGCAGCCCAACAGCACACCGGTTCCAACTTCTTTCAATTTCTTTCAACTGCTTCCAACTCGTTCCAGCTGCCTTCAATTGGACATCAGCCTTAGAAAATTCAGCACCTTTCCAAGCCTTTCTAAGTGCTAACTTTACCAAAATATTTCCAAATAAATTTGGACACTTAAATTAGCTTTTCACAAATAATTTTCTAAGCTTTCTCATAATTTCTCACCACGTCACTAAGCGCAATGCATATGCAAATGAGACTCACACTTAGTAGCACTAGATAATCGCTGCAACTAAAAGATTTCTCTATTTTATAATACGGCTATCTATCATAAATCCGGTCAAGTACTTCTCTACTTAACCTTAGACCAGTGAAATAAAATGCCTAACAAATATATCTTTGCCTTGAGCATTTCCATTTCATCTTCTCCAATGTTGATACAACACATGCACCAACCTTGCACCACAAATGATATGATCCACTTCATATCATCATATAGCTTTTGGTCCATCGATCTTGACCTCACTTGCTCTTCACCATTGCTTCAGTTCTTCAGCGCCAAGTCTTTGCTCAAGCCTCCCGACACTGGTATCAATGGCTTGAAAGCCTCCAACTTGCCCTTCACCATCACAATCAATCCATCAAGCCAAGTCTTGTCTTAATCTTCTCCACTTAGCCACATGATTACATGTCATGTATCATGTACAATAACCTCATTCATCACATTTTGGTGAGTCACAATATGTCCAAGTCATTTTCATCTTCATGGCATAGCATGCTCACACAAATATACCTGTGGAGTAATTCTCTACAAATCTCACATAAGCATAATTAGTCCACCTAGGTTATCACTCAATTACCAAAACCAAACAAGGACCTTTCAAAGGCGGGGTAGCGTGTTGGGTAATGTATGAGGCAGGCTTAGCAAAGGTATGTGGCTAACAAAAGTGTGGTAAAGGACCAACTAAGATAAACTAAAGGTAACTACACCTAAGGATAACTCGAGAAAGAGTAGATAGAAGTTTAGTGTAGCTGAGTGAGAGAGAGTAGGAAATGTAATCTAAGACAACTAAGTTAACTAATGCTAGCAAAAATGATCTTTAGTACTAGAGGCGTGCAAGGGTCAGATCTAATAGAACACTATACACCATGGTGCCTTACGTTTTAAGAACTATATCCAACATGGTGGATTACAGAGGATAGACAGAGCTGTCACCTCTTGCCACCTACCACAACTAACCGGGGACCTAGCTATACCTAAAGGTAAGATATAGCCTAAGCACCACGCTTAATCTATAACCTCACTGTCTAAATCTGAGCTCCGATGAAATAGGACTCAGACACCATAATCAGACGATAGGACAAGCACGAAAGAGGATCAAACTAAATACTATGATAATTATGGTTGTAAGCACTAAGCACAAGCTCCTAAGCTCACTAGTGATGAACAATAGCAAGAATAGAACTTCAACGAAGCGCAACAATATTACTGATAAACTCTCTCAACAAGAATCTTTGCGTCTAATAACTGTTTTAGAGAAACATCGTGCTGCTTTGGATACTCACTCTATGATCTTCAGAGAATCAGCCCTGTTCTTTGCACCCATCGCATACCAACTGATTCTAAAATTACACCTACTAGAGAACCCCAACGTAGACTTAATAATGCGATAAGAAAGGTGGTTAAGAAGGAAGTTTTGAAGCTATTACACGTCGAGATTATATATCCTGTGCCACATAGTGAGTGGATAAGTCCTATTCAAGTTGTACCTAAGAAGGGTGGTATGACCGTTGTTAGAAACGATAGGAATGAACTAATCCCCAGAGAATTGTTACTGGCACTACAAGAAAGCTAGGCTTCTGTGACAATCAGAATATGACAATCGAGCAAGCTTTTCCATCACCGTCTACCTACAAGGATTTAACCGATCGTCGTCACGTAAGGTGGATGACTAACCAGCTTCTGTGACCACCAAAGAACACCATCATTGATACAATGACAATAGTTTTCTCCTCATAGGTTTTGTGACAGGAGTAAACTCGTCACAACATATTGAACAAATACTGCCACGTATGTGGTGACATGGCAATTAACTTTCAGCCCATAGGCTTTTTTTCATTATTATTTGCATTTACAATCAGCCCAATTGGTCCCAATATTTTTAGCCCAGCTACAAATTGGCAGGCCTTTTCATTGCAGCCCAACATTACAGTACATGAACATACTGTGGGCCAAACCAATTGCATGATTATATTATTATAATAACGACTAGCCCATACAACAGAATATATAAAGAATATTCTAGCCACAAATAATGTTTGAGGCCATACAAAAGCACATGATCCAAAATACATGTTCAAACTCCTAAATTGCTAATCAAGGAGCTATAAATCACAAACAATGAATTATTAACAAACCCATGGCCACCTAGCACTAGTTAAAGGTCAGCAGATGACCACCTTCCACTTGATCCCGACACAGCAACTGTATCCTTTTTTTACAACACAGCAACTATATCCTTGATTAACTCCTCCAAGCACCTGCAGCCATCAACCAAACAAAAATAGAAGACGATCAGACCCAAGTTGCTATCCAGTTAGAATATGGTACTCAATTTTTGATGTCACAGCAGTATAACAGTTGCAGAAAAAATCAGAGAACTTCAAACCAATATTGATTGACATTTGTTAGCACTACAAACAGTTGCAAAAAATCAGAGAAGTTCAAACCAATATTGAATGACATTTGTATGATGATTAACAACAGAGATGCACATCACACATCGCGAGGAGGCACCTGTGAATCAAACATTGGTCACCTATGTATAAGATTTGCAGCTATTTGGTCACAGTATGCAATCAACACTCGTTCATGCAATCAAGAACATTACCTACCGAGTATCAACATTTGTTCATGCAATCAAGAACTGAGGTCTCAGTCTGTACCATTACAGTTTGTAGCAAACATACAGAAAAGAATTAACTAAATAAGGGTTTGACTAGACTGGAATTAACACTAAAAAATGAAGTACAAAATCAACAAGAGCTTGAATGCAAGATGGTACAATCTTAGACCTTTCAATATTCTGATATTACAGAGAAAGAGTTTGATTGCAAAATCTACAGCCTTAGAATTTCAACAGAGTTAGGGAACACTAGTTACTGAAATACTAGAACATGACAATTAATAACCAGAAGAGTGAAGGCACTCAATTTGCTTTTTTTCTCAAAGCTTCCAGCTCAAAAACAACAATATTAAAAAGAATATGCATCCCCATTTCATAAGAGCAAACTAACAACCACACAAAATAATATTTAATCTGAATTTATTTCATCCAGCTTGTTTATCTTTAATTAAATCTAAATTTACTTCTGGAAAAAAACTGTAGCACAAAAAAATTGGAGTTAGCTCACAGTTCTAAATACATTATCCAAAGATACCTAGATTTGAGTTAGCTCACAATCCATGCATATATCAGTCAATATAAGCACAAGTTAAAAGCAGATTTAACATTACGGTGTGCTATTGACTCGAATAAATACCTGATTGGATTGAGCACGTCTGCCTTTTGTCTTTTGCAATCTGTAGGCGCATTGCAGTCTATCCATTTGCATAAACCTTCATGAAGTGCCAAACTCCCATAACCCTGACTTCCATCCTTGCTTTGCTCTAAGCCTGCAACCTACAAATTAACAGAACACAAAGTTACCAACTTAGGTCAGTAGCAAAACAAGGAAGTGGTGAACACGGTTCAACAGAAATCAGTATAGTTACAAACATCTAGCAGAACATCCAGTACAGAAATGGCTGCTGCATTATTGTTACTTAGCAGTACACTTGTGCTTTTTCCACAGCTAAAGAATACATATAATCACTGTTTTTTCCAGCTGCAAGAGAATACATATATCAAAATTGAATAACAGTTTTAGGCTCATCAGTATTTAACACAGCAGCAGTTGCCTACTTATTCTGAAATCTGACAGAAAAAAAAAAAAAGATTGAGCCACAAAGTGCAATATATATAACTAGCAGACTAGCACCACTCGTTAAGTACCTACATTTACATCTATCTACATTGTCATCGTGGAGCTAAGTGAGAAGAATGAGCTAGTGTTTCATTATCCATTTTGTTCAGTTAATAATGTATTAACAAGCAGCACTTGGGCAATAGTGCAATTCCTATCTATCACTACTACAACAGAAATAGATTCTGTCATTATCCATTAGCTAACTGAGGCGTACGATATGACAACGCTAAATTGAAGAGTCACACTGACCACCGTACAGGTAGGATAGCAAGAAAAATTAGGAGCAGGCTTCTCGAAATGACCCAGAACAGTCTGAATTAAAATAGTGTACCCAGAACAACCTGAACCCGTTACCCCGGGAGGCCGAGGTGGAGACGGAGGCCGGATCGAGGACGGGCGGCCTCCTCCGCATCGCCCAAGAACGGATCGAGGCCGGGCGACCTCCACCGCGCGGCCCCTGGCTGGATCGAGGCCAGACGGGCGACTTCCATCGCGCACGGATCCGGAACTCGGCGAACTTCACCACCACACGGCCTTTGGCTGGATCGAGGTCGGCTGGGTAGCCTCGTATCCTCCGCGCTTGCTAGCGGGAGAGGCAAATGGTGCCGATCTGAGAATGGAGGCTATGGCTGGGAGCGGCGCCTGAGTGGGAGAGAATGGAGAAAGCTGAATGCAGATCTCTGAAGAGAGACTAGGGTTCCGTTGGAGCCGGAAGCTTATATAAGGAGCTCGGAAAAATCTTGGCCTTCGATTCTGATCGAATGGTTCAACTTGAGTTAAGATTGAGTTGGGCCATGTGTCTAAGTGGGCCGATTTTAATTTTTAGACGAATCTGGTCCGCTAAGTATTAAATGGATTTACTTGAAATATTCTATAGACTAAAATACAAATTATAACAATTATGCTCCACATGACCTCTATGTGCAGAACATAATTTTTACATGAACTACGCGCCCTAATTGGTATTAGCTTGGATTTTCACCAATTTTTTAAGTGGTTAGCTATTTTCTAAGGTTTAAATGATTTTTTACACAATTTTGGTAAGTAACACCAACTTGAATTACATGTCATGTCAAAAAGTATATTAAAAATAGAAAACTTTATGTAAGAAGAATTGTTTTATTTGAGCACCGATCCTAAAAACCGATGGAAAATTACGTGTTTTGATAGAGATTACTCGAGCTTGATTTTGGTGACTCCAATAAAAGAAATCATAATGTGGTACAGTGCCATATAAATTCCAAGAACTAGCATGGAAGCATAACACGGGTGTATAAACTTGCCATAAAAATTCCAAATCATTTTAACAAAGTGGGTATGTATATTGTTCACAATGATACATCTCTCATATAGTTTCATATAACTATGTGAGAGATGTGCCCATTTATGAACAATGTATATACCACTTTGGTAAAAGTCATTTGAATTTTTTATGGATAGATTATACACCAGAAACATGCTGTCGCATATGTTTGTAGAATTTCCTAACCAAGTTTGGATATTATTATAATTATTCTATGGTAATTTTGGGTTAGAATGATGAATTATCTCTCTCAAGGAGTTTCATATAAGTTATGAATATGACAGACTACCATTTGTGAGTAACATATATTACCACTATGTTAAAATCATTTCAAATTTAAATGGAATTATTATACACTAACAAGTTGAACCATAACAAGCTGAACTTGCCTCGATATCCAGCCCTAGAGTCCAAACCCATAAATCCTGTGGGTTTTTAAACCCTGGCTATTCTAATATACCAGAACACACATATTTTTAATTATTAGGAAAGTATTGAACTGTAAAAAATAAAAATGGCTAGATCAGGTCCTCAAATGCACACGGCAGTAGGCATTTTGTTTAAGAAAAGAGAGACCAGAACGGGAAAACAACATTTTTTTAGAGTGGTAGGGTGTAGCATTATGGGCTGGCCACCGGCCCAGTTAACATAGCAGTGCTGCCAGTACATGACATGGCCAGCTACGACTGCAGTGCTGTTTGTATAGTCGTATTGCTTAGTCACGAAATAGTGCCACCTTGTTTGGACAAGTTGGAGACAGAGGCCAGGTTGCTTCACTCATCCACTTGTAGAGGCCCAACATTAACATAGCCTAGAAAAAAAAACATTAACGTAGCCGCGCATGATGGGTCTGGGTTGCAGCGTCTCCAGAATGGAGAGCACTATGTATATAATAATATACACATTTTTATATATATGTTTACATATGTGTATACCTAATAGTATCTGTATATTTCAAAATGTTATTATTTTGTATTTCACAAAAAATTGAGTTCGTATTTTCATGAAACATGGGCTGGGGCCGGTGGATTTCCAAATTGGCACCAGAATTTTCCCATCGGTAACTTGTATTAGTTATTTCTTCAACAGAGTTCGTTTACACAATACAAAATTTAAATTTTAAAATATGAGAAAGAGAATTTCAAATAAAATTTTAAAATAAAAATGATTTTAAATGAAAAGTCATCAATAATAAAGTTGTAGAACTGGTCGAGATGTAAAACTTTTGATTTGGTCATCTTATTTGAACAATTTAAAATTTGAATTTTAAAACACAACAACTTTGAAAAGAATTTTAAGAGTAAATGATTTTAAATAAAAAAAGTCACAAAAATGAAGTTGCTGTAACTACATCTTTAGGTTTTGACTCATTTGTAACTACATCTTTAGGTTTGATCAGTTTTTCTTATCAAAGTTTGTTAGTAAAAATTATAGTAGTTCCATATTTTATGACCATCAACTATTGTCATCGATCGTCAGTCATAAAGCCCATGCGAGGATATACTACGAAGACATTTATAAATGGATATACAGCTTGGTCATAAACAGTTGTCATCCTGTGAATAGTCGTCATAAACAACCTCTGTTTATGACATATAGGTGCTCTGTCATCTGTCAGTCGTCATAGAAGCCTAGATTTCTTGTAGCGTGGATGGCGTATGTGCATAGATTATAGAAAACTTAATAAAGCAACAAGAAAAGATCACTTTCCATTACCTTTCATTGATGAGATATTAGAGCGATTGGTAAATCACTCTTTCTTTTGCTTCCTAGACGGTTACTACGGATATCACCAAATTCCTATCCACCCCGATGATCAAAGCAAAACCACTTTTATATGTCCCTATGGAACTTATGCTTATCGTAGAATGTCTTTTTTTAGGCTGTGTAATGCACCCGCTTCTTTCCAAAGATGCATGATGTCTATATTTTCTGATATGATTGAAGAAATAATAGAAGTTTTTATGGATGATTTTTCTATATATGGAAAGACTTTTGATGATTATCTTGAAAATTTAGATAAGGTTTTGCAAAGATGTGAAGAAAAATACCTAGTCCTTAATTGGGAGGAGTGTCATTTTATAGTAAGAGAAGGGATAGTGCCAGGTCACTTAGTGTTCAAAAGAGGTATAGAGGTAGACAGAGCTAAAATTGAAGTAATTGAACAACTACCTCCACCTGTGAATATAAAAGGAATCCAAGTTTTCTTAGTTATTGTGGTTTTTATCGTCGTTTCATAAAGGATTTTTCATATATTGCTAGACCCCTGACCAGTTTGTTAACTAAGGATGTTCCTTTTAAGTTTGATGATACATGTTTATAATCTTTTAATATTCTTAAAGAAGCACTCATCTCTCGCACCAATCATTCAACCCCCGATTGGTCTTTACCTTTTGAAATTATGTGTGATGCTAGTGATTATCTTTGTGGGGGGCAGTCTTAGGACAAACAAAAGATAAGAAGCATCATGCTATTGCTTATGCTAGTAAAACTATGACAGGAGCTCGGCTTAATTATGCAACAACCGAAAAAAAGAGCTTTTAGTTTGTTGTTTTTGCTATTGATAAATTTAGATCTTACTTGGTGGGAGTTAAAGTAATTGTTTACACGATCATGCTACTTTTAAATATTTGCTCACTAAGAAAGATGCTAAACCTCGTTTAATAAGATGGATTTTGCTGCTCCAAGAATTTGACTTAGAAATAAAAGATAGAAAAGGAATAGAAAATCCTGTTGCCGATCACTTGTCTAGAATGCAATTTAAGAGTTCGCATGAGTTGCCTATTAATGATTTGCTGAGGGACGACATGCTATTCAAGGTAACAAGATCAGACCCGTGGTACGCGAATATTGTTAACTTTATGGTTGCAGGTTATGTAGCACCAGGGGAAAATAAGAGGAAGTTCATTTATGAAAGTCGTCTCCACATATGGGATCCTCTCAGATCTCTTCGAGTATGTCTTTGATGGTTTGCTCAGAAGATATGTACCAGCAGAAGAGGGCATCCAGATTATTCAAAGGTGTCATTCATCACCATATGGAGGACATTATGGGGTATTCCGTACTCATGCGAAGATTTGGCAGAGTGGATTCTTTTGGCCAACAATGTATGAAGACACCAAAGATTATGTCCAAAGATGTGGATCATGTCAGAGGCATGGGAATATCAATTCACGAGATGCTATGCCACTCACTAACAATATTCAGATTGAGCTCTTTGATGTCTGGAGAATTGATTATATGGGACCATTCGTAAAGTCAAAGAACTGTGAATACATCCTGGTGGCAGTTGACTATGTATCCAAATGGGTAGAAGCTATGCCGTGCAAGAATGCCAATTCAAAATATTCAACAAAAATGTTTGAATAAGTCATATTTTCAAGGTTTGGAACATCGAGGATGGTGATTAGTGATGGAGGAACTCACTTTACGGACACAAAATTTCATAATTATTTGAAGAGTCATGGCATCCGTCACAATGTTACCACTCCTTACCACCCATAGACAAGTGGCCAGGCAGAGACATCAAATAAATAAATCAAGAATATTCTATAGAAGACGGTGAATAAAATGGGTACTATGTGGAAAGATCAGTTACCCGAAGCACTTTGGGCCTACCGAACCGCTTACAAGACACCTTTGGGTATGTTCCCCTATGAACTAGTGTACGGGAAGACTTGTCACCTACCTATGGAATTAGAGCATAAAGCTCATTGGGCCATTAAGAGATGGAATATAGATTTTGAAGCCGCTGGAAACAAAAGAAAAATGCAATTATCAGAATTAGAGGAGTGGAGAGAAAAGGCTTATCACAATTCCAAGCTTTATAAAGAAAGAACCAAAAGATGACATGACAAGAGAATCAAGAAGAAGGAGTTTGCACCCGGAGACAAGGTATTACTTTTTAATTCCAGTGTCAAATTATTCGGGCTTGGAAAGCTGCGGAGTAAATGGGAAGGACCGTTTACGGTGGTTAACGCGTCATCGTATGGAGCGGTAACTCTCCAGTCACACGAAGGTACGTTATTCAAGGTAAATGGTCATCATCTTTAGATTTTTCTAGAACCTACTGGACCCCCAGAAGTAGTTGAGGAGTTGGAGTTTATCCAATTACCTTGATTGCACTTATATTTTAATCGAATCGATCCGAATCTTTAAACAACCGTCATCGGGAAGTAATTGGAGTACATAACCACCACGAGAAAGGTAACCCCGAGAGAATGACCTGTGGGGCTGGCCTAGGCAAAAATGCCGGGCGGCCTCCCCTATTTTCTCTCGTGTGCATTCAACTCTCTATCCCCTTCTGAAGTATTCCTCGACAGAATCCCGTAGGTTTAAACCCCATTCAGTTTCGTGATCATATGCATCCTGTAGGATAGATTCAACCCCCCGCTGCAAGCCTGCTGCCCATATAAATACGTACCTAGACCCCCCCTGAACCTCATTCCATCCAAGCCTCCTCTCTCTCATTTAGAGAAATCCATCTAGTTCTAGTTCTAAGCTCTAGTTCCAATGGCCGGGAAGGAGATCGTCGTCTACAGAGCTGACCTCAACAAGATCTCAAAGGAAGAGTCGCTGGCCATCGTCCCTGCACAGCCGAAGCCTCTCGCCATCATCCCGTCGAAGGAGTTAGCTACAGTGCAGCCACGCCGAAGCTATGAGCAAGCCTACTATGCTCAAGCTCAACGTACGCTACCTGCACCTCCAGCTAGATTGCTCTTCGAAGTACCATCCAAGGGGAAGCAGATTGCTCTTCCCAGCGGTACTCAGCTTTTAACACCAAAGCCAGGAGAAGAACTTGTTAGCATCAAGACTAACAAATCTGGAGAGATAGAATGTGCCAAGTACAGGACCCGTCTCATGCTTGGTGGAGTGCGTGCTACTGAAGCTCAAGTTTGTTTCACGGACAAGAAGCCACCACCACCAAAGAGAGCTGCACAGCCCTCTGCTGCATCAAGCTCTGTGCCCAAGCGTCCTAAGCCTACCCTGGCTACACTTGAGATGAGACTTGATGCTCTCTCTCAAGTTGTCTCAAGCCTTCAGTCATCCAACACCATGCAGGTCGCTACCATGACCACCATGACTACCCAGATTGAAGGGAATATTAAGGAGATTCGCGCCCTCAAGAAGGACAACGAGAAGCTCAAAAACGCGATAAACGCGTTTAGGAGGGCATAGTTACCCTATATACCTATGTAATAACGCACAATCGAGTCAGTTAGGTTAAAGAAGTCAGTTTTCAGAGTTAGGTTAAAAGTTAAGTCAGGCGCCCTAATTGGGGTAGTTATCATAGCTCAGTTGTTAAATCATTGGTTAATATATCATAATGAATAAAGTGCCTTATTCTTATTAATGTTTATGTTTTTAATTGCTATTATCTACTCTATCTTTCTATTTTTGAGATGTGTTTGTCTCCACATATTTTGCAGAAAAGGTTACAGGAAGAACCAGTGTGGGGGAGACACACCGGAGAACATGGAAATCAATTCGCTTGGGAAAAATTCACGATTCGGAACAAAATCAACCCAGAACCATGCACAGCGAAGTGGGCCCTGAGGGGACACCACAGGGTGCCGCCCGGCCTCCCTCCATGGGCCAGCCGGCCCATCACCTTCTACTCTCCCTTCTCGTTACGTCCACGGTCAGGTTTGAGCCCAATACTATTTAAATACATATGTTTAACCTGTTGTTCCGATTCGAATTAAAAATTACATGATAAATCATTTCTAAAGAGATAAAAAGGCTGTTAATTCATGACTTTAGAATAAATTCACATAATTCTTTTCCTAGAGGTCATGATACTGTTGGAAATTTATTTTAGGGATCCCATGATTGCTTAAGTTGTTGAGGAGTATGATATAGTAGGATAATGAGATTTTAATTCTTAATGTTCTGTCTCTGGAGAAATTTTATTTTAAAAAGTAAAAAGGATAGCTACACTTCTCCTTTATAGCAAAAGCAATGTCCTACCAAAGCCATACATAGGATAAATAAACTTTCTATATACTCTACTTGTTTGCATTGAGTTTTATCAACCTTTGTGACCCTAAGAGAGATTTGTTATACTTTTAAATCAAGTGCCACATCCACATATGCACTACTCTAATCCGGAGTAGGCACAATTATTTAGTATCTTTTGTCAAAAATGTTTTACTCTTACACTGAGAGTGAACACCAAAAATATTCTTATAGGATAGCCACTAAATAAATGCTCCAAGTCTTGTTTGTTCTCTCAATTATCAATTTAGAGAAAGGAGGCATGAGCTATACAAAAGAAAAGAAAAAATAGCTATAAAAAAGAATGGGCAAGTGTCCAATGAAAAAAAAAGAGAGAAAGAAAGAAGAAAAAGAAATAAAAGGTAGCTCATACTCTCTCCCTTTGTTTCATATTTAAAAGAGAGATGTGTCTCAAGGAGCAATAGTAGAATTAGGATTTCTATTTCCACCTATTTAAGCTTGATTCAGTTTTATGCCTCATTTCTCTCTGGATCCATTGTTTGACTTTATAATAAATGACATACAAGTATGATACAATTATTACTTACCCAAAGATCCACATAAGCTTATAGATATAGGGTAAAGGCTTCAATGCTAAAAGCCTTGGTGAGGACCCAAAAATACTACATATATAGTGATTTAAGAGTGCTAGTAAGGGAGAAGGATACGCTATGATTTGTTTTCAAAATTCTTAAAACTAATTCTCTTGTTCCCACCATCCATACCGCCCCCCCCCTGCGATGGGACCCACCTATCATCTTCTGCGTACTTCTCCACCACCTTTGAGGATGCATCTTGACTCTACATTAAGTCGGTTTGATCCTACGGTTGATGTTCATCCCACCGAGCTATATAAGCAGGGCCAGACCCCCCTGGGAAAGAGCCAGATCAATGAAGAGCTGAAGAGTCAGAAACCCTAATTCCTATCTAGTAGATCTAGGCTAGCAATCAAGAGAGGCTAGTTCAATCTAGAACTAGTTTTTGTTTAGAGATTAGAGAGATAGAGTTGGAGAGTAGAGTTCTGGAGGAGTTCTGGCCTGTCGGTGCTTCTTCGTTGTGTATTCTTCAAGATCAACCTCCCTCGCCCGGAGTTTGTATCTTGAGATCATTTGGTAGTCAACTTCTGGTTAAAGTAAGTGCTTTGTTCATATTATTCTTCTAGTTTGCAACTCTTATTGAGTACTTTTATTTTGATAGCTTCTTGATTGAAGTAGTATTCGTAGCGTAGACGTGGTGTTTAGGCTATGTTTACTTGTGAATGTCCCCTGATTTTTCGGATAGTGGTAGCTCGCGAAGGTGACTTATAGCTTCGTTGAATCCTCTGTAGTCCACTTCCCGTTAATAGGTTTGGCAAGCAAAAGGTGCTTGGTAGGAGAGAACTCTGATTTCTACTCCTATCTTATTAAGTTATCGCTCGTGATCATATGATATAAAATAATCATTTTTAAAGACCAGAACTAGATAATCCACATTGTTCTCCTTGTTCTCGCTATTTTCTAGCTTGATTGTACATTGAGTTAAGTTTATAGACTTAGTCATCATCACCTACTGTTCCTTTGGGTTCGATATTTAAAACCGGGTTTATCTTGGTGAAGTGCTACAACGGTATTGTATCTGTGCGCTTGCGGATAATCTTATTTCTTGTGTGCATTTAATTAATACCAACATTCTCCGTCTTCGTGAGAATGTTTCTTGATAAATTGATTGTCTTGAGCGAGGTTCTTGTGAGTTCAAGGCTTTGGGTGGACAATCTCCTCACCGGAGATGCCATATCACCCCCACCTTGGAGCTTCCCAAGATATTTGAGTATGGCGAGTTTCTGGCTAGTATGTCAAACTCGAGTACTCGGAGTAGTCGGCAACCGGGTGCAGCAATTGTAGAAGTCGGTGCCGGATGATATGACCATCGTGAATCCTGAAAGCTTGATTGGGAAATTCTGATATTGAGATAGCTGCAATCTGTCTTGTCTTCTATTTAGAGTTGGCCCGAGTAGAGTTGGACTTGGTAAGACAAAGTCCAAGTTAAACTCGAACAGTCGTGGTCCTTGTGGATGATGTTGTTTTGGATCTTCAATAATTTGCTTCCTCGTTGATTGTGTGAGGAGCCGAATTGCCACAATATGTGAGGCTGATGCAAGTTTGATCGAATCGCCTGCGATTATCTTGAGAATTAGACGTAATTGGATGTGCTGTCGTGAGTGGCACCAAGATACTGAGTCCATCCTGGTACTGTAAAGGATGCCACTGTAGTCCGTTGTTGCCATGAATGGCGCTGGTTTAGCCATACGAAGGTACATATATTAATATCCGGAGATATATGAAAATTAAAGAATATTAGAAAAAAATATTAAAATATAACTTAGCTTGATTTGTGGCCGAGCTGTTGGAGGAGCCGATGCGTCAAGGAGAGCAGTCGGCAGCCCTGACGTTTCAGGCTTGGGAACTCTGGAGCATCAGCTTGACCTTTGTGACGGAGTAGATGATGTCTTGTATGCGTGCGCATTCTAGATGGAGGGCACAAGGATCACTTTCCATAATTAGCTTGCATATCCTGACGTCTTGCATGTGTTCACGGGTGTTGGCTTGTTCAGGCTTTCCATAATTAGCTTGTACATGGCCTGTCCGTTCGAGATCCACAGTGCGCATGTCTGGTTGGAGTCGGAGTCGGCCTAAAATTTGTCGAGGTAGTCGGCTTTCGAGGAGTCGGCCGCCGAGTGCAGCAGTCGGCTCCAGAATTCTTGCCGTAGTTGATGCCAACTGATGTTGATGTTGTTGTGCTATCCCATATTTGTGGAGGACTGGATGGCCTTGTTGGCTTTGTTCTTTCCATAAGCATGCAGGTGCACATGCAGGTCTTTGACATGAGTCGGATCGTTCTTGGTTTGTGTAGCTCTGAAGATTCTATCGAGGAGCCTTCCTTTGTTAGCCGATGGAAACAACCAGTGTTCGAGTACGAGTCCTGCTCGGCTTTCGCTGGCCTGGAATTGGAAGGATTGAACTGTCGCTGCTCTTGGGGTCGGAGTCGTCAGAATTGGCGCGTAGTCGAACTTGGCTGAACTAGAACTGACGTGCAGTCGAACTCAATCACGAGCCAGTGGATGGCGACGAAACAAAAAAGACACATGATGCGAGACGCCGAGTTGCCGTCGTGATTAATAATCCAGATTGCTGTGAGCACTTGCAGTACGTAATACGTGCATGCGCATGTAAGTGTCATTCGCTTCTCGAGAATTTATCTTTGGCTTGCCTGGCTTCCTTGATCTTACTCCTTCCTGCTGGTTGCAGTCACCGGACAGAAACGAACATGGCTACCAGGCATGTGCCACCGTGAAAGCTGAGACTCCACGTCACATGGCGTGAGATTGAATTCAAGCACGAATTTGACGCAGATAGCGGATATGTTGATCTCGCCGTGGGTTGTTGACGACGAGTACCAGAGCGAATATTGATCTTGAGGTCCATCGAGCTCTCGAACGCAAAGCACCGACAGCCCCTACCTGGCGCGCCAGCTGTTGATGTTTTATCACCGATAGCCCGCCACGGGGTTACCCGGGGCAGTGTTTTGTTTGGAGGGGTGTCGTCGAATGTAGGAACTCGATGGTAAACGCAGGTAGACACGATTTATACTGGTTCGGTACGCCGGAAAGTCACGGCGCCCTACATCCAGTTGGGGTGGATAGTATATCGCGCCCTGCGCTCTTGAGGCCTTGAGGCCTCTTTGTGGTTATGCTTTGTTGCCTGCCGATCTAGGGAGCCCTGCCCACCTTTATATAGTCCAGGAGGCAGGAGTCCTAGTCGGTTACAAAGTAGAGATTCTAGTAGGATTGTATGTAACTAGTCCTAGTAGGATCACATGAAAAGAATCTTATTTGGACTAGGTCTTCTTTTATCTTCTCCGTAGGGAGCCTTATGGGTCCCCTATCGACATTCTCTTCTCCAAATCTTTTGTAGGCAAAATAAACACAACCATTCGCAGGTTTTGGTGGGAAGGAGTTCAGGATGACAATCCCACCTCTCCCATTGCTTTTAGATCATTGGATGACACGTGCCGGCCAACTCAAAATCACTATCAGAAACTAGAAATTTCGTGAGAGGGATAGTTTTTCGTGAGAGTAGAAAACACACTCTCATGAAAATAATTGTTTTCATGTGGGTGATGTAAATCCCGCCATGAAAATTTATTTTCATGAGAGTGCTCCATGCACCTTCATGAAAATCAGCTATTTTCATGAGAGTATTTAAATACTGTTAACACTGGATTTTGGTAAAGGCCGAAAGGATGATAGGTGGGCCAGTGCGTAGTAGACTCGCAAGAAGCAAGTATTCAGGAACATTCGGCAAGCATCCATTCGGCTGACTCTGGGCAATTCGGCAAGTGTACATGCGGTCGGCTGACTCTGGGCGATTCGGCAAGCATTCGTGCGGTCGGCTATCCTTGGAGACGGTGACTCCGTTCGGGAAGTAAAAGGTGGCGAGCAGAAAGCCGAATAGAAGGCAAGAAACGTGATAATCGAAGACTCCGAAAAGGATTAGAGCTGAGAGTCGCCATACTTTTGAGTTACCTTTAATATATTGTGTAATCGTAATCTCTTAGGATTCATGTTATGTCCAGGGGTATAAATATAAGCCCTCGACCATTGTAAAGGATATACACAATCAAATCAATACAACCGGCCCGTGCCAAGTTTTCGAGTCCTTTGTCGTGTCGCCGAAGTTCTTCGAGAGGAACCATCGATCCGTCGACCTCCGTAAGTACCGCAACCTTGCTATCATGTCTAGTATCATGCGGTAGATTTAGATATTGATGCAAGTAGTCTTGCTTGTCTCGACCGGATGGCCGTGCGGCGGGCGTGCCCGCTTGACGATCAAGAAGTCTTTGCTTATGCTTTGTTTATCTCGACTAGATGGCCGTGCGGCAAAAACCCGCTTGATAGCATAGCAAAGCGGGATAGTTATCGGCTCTATTAGATTTGGCAAGATCTAATAGATTCATTAAGTTATCACGTGTTGCATGTTTTATTTATTTGTAACACTTTTTTGCCCAATCTAGATTGGTTAGTTTCGACTCTCTATTTTCTTTTTAGATCTATTTGCTCTTTGGTGTATTCATTCTCATGTCATCGTGATAAATAGATCATATGCTTATGTAGCCGAATAAGATTAATCTAGATTGTTACATGTTGCGGGTTCTAACACGTTAGAAGCGTCCCAATCTTGATGGGATTGAGTGTCGTGTGGCGGATACAAGTTCTTGATGGGTTTACTCGTAATAGCTTGTTCGTTCCTACTTCATGGACCCAGTCGGCCAGGATCGCCGAGCTTGGTTACGCTTTCAACTCATGATTATTTTTAACTTGCTCAAACATGTCTTCTCATGCATGCGCACTTGTAATTAATGCTTTATGTGTTTTGCCTTTAAATTAGCTGAATGAATCATGTGCATAATTGGCGCATGCCTCCTATAGCCGTGTGTCGCCGTAAGTGGCTTCGGGGTCGTATATACGGAACTGTCTGGTCTCACCCGACATGTTCCGATTATGTATTTAACAATCTTTATCCCTTGTCAGTTTTTAGGTTAAATTGACTGGCACGCTTTCGGATCTCCGAACCGTCCGGGCACCCGATTGAAGCCACGCTTTCCGGCTTGTGTGTGTGTGCGCACAAAGGCGTCACATTTTGTGTCAACACACTTTTTGGCACGCCCGGTGGGACCCCATCGCTCAAGATGCCTGAAATCAACAACGATCATGTTACGATGTGACCATGGATGAGTTGCCGGAGAATTTGAGAGAATTGGTGTGGCAAGCATGTGAGCAATTTCAAATGTAAGTGCTTGATGTCCTTTTCCAAGAATAAGAGCAACAAGGTGATCCGTAAGCAATCGTTGCCAAGGGTTCTTCTTCCACATCAATCTGATTTTATCAAGAAGAGGATGCTCGAAGATGTCGAGTTGGTCTACAAAGCTATGTGAGAAACTATGACAAATCACCATACAAACTTTTCTCAACACCTTTCGGGCAGCCATGGTCAACACTTTCGGTCCAACGGCCGATAAGTATTTTGAAGAAAATATTGGCCCAATCCGCGGGCCAACACTTTTCAATGTACCAAAGTATCAAGAAAAAGCCTCGAGATGATGGAGCATCCGGTTCAAACAAAGGAGGACCAGCTCCCAATGAAAAACAACACCTCCCTACCTATGGCCAAGTGACATTTGGTACAACAGAGATGTACCCCCATCGGCTTTCAAAGTGTCTCCAAAGCATCAAATAGGCTGCAGAGGAATATGTATGGAGATGGATATCAGGAATTTACTGATTATACTGCTTTGGATGCTTTGCCGAATCCAGGATACAAGAGCACGTCAGGTATACCTTCTGGAAGGCAAACACGAGGAACTCCGAATTTAGATGTTGATCTTATTATGCATAGGATGGCTGATATGATGCAAAATCAGTTCGGCCTAAAGCCAAAAAATCAATCTTATTCATACAAGTCTCCTTATCCAGAATGGTATAATAGAGTGGCACTTTCTCCAAGGGTCAAACCTCCAACGGATTTGACTAAGTTTTCTGGTCAAGATGATACTAGCACTTTGGAGCATATCAGTCGTTACTTGATACAGCTTGGGGAGGCCTCCACAGACGAAGCTTGGAGAATTCGATATTTTCCTTTATCTCTCACAGGGCAAGCTTTCACATGGTTTACCTCCTTGCCAGCCCATTCCATTGGTACATGGGCAGAGCTAGAGCAGAAGTTTCATGCGTACTTCTTCACTGGCACTAATGAGAAGAAGCTGGTCGACCTCATGAGTCTGAGATAGAGAGCTAATGAAACGCCGCAGGAGTATCTTCGCAGTTTAGAGAAACAAAGAACCTTTGCTATTCATTGAACTTACCAGATGATCGGTTGCGGGATGGCGATAGCGAGCATGCAAAATTAATGTCGAGAGAAGTCGTTCGGCATGGAGTTTGATGACCTTGATCAACTTTCACAGTGGCTGGCTGCTATGAGTAATCAAGCTCAGGGGTTCAAGAGAGATAACCGCTTCCAAAAGGGGAATATTGCTAGTGAAATGTATCAAAGCTTTCTGGAAGAAGCGGCTGAATATGATGATGATGACGAGATAGCTGCAGCTGAATTGACTCGGGCGAAGGAGCCTACTCAAGTTAGCCAGCGCTGGTTAAGGCAACAAAAAGGAACTTATGACTTTGATGTCTCTAAGTCAGACAAGCTCTTCGATTTATTAGTATGGGAAGGACGCATCAAACTGCCAGACGGGCATCCTATGCTGCGCCCTGAAGGAGTGAAAGACAAAAAGTATTGTGGCTATCATAACACTAATTCTCACTCCATCAGTGACTGCCGAGTGTTCAGAGTGCGGATTCAGAAGGCTATCCAAGAAGGGCATTTGAAGTTCGATGGCAAAATGAAGATTGATGGTCAGCCTTTTCCTCAAAATATGATTTCCTTCTCTGAAAATATGGTTTCTGTAGATGATCCTAAAGGTAAAGGCAAGGTGAAGGTGTTAACTTCTGACAGAGCAAAAAAGAACGGTACTGTCGATCCTGATCAGCAAATCACCAGTGAGGAGCTGAAACAAAAAGTTCGGTTCAAGAATAGCCGAACCGAAAGAGGTGAAAGTTCCAAGCCTAGGGTAACATCACGTATTTTGCTGAACAAATGGCAAAGGCAGCAAGAATAGGAATACTATGAAGAGCAAAGGTTTATAGAAGAACGCCGGAGATACGAAGAGGAGGTGTATCGTAGAGAACAAGAAGAGCACGTGAGAGAAATGGAGCAATCTCATTGGGGGTGTTCATTCTTTAAATATTGCTGGAATGAAGGCTTGAAGTTGCCTGCTAGAAACAATTGCCCTGAATGCAGCGATCAAGATTTCGGTACAGCGATCTCGAGTCAACCGCCGTCCGGTCCATGAAAGACTTGAAATGCGCTTTCGAGGACGATCGGCGCTTAAAAATGGACAGTTTTGAGAATCAACAAAGAAAGAGGTTTGCGGATCAACGTTGGACTCATTATAAAGGATACAAATGGAGGGGAAGGCCCCCCATGAATACGTCCGGCAAAAGGACAGTGGTGCCCTCCAGACCGAGAAAGAGTCAAAAGAGGAGAGTCCAGCGTTGAGAAACAAAGAACTAAAACAATCGATGTTTGAGGAAAAGCCGATATGGCGCCCTAAGAAGAAACCCGATGAGCATGGACCCTCGGGTGATGCATGTATGGCTTTCTTCCTCCCATCGAATTTATAGCTCCCGAAAACCAAGATGTCCAAGAAGTGTATTCCGATTTTGATGAGACTGAAGTTTCAAGATTTGATGGCCCAAATTGTATTGATACAACAGTGACTTTCGACAAGCCAGACCAAATATCGCCATTTAAAGCCACTTTATCTCGAAAGGATATGTCAACGGCAAGCCTCGACCAAGATGTTTGTTGATGGAGGGGCTGCCATCAATATCATGCCATATACTACCTTCAGGAAGCTTGGGATGACAAGTGAAGACTTGTTAAAAACCGACATGGTTCTCAGAGATTTTGCTGGCAATCCTTCTGACACTCGAGGAGCTGTACATGTTGAGTTGATGATTGGGTCAAAGACTTTGATCATTACCTTCTTTGTCATTGATGGCAAGGGGGCATACAGTTTGCTTTTGGAAAGAGACTGGATTCATGCCAATTGTTGCATCCCTTCAACCATGCACCAAATTCTTATTCAATGGGTTGGAGATGACATTGAAGTTGTTCACGCCGATGATTCCGTAAGTGTTGCTTTGCCGAGCCCGCTTATTGGGAATATGATGGCATTGATTGTTTTTCCAAAGAAAGTGTGGGGAGAAGGTCCCGTGAATGTCTTCAACAGAGATCAACAAATTGATCCAAGCAAATCGGCTCTCACAGTAATTTTTAATGGGTAATCCAATCGATGGTAACAAAGGAAAGCTGGGACGCGGTTTTATGTCGGCCGACAAGTTGGAAGAGATAAACGTTGGTGATGATACTAGGTCAAGGCCGATGTACATTAACGCAAACTTGGATCCAGAATATAGATTACAATTGATAGATCTTCTAAAAGAGTTTAAAGATTGTTTTGCTTGGGATTATACAGAGATGCCCGGATTGGATCGCTCTATTGTTGAACATCGATTACCTATTAAGCCCGGATATCGCCCCTACAAACAACCTCCACGAAAAATTTATAAAGAGGAGGTATTGGCCGATGTGAAGAAGGAGGTTGAAAGATTGTTGGAAGCAAATTTTATTCGGCCATGCAGGTATGCAGAGTGGATTTCAAATATAGTTCCTGTATACAAGAAGAATGGAAAGATGAGGGTATGCATAGACTTCAAAATCTTAATAAAGCTACTCCAATGGATGGGTACCCAATGCCGCTTGCCGATTTGTCGGTAGACGCTTGGCAAATGGATATGAAGTCATTAGCTTCATGGATGGAAATGCTTTGTTATAACCGGATCTTCATGGCAATAGAAGATATCTCAAAGACAACCTTCGGATGCCCCGGGCATATTGGTTTATTTGAATGGATTGTCATGACATTCGGGTTAAAGAATGCCGATGCAACTTATCAACGGGCTATGAATTACATCTTTCATGAGTTGATCGGCAAAATCGTAGAGACTTATATTGATGACGTGGTGGTCAAGTCTAGAAACCATGAAGGGCATTTAGCCGATTTGAGGAAGACTCTGGAGTGTACTAGAAGACATGGTTTGAAAATGAACCCAAATAAGTGTGCTTTCGGAGTCTCGGCTGGTGAGTTTTTGGGATTTCTTATTCATAAAGGTGGGATTGAAGTCGGGAAAAAGAGTATGGAAGCGATAGATAAAGTTGTCCCTCCAACTAATCTCACGGAGTTACAATCATTGCTTGGCAAGATTAATTTTGTGAGAAGATTTATATCTAATCTATCAGAAAGAGTCTTGCCTTTTTCTCCACTTTTGAAGCTCAAGAAAGATCAAGAATTCGTATGGGGTGACGTACAATAAAAGGCTTTTGATGAAATCAAAGAATACATGAAGGCGCCACCAGTGCTGGTACCTCCACAACTTGACAAGCCTTTCAAGTTATACGTGGCGGCCGATGGTCTAACAATAGGATCGGCCCTCATGCAAGAGTTTGAAGGAAAGGAGAGAGTAATAGCTTATCTTAGCCGAAAGCTATTGGATCCAGAGACAAGATATTCGGCTATAGAGAAGCTTTGCTTGTGTGTGTATTACTCATGTACCAAATTTCGGCACTACTTGTTAAATGCCGAATGCGTGGTAGTTTCTAGTTTTGATGTAATAAAGCATATGCTATCGATGCCGATTTTGAATGGAAGGATTGGCAAGTGGATTTTTGCTTTATCGAGTTTGATTTGAAATATGAATCGGCGAAAAGCGTGAAGGGTCAAATTATTGCTGACTTTATTACACAACATCGTGATCTTTCTATTGAGATGATAAGCATTGTGCCCTCGGGCTTTATTCTTCGACGGTTCATCCTGCAAAGAAAGGTGGTGGTGCTGGTATTCTCTTGATTTCTCCACAGGGAGTAACCTTTGAATACGCTATTCCCATTGAATTTTATGTTACTAATAATCAAGCAGTAGTATGAAGCATTGCTTAGAGGGCTTCGGCTTCTTATAGAGGTAAAAGTCGTGGGTCGTCGAAATCTTTGGAGATTCTCGAGCTAGTGATTAACCAGCTTGACCGCCAATATAAATGCAAGAATGATATATTAAGGGAGTATTATGAAGAATGACGGAACTTTTGAAAAGCTTTAAACGGTGACTTTACATCATGTCCCTAGGGGGCACAATGAAGAAGCAAATAAGCTAGCTCAAATCGCTTCGGATATCGTGAAAATCAAAAAGTTCTCACTATAGACGAAGGTGCTCCGGATGCCGATCAAGTGGTTGATGATTGGAGGTGTGAAATAGCCGATTACCTAGGGAATCCATCACGTAAAAGTTTCCCCGAAAGCTCGTGTACAAAGCCCTTAAGTTCGTGCTTCTTGATGATCAATTATATTATAAATCTATAGATGGAGTATTGCTTAAATGCTTGAATCAAGAAGAGGCCGAAAGGTGATGTATGAAGTGCATGAAGGACTATGTGGTGCACATCAATTAGCTTACCGAATGAAGTGGATAATTAGGAGAACCGGTTATTTTTGGCCAACTATGCTAGAAGATTGTTTTGAATACTATAAGGGATGTCATGATTGTCAAAGATTCGGCAATATTCAAAAGGCTCCAAAGATTCCGCTATGAACCCAATAATCAAACCTTGGCCATTTAGAGGATGGGGCATAGATTTAATTGGTCAAATTCATCCTCCTTCGAGCAAAGGACATAAGTTTGTGCTCTTGGCCATAGATTATTTTACCAAGTGGGTTGAGGCTATTCCCTTGAAGAAGGTCACGTCAAAAAATATGATCAGTTTTGTTAAAGAGCATCTAATTCACAGGTTTGGGATCCCTCAAACCATAACGACTGATCAAGGGACTCAATTTACTTCTTCGGAGTTTTGTGATTTTGCCGAAGACATGGGGATTAAGTTGTATAATTCTTCTCCTTATTATGCACAAGCCAATGGTCGCGTAAGCATCAAATAAGATTATGATTAAGATCATCCGTAAGAAAATTGATGAAAAGCCAAGAAGGTGGCATTTGGTTCTTAATGAGGCATTGTGGGCTTACCGAATGGCTTGTCATGGTTCAACTCAAACATCTCCCTATGAGTTGGTTTATGGGCATCATGCCGTTTTTACCATGGGAGTTGCAATCAAGTTCGAGACGAGTTACATTGCAAAAAAGATTTGGAAAAGGAAGATTACACGAATTTGATGATAGATGAATTAGAAGATTTACATTTAATTCGCCTCAAGGCATTGGAAAATATAGAGAAAAACAAGATACGTGTTGCCAAGTACTACAATAAGAAAGTCGAGTAAAGCAATTCACGTAAGGTGATTTGGTTTGGAAGACTATATTGCCGATTGAACGAAAAGATAGAGCATTCGCAAATGGTTCCCGAATTGGGAAGGACCTTTTCGGATAGTAAGATGTGTACCGGCAATGCGTATATTTTGAAAACTCTATTCGGAGAAGAGTTTACCGTAGCTATCAATGGAAGGTTTCTTAAGAAATATTATCCCAAAGTTTGAAGTTGGTTCATAAAAGGAGTTTGAAATCAAATATAGCCGATGAAGGAACATCGCCTTTAGCTTAAAAAATCCTCTCGAAATTTGAAATAGCCGATATAGTTCATATCACCTTTAGTCCAAAAAATATTTATGTTTAGCCGAATGGTCTGAAATTGACTTCGACATTCCGACCGGTTGGTTTATCGAAGAAGAGAAAGGTGAAGCGTTGAATGACAATACCGAGTGGTACGTCACGCCGGTTGCAACGCAAGACTAAGATCTAATCGACTAAAGTGACGCCACCGCATTCGGGAAACATCATTCGAGTTGTTTTGATTCAAAAACACCGAAGGCGTCTATTCAACATTCAACACAGAGTCATGAACAAGCACATCTCCGTGAGATAATTTCATTATTCACATTCAATCCCTAATTACAAACTACTCTTGGAATAACTTATTAAGAACAGATTGGGGATTGGTAGATTCAATGAGAGCAAAAAGATGATGATCTTCATAGTGCTCTAAACGCTCATTGATATCCTCAATCTCGTGAGGAGGGCCCCCCAAATCCGACGGCCGGAAGGAGTAGTCCTCGCCGGTCCCGGAGGTCATCGCCGCCAAACCAAGAGACACACCAAGGTGCACACCTTGGATGACGGCTCGATCAACACGGCCGTCCACGCGGCCCAGGAGTGCCTCGGCGGTCTCCCCCAGGCGTTCACCTTGTCGGCCACCTTGTTCGCCGCCGCCTTGACGCTCATTCTCCGCAGAGAGTGACACAAGGAAGACAAGTCAAGTACATGAAGAAGATTGAAAAGGAAGAGATCCTTGCGGGGATGCCGAACCGGTGATGGCGTCGCAAAGTACGCTTCTTGCGCCGATCCTCCCATTCGGCTTGCGCAATGCCGAACTGTTTGGAGACATCGCCCGGCTCGTTCGGCCTCATCCCTTTCCTTGCGGAACCCGAGCGCCTCCTCATGAACGTGCGGGGGGTGTTCTCCCTCTCGCTTCCGCCGACCCCGGGGTTGGGGTTGTGCGAGTTGTCGGACTCGGAGGAGCTCGAGGAGCTCGACGAGCCGGAAACAGGGACCGGCCGGTCGGTGCCCGGTTGGGTCACCACCATCGGAGGAAGCGATGGTATTGACCGGTGATGACTCTCGCCCTAAGAAAATGAAGAAGATCAAAATCCGGGAGATGAGAAGTAAAGTGCAAGCCATAAGGGGGCAACCGATCGAATCTTACCCATGACGTTGACGACGCGGGGCGCCGGCTCCCTTCTCGCCTCTCCCTCGGCGGGGCTTGCCACGGTCGTCACCGCCGCCATTAGTGCTCTGGAGATTGATTCTCTTTCTAAGATTGGTTTGAGCAGAGAGATGAAGAGACAACAATGAGAATGCTAGCCAGAGATAACAGTGAAGGCCGGAGAGGGGCTTTATTTATAAGCCGAAGTGGAGATCGTGGCGTATACCTCGGGGGTATCCCAAGCGGCAAGTAGGGTTTACTCCCTTTGGGCCGTTATCGAACCGGGCCGGATTCGGCTAAATCAAAAATCGTCGCTATGGAGAGAATCGGCTATTCTCCTAATCGGAAAACTAAAGGCAATCGGCTATATTACTAATCAAGACAGAGGTGTAAAGCCAAACAAAAGCAATTACTCAAAAATATAGTGTGCTACATTTAAGCATATTACAGGCCGACACTTCACTCACCCAGGAACAGTTTAATTGCATCTATGGCTTCAGTCCTGATTTGGCTAACCTCATCTAGCACCTTCTTGTCATCATCTTCAGAGCTTTGGATCTTGGTGAGCTTTGTTTTGATCTGCTAGTGCTCTTTGATGACAGATGCTATTTTTGTTTTGGCTGCATCTATGGAGTTCGGTAAATTGGCAATTTTATCCTTGTGGGACTGGATTTTCGCATTCAGCTGAGTTAATTGAGCTTCAAGCTTGGCCTTTTCCTCCTCCATAGCTTTCAATTTAGGCTCCAGGGTTGACAAGGATTGTTTAGCAGCCTGAATCTGAGAATGCAGCTCTTTGGCTTGTTGCTTCTTCATCAGATTGTTACTTTGTAGAGCAGCTCTGGAGGCTATGTTCTTGTTTGCCCTCCTGACCTTACCAAGATGGTCATCAAGATGAGTTGCAGATTTTAAGGGAATCCTGAGAGTTGGAGGGATTTCTTGGTCAATGAGTTCAACCAGGTCCCTGATCTGATCTGCATCTTGGACCAGAATGTTTATATCCTTGGCCAGCAGGAGAGCTATTTCTCTTAGCCGAGCTTGGTTTTCTACTGATAACCTTTGCTGAGAGGTAGCTTCTTCATCTCCCTCATTGATGTACTCTTCAACTGTGAAAGAGTAACTGATAGTCGGCTTGATATCATCCTTTGGGAAAAGAAGGGTTGTTAGCCGGATGGTTAAGTTTACTAAAGAATTCAGTAGGGCTAGGCATTACCTTTTGAACGGAATCTTCCTCAGTTTGAATTCTGTCCTAGCTTGGTTGAGAACTTAGCTGAATGCCCAGAGATGATGAGCTAGTGACATGATGAGGGGAGGGTTCTTCAGCCATCCTGTCCAAGAGTTGATCTAATACAAAGCAGTAGAGTGTGAGTACTATTAAATGCATCTAGGACAGGAAAAACAAGATGAATCAGCTGAGAAAACATTACCAATGTGGCTAGTAGCTTCCTAGATTTCTGCATCTCCAGCAGAGGCCTGAGGAGAAATCTCAATGGTTGTTGAAGCAATGGCCGACCTTGAAAGTTTGACCTGTGGCTACAAATAGAAGAAATGAGTACAAAATTATTGCCTAAATGAGATTGACAAAGATGTACCTTAGGAGACAGTTTGACTTTCTTGGATCTTGTTCTCCCCGGCACGTAGACATCCTTGCTTGACTCAAAGAATAGCTTTCCTTTTGCTTTCTCCTCTTGAAGATGCTGTACCCAGAGCCGCAGGGGTTTTCATGAAGGCTACCGTGGTGGGGGGGCATTAAATCCCAAAGCAAGAATAGGCCCACCCGATAGTATTGAACCACTTGAGAAGGAGGAATAGGCTCAATATCCCGTGAATGACAAAGTATTAAAATCAAGGATAAGCCCAATAGCAAGGAGAACTATCAAGACAAGGGGATTACCTCATTTGTCGAAATCAAATTGAGCTTGCAAATCTTGGCACGTAGGATGCACCGGGTGTGTTGAAAATGTGAGCACGCCATTCTTGCCACCAGAGGCAAACAGAGGATGGGCAACATCTATTAATCCAAGAGGAGAAGGCATATATGCCGGCAACTCTCATCCAAGCTCAAAAACTTTCTTGGCCTCTATTTCATCCCCCTATTTTCTCTCCGGGCTTTATGGTTTTTGAGAAGAATAGCCTTGGGGCAGCTTGACCACATCCTAATTGCCCGGCCATCATGTTTGGGTTATAGAATTCATAAGTAGGGTGTAGCAACCTCCCATGATGAAATTCTGTGGGCGTAACACAAAGCTTGATGAAAGAGTTGAAGATCTCTCAGAGACACCGGGTCCGAGAGCCCAGTTCATAACTGAATTTGTAGGGCATGGTCGTTCTCTCATTTTCTCGGTAGGGAAGCCAAATCACATTGTCAAACCCTTTGAAAAACAGCTTGAAAAGATGACCAATGTCCATATAGATGATTATAGAGGATGCTGCTTCCCCATATGTCTGACAGGCCTTCTCCTTTACTGTACCATCTTCAGCATGATTGACTGAAGGGAAGCCCAAATCATGAAGGTCCACAGAAACTATTTGATGCATGCACAATTGCAGCCACATTTGAACAAACCACCAGGGACCATTCACACAATGAATTTCTCCATGATTGTGCATCTGGACAGTAATTTGACGCATCATGTGATAGATAGCCCCTAAAAGATATTTGCCCAAGGGGATCAAGGTACCTGCAGCCAATTCCTCGGCCATCACCATGTGATTCAGGGTTGGCTCATTGGATTTGCCACAAAATATGAATCTGCTCAACCACATATTCATGAAAGCCTTATACTCCTTGTCATCTACAAAGACCGCTTGACATGTAGGTTTGGATGTATTTTGTCCATCCACCTCCCCGACTTGACCGCTTTTACAGTTGTTGCTGTTCCTGCATTTAGAGGGGTACACCGGTGTTTGTCACATTGAGGCCGGGCATCATGAAAATATCTCGCCAAAGTAAAAGACATTGGGCCATGGCCAAATATGAAGGCATTGGCGGCATCGGACCGTAAATGGGTGGTCGCTATCAAGAGGGAGTCATTTCGAGGTGTCTCTCGACAAAGATAGTTCCGTGCAAGGTTGGATGTCTTGAGAATCCCAAAGGATCGCCGCTCTTGTTCAAGATCCTCCGATACCAATTTCGCCATCCAGTAATTGGGGGGAATGGCCAAGTTTTGAAGGTATTCGGTCACCGATTTGGCGGAGTAACTCTAGATTTGAAGGGGATCCTCAAGGTTTCCTTCTCAACAAATTCAATCGGATTAGGATCCCCCATCGGGCCAAAAAATAAGAATCGGGGACCACCGTATACGGAATCAAAATCTCATCCTTATATTCCTTCAAAGAATGGCGCAACTAGAGGAAATGGATCAAAAAGAAGCAAAAGATCGGTTTGAAAGTTGCCGAACACATGAGGGAAAGCAAGAATTACCTCTGAACTGCATCCCGGGTTGCCATTGAAGATTTGAAGAAGATTTGAATCGGATCGAGAACTCGGGTTTCGAAAGGGCGGCATGAAGTTTGAACAAAGTAGACCTAAATGAGAGAAGAATTTGTGGTCAATATCGAATAAAATCACTTTTATCCCGAAATTGAGGGGGCATGTGTTAACACCGGATTTTGGTAAAGGCCGAAAGGATGACAGTGGGCCGGTCGTGGTAGACTCGCAAGAAGCAAGTATTCAGAACATTCGGCAAGCATCCATTCGGCCGACTCGGGCAATTCGGCAAGTGTACATGCGGTCGGCCGACTCGGGCGATTCGGCAAGCATTCGTGGCGGCTCGGCTATCCTTGAGGCGGTGACTCCGTTCGGGAAGTAAAAGGTGGCGAGCGTAAAGTCGAATAGAAGGCAAGAAACGTGATAATCGAGGACTCAAGAGAATTAGAGCCGAGAGTCGCCATACTTTTGAGTTACCTTTAATATATTGTGTAATCGTAATCTCTTAGGATTCATGTTATGTCCAGGGTATAAATATAAGCCCTCGACCATTGTAAAGGATATACACAATCAAATCAATACAACCGCCCCCGTGCCAAGTTTTCAAGTCCTTTGTCGTGGTCGCCGAAGTTCTTCGAGAGGAACCATCGATCCGTCGACCTCCGTAAGTACCGCAACCTTGCTATCATGTCTAGTATCATGCGGTGGATTTAGATATTGATGCAAGTAGTCTTGCTTGTCTCGACCGGATGGCCGTGCGACAGCGCCCGCTTGACGATCAAGAAGTCTTTGCTTATTCTTTGTTTATCTCGACTAGATGGTCGTGGCGGCAAAGGCCCGCTTGATAGCATAGCGAAGCAGATAGTTATCGGCTCTATTAGATTTGGCAAGATCTAATAGATTCATTAAGTTATCACGTGTTGCATGTTTTATTTATTTGTAACACTTTTTGCCCAATCTAGATTGGTTAGTTTCGGCTCTCTATTTTCTTTTAGATCTATTTGCTCTTTGGTGTATTCATTCTCATGTCATCGTGATAAATAGATCATATGCTTATGTAGCCGAATAAGATCAATCTAGATTGTTACATGTTGCGGGTTCTAACACGTTAGAAAGCGCCCGAATCTTGATGGGATTGAGTGTCGTGCGGCGGATACAAGTTCTTGATGGGTTTACTCGTAATAGCTTGTTCGTTCCTACTTCATGGACCCCGAGTCGGCAGGACTGCCGAGCTTGGTTACGCTTTCAACTCATGATTATTTTTAACTTGCTCAAACATGTCTTCTCATGCATGCGCACTCGGTAATTAATGCTTTATGTGTTTTGCCTTTAAATTAGCCGAATGAATCATGTGCATGATTGGCGCATGCCTCCTATAGCCGTGTGTCGCCGTAAGTGGCTTCAGGGCCGTATATACGGAACTGTCTGGTCTCACCCGACATGTTCCGATTATGTATTTAACAATCTTTATCCCTTGTCAGTTTTCAGGTTAAATTGACTGGCACGCTTCGGATCTCCGAACCGTCCGGCACCCGATTGAAGCCATGCTTTCCGGCTTGCTTTGTGTGTGGCACAAGTGCGTCACATTTTGTGTCAACAAATACCTCCACGAAAAAACTTATTTTTTATGAGAGTGATCACTTTCATGAGAGTCAAATTCCACAGCCACGAAATATGAGTTGTTGTTTTTAATAGAAAAATAATTACTTAAATACTAGAAATTCAAGAACATGAGCAAAAGTTTTCTCCTTTTAATCCGCAGTGAAGTTTTGTAACTAGTCTTTCTTTTTTTCATACTAACTTCAAATTTGATGATTTTTATTCCTAAAATTTTCTAAAATTATGCTCTATCAATGTATTATGTTTTAACAGTTATTATTTTGGCAATCTTTCCATGTGACTTTGTTTTGTCAATTGAAGTTTTGAATTTCAAAAATTGGTATTTTTAAATAATATTTTGAACTAGTAAATGATTTTAGCTGAAAAAAGTCATGAACATAAAAGTTGTAGAATTGATTCAGATCTACAACTTTTATTTTAGTCATTTTTTCATTTGACAAAATGATTGTAACATTGTTCACTAAATTTATATCTCTCTTAAAGATTATGAAACCATGTGAGACATATATAAAATTTATGAACAATGTTAATATCACTTTGTCTGATGAACAAATGACCAAAATAAAAGTTGTATATCTTAATTATTTCTTCAACTTTAGTTGATAACTTTTCTGGTGAAGTCATTTACTATATTAAAATTTTATTTGGAAGAAAAATAAAATGTAATTCAGCTTGCTATGCAGGCCAATAGCCCAACAGCAATTGCCTGGTCAGGCCCATTTAGTTCGGCCCAATGTATTGCAGCGGTTGGATGAACCCTCGATAAATCAGAACCATTGGATTGAAAGCACTGGTATATAAGTACCTCGTCATCCCTCCCAAACCCTAGCCTCCTACTCTCTTCTATTCTCTCTCTTCATCGTGGAGACCTAGGGAACGCTGGGCGAGCGGCGTTCCTTCCTCCGGGGCGGCGGCCCTCCTCCGGCACCATCCCCTGCAGCAGCGCCGCCCACTTGTACACTTGAGCGGCAGCACACGGGTCCTCTTTCTCCTCCATCAGCCCTCCTCCTGCGGCGCGATGGAGCCCCTTCTTCGGCATCGGCTCTCCTTAGGCGCCGCCCCCGGCACTCCTCCAACACCCCCGGCTGCTCGATGTCCCTGCGCCGGACATCTTGCGCTAGGCCACGTGCGCCGCCTCCGCCGGATGGGTCGCGTCGGAGGCCGCCGCGCACACCAGCTCCATCGAGCAATGCCGCGGATCTAGGTACGTATTGATCTGAGTAGGCAAAATCAATTTATTTTCTAACCAATCGATGATACATTCGTGTCGATCTAGAACTTGTATGAACTGGGGCAACAAATCAGTTTGGCTTCTCGGCAGATCCGATCCAGTTTCTGATTACCGTCTCGGTGGTTCAACGTCGCTGGGACTAGTAAGCAAGATGGGCAGATTTAATTCAGTTTGAATACTCAGTATATATATACTAGTTTGGTTGTAGTAGATGCACTCGGATCACTATTTTATTTAGGTTTGGTCAGCACCAAAGACTGCTCAAGAGATTTTTCCCATCAATATATAGCACCGTGCCTTTTTCCCATAAAAAACAAAGTGTAATCTTCAAACCAACAAGTAATTTCCAATATGGCACTATTTATTAGTGTGTATGAAAAATTCCCTGCAGATAGGTTGCCTTCATTCTTTTTATGTGAAACTCAAAAATAACTTATTAGTCCGTATCCAGAAGAAGAATGCAAAGTACATGCTCATAAAGTGCTAACAAATGGCCTTGAATGCTCGATGCATATTTGGACTTTGCATAGACCAATTGTTTCCATTGATGCAGTCCATTATTATCCTACTACAGAATTTATGATTTCATCTTGTTCCATGCTGACAGGCTTGGGGTTGGTTGTTTATTCCTGATTAGCAAACACTGAAGGTAATTGTCACTTGCAGGCACACTCGGTTGCAGCTGTAGGTAGTGACAGATTTTGATGAGGACACACCTGATAAAGACACGCCTTCGATGTCCGATAATTTATCCCAATCTTTCACGGTACGTATGAATTAAGAAAAATCCCTTTAAATTCTTAAACAGAATATTTTCAGTCAATAAGTAATATCCTCCAACTAAAATTCCTTCTCAGACTAACGTGAGCAGCAGCAAGGCAAATCCACAGCCAACGATATAATAATCAGAGAAACTGATGTCAAGCTTATCCAATATGACAGCAAGCCAATAGTTGGAGGGTGACGACAAAACAATTCTTCTCGACAATCAAGCAAATATATTGTAAACTTAATTGGAGCCTCAATCAGTTCAGCAGCTTGACCAGATATCAAAACAATATAATAGTGCCGGCCAACTAATCTCGACCGATGAATGTATCAGCAACACCAAATAACTTCCTCTGAATAAAGAACTTAAACAGTAGCAATGATAGATAGAGGGATCAGCTTACAATAGTTGCAAACCAAACCCTAGATAAATCTTCCACCCGTAGCCACGACGAACCACGATCAGAAGAGAGGGAACTCCAAGAATTCCAAGCGACGCGCCCGAACTGCAGCAGCTCGATCACGCACTCCACACAAATCCACGAAGGATCTAGATCAATTACCCCAACCAATTAGGGTTCCCGAGCGGCGGCTCGACGAGAGATAAACTCCACAAAATAAAATCCAATCTAATCTTACAACGAGTAGATAACCTCCTTATATATGCACGCAGGCATAAATTAATTAAATGGACTCCTAAAGGGCACACCGGCCCAGCCTAAGAGACACGCAGGCCCCCGACTCACGTCCGACCAGGACACCAATTCACAAAACGGACTCAAACTCAAAGGATACTCACGCACGGAATATATATATATATATATATATATATATATATATATATATATATATTAAAGAAAATACACATTAAATCCGCTATCATGCAAATCAGGTCATTAGCATTTGTAGTCTCCATACTTGCCGCATGCTGAATTTGCTGGCTTCTTTGCAGGTGCTATCCATATATGCCAATAATAATTCACGTAACATCCACCTTCATAGAGCTGACAATTATATATTTTTCTGGCTTTGTATTTTCTGCTTTCTTGAATGGTGCAACACTAAAGATGATATTTGATGACAAACCGGCGGTAGTAAATCTATCCATCATATTCATGTTCTCGCTATATTTCATATCAAAAATAATAGCTCCACATTTAATATCAGAGGGCTTCAAAGAACTACCGGCTGCCTTATTTAAAATAGCGCTAGCCTTGTCTGTATGAATATCTCGATGAGTCATGGGCTCATCATCCTCCCTTCCTTGAAATAAAGCCGTCCTCGGCTTTGACATATAACTGTGAGCTCCTTTGTTAGATCGATCAGTACCACTAGTTACAAGCATACATGGTGCAGGGTCAGCTGAATAGGAGTCAGAATTAGTTGCTTGAGCTTTTGAAGAAGTACCAGATTCCTTGGAATTATTTTCAAAAATCATGACTGGAGAACTGATTGTCACAATCTTCTTTGTTGCACTAATAGCCCCATCAGAGCTGCTGAGGGCAGGTACCGGCACAGTAGTCACAGTGTGAACATTCTTCACAATGTTAGACTCATCGCAATAACTTTTATAAGCATTATCCAGAGAATTATTCATCGTAATAGATTCTCCTCCCTTACTAGGGCCTTTAGAATTAGTAGCTGCAACCTTAAAATCCTTGCATAAATTCCTCAGTGCAATAAATCCAGCACTTACAATGACATTATTCTCTCCCTCTTGAAGCAAAGCCATCCGTGGCTTTGGGCCATTTTCAGCTGACTTTTTCTTCACTTTTGAAGTAGCAAATACCTCAGCCTTGATAGCAGTCTCAGGCATTGGTTTGAGCACATGATGAACTCCCTTGTGCACAAACGAATAAGTATTGGAACGACCACGATGAATAGCATCCAGATCAAATTGCCATGGCCGGCCCAATAATAAATGACATGCATTAATCGGTGCAATGTCACAGTCCACAAGATCAACATAATTTCCAATCGAGAATTTCACTTTCGTGCCTTATGAGTAATTTTGAGTGTACCACTTTGATTCATCCATTGCATATAACGCGGTGTTGAAAGCCGCCGCGTAGACAAAGACCAAGCATGCACCAAATCTAAACTAATGGCATTAGTAAAGCTACCACCATCAATAATTAGCTTGCATACCTTATCTTGAATCTTACATTCTGACTGGAAGATATTGGAGCGCTGCCCTTGCATAGTAGCAACAGTGCCATCACTATGTATTTCCTTAGCCACCATGGATAATCCATTTGATGCATCATCTGTGTCATCAAGTTTCAGCTCAGACTGAGTATCACAAGAGGAATCACAAGGATGCAGTCCGGACCCTAAAGAAAAATCAGCATTCCTAGGTATAATTGTACACGGTTCAGGTACTACAGCCTTCTGCGACAACTGAGAATCACTATGCTTTATTTCCATGGTAGTGTCAACCGCGAGCATAGGCTCTTTCTTTGCCTTTATAGCAGCACCTTTCACTGTATATGTGTGTGGACTGATAGCTTCCTTTTCATACAACTTAGAGAAGAAAAATTTGTAGTATTCATAGACTTGCCATAAGTAACATTAGAACCCGGCTTCTTCTCATAAGAACTAATATGAACAGCTCGCCGGTTAGAAGCAGGAAGGTACATATCTCCAAAGAAGAGGAACGAATAACTGGCTCGTTGGCTAGAGGTTTTTGGTAATGAGCAGCAGCTACCTTCTTCCCCGGATTCAAGCGGAGGAGCCAATTGGCATCGTAGTACAACTTTCATATCATTCCATGTCCTGCAAGGTTCTTCACCTCTCATGATGTGTGCTTTATGTAATTTCCGCCACCACAAAGAAAGATTATCGAAAACTGTCTTCTTAGCAAAGAATAGCTGCATGTGTGGCTCGAGTCCACGACCCCACAAAAAAAATCCTCCATTGCAGTTTCCCAATCATAGTAACCAACATTATAGGATATTAAATAAAGTGTTCGCACACACACTTAATTTCTTTGTTAGCAAGACTATAATCAGCCATTGGACAAACTTGATTGCACCGTAACCAACCCGAAAGCTGATAATTTATCCCAATCTTTCACGGCACGTATGAATTAAGAAAAATCCCTTTAAATTCTTAAACAGAATATTTTCAGTCAATAAGTAATATCCTCCAACTAAAATTCCTTCTCAGACTAACGTGAGCAGCAGCAAGGCAAATCTACAGCCAACGATATAATAATCAGAGAAAACCGATGTCAAGCTTATCCAATATGACAGCAAGCCAATAGTTGGAGGGTGACGACAAAACAATTCTTCTCGACAATCAAGCAAATATATTGTAAACTTAATTGGAGCCTCAATCAGTTCAGCAGCTTGACCAGATATCAAAACAATATAATAGTGCCGGCCAACTAATCTCGACTGATGAATGTATCAGCAACACCAAATAACTTCCCTCTGAATAAAGAACTTAAACAGTAGCAATGATAGATAGAGGGATCAGCTTACAATAGTTGCAAACCAAACCCTAGATAAATCTTCCACCCGTAGCCACGACGAACCACGATCAGAAGAGAGGGAACTCCAAGAATTCCAAGCGACGCGCCCGAACTGCAGCAGCTCGATCACGCACTCCACACAAATCCACGAAGGATCTAGATCAATTACCCCAACCAATTAGGGTTCCCGAGCGGCGGCTCGACGAGAGATAAACTCCACAAAATAAAATCCAATCTAATCTTACAAGGAGTAGATAACCTCCTTATATATGCACGCAGGCATAAATTAATTAAATGGACTCCTAAAGGGCACACCGGCCCAGCCTAAGAGACACGCAGGCCCCTGACTCACGTCCGACTAGGACACCAATTCACAAAACGGACTCAAACTCAAAGGATACTCACGCACGGAATATATATATATATATATATATATTAAAAGAAAATACACATTAAATCCGGCTATCATGCAAATCAGGTCATTAGCATTTGTAGTCTCCATACTTGCCGCATGCTGAATTTGCTGGCTTCTTTGCAGGTGCTATCCATATATGCCAATAATAATTCACGTAACATCCACCTTCATAGAGCTGACAATTATATATTTTTCTGGCTTTGTATTTTCTGCTTTCTTGAATGGTGCAACACTAAAGATGATATTTGATGACAAACCGGCGGTAGTAAATCTATCCATCATATTCATGTTCTCGCTATATTTCATATCAAAAATAATAGCTCCACATTTAATATCAGAGGGCTTCAAAGAACTACCGGCTGCCTTATTTAAAATAGCGCTAGCCTTGTCTGTATGAATATCTCGATGAGTCATGGGCTCATCATCCTCCCTTCCTTGAAATAAAGCCGCCCTCGGCTTTGACATATAACTGTGAGCTCCTTTGTTAGATCGATCAGTACCACTAGTTACAAGCATACATGGTGCAGGGTCAGCTGAATAGGAGTCAGAATTAGTTGCTTGAGCTTTTGAAGAAGTACCAGATTCCTTGGAATTATTTTCAAAAATCATGACTGGAGAACTGATTGTCACAATCTTCTTTGTTGCACTAATAGCCCCATCAGAGCTGCTGAGGGCAGGTACCGGCACAGTAGTCACAGTGTGAACATTCTTCACAATGTTAGACTCATCGCAATAACTTTTATAAGCATTATCCAGAGAATTATTCATCGTAATAGATTCTCCTCCCTTACTAGGGCCTTTAGAATTAGTAGCTGCAACCTTAAAATCCTTGCATAAATTCCTCAGTGCAATAAATCCAGCACTTACAATGACATTATTCTCTCCCTCTTGAAGCAAAGCCATCCGTGGCTTTGGGCCATTTTCAGCTGACTTTTTCTTCACTTTTGAAGTAGCAAATACCTCAGCCTTGATAGCAGTCTCAGGCATTGGTTTGAGCACATGATGAACTCCCTTGTGCACAAACGAATAAGTATTGGAACGACCACGATGAATAGCATCCAGATCAAATTGCCATGGCCGGCCCAATAATAAATGACATGCATTAATCGGTGCAATGTCACAGTCCACAGTATCAACATAATTTCCAATCGAGAATTTCACTCGTGCCTTATGAGTAATTTTGAGTGTACCACTTTGATTCATCCATTGCATATAACGCGGTGTTGAAAGCCGCCGCGTAGACAAAGACCAAGCATGCACCAAATCTAAACTAATGGCATTAGTAAAGCTACCACCATCAATAATTAGCTTGCATACCTTATCTTGAATCTTACATTCTGACTGGAAGATATTGGAGCGCTGCCCTTGCATAGTAGCAACAGTGCCATCACTATGTATTTCCTTAGCCACCATGGATAATCCATTTGATGCATCATCTGTGTCATCAAGTTTCAGCTCAGACTGAGTATCACAAGAGGAATCACAAGGATGCAGTCCGACCCTAAAGAAAAATCAGCATTCCTAGGTATAATTGTACACGGTTCAGGTACTACAGCCTTCTGCAACAACTGAGAATCACTATGCTTTATTTCCATGGTAGTGTCAACCGCGAGCATAGGCTCTTTCTTTGCCTTTATAGCAGCACCTTTCACTGTATATGTGTGTGGACTGATAGCTTCCTTTTCATACAACTTAGGAGAAGAAAAATTTGTAGTATTCATAGACTTGCCATAAGTAACATTAGAACCCGGCTTCTTCTCATAAGAACTAATATGAACAGCTCGCCGGTTAGAAGCAGGAAGGTACATATCTCCAGCAAGAGGAACGAATAACTGGCTCGTTGGCTAGAGGTTTTTGGTAATGAGCAGCAGCTACCTTCTTCCTGGATTCAAGCGGAGGAGCCAATTGGCATCGTAGTACAACTTTCATATCATTCCATGTCCTGCAAGGTTCTTCACCTCTCATGATGTGTGCTTTATGTAATTTCCGCCACCACAAAGAAAGATTATCAGAAACTGTCTTCTTAGCAAAGAATAGCTGCATGTGTGGCTCGAGTCCACGACCCCACAAAAAATCCTCCATTGCAGTTTCCCAATCATAGTAACCAACATTATAGGATATTAAATAAAGTGTTCGCACACACTTAATTTCTTTGTTAGCAAGACTATAATCAGCCATTGGACAAACTTGATTGCACCGTAACCAACCTGAAAGCTGATAATTTATCCCAATCTTTCACGGTACGTATGAATTAAGAAAAATCCCTTTAAATTCTTAAACAGAATATTTTCAGTCAATAAGTAATATCCTCCAACTAAAATTCCTTCTCAGACTAACGTGAGCAGCAGCAAGGCAAATCCACAGCCAACGCATATAATAATCAGAGAAACTGATGTCAAGCTTATCCAATATGACAGCAAGCCAATAGTTGGAGGGTGACGACAAAACAATTCTTCTCGACAATCAAGCAAATATATTGTAAACTTAATTGGAGCCTCAATCAGTTCAGCAGCTTGACCAGATATCAAAACAATATAATAGTGCCGGCCAACTAATCTCGACTGATGAATGTATCAGCAACACCAAATAACTTCCCTCTGAATAAAGAACTTAAACAGTAGCAATGATAGATAGAGGGATCAGCTTACAATAGTTGCAAACCAAACCCTAGATAAATCTTCCACCCGTAGCCACGACGAACCACGATCAGAAGAGAGGGAACTCCAAGAATTCCAAGCGACGCGCCCGAACTGCAGCAGCTCGATCACGCACTCCACACAAATCCACGAAGGATCTAGATCAATTACCCCAACCAATTAGGGTTCCCGAGCGGCGGCTCGACGAGAGATAAACTCCACAAAATAAAATCCAATCTAATCTTACAAGGAGTAGATAACCTCCTTATATATGCACGCAGGCATAAATTAATTAAATGGACTCCTAAAGGGCACACCGGCCCAGCCTAAGAGACACGCAGGCCCCTGACTCACGTCCGACTAGGACACCAATTCACAAAACGGACTCAAACTCAAAGGATACTCACGCACGGAATATATATATATATATATATATTAAAGAAAATACACATTAAATCCGGCTATCATGCAAATCAGGTCATTAGCATTTGTAGTCTCCATACTTGCCGCATGCTGAATTTGCTGGCTTCTTTGCAGGTGCTATCCATATATGCCAATAATAATTCACGTAACATCCACCTTCATAGAGCTGACAATTATATATTTTTCTGGCTTTGTATTTTCTGCTTTCTTGAATGGTGCAACACTAAAGATGATATTTGATGACAAACCGGCGGTAGTAAATCTATCCATCATATTCATGTTCTCGCTATATTTCATATCAAAAATAATAGCTCCACATTTAATATCGAGGGCTTCAAAGAACTACCGGCTGCCTTATTTAAAATAGCGCTAGCCTTGTCTGTATGAATATCTCGATGAGTCATGGGCTCATCATCCTCCCTTCCTTGAAATAAAGCCGTCCTCGGCTTTGACATATAACTGTGAGCTCCTTTGTTAGATCGATCAGTACCACTAGTTACAAGCATACATGGTGCAGGGTCAGCTGAATAGGAGTCAGAATTAGTTGCTTGAGCTTTTGAAGAAGTACCAGATTCCTTGGAATTATTTTCAAAAATCATGACTGGAGAACTGATTGTCACAATCTTCTTTGTTGCACTAATAGCCCCATCAGAGCTGCTGAGGGCAGGTACCGCACAGTAGTCACAGTGTGAACATTCTTCACAATGTTAGACTCATCGCAATAACTTTTATAAGCATTATCCAGAGAATTATTCATCGTAATAGATTCTCCTCCCTTACTAGGGCCTTTAGAATTAGTAGCTGCAACCTTAAAATCCTTGCATAAATTCCTCAGTGCAATAAATCCAGCACTTACAATGACATTATTCTCTCCCTCTTGAAGCAAAGCCATCCGTGGCTTTGGGCCATTTTCAGCTGACTTTTTCTTCACTTTTGAAGTAGCAAATACCTCAGCCTTGATAGCAGTCTCAGGCATTGGTTTGAGCACATGATGAACTCCCTTGTGCACAAACGAATAAGTATTGGAACGACCACGATGAATAGCATCCAGATCAAATTGCCATGGCCGGCCCAATAATAAATGACATGCATTAATCGGTGCAATGTCACAGTCCACAGTATCAACATAATTTCCAATCGAGAATTTCACTCGTGCCTTATGAGTAATTTTGAGTGTACCACTTTGATTCATCCATTGCATATAACGCGGTGTTGAAAGCCGCCCAGAGTACAAAGACCAAGCATGCACCAAATCTAAACTAATGGCATTAGTAAAGCTACCACCATCAATAATTAGCTTGCATACCTTATCTTGAATCTTACATTCTGACTGGAAGATATTGGAGCGCTGCCCTTGCATAGTAGCAACAGTGCCATCACTATGTATTTCCTTAGCCACCATGGATAATCCATTTGATGCATCATCTGTGTCATCAAGTTTCAGCTCAGACTGAGTATCACAAGAGGAATCACAAGGATGCAGTCCGGACCCTAAAGAAAAATCAGCATTCCTAGGTATAATTGTACACGGTTCAGGTACTACAGCCTTCTGCAACAACTGAGAATCACTATGCTTTATTTCCATGGTAGTGTCAACCGCGAGCATAGGCTCTTTCTTTGCCTTTATAGCAGCACCTTTCACTGTATATGTGTGTGGACTGATAGCTTCCTTTTCATACAACTTAGGAGAAGAAAAATTTGTAGTATTCATAGACTTGCCATAAGTAACATTAGAACCCGGCTTCTTCTCATAAGAACTAATATGAACAGCTCGCCGGTTAGAAGCAGGAAGGTACATATCTCCAGCAAGAGGAACGAATAACTGGCTCGTTGGCTAGAGGTTTTTGGTAATGAGCAGCAGCTACCTTCTTCCTGGATTCAAGCGGAGGAGCCAATTGGCATCGTAGTACAACTTTCATATCATTCCATGTCCTGCAAGGTTCTTCACCTCTCATGATGTGTGCTTTATGTAATTTCCGCCACCACAAAGAAAGATTATCAGAAACTGTCTTCTTAGCAAAGAATAGCTGCATGTGTGGCTCGAGTCCACGACCCCACAAAAAATCCTTCATTGCAGTTTCCCAATCATAGTAACCAACATTATAGGATATTAAATAAAGTGTTCGCACACACTTAATTTCTTTGTTAGCAAGACTATAATCAGCCATTGGACAAACTTGATTGCACCGTAACCAACCCGAAAAGCTGATAATTTATCCCAATCTTTCACGGTGCGTATGAATTAAGAAAAATCCCTTTAAATTCTTAAACAGAATATTTTCAGTCAATAAGTAATATCCTCCAACTAAAATTCCTTCTCAGACTAACGTGAGCAGCAGCAAGGCAAATCCAAAGCCAACGATATAATAATCAGAGAAACTGATGTCAAGCTTATTCAATATGACAGCAAGCCAATAGTTGGAGGGTGACGACAAAACAATTCTTCTCGACAATCAAGCAAATATATTGTAAACTTAATTGGAGACTCAATCAGTTCAGCAGCTTGACCAGATATCAAAACAATATAATAGTGCCGGCCAACTAATCTCGACTGATGAATGTATCAGCAACACCAAATAACTTCCCTCTGAATAAAGAACTTAAACAGTAGCAATGATAGATAGAGGGATCAGCTTACAATAGTTGCAAACCAAACCCTAGATAAATCTTCCACCCGTAGCCACGACGAACCACGATCAGAAGAGAGGGAACTCCAGGAATTCCAAGCGACGCGCCCGAACTGCAGCAGCTCGATCACGCACTCCACACAAATCCGTGAAGGATCCAGATCAATCACCCCAACCAATTAGGGCTCCCGAGCGGCGGCTCGACGAGAGATAAACTCCACAAAATAAAATCCAATCTAATCTCTTTACAAGGCTAGGCATAGACCCTATATGTGCACGCAGACACAGGAACTAGGACTTGACCATGACGCACCCAAAGCCTAGACGTACGTGACTCAGCCCAACCCATATAAATTAAAACATAGCTAATTAATACTAATGCCAACAGTTATGTAAAGATATATTAAAATATCCGGCCACAATGCAAATCAAGTTGGCCCCTCACGCAAAGAGACAATCCGTCCAGATATATTTGAAGCCTTCCTTGCCTTCCCATACTTCACCAAATTATTTCCAAATAATAAATCATTCCAAAAATTATTTTTGATGACAGGCCAACAGTAGTAAATCTGTCCATCATGTTCATGTTCTCACTATATTTCTTATCAAAAATAATAGCTCCAAATTTAATATCAGAGGGCTTCAAAGAATTACCGGCTGCTATATTTAAAATAATACTGGACATGTCTGTGCTAATATCTCGATGAACCATGGGCTCATCATCCTCCCTTCCTTGAAACAAAGCCGTCCTCGGCTTTGATATAGATTTAAGAGACTCTTCCTTCAGGTGGTCAGCATCATTTATTATAGTTTTATCTTGCACAGAAGCAACCATAACTGGCTCATCTTTCTTCTCATCAAAAACCAAGGTTTGAACATTCTGAGTGACATTAGATGTATTATTTGGAGCATGGATAATCTCATCACTCTCCCCCTCATGAATCAATGGCATCCGTGGCTCTGAGTTGCCAGGTTGGTTTTGATTTTTCAATGAGCTGCCATTCAAAGCATTTGGATCAGGGAAGGATTCTTCTGAAACAATAGTTACGGAACTAACAGCCACACTATCCATGTTGTTCTTGGCACCTTGCAACAAAATAGTTCCTAGCTTTGATATTTTCTTGGATGACTCTTTATTAATTTGAGCACCAGTGATTAATGGAACGTCAGGAACTACCACATCAGATTTGTCATTGTTCTCTTAGCTATTAATATAGTAACCTTAAATATAGATTAAAACCTTTAACTTTAGCTAGTTAATACAGTAGCAAAAGTGCAGTTCATTTATTTCCATTGTTGCAGTCCAATGTCATCCTTATTTCCATTGATGTAGAAAGCAGTTCAGTTTGAGTAATTTTGTTGGTCATAAATCTTGTTCTGTTCAGCAGCTATTATTGTTTGGAATATAATGTAATTTAGCAAAATTAGATTCTTAGCATATTTTGGTCATGTAGGAATATAAGTTTGGCTGCAAAGAAGGCTAGCGCTTTGAACACATGCTGTAATGAAGTTTGGATCCAAATGGGATACAACAGAGATCTGAGAGGCATTAAAGATCCAGCACAAGTTGCAGCCATGAAGAGGATGACAACATAAGTGTCTATATTTGTTATATATATGTATGTATATGTACTACTAGAACTTGTTACCTTGAGTGGCTAGGACTATGAGTCAATGCTGTCTTTTAATGTAATGGTTGCACACAGATGAAGTTGGAATATATTGGGATTGGAATCAGATGCATATATGCACTTATTGAAATCTATTGTATTTGTGTGTTGTGACATTTGGACCATATGTGTGCATTTGGTATTTGGATTGAGATGCTCTGGTAGGGTCATTTTCATGGTGGTTTGTACTCATGAAATAACTTGTTTTTGTGGTGGTGTGTTCTGTCATGAAATACTGTGTTTGTGTGACTCTCATGAAACTTATTTCATGAGGGTGACTCTCATGAAATCTATTTCATGAGGGTGGCTACCAAACTCTCATGAAATCATTTCATGACGGTGACCTCTCAAAAAAATACCACAAAAAACTGTCATGAAAACACTGATGCAAAACCTGGTGGCAATGTTATTTTCATGAGGGTGGCTGCCACGGACTTCCCGTCATGAAAATAATCCGTGGCGGTGAACTCTCATGAAAATGAGTATTTCGTGTGTCTATTATCGTGAGAGTTAATCCGTGACGGTGCACCCTCACCTATTGTTTTCGTGAGAGTAAAACCATATTTCGTGACTTGTTTTGCACTCTCACGAAATCTCTGGTTTCTGGTAGTGAATGGAGGATTAGGCATCAGAGATCTTCGGAAAGTCAACAAGAGTTTAATAATTCTGCTACCAACAAGAACCCATTCCTAACTGCAGTTCTCAGGGCAAAATATTCCCCAATGCCTCCTTCTGAACAGGGCAAAATATTCCCCAATGCCTCCTTCTGAACAGTTACTGCTCAAGGTCCTCATTCCATTTTCTGGTCTTCAATTCTCTAGGTAAAAAAGGACCTCCATGCCAACTCAATTTTGCAGATTCAGTCAGGAAATAGTTCCATTTGGTCCACTCCATGGTGTCCCATCTGGGAATCTGTACATGACCATTTACTCCTTCCTGTTACCAATCCACCACTTCTAGCCAATTATCACAGTTGTGGAATGTTAACACTAAAAATTGGGACATATATCTTTTATCTAACATCTTTAATAACCAAGCTGTGTAGGCTATAATCAATGTAGGGACAGTTCCATGTGACCCGCCTGATGTCTTAAGATGGATTCCTTCAAAAGATGGAGTATGCTCCACTAAAAGCATATACAGGCACCTGAGTAGCCAGAATACTATACAGCTTCCACTCCAAGGATCCAGAAGTACACAGGATGATGCTAACAATATCTTGCAGAAAGCTTGGAAGATCAGGAAGATGCCCCCACTCATCAAAACCTTCACTTGGCGTCTGATCAGACGAGCTCTTGCTATTGGAGAACTAGCATCTAGGTACACATCTCACATTGACAAACATTGCACTGCTTGTGGCTTGGTAGAAAATGATGACCACCTTTTCTTTAAATGTCACCTGCCACGAGCAGTCTGGTTCACTTTTCAGCCTTCCTTGAGATCAAATGACCTCCCAAATGAAGAGGTTGGAGTCCAATCCATCCTTCTGGCTTTGTACTGATGAATTTTTAAACAAATGTCTTCTAACCTTGTGGTACTTATGGAAAGAAAGAAATGACCTCAGATTCCAGAGAGCACAATGGACTCCTGTGCAGGTACACCATGCGGTCGCGGCTCATCTAGCTTCTTATGCCGTTGATGGAGTAATTTCCGGAAATCCAAGCCTGCAACGACTCCAGGCATCACTGCCAGGTACACTTTCTCAAATTGCAGGCCATGCCACAGAAGCACAGGTGATGCACAGCACACCTCCAATTCCGGTGCTGCAGCCCGCTCTCCTCACTGGACCAAGATGCTATGCACATGCAGCAACTGCTCCGGACTCATCGTCGCTGCATTCTAGGTTAGCAGGTCTCGGCATTTTCATCTTCTTTATGCAGGAACAAGTACCAACTAGCATCTACATCAAGGCAAGAATGGTGGGCTCTACATCGGTTCCGATGGCTGAAGCGGCAAGCCTTACGCTGGCTGCTCAAATCGCGCAAAAGCTAAACCTACAGGACGCCAATTACTTAACTGATAATCAGCAACTAGCTCAGTTTTTCAATTCTGCAGATTTCTATAGTCCCCCAGACTGGAAGATCAAGTACTACACCCAGGCCTTCATCAACAGCACGGAGCAAACAACAAGGAAGGTCGTCAAAATCCATAGGTCTCATAACCTAACAGCAGATGCTCTAGCAAAACAGGCTTTTAGACAGGAGCATAGCCACAGTAATCCTGTCTTTTCTTGTTCAAATATGGCACATGCTCCTTTGTGCCCAGCTCAGGCTGTAATGCAATCAATTTGTGTAAACTCTGTATCTATCATTTCAGCATCATGCTGTTGAAATAAAAGTCTATGTTTCTTGTCAAAAAAAAATTAATCCACCATTTTTTTCTTTTTTCTTGCTCAATTTTTGACTTTGCTTTTCTACATTATCATAAAAAACTGTGCTAAAACAGGTGCTAACTTAAGTTTCAACTATGACAAGTTGACATGGCTACAACACAGTGGCATGTTTCTTTCCCAAGAGCTGCGAGATTTGTGAGCCAATGACCCAACAAAATTGAACAAGAGCAACTTGTTCCACATTTTTGCTCCACCTACCATTCCACACCGAAGGAATCACGTGTCAACGGACCAGACAATAATATACTCCGTTGATCCTCTGATCTCCACCGTTGCTCTACACTACACCTCCGAGACCCAAATTGTTGGAACGCGAAACAAGCCACGCTACGCAAGATGCACCGGAACCCTCGCGCCGTCATCCGCGCCGACGTCTCCCTTACCTGCCCGGCCACCGCCCTCGCCGTGGCGGCCCTCCAAACCCTGCCTAAAGCGACACCCTCGCCCGCGCTTGGAGCGTGGCGGCCACATCATGCGGTGGGGCCTTTGGGCAGCAGGAGCCGCCGCCGCAGCCACGCCTTCTCCTCCTCCTCCTCCGCGGCGGACTACGGCAAGGACGCAGACGAAGTGAACCGCAAGTTGACCAATGATGTTTACGAAGACAAAACCATCGCTGAAGATGTATCTCCTGCTAATGATATATGGTCAGCTCCAATTTTGCAGGGGAGTAGCCACCATGATGGCGCTATATACAAGAAAAAATGGGGATACTGGCGACCTGGTTCGCGCATTGATCCTGCTGACCCGTACAGAAACTGTCTTGGACCTAAAGAAGTTTTCAGAGGCCTCCCCTTGCTTTCCTGACCAGGAATGTCGCTTGGAGCATCCAGCACATGAGACGATAAAGATTATCTCACTGAGGTTGGCTAAAACTCCTATCAGCAGTGGCCTCATGCCGTTGTATGGATACCTGGCAGCATGGGATCGTATGGATGGAAAGCTTAATTATATTTTTAATCGTAGCAGGGATAATCCTGTCATCATGCAGCACGGTCATCTCATTGAGATGACTGGCCCTATGAGAGGCATCTTATTGAGTACAGATTTTCTGTTGGAGTTTGACATGAGGATCAAGAGTGGAGAGAGGGAGGAAGATGACCTCCAGCTGATTGATGGACTAACCTGCTTAACTGGACGCTTACCAGCGGGACCATCCACCCTTCGCTTCAATGGCAGTTGTGGCGGTGCAGTTGACATGCGTTTAGCACATATCGAGCAAGGAATGGAGGCCTTAATAGAAGTGATAATATCACAAGTCCAGAGTGCTTTCAGTCTATCTCTTGTTTCCACTACAGAGGAGCTTGAAGAAATTCAGGTTTTTCATGGTGCAATTGCTGAGGTGGGCACAAAAAGGTTCGTGGTGGTTGTCCAGGATGATACTTTGATGCATTTGAAGTTTAAGGTAGGTAAAAAAGGCTCTGAGGATGATGTTGAATACTGCTGTTCCTTCAATTCTAATGAGCACGGATGTGTTAGTCAACAGCTTAAGCTTGAGGTGGCTTGCATATTAGTGAAGGTCACTTGGGCGCCTCCTATTCCTTGAATTTCTGGTCATGCCATACATTTGAGTACTTGTTTATATTTTTTATTTGTGCTGGGACAATATTGTAAGCCTGAACCCTATTTCTTTGCCTAATAGAGTATGTGGCAAAACATGTTTTAAGCTTCGTGTATATGTGTCACTGTTTTTTCTGGTCGTCCGGCTCGATTTGTCTGCCTTCCATCCACTAGTAGAAAAATCATTTTTCACGACACTACGGTTTTTTTTTTTTTTTTAGCGGCTCCAATTTTCTTGACGCCTGTACAAAGAAATCAGTGGGCCCGTAAAAGAGAACCGTCGTACAAATCGATTTGTACAGGCGGATGTCTAAGAGATCCGCTGTACAAATCGACATATTTGTGCAGGCGGATCTCTTAGACATCCGCCTGTACAAATCGATATTTATGCAGGCGGTTGTCTAAGACATCCGCCTGTACAAATCGACATATTTGTACAGGCGGATCTCTTAGACATCCGCTTGTAGAAATGATTTGTACAAAGGTTCTCTAAGACATCCGCCTGTACAAATAATTTTAAATTTTTCAAACGACCTGGGATAGAATTTTGACCAAAATGAAAGTTATAGATCTCAAAAAGTTACGAATGTTTGTAGTTTACAAATTTTTCTTGAAATCATGTAGGCTCCCAAAATTGCATTTGAATTCCTCAAATTTGAAATCCAAATTTTGCAAATGACCTCAGATGGAGAAACACTCTAAATGAAAGTTGTAGATCTCGAAAAGTTATAAAACTTTGTAGTTCACCACTTTTTATTTGAATTCATTTAGACCCTCAAATATTCAATTTTCCGTCGGGTTTTGTATAATATATGGGGGGAACAAAAAATGACAAATAGACACAAGTGACGTGTGGGTGGAGTGGTAGAGGGGGTACGCGCTTGAACCCGAGGTCGCGGGTTCAAACCCCCACGTAAGCCAGAAGGCGATTTTACGCGAAAAATACGCGACTTGCAACTTCGACGGAGACGGGCGGGCGAAAGCCTCTCCCGGTTTCAAAAAAAAATATTTTTGCGTTTTTTAAAATATTTTTTGCTATTTTTTGTGTTTTTCGGACAATGATTTTCACAAAGCGGCCGACTATTTTTAAAAATATTTTTTTGCTATTTTTTTTTCGTGTTTTTACGGACAATGATTTTCACAAAGCGGTTGACTTAGTCAGCCCGCCTTGAAAATAACTATTTACATAGGCGGTGACAAAGTGAGCCGCCTGTGAAAAACCCATTTTCACAGGCGGCTCACAGCCCGCCGCCTGTACTGTGGGCCGATTAGTACTGACCCCTGGTACAGGCGGTGGGCTTGGCCGCCTGTGTAAATGGGTCTACCACCGCCTGTACAAAGGATTTCTGTACCAGTGATCCTTGCTATCTATCTACTAGGACGATAAGCGCGCTTTGCCGTGCCCAGTGTTGATCAGGGTTAATCATTTGTTAATAATAAAGGTAGCCCCTTTTTAAAAGAAAAACACAATAGCATCTACGTTTCCTAATTGTAATAAACTTGACAACAAAGAATCACACATAAGAAAACTTGAACCATTTCTCCCAAAGAAATCCACAATCCGCAGTTCAGCAAGGTTGCTGCAAAGGACTCTCCCACCAGTCTCAGTAGCCAGCGATTTCTTCAAGCAGCACTGTGCTCAAAACCTATGTTCCAATGAATGACGGCCATTTAGACAGGACAGGAGTATTTCAAATGTTATAGCCATACAAACTGATCACCATAATGAACGGACTTGTATTCTTTTCCTACTGCATTTGGTCTGCACACATGCACACACCGACTTTCAAGGAATGGCAATCCAATGCAACGATATTAGTTTTGAGAAACAGGTGTACATCAGGTGGGGTAAAAGATGAACCATGATTCCACGAAGCATGCAAGCACAAAAATTTGGCAGCAAAAGAAGAAACTGGTACCTGATCTTATGACTGGTGTGTTTGATGAGGGTGCCAAGATTGAACTAAATGGTGTCCTACTCCAGCCTCCAGGTTCCCTACAACCATGGACATCGATCATTCCTCAGAGAATGTATGGTTCCCTGGAAACAAAAATTAATTAGATTGAAACTTACACTACATTTTGCTAAGATGGGCACTATTGTTTATACTGAAGGAAGAAGTGCTAAGATTGAACTAAAAGGTGTCCTATTCCAGCCTCCAGGTTCCCTCAGGTTCCCTACAACCATGGACATCAATCATTCCTCAGAGAATGTATGGTTCTGTAACAGCGCCGGTAGGATGGATCGGGCACGGTGGCGATAGCGAGGGGAGTGATGGCGGCAGGCGGCTAGGGCGGCAGCCCCTAGGGTTTGGTGGGGGCGGCGGTGCGGCTTGGCGGCGTCTTGGCGGCGTGGAGGAGAGGGACAGGGGGGGGCATGGCATGGCGAGAGAGAGAGAGGAGAGGTTGAGAGCTTTCGCCTAATTCTTTCTTGATTGATCTGTTACAATGCTCCTAATATTTATAGTCTCGATTGGACTTGGTCTACAAGTAAGGCAGAAGAATCCTTATCGACCACGGATTCCTCCCTTCCCGAATCAATCTACTAACTTCCATCTAATAACTAATTATTTCTAAATTGATAAAATACCGAAAAGGAAGCTCGTGGGAACGTGGAAGAAAAGCGGCAGCTTGTATTTAGTTGTTCTTTACTTGTGCTAGTGAGAAGAGATTGCTCTTATATAGCTAGTTAGCTTGTATAGCTTGCTAGTTACCTTCTTAGCTTGCATAGCTTCGAAGTAGCCCTTGCGTGACTAATTGGCTTGTGTTTAGTCACTTTGCTTAGCTTGTGTAGCTAAGTGTTTTGAGCTCTTTAATTTGGCTTGTGTAGCCTTGCTATTGAGCATTGCTAGTGAGCTTAGGCTTTGTGCGCTTTGCTTCACTAGTTGGTGTAGGAGCTCCCCAGTTGCTTGAAGTACTAGTTGCATAGGTTTGTGTGACCTTACAAGCTACAATTAGTTAAGTGAGCTCTACCTAGTCCGGCACCTTTGTTGTCTTAATTAGGATCTTTGTAAGGTACTTGAACTTAAATAGAGGGGTGTAGTTTTGTCTAGACCGATCGAATAGTTTTAATTCCCTATTTGTATCGGTTAGCTGGCGCAATTAAGTTTTAGAAAGGACTATTCGTCCCCCCTTCTAGTACGCTATCTCAACCCTATAGGCTCTGCGACAACGCCAAGGTCCATCTGTGCTGCTTCAAGACCCTTCTGGACTCCCACGCATGTAGACCATAGACTAAACTCCCCCAAACCACAATGTACTCGACCTACCTCGGAATATAAGGGGAGGTTAGATCCTAGATGGGAGGGGGCCAAAATAGATTAGATTATTCATGTCCTCATGATGAACTTAAGCTCGGCACCGAGAGCAGAGTCACCGCAAGAGGAGTACCAAGTGCTCCTCCTCTCTCTCCGATCAGCTTCTTCCTCTCTCTTACACACTGTTGTAACCCTCTGATTTTGGTTGCTTTTGAGTGCAAGGTCTTATCAAATAGGCCCTTAGTATTACTACGTGTTGATGGTTAAAGTTCATTTTTAAGACCGTGACTTAGAGTCAAATCACCACTTTTACTCTCGGGTCATGAATAAATCAACTTTTAGATTTGATATAATCAAAAGTTTTTTAAATTCAATCAATTTTATATACAAAAGAGTAATGATATCTATAACAGTAATGATATCTATAACACCAAAAAATGTTGTCACAGGTTTTATCTAACTATACTAACTTTATGTCATAAGTACTTCCTCCATTCCAATTTATAAGACGTTTGACTTTTTTGACACCAAGTTTGACCACTCGTCTTATTTAAAAACATTTGTAAAATATCACTTCTTTTATTGTCGCTTGCTTTATCAATAAAGGTTCTTCAAGAACGATGGCCAGCGGCTCGGGCTGTCCAAGCGGACACACTTCATCAGAGTGCCGGCGCGGCGCTCGTCACCCTCCTGGCGGCATCGTTCTTCGCCGGCTGCCTGGGTCGATGGCTTTGTGCTCACGAGTCATGACGTTTCAGTCCTCGGGCGCAGAGATCATTGCACGAGCTGGCTGTGGTTGGGCTGCTGCTGGAGAAGATGCCTTGTTGGAGGCTTGGATGGAGGGCTTGCAGTTTCTGCTGATGAAATCCCCGGGGTTGGGGGCGCCCGCCTGTTTATAGGAGCGGCGTCCATGTGTGGTGGCCATGGGAAACTTCCCTAAAACGGAGAGGGTGGCTAAAAAGATTGAATGCGATCACGACCGGAGACATGTGGGGGCCTCACTGAACGTTTCGCCCCCGTACTTCTTGTTACGGTCTGTATCCTTGGATCGACTGACCCAACATTTTTAGCTCTTTCTGAAGTTAAAACTCTTGTCTTCCCTTTCGGTAATACGATATTTGTCATATTCTAGCTTGGAAAGGATCTTGATCTACTTTCATCTTGTTAGGTACATCAAAAGCCAACTTTCCTTGCTCAATTGCCTTTTGAAGCTGCTGCCTGAAGACTTTGCATTCATTTGTAGAGTGTGTCAGGGAGTTGTGAACTTTACAATATTTCCTATTCTTCCTTTCCTCCTGGCTAAGTATTGTCTGATTTGGAGACAACTTGACTGAATTTTTTCTGATAAATATTTTTTCTGATAAACCTATTTGATCTTAGCTAAATTACGGTTTTCTGACTCCTTAAGAAACAAAGAGATGAATGTGCAATTACATATAATAACTATATAATCGACAATAAAACAATGGTATCAAAAAACGCGAGCGGACAATCGTCCATCTGCTTGTTCAAACAATAATAACTGTAGTAAACTATAGCAGTAGTAGATATATACAACAATAATCAGACAGCGCATTTCACGGAGGTTGGTCTTCAGACAGTCATTCCGTTCCACGATGTTGTAGATCTAGAAGTATTTGCCCGGTTTATAGTAGTATATGGGTGTTTTCAAGAATTTTGTCAAGGATTGCTTTCCCCTCACTAATGGTTTTATGTGAAAAGGACCGTCCTGAAGAAGTATCGAGAAATAGGACAGCTTCTTTGCCAAGGCCATAATGAAAGTGTTGTAATAGGACATGTTCAGGCATAGACAAATCTGGCCAGATGCAATTAAACTTGAAAATCTTGCCCAAGCTGCTCCTAAGGTTTCCTTCTCCTTTTGTTAAAAAGTGAGAATTTCAAGACAAAGGGGGATAATCCGAGAAATAGCAAAGAAAGCAAGACAAAATTTATCCCGAAGTTCCTTCTAATTTCCATCTACACTCCTAACGGTATGATCATACCATTGTTTCGCCCTCTCTGAAAGAGAGAACGGAAATAACTTCCATTTTAAGGACTCATGATTCATGCCAGAAATATTCAGGCAAGAACACAATTGCTCAAATTCCCGAAGGTGGATATACGGATTTTCGCTTTCTTCTCCAGAGAAGCTTTGCTCCCGAACCATGGCTATGAAAGCAGGGCGAAGCACAAAGCCAGAGGTAAGAATAGGATGTGATGATGGTGGAGTCTCCAACAATTCACCCTTTAGAGCTGAGAGTTTATAGATGGGTGTGGAATCCATGTGGAGGTAAGGTGAAGATAATGGTGAAAAAGGAAAAAGGATACATGGACGAATTTGGTTCGAAACTAGCACAGCTACAAATCCCCGGCAACGGTGCTAGGAAGCTTGTTGGTATTTTTAAACGCAAACAGAGAAATCCATAAGCACACGCATATCAATGTAGCTTTCACCCGGGAGTATTCCAAGGTATCAATTTCTATGAGGAACGCGAAATGTACTTATTAAGGTTCAAGATCGTCCAAGAGTAAAGATAAAAGTATTTTTGGTGGGTAGAGAGGGATTTCCTAAGGTTTCTCTAACTGATCTATGAATCAATATTACTTCAAGGTTTACTTATTTCGGGACATCAGAACACTAGCCACAGACTGAGATGAGAAAGAGACTAGGAAGCTCTGACTACAGCCCTACCCAAACGTGGTGGAATACATCGGTCGTCAGGGCTGTCACTACCTGAGGCTACCACAACTATATGCAGGGTTGAGTGCAATTCCAGGTAATCTATAGACTAAGCACCACGCCTATTGTATTGATTACTACTCTAGTTTTGCAAAGACTAGAGCACTTGACGCAAGCGAGAATCCAATAATTAAACTTGAAGTATTGCAATTAAGTAATAGAGAACTTAGGAATAGTAATTGAAGCACCTGGAGATTACTCAAAGATGAAGCAAATCTGTAGAAGTACAAAATCAAAGAAGATCCGACAGATCCGGCTCCTCCGTAGCTCTCTCCTCCTCTCTCCTTATTTTCTATTTTCTAATTAAAACTAGATGAGAGACTCATCTAGAGGGACACTATAAACCCCAATTTGTGTAGAGAATATGAAGCTCCAGGATGTAGGATGCTCTAGGGGGAGGGGTATGCCTCCATATTTATAGTCCGGTGGGAGATGTCACAGAACCGGCTAAATCGAATGGCCCACATACATGTACCGTTGCTTCTCAAGCCCTCGATTACTTATGCATGGGGGTCAAACCACTTAGATGACTCCGCTCTTCCAAACAGGATCGTATGGTTACATTGGCATCACAGTATTATAACAGAGTTTACATAATTATACAGAATATATTACATCAGAGTAAACGGAAGTATACAACATAGTTTTACAAACTGGTGTAATTTTTACTACAAACCATTGTTTCACTCATGCTTACAGAGTAAGTAGCATTAGTAACTTTATTACAAACACACAACAAAAGGTCACCCTGCCCACGGGTGCACGCAAATGCATCACCAACTCTAATCCTGCTCGTCTTCATCTTTCAAGACCGTCATGCAGCAGGGACAAAACATCGCCTGCTCATGCGGTTCACCTGTAACATGGGTTTGACAAACCCTGAGTACATGCGGTACTCAACAAGTCTTACCCGACAGAGGGAGAAATCAAGGGCATGCTAGCTTAATGGGATTTCTGGGCCAAAAACCAGAGAAAGGTTTTGCGAAAATGCTTACTGGCATATGAATCATTCATTGTAAACTTTAGTATTCTCAAATCTTCCATGTAATCCTATTCTAATTCATAAACTTCTTTGAATCCTTCCATAATATGATCAACATTTTTGTTCCATTATCACCCTACGATGAGTGGTCAGCGAGTCGAGTCTCCATAACCGAGGAGCAACGACGATTCAAATCGATTAATAACCCAGCTGGGGATTCCCAAACCACACGATAAACGCAGGTCTCGGACCATACGAATATCAACCATTCGCTTGGATCCTCCAAACACGACCGGGTTCGCGCCACCCTAGAGCACAGTACTCCACCGCCCTACGCCGTCCCGGACGGTTTACCCGCAGGGTGGGTACACGATACTCCCGCCATCTCTCCACTCCCAGTGCGCGTTGTACCGTTCGCATATTGGAATAGCCAAGTTACTCAGGCTTACCTTAGCATGTGGCCGGTACTGCAAAGTCTCAACCACACAGGCCTACATCGGAACGGTCCTTAATCGACACAGACGGAGCACTACACTGATCATCACACAATGCACGCCACCCGTCCGGTCTCCATGTAATCATCCATCTCACTTACTTGTACCTGAGAGAGGTACTAGATCGAATGACCGAGTCATCACTTCTCAGGACATTTCCTGAACAAGGCTCATAGCAAAATGACAACTCCCCATCAGACCTTTCTACTATGCATGGCTAAGCATCACTAACCTATTCCACTAAACGGGATTTTTGGATAAGGTGTCAAGGATAAGGTGAGTAATGCATCAAGTGGTTTGCCAACATTATTTATCTAATTCATGCATAAAATATAAAACACTTGTGTAAGCTTTTCAAAACACAAGGTAAAGAGGTTTATGCTCCGGGGCTTGCCTTCGGTGGATGGATGGATCTTCTTCCTCGATGGACCACGATATCAAATCCAACCTGTCTCAAATGGGATTCACCTCCTCCGAAACGGGATCACCGATAGCTACTTCACTCTTGACCTCTGAACAGAGATAAGCATGCATGCTTCAATTACTAGAATTGATACTACTAATATGCAAGATGAAATGATCTTAAGTGGATGGAAATATTAAATCAACATCAACATCTTGAGTACAACTTTCCTTCACGGTAAAGTTGTATTCAGAGTTTCACAATTAAAGTAGCATAGAGCAAGACTAAGCTATTAGTAATATATTGATTACAAAATAGATCAAGTAGCTCATGACAAGCCATGAACCAGCAGGGGTGATGTGGCTCATGGTCTTCATACAAAGCCAAATACAATCAATTTCACATCAGCTATTTTCTTTTTATTATTTAGTTTGTTATTACCCTAAGGTTAATACTATTACTAACTATAGCATGACTTTGCCATAGATCAGTGGGGAGGTTCTGATCCATGGACTTCAATTCAATCCCAAAATCACTCAAGTTTATTAGGGAATTTATTAAATCATTTGGTTATTATTTATTAACCATTTTTACATCATAAATTAAGTCTAAAATTAGTCTATAAAGTGAACTTGCTCCAAACAGAGCCAAAATTTTTGTGGGGATATATTTTATCATATAAAGCTTAACCCTAAATTTTTATAATTTTTGGATAAGTATTAAAGCCTACAAAAATCAGGGATCAAGCATTTATGAATTAAAAGGAGTAATTTTAATTCATACAAAATTTATCAAACATAACAATATTATATTTTTCATGCACAGATCACATCCTCAGGAGCACAGAACACTTTTTATTATATTTTTATCACTTATATTTATTTAGTTATTAATTACCAAAAAATCAGCAAAATATTGTTTTTCAGAAAAGAATAAAAGGAAAACCCTTAAAGGGCCCGGCCTGCCAAACCTGGGCCGCGCACACCGGCCCAACCTGACGATCAGGCCCGCGCCGGCCCAGCCTTCCTCTCCCTCTCTTCTCTGGACCGACGAGCTGGCCCCGCGTGTCGGCGGCAGATCTGAGCGAGCTTCGCTCGACTCCGGCGCCCGACGGCTCCGACCGCCTCGGCTTGGCCGGCAGCGACCCCCGCCGGCGGTGACAACCTCACCGACGTACTCCCCACTCTTCCCCGCCTTCCCTGACGCCACTAACTCGACAACTCGTGCACCGCAGCAAGCATGGCGGCGGCCATGGCGGACGGTGGCGCACGGCCTCCACGGCGGCGATCACAAACGCCTTCTCCAGTGCAACCAACAACCGTGGCTCACGCAACTCCTCAAGGTGAACTCCAGAAGCTAGTTTCCGAACCCCTAAACCCTGGCTAACACGTTAGGACCGCGGCGGCGGGTAACGGCACGGCAAAGCTTCGCCCGGCGTCGACGGCGTTCCCGGCCACAGGACGGTAGAGACCTCGGGAAAAGGTTCGTTTGGCTCAGGGGCTCACCACGAGCGTGATGCGCTAGCCGGTTAGACCGGAGGCGAGGCGGAGGTGGATGGTCGTCGGCTATGGCGGTCACGGCGGCGTGACCCGAGGAAGGCGACGACATTCCCGAGTATCCGAGCCTTGGCTGCGAAAACGGTCAAGCCGACACTGATCAGCGAGTCATAGCGGCTCAATAACGAAAGAAATGAGGACACGAGCGGCTCTAGGATGCTCTAGCAAGGTAGACGTGCTCACGGCGGCGTCCGGCGGCCGGAGAGGGAGAAGATGAAGCCCTGCGAGCGTTTCAGACGACGTCACGAGCTGAGACTTGATTTAGTGGCCACGCAACAAATCTGCGGAGTTGCTGGGAAAGGCAATTGGATGGAGGTGGCGTGTGGGAGGTGAATTTCACCGGCGATCAGAGATGGTCGGCGGCGAAAGCAAAGGAAGGAAAAGGAGACGACGCTGGCCGGGCGCTTGGTTTTTATAGGGGAATGGTGCTTCGATGGAGCAGCCAGGACCTTCACGATGACAGACAGGTGGTCGGCCGCGCGTAATTGCCGGCGATGGCGCCAGCAACCCCCGGCGGCGATGACGCAGCGGCATGGGCAGAGGAGAAGCCCAAATTCTCCCCCACCCCCGGGTTACTGTAGCAGACTGCATATCTGTCCCATTTCCAAAATTACTTGCAAAATCATTAAAGAACTTGAAAAATTTCCAAAATAAAAGTTGTTCAAAATTTTGAAAACTACAACTTTGCTTTTGGTCTCAACTCAAAATTTTAAATATTTTTGAAAATGAAAACTCAGTTTTGAAATAGAGTTTAAAATACCCTTTTTTTGCTGATTCACTTTTGGGCAATTAATTTACTGATTAAATTGTAACCCACTGATCCAACCAACTACATCACTGCAAAGTACAAAGTTTGTACCTGGAAATAGAGCAAAAGTTTGGAAGTTTTTACTTACAAAATTTCTAGTAATTAAAGCCCCAAATTTGAATCTTGATTAAGATACTTTAACTTGAAAACTTGTTTTACAACATGATTGCAAAACTGGTCACACACCAAAGTAAATGATCAATTATGCAACATTTTTAAATTTTACTAAGCATGATGCTTGGTGCCTAAAATGATGACATGGCAATTTCATTAACGCTTAACACCTAGGGTGTTACAGCTCCTCCCCCCTTACAAAAATCTCGTCCCCGAGATTTAGAAAAGTCTAAGTCCTAGGGTTTAGTAATGGAAAAGGAAACGTGTCACACGCTTTTTCTTACAACTTATTCACAGAATAAGAGGAGAGGTTTCGGTTTACAAACGCAACACCTATAGAAGGCAACAACTAGAAAGGAGTTGTTAACCTAGAGAGAAGCAAGAAAATCTGGAAAATTCTCCATCAGATAATCTTCAGATTCCCAAGTTGCTTCATCTTCCGAGTGCATATTCCACTGAACTTTATAGAACCTGATTGTCCGCCTTCGAGTAACACGATCCTTTCGGTCCAAGACTCGAATCGGATACTCAGAGTAGGTCAAGTCTGGTTCAAGCTTAACTCCTTCAACATCAATGACTTGGTCAGGCACTTGTAGACATTTCTTTAATTGTGATACATGAAACACATTATGCACTGCAGAGAGATTTTCTGGCAACTTGATACGATATGCCACTGGACCACATCGTTGCAAGACTGGAAATGGACCAATATATCGAGGGGCTAGCTTGCCTTTGACACCAAAACGATTCACTCCCTTTATCGGAGACACTTTAAGATAGACATGATCACCCACAGTAAATACTAAAGGTCGACGCCTTTTATCAAAGATAGCTCTTCCGACGAGATTGTGCTATTTTCAAGCTTTCTTGTATACATCGGACTTTCTCTTTCAGCTTCATTTACAAGATCAACTCCGAAAACCATCGTTCCCGGGTTCTCGACCAATTCGGAGGAGTTCTACATCTCCTTCCATATAATGCCTCAAATGGTGCCATTTTAATACTCTCTTGGTAGCTATTATTATATGAAAATTCCGCTAAAGACAAGCATTCATCCCATTTTTCAGAATACATAAGGGCACATGATCTCAACATATCTTCTAGAATTTGATTGACTCTCTCGGTCTGCGCCTCAAGTCCGAGAGGATGGTATGTTGAGCTATGGATAAGCTGTGTGCCCATAGACTGGTGTAAATGTTCCCAAAACTTTGAAATAGATTGTGCACCTCTATCTGATATAATGGTCTTGGGAACACCATGCAGGCGCAAAATATGGTTAAAATAAAGTTCAGCATAGGTGCTTGCTGAATATGATATTTTGACTGGCAGGAAATGGGCTTGTTTGGTCAGACGATCAACAATGACCCAGATAGAATCAAATCCTTTTGATGTTTTGGGCAATCACATAATAAAATCCATACTAATGTCTTCCCATTTCCAGGAGGGAATAGGCAAAGGGTGTAAAGGTCCTGCGGTCTTGAGATGAACCGCTTTCACCTTCCAACAAATATCACACTTAGCAACATATCTAGCAATCTCAACCTTCATTTTGGTCCACCAGAACCGCTGCTTCAGATCCTGATACATCTTATTACTTCCTAGATGGATAGAAAACCTTGTTGCATGGGCTTCATCGAGGATTTGTTGACGTAGCTCAGGAACTTTTGGAATTACCAAACGGTTCTTGAACCAAAGAACATCATTTTCATCAGTTCGAAAACATGGAGCTTTCCCGGTTTTAACTTTCTCTTTGATATGAGCTATTCCTTTATTGGTTCTCTGTGCAGCTACGACTTGTGATTGGATGGTGGACTCAATAGCTATATTGGCCAAAGTGCCATTTAAGACTATTTGTAAATCCAACTTTTCCATTCCTTGACATAAGACTGGCTCAAGTGGTTTTGTTGCAAGACAGCTGCACTGTGCTTTGTGACTGAGAGCATCAGCTACCACATTAGCTTTGCCTGGGTGATAGTGCACTTCTATATCATAATCTTTGATCAATTCCAACCATCTTCTTTGCCGCATATTCAACTCGATTGAGTGAAAATATATTTCAAACTCTTATGGTCAGAATATACCCGACAAACACTTCCCAATAAATAATGCCTCCAAATCTTGAGTGCATGAACAACTGCTGCCAATTCGAGATCATGGGTTGGATAATGCTCCTCATGACGTTTGAGTTGCCTGGAAGCATAAGCAATAACTCTCCCTTCTTGCATCAATACACAGCCAATTCCAATGCCTGAGGCATCACAATACACATCAAACGGCTTCTCTATATCCGGCTGAGCTAGGACAGGAGCGGTGGTCAGCAGCTTCTTTAGAGTTTGAAACGCTGCTTCGCACTCAGATGACCAGACAAACTTGGTTTGGTTCTTTAATAACTCAGTGATGGGTTTGGCGATCTTGGAGAAATCGGGGATGAAACGACGGTAATATCCCGCCATTCCACATATAGGATCGAAAGAAGAGGCGTCCGTCGAGTACGTGATAATCGAGAAGAAGGGTCCACAGGAGTTGCCACTCGTAGGCGAAGGACGAGAATCTGAACCACTGCCGAAGCACACTAACCTCGAATTCTTCACTTTCCCCGAGGCAAGCCCCAGAGCATTTTATTAACCTATTCTCTTTTGAAATACAATTATTCACTTTGTTACTTGTAATGTGCATTACGTTTATAGGAATTACTTGATACCGTTATTGCATAACTACCTCGCCCACTAAAATGAACCTGGTCATAATACTAGATTAGATAGATAGTTTTATGCTTAGCCATGCTTAGATCATTAAGAGGCCGGATGATTTCCTGTCATCCGCAACTTTTAGGCTGGTACATATGATATCCTTTAACATGAGGTGAATGATAATTGGAGACCGGACGGCACTCGGTGTTGGAGATGCTACAGGACATGGAGGTCTTGTATGTTTCTAGTTTTCCCGCCTCGAAGTCAATTAAGGACCGCACCGCACTCTGGTCTAGGTGTGAGATTGAACGTACCTTCACATAGCAAAAATTTAATAACTCGTTTCGACTATGAAAACGATTAGCTCGCTCAAGGTAGGAATTGAATCGTTAGCATTGCCGGGAGGAGAGGAACCGTGGAGAGGGTATCGATCCAAAACCCCGCATGACTACGGGCTACGGGCCGGACGGGCATGACTTGTGAGGATGCGGTACCATCGCTTTTTGCGAAACGGTTCAATCCTAGTTTTCGAATAGAGTGAACGGTAATCCGCGGTGAAGTACAAACTCATGCGGGTGTGATACGGGCTTACCCACCGGGTGTAATCGATTCAATCGCCGTCTCTCCCGGATAGTGAGAAACTTATACCTTGTCGCAGAGACGTAGTAAAAGAGATGAAATTCACTGTTGATTTTGAAAGGATTATAATTGGTACCTCATCTGTAGATGAATGCTTATATAATTCAAGTGTATGTTTTAGAAAGATGCAAACGTAGTTATGGATAGCATCGTAACAATTTTGCCGCCAACATATAAAACTCTGGAACCTAATAATAAGCTTTTCCGCAAAGATTGCTAGCCAACAAACTTCACCATCCATAGCCAATCATTTATCCTTGGAGTCTTTTCTATTATCCCCCTGTCGGGTAAGTCTTGCGGAGTACAATTGAGTACTCAGGGTTTTTACCCATCGTTGCAGGTGACTTGATGTGTGAAGGGTATAGCATCGCAGGCGTTGACCCTGCGGATGATAGCGTTGATTAGGCCAACGGGCATGGCCACCTCTTATACACTCTTCACCATGCTGTAACCGAGGTTTGAATAAAGCTGGTGTTGTCAAACAAACTTTTGGTGTGGTATTTAAAACAAGAACCACTTTTATGTAATATATTTGAACCAGTTTTGTAATTAAATGGAACTCCGTGTGTACTCATTTTCCGCTGTAAACTCTATATACTGATGTATGGTGTTTCCTTAATCATGTGATCCTGGATGTAAGTTGATTTACCGAGGTTCTTCGTGACACTCGGCGGACTACCGGGTTCATTCGAGAAGCGGTGTATATGTGTCAACGTTATTAACGGGGACAGTTATGCTTAATCTCGGATGGATTGGTCGGTTCTGTCGACAACTCCATTTTCTCCTCTCTGTCACCGTCGTTGCCATCACTGTCGCCGACTAAATTCATCGTCAACGAGCCATCCCAGTTCAATTGCCTTAGCCATAAACTCCGCAACGCCGTTGCGCAGCCCGATGAACCAAGCCTCGGCGCTTGACATCGCCTAGGGTCGTCCCGCTCGGCCGTCATCTTCTCCGCGGCCGGCAGAGCGCCGCCGCCATCGGTCGAGCCGTGTTGAGAGCTTATCGGTGGGCCTCTTCCGTTTCCGTTTCATGTCTTAGCTTCGCCTGTGATCACCGAGCATGGTCGGCTCACCCTTTTTCATAGCCGAAGTCCGGGGCGCACGGAACGTCGTCGAAGTTCCTCGGTTCAAGCCGCCACCGCCAACCTCCACGTCGGCCACCACCCTCCGCACCGTAATCGACCCAACCAACTAGAGAAACGTATACGGGGTGAGCTACTGGTGCTACACAAGTCGATATTTAAGTCGTTATCACGTCGTGCTCGTCGGAACACCGAACGCCGACGAAGCTCCGCATGCCACCGGCCGCCATGGCCGCCGGCGTGTGTGCTCGTGCTTTAGAAGCCTAGTCGGTGGTGTCGGGGGATGCGGGGAGGAGTGGGGAGTACGCCGGTGAGTTGTCACCGCCGGGCGGGGTCGCCGTCGGTGAGGCCGAAGCCTGGCCGGAGCCGTCGGGCGCCGGAGTCGAGCGGCTGCTCAGCCCGACGCCACGGGGCCAGCCTCGTCGATCCGAGAAGAGAGGGAGAGGAAGACCGGGCCGGCGCGGGCCTGATCGTCTGTGTTGGGCCGGTGTGCGCGCCCAAAGTTTGCAGGCCGGGCCCTTTAAGGGTTTTCCTTTTTATTCTTTTTCTGAAAAAAATAATATTTTGCTGATTCTTTGGTAATTAATAACTAAATAAATATAAGTGATAAAATATAATAAAAAGTGTTCTGTGCTCCTGAGGATGTGATCTGTGCATGAAAAATATAATATTGTTATGTTTGATAAATTTTGTATGAATTAAAATTACTCCTTTTAATTCATAAATGCTTGATCCCTGATTTTTGTAGGCTTTAATACTTATCCAAAAATTATAAAAATTTAGGGTTAAGCTTTATATGATAAAATCTATCCCCACAAAAATTTTGGCTCTGTTTTGAGCAAGTTCACTTTGTAGACTAATTTTAGACTTACTTTATGATCAGTAAAAATGGTTAATAAATAATAACCAAATGATTTAATAAATTCCCTAATAAACTTGAGTGATTTTGGGATTGAATTGAAGTCCATGGATCAGAACCACCCCACTGATCTATGGCAAAGTCATGCTATAGTTAGTAATAGTATTAACCTTAGGTTAATAACAAAGTAAATAATAAAAAGAAAATAGCCGATGTGAAGTTGATTGTATTTGGCTTTGTATGAAGACCATGAGCCACATCACCCCTGCTGGTTCATGGCTTGTCATGAACTACTTGATCTATTTGGTAATCAATATATTACTAATAGCTTAGTCTTGCTCTATGCTACTTTAATTGTGAAACTCTGAATACAACTTTACCGTGAAGGAAAGTTGTACTCAAGATGTTGATGTTGATTTAATATTTCCATCCACTTAAGATCATTTCATCTTGCATATTAGTAGTATCAATTCTAGTAATTGAAGCATGCATGCTTATCTCCGCTTCGTAGGTCAAGAGTGAAGTAGCTATCGGTGATCCCGCTTTGAGGAGGAGGTGAATCCCGCCGAGACAGTTGGATTTGATATCCGTGGTCCATCCGAGGAAGAAGATCCATCCACCAAGGCAAGCCCCGGAGCATAAACCTCTTTACCTTGTGTTTTGAAAAGCTTACACAAGTGTTTTATATTTTATGCATGAATTAGATAAGTAATGTTGGTAAACCACTTGATGCATTACTCACCTTATCCTTGACACCTTATCCAAAAATCCCTTTTAGTGGAATAGGTTAGTGATGCTTAGCCATGCTTAGTAGAAAGGTCTGATGGGGAGTTGTCATTTTGCTATGAGCCTTGTTCAGGAAATGTCCTGAGAAGTGATGACTCGGTCATTCGATCTAGTACCTCTCTCAGGTACAAGTAAGTGAGATGGATGATTACATGGAGACCGGACGGGTGGCGTGCATTGTGTGATGATCGCTGTAGTGCTCCATCCGTGTCGATTAAGGACCGCTCCGATGTAGGCCTGTGTGGTTGAGACTTTGCAAATCGCCCACATGCTAAGGTAAGCCTCGAGTAACTTGGCTATTCCAATATGCGAACGGTACAATGCGACCGGGAGTGGAGAGATGGCGGGAGTATCGTGTACCCACCCTCGCGTAAATCGTCCGGACGGGCGTAGGGCGGTGGAGTATCGTGTTTCGGGTGGCGCGAACCCGGTCGTGTTTGGAGGATCCAAGCGAATGGTTGATATTCGTAAGGTCCGAGACCTGCGTTTATCGTGTGGTTTGGGAATCCCCACCGGGTTATTAATCGATTTGAATCGCCGTTGCTCCTCGGTTATGGAGACTCGACTCGCTGACCACTCATCGTAGGGTGATAATGGAACAAAAATGTTGATCATATTATGGAAGGATTCAAAGAAGTTTATGAATTAGAATAGGATTACATGGAAGATTTGAGAATACTAAAGTTTACAATGAATGATTCATATGCCGCAAGCATTTTCGCAAAACCTTTCTCCGGTTTCTCGCCCCAAAATCCCATTAAGCCAAAGATGCCCTTGATTTCTCCCTCTGTCGGGTAAGACTTGTTGAGTACCGATGTACTCAGGGTTTGTCAAACCCATGTTACAGGTGAACCGCATGAGCAGGCGATGTTTTGTCCCTGCTGCATGACGGTCTTGAAAGATGAAGACGAGCAGGATTAGAGTTGGTGATGCATTTGCGTGCACCCGTGGGCAGGGTGACCTTTTGTTGTGTGTTTGTAATAAAGTTACTAATGCTACTTACTCTGTAAGCATGAGTGAAACAATGGTTTGTAGTAAAAATTACACCAGTTTGTAAAACTATGTTGTATACTTCCGTTTACTCTGATGTAATATATTTTGTATAATTATGTAAACTCTGTTATAATACTGTGATGCCAATGTAACCATACGATCCTGTTCGGAAGAGCGGAGTCGTCTAAGTGGTTTGACCCCCATGCATAAGTAATCGAGGGCTTGAGAAGCAACGGTACGTGTATGTGGGCCATTCGATTTAGCCGGTTTTGTGACAGCTGGTCGGACGCGCGGGAACGGCGGTGAGGGTGCCAGAACACCACGGCGGCCGGTGAGTCACGGCATGGGCAGAGAGGAGAAGCTCAAATTCCCCTCGGGTTACTGTAGCAGCCAGCTCAGATTTTTCATTTTCAAAATTACTTTCAAATTCATATAAGAACCTGAAAAATTTCCAAAATAGAAGTTGTTCAAAATTTTGTAAACTTCAACTTTGCTTTTGGGCTCATCTCCAAATTCTAAATATTTTTGAAAATGAAAAACTCAATTTTGAAATAGAGTTTAAAATACCTTTTTTGCTGATTCACTTTTGGGCAATTAATTTACTGATTAAATTGTAACCCACTGATCCAACCAACTACATCACTGCAGAGTACAAAGTTTGTACTTGGAATTAGAGCAAAAGTTTGGAAGTTTTTACTTACAAAATTTCTAGTAATTAAAGCCCCAAATTTGAATCTTTAATTGAAATCTCAGCACTTAGCCACCTAGAGCTAGGCCCTGAAATTAAATTTCCAATTCAGATTTGGTTTCTTGATTAAGATACTTTAACTTGAAAACTTGTTTTACAACATGATTGCAAAACTGGTCACACACCAAAAGTAGATGATCAATTATGCAACATTTTTAAATTTTACTAAGCATGAAGCTTGATGCCTAAAATGATGACATGGCAATTTCATTAACGCTTAACACCTAGGGTGTTACAGAGAAACGGCGGCCGTTTGATCAAACCGACTTGACGTAGGGCTAAGATGAATTCTGGAGGAAGGTGAAGGAATATTCTGGAAGGGTGTAGAAGGTGGCCACCACTAGGGCTGGCCGGCATGGTGGTGGGGCTGGCTGGCCCCACCTATCAACTGTTCACGCTCCGCTTCATTCTAGTGTCTTCTAGTACCTTCCTGAGTCCAATGTGCAATATTTCATCGCAGTTAAGTTTCATCTTTTTTGGCGTTTTAATCCCCCTTAATCTCTTTTCTGGAATAACCCTGCAGAAAATATGAAATCACCAAAACTCGTAGAATTGTTAGTTAAAACCCCGTCTTTCTATTGGTGACTTCTTTTATGCATTTAGTTAACGGTTTATGATGAACGTTAATTACCGTCGACACATAGCCAATCAGATCAAAGACATCAAGACTCGTGTGATCGAAGCAAGCAAAAGTCGAGAGAGGTACAATTTCAAAACGTCGAGAGAGGTACAATTTCAATGTGTGCACCTCGAGTAGTACTACACTAGTGGCTGTTGATCCTTGCTTGTCTGCACTCTACAAGGATTCAACAACCCTTGTGGGCATTGATACCCAAAGGAAGATCTTGTCAAATGGGTAGAGGATGAAGAGAAACATCTAAAGGTGACTTCAATAGTAGGATTTGGTGGTTTAGGCAAGACAACGCTTGGCAATGAGGTACGTCATGGAGTCAAAGGGCATTTCAATTGCAAGGCATTTGTGCCGGTTTCTCAGAAACCAGACGTACCAAGGCTACTCAGCAGCGTGTGTTCAAAACTTGGGCTGTCTCCATCTTATCATGCTTGCGAAGTGCAAGAGCTAATCGACACTTTGAGAGAATACCTACATGATAAGAGGTACTCATTCGTTCTTATATGTAGCAATGAATATTTTGATCGTAACAAGTTCAACTTTAACAGGCAAGTTATCTTACCTAGCTAAATCTAACTGCATGTTGACAGCTTTGAATGAAAGCAAATTAAGTTTATAACTACTGTATATATACAGATGGTGTAGGAAATATTTAATTTTATTACAACCTTCACAAACATGGATGGATATGTGGTCTGATAAATTTTAATTTGATCTTTCGATGTAGTATTCTATAAATGTTTTATTTGATTCTTCCATTAACTTACCCAGTAAATTTTATTATAAGAGAGTCCCATAACAATGCGTGGGATGTTCTTCTAGTTTCTTTATATACTTTTTTCAGCCGGTTCACGCACACACACAAACAACACAGAGTTATCTTATGACAAACAAAACCCATATACATAGCTTAGGGTTAGTTTTTTATATTAATAAAGAAGTAACTAGTTTAAATTAGAAGCATTTATAGAGAAGTACTTTGGTATATTATTTATGATGGCATATAGTACAGAGGTAATTTAGAATTATGTGACATGTAGACTAATTTAGTAATTTTGAAGGTGGATAATTTAGATGAATATTCAGAGGTTGCATTTTATAAATTGTGTTAGTTTTTCTGATGTTATCAATGATCAAAATGAGTAATAATTTAGAAGAATATACAAAGGTACATTGAATTTTTTTTATAATTATAGATGTAGGTCATTTATTTTTGGGGTTACTTTAGGTTTTTTTTTCAATAAACCCTTGGTGGGTAATTTGCATGCAAACTTAGGAGTTACTTTCTATACATTGTACAAGTTTTTTCTATATTATTAATGGTGACAAATGTGAGTAATTTAGAATAATATATTTTTTTAGATAGTGGAATAGAAATATCCCAGTAATTTAGAAGAGCATATACAGAACTATCACTAGGATACTTTTTATATAAAAATGACGGATGTAGTATGTAGTTATTTTTAGTTTATTACTTTAATAATAGTGGAGGTGCTTAATTTAGATAAAAATTTAGGGATTATTTTTAATAATTTCGCATGTAAGTAATTCATATCAGTACTTAAGGACTTACTTTAGACCATAGAAGTGGTAGAAAATTTTGTATAAAACATAATAGGTCCAATGGCTCTTGTTGTCAATGATAATTTTATAATATGTCTTTCTAATTTTTGTAAGAATTTTTAGGAATTACTTTTTATTTTTTCTAACTCGTAAGGATTAATATGAAGACTTCTTTGGAACTTCTAGTTAGTAAAGGTAAGATGGATTTAGAATTTTCATTTGCTAAATAAAAGCTACACTAGTTTCATTTTGTACATGTTTCAATTGCAGCATATTTGTACAACGAGTACAAAATCTATTCATGCAATATCTGGGCTTTCTAGAATTATCAGAGTGTTTATTCTATGCCAATTTGAACCAACGCTGTCTTTGGGATATGTTTATAGGTACTTCATTGTACTTGATTTGTGGAATGTTCGAGATTGGGATATTATTAGTTGTGCTTTTCCACCAATCAATCAACAAAGCAGACTTACTGTGACTACAAGAATTGAAGGTGTGGCTCATCAGGCATGTTGCATTGACCATGGGTGCATTTATTATATGAAAGCACTAAGTGACGTGGACTCAAGAAAGTTATTCTTTAGAAGAACTTTTGGCACTGAAGGTACTCGCCTTCCTCAGTTCACACAAGTTTCATCGGAAATTCTAAAGAAGTGTGGTGGTTTACCACTTGCAATTGTCACTATGGCTAGCACTTTAGCGGACCAACCCAAAGAGCTTGGGACTACATACAACGTTCTACGGTCACTGAATCTGCAGCAAATTCCTTGGATGACATGATGCATATCTTAGACCTGAGCTATAAGCACCTTCCTAGTCATCTAAGAGCATGCTTTTTGTGTCTCGGCATTTACCCAGAGGACTACGAGATTGATAGGGATGATCTGGTTGATTTATGGGTGGCAGAACGTATTGTGATGAGCAAGACTCCTACGCAAGATGTAAGGGGTGTAGCGGAGAGCTATTTCAATGAACTTGTCAATAGGAATATGATTCAAGGAGGACACTACAGCTACAAAGTACACGATATGATGCTTGATCTAATCATGAAGAGGTGCAGAGAAGATAATTTTGAAAGTGTTCTGCACAGTGCAAAAGTGGTGGTAGAACGACCAGACAGGGATCATCAACTCTCAGTAAGCTTGAGTGGAGGTGCAGAGGATGACACCACATTGCACGAGGCCACTAATTGTTGCCGATCACAAGTTCGTTCTCTTGTCTCGTTTGGACCATCAAAATGGATGCCTCCATTTTCGGAGCTTAAGTCTCTTCGGGTGCTTTACCTTGAATTTCCTGAGCACTTGATGAGGTTGGACCTCACAGGTGTTGGCCATTTGTCTCAACTGAGATACTCAGGGGGTGTTTGGTTCGTTTCTTATATAAGCCTGGCTAGCGAAAGTAACCCAGGCTAGTCTAAGCCTGTCCCTAACAAGCCAAGATAGACTTGTTTGGTTGTCTGCGTCATCTAAGCCTGGCTAGCCTCAGAATATGTTTGGTTGTCTGGTTTGTTTTGATATAGTCACCTCTTCTCTACACCGGTAAGTTCACCTCCTCTGAGGAATTTCATCGAACATGTGGTGGGCATTCAGATGAACAACAGCACACATCATAAGGCGAGCACGACGGTGGACACACAGCAAAGCATCACACAGTAGCAGTAGCACAGCAAATACACAGCAGCACGCTTGGCGGACACCTCGGTAGCCACGGCAGCAGAGAGTTCGACTGTTTGAGCAGAAACACTAGCCGAATCCAAGCCATTCCACAAGCACCTGGTGAGATTATCTCATCATCGTAAACCAAGAGAGAGATTTCGTGCCTTCTTATTGTAGTAGATTAAATTGTGTGGAGTAGCAAAGAGCAGCCGCCATGAATCCAGACAACTTCACCCACGTGACGAACGAGACGGCGTCGGAGGCCGGCCACACGCAGCTCACGCCGCTGCACCTGGTCGCGTCGCTGGCAGCGGACAAGGGGGGCTTCCTGCGGCAGGCCATCACGGGAGCGTCGAGGTGGAGCTTGCCGTTGTTGTCGTGGCTGCCGCCGCCACCAAGGACTGCATTGGAATGCCTTGACCCGCTCAAGCGCAGCGAGCATGGCGAGGAGGTCCGGCAATTCCCCAGCGCACACGACCTTATCGATCCACACGTCTGCCGCGCGCGCCGCCAACGTCGAGCGCGTCCTTCCTCCGCGCCTTCGCCACCATGGCCTCGAGCAGCCGCTCGCAATGGTCGTCAAACTCCGTGCTGGACCGACTGCGGCGACATCGGGATGAGCGGACCGCCGGACAGGGAACAGATGCAGTCGATTCGTCGTCGATTTCGCGAGCTCTAGAGGTGCGCCCAGCTCGGCCACTGAGATGTGAGCATGGAGGTGAGCCGCCGGAGGGAGGGAAGACGACGAGGAAAGAAGAGATCCGCTCGGACGGACGGGAGGTGACCCGAGCGGCGACTTGGCTGAGCGTGGCCTGGCTCCACTCGAACGACCGAATCGAGCGTTCCACCCTGGCCTGGCTATCTCTGTACAGATGGCCAGTAGTAGCCAGGCTCCAGGTCTTCTACAGGCAACCAAACAGATAAAAATTGGCCCCAGCAAACCAGGCTAGAGGTTAGCCAGGCAACCAAACACGCCCTTAAAGATTGAAGCCAAGACATGGCGGACAACGAATATTTCAGAACGTTCCATTGTGCTACCTAGTGAAATTGGGAGGATGCGACATTTGGAGAGGCTGGAGTTACCTTTCCACATAATCGATTTCAAAACTCCATCTGATATTGTTGACTTACCATGCTTGTCCCATCTGATTTTGCAATTTGGTACAAGTTTGATTGATGGGATTGGGAAGATGAAATCTCTGCGTATCCTTGGGTTCTTTGCATTAGCACAGAGCTCGCCAGAGAATATTAAGGGCCTCAGTGACCTCAAGAACCTGGAACTGTTGGGCCTTCATTACCACAGACACAACGACTTGTTCGAGCATAGACTGAGACGCATGGATGGTCATACCCCCAAAGCTATCTGGATGGATGCTCTATTTTCGTCCTTGGAGAAACTAAGTAACCTCAAATCATTTCGTCTGGTATCTGATTCTATGGCTATCGGTGCTGATGCACTAAGCTTGCTTTCTCCTCCTTTCCACAACCTAGAGATTCTTTGGCTATTCGGATTGATCTTCCCTCGAGTTCCTAGGTGGATCAGAGGTCTTCAAAAGCTCTGTGAGTTGAGTCTTGGAGCAAAGCAGATGCCCCAGGAAGATATTGGCGCCATTGTTGGGACACTGCCATGCCTCCTCCGCCTCCAGCTGTGGATCCCAGGCGTCCCTACAGGCAGGATCGTGATAAGCGGGACCACAGGGTTCAAGGCTCTCGAGGATTTCCTCGTACTTGAAATTTGAGAACGGAGCTATGCCCAGCCTCCGGGAGCTCGAGTTAGATTTGGACCCACATGAATGGGATAAGGCTACACCTCGCGGTCTCCAATATCTGTCGAGCCTCAACGAAATATCTGTATGGGTGATTTGCAATGATCGCAACCAAAAGATGGACGGTAAATACTCAAGAGGATACTGCTTTGATCAGCAGGGTGTTTCAGGAAGCAGCTGATGCACACCCAAGTACCTTGCTCAAAGTGCACATGAGTAGGTACGCAAAACTTCTGACGGAACATCTATATGTACTGCTTTTGTTTACTCTGTATGCTTTAATTTGTTTACTCTGTATGTACTACTAAGTTTGTTTCTGCACATGTGACGTACTGTACTTAGCACTGACCGGTAAATTAAACATGCTGGTCGCTGACACTGTAGGCCGAGAGAGGAGGAGGAGGCACATGAGTAGAAGACGGATGCATGGAACGTGGTACTGAATTATTGGCAATCACGCATTCACTCTGCTGCTATGTTGCCTTGTTGCAGGTTTTCCCCCTTTCAGTACAAAACTTATTTGGTTGTATCAACATTTTTATTCCCATGTTCTGATTTCAGAAACAATAAAATGGCTTCAACTTGTTAGCATTTATTGACATCGGAAGTAAGTTGTTCTGCTACCTGTGTCCGACTTACTGTTGCTTTATTGCTTGGTTAACACTGTAACGACAAGGCTAATTAAACTGGTGCAGTGGCTCCTGTACAATCCGTTCATCATATATCCAGATTTATGCAGACTAATATAATAGCTTCGTGGACAATCCTTTCCGACTTTTACAGTTCTAATAATAAATAGTAGTGGTGTATCTATTTACTTCTCTTTCTTAGTTTGCCAAACTGTTATCCCATTTGAATACGTAGTCTTGTCTGCCACTGAGGCATCATCCTCCATTGTTAGTAGGCATCAGATTGACAACCTACTCCCTCCATATTGAAAAGTAAATCGCTTTGGACAGCGACACAGTCTTCAAAACATAACTTTGACTTCTTATTTCTATAAAAATATTTATCAAAAATTATATGTGTATATTTTTTTTATGGAAGTATTTTTAAAGACAAACCTATTTATATGGTTTCACATTTCCAAACTTAACAACTTAAAAGTTATTCATGATTTATATTCCTAATGTTTGACTCAAACCTTGTCTAAAATGACTTACGCATCTGGTAGCCGGCTCGACTACTGTTACACCGTCAAAGAAGCCAGGTGAGTGGATGACTCAGCATATATAAATCCGGGTGTGGTTCCTGAATCCCAGAATTCTGCGTGAATCCCAGGATTTATGTCTCCTCGTATGTGATGAAGTTGTGAACCTGGATTTCCTCCACCTTGGAGCCACTGCCGGCATGCATATTCCCTACTCCTATCCGGCTTGATGCTTTAATGCCTGCTCTGTCATCCGCTGCAATGAAGATCCGCAGCCTCAGCGTGCCAAGAATCTAGCGACTGTACATGTGCCATCTGGACTCTGGAGATCCCTCACGGCCTAGGCATTCCCAGTTCCTCCATGGCTCCCAGTCTAGCTGTTGTTGTTCAGGAAACTGCATGCCCATACCTCGACGCTCTTCTGTCCTCTCCCATATCAAATTGCTCGACAGTCGCCGCTAACATCAACGCACTCGCTCCTTTCCTCAACACGCTTTTGCTGTTCTGCCACTCGGCACAATGAGACTCCGCTGTTCGTCTCAGTGGCCATCGGTGTCCACGATGACATTTCCCGGTTTCATCTCCGGTGGCGGCCTCTTAGCTGGTGCATTTTTGTTTTTTTCTTTTATCTACACAGACGGGCGTCTCAACCGTCTGTCTCAGCAAATATCAACTGCCTACGTAGGCAGAGGCAAGGACCGTCTCTGTTATGTTTGAAGTTCTACTTACACAGGCCTTGTCCCACGGGCGGGGTTAAGGCCCCCATCTGAAAATCAGAAAATGTTTGTCTTTGAAAACAATCGATGTTGTAGTGAAACGACTTTGCTTTTCTGTACAGACATGTAAACTCAGGGTGGCATGCAAATGCTACCAAAATCATACACAACCGTCAACTAACAAGCCAGCAGTCTCAAGGCGGCGTCGTGCTTCTACCACCGGCGTACATCGTGCTCTCCGTGGCGTAACCTGGCCGGCGAGGAAATGGCACCACCTTCTTCCTGGAGCTCAGGATCCTCGTGACCTCTGGCATGTCCGGCCGCTGCTCGGGCTTCTCTTGGATGCAGAGCAGGGCCACCCAGACACACCTCCTCATCTCCCTCTGCTTTGACAGCACCCTCCTCCTGGTCGGCAATGACAGGCAGCGTGGCACTGCCCTGCCACAGAACGCGATGCTGTGCATCGTCGGATGCATGAAACCCTTCAGCCTCTGCACCATTGTGTTGCCGCAACATGTTGTCCTACTGAAGGCCTGGGGAAGAAAACATGATATACATGCAACCTCCATGTTACGGTGACTTTTAAAATTCAGAAAAAAAATGCTATCTATGTAAATGTTGTTTGACTACGTACCCATGTGAGTAGATCTCAGTAGTATGTTTTCTGAAGTGGCTGAGTCCACCTTTTCCAACTGACTATTTCAAGCACCATGACACCAAAGCTGTACACATTGGTCTTTACCGAGAATGTACCATTTTCCATGTACTCTGATACAATAAATCCACTGGCATGGATGATAAGAAAGACTACGTCAGGAACATCGTTTTCAGTTTGTAAGATTCAGATTGTACATGGTGACCACCATGCGTCTCATCGAGTCATGCGACGGCCAAGATCTTCTCTTAGTGAGGCACCAGGTGAATCGCCTCCATTTCATCGGCCCGCTCAGGCTGGACATCTTCAAGGCGGAAATGGATACAGGCCAGGTTCCGGTCTTCCCTAAAAAAACCAGTAGTGTCACTCAGGCCTACGGAGATATCGTCAAAGAGGGTTCTGCATATTTTGTAGATATGAACAATGCATTCAACACTAGATATCGTCAAAGTGGGTTCTCTATATTTTGGTCGTTTCACCATCTAAGGTCATTCGACATTTTGAATTTCAAATTGTGAGAAATTCAACCATACTTTTGGGACCTTAAATGATTTTAAATGAAAAAGGCATCAACTACAAAGTTGTCGATCTACAACTTTGCTTTCAGTCGAGTCTCTATACGATCTCGTTTGAAAATTTTGAATTTCAAAATTTTAGGACTTCATATACAAATTTGAGACCGTAAATGATTTCTAATCAAAAGTTTTTCAACATAAAGTTGTAGATCACATCGAGATCTACAACTTTCATATTGACCATTTTTTCATCCAAGGTTATTTTACAATTCAAAAACATTGAATTTTAAAATATGAGAGCTACAAATAGAATTCTATGACTATAAATGATTTCAAAGGAAAATGTCATCAACTAAAAAGTTGTAGATTTTGTCAAAAACTACAACTTCAATATAAAGTTTGTTTACATACAATTTATTTGAAAAAGTTTTTGAGTTTAACACTTAATCCATGAAGCTAGGAACCAAACAAATTACCCAACATATTACTTGTCTACTCAATGAGAAAATTTGAGGTTCCCATTTACCTGTCTAGTTGCCTATTTTGATCCTTCACTGACTACTCTAGAGTAGAATAATTTTTAGATAAAGGGAGTTTATTTCATCAAGCAAATGAAAAAGTCCCGGTCTCTACATCAGACGATATATGCGACCGATAATTATTACAAAATGTTTTTTAGGGTAGACTCCGTCCACAAAGTAAGCACACCCAAACAGCCAGACAAAATGGCTGAGATAAAGCAAAAAATTTTCATAGATTTAACCTATTGCTAAACCTCCAACCATGCTTGGCGAAGATTTCCATTATCAAGGTTTCCGCACTTCGTAGGGAATTCCACCCCTCCTTTTGAAACAGCATCTGGTCCAGTGGGTACCCCTGTATATAACCTGCATAAAAGAACAAATTGGTGTTTTGTCAAAAACAACATCGTTCTGGCTTTACCATATGGCCCAACACATGCACCTGCTCCCACAAGAACTAGATAAATATTGTGTGTCGCTAAATTCTGTAGCCAGGTACCGAACATATGTGCAACACTAGGGGGGTTTAGACCAAAAGTTAACTCTATTAGACGCTAGACAAACTTAGCAAGCGCACAATCGAAGAAAGGATGTTGTATAGTCTCTAAATGATTAAAAAACAACACTTCTCATTTCCATGCCAATTTCTTTTAGCTAAGTTATCTTTGGTGAGTGTCCCTCCTCTATAAAGAAACCAAAGGAAAACCTTTATCTTTAAAGGAATTTTAAGTTTCCATAGGAATCTATTATGTGGTATACTATCTACGTCTAGCATTGCATTGTACATGGATCTAACTGAGAATAGTCCACTTGTATTCAGTGACCATCTAAAAATGTCAGGTTGATCATTTAAATGTAAATCCGCAATTCATAGCACCAAACTATTCCAATCATTTAGATTTCGGTCTATTGGAGTTCTCTGAAAGGAGATGTTTAGAGGCACAGTGCTTAAGATATCAAAGACTATAGCATTCTTCCTTCGAACAATGTTATACTAGCTTGGATACTGCTCTCTTAAGTGCTTGAACCTAACCAGGTGTCCTCCTAGAACCTAATATGTATGCCATTTTGCAATCTGAAATTCTCAAAAGATAGGAATTAATTTTTGACATTTATTAGACCTCTCCAGAATTGAGAGTCACTGGCTTTTTATCCACTTGAGAAATTGATTTAGTACTAAGATATTTATTTCTAAGCAACTATTGCCATGCTCCATCCTTGTTTATTAACTTCTATAACCACTTGCTGAGCAAACATTTATTCTGGATTTCCAAATCTAGAATACCCAGTCCCCCTTGTTCCTTAGGTCTGTAGATAATAATCCATTTTGCTAGCCTATACTTCTTTTTATGATCATCCCCTTGCCAAAAAAAATCTTGATCTATAGAAGTTCAGCTTGCGAAGAATACCCTTAGGTATTCCATAAAAGGACATCATAAAAAGAGCCAAGTTAGATAGAACCGAATTTATTAGAACTAAACGACAACCATATGACAAAAGCTTGTCTTTCCAACAGCTAAGCCTTTTTTCAAATTTATCTTCTATTATCTTCTGGTCAGCATTACTAATCTTATTATGATGCATAGGAATACCAAGATAACAGAAAGGATATTGTCCCATTTCACAACCAAAATGTTATGTATATTGATCCTTCCATTCTTTTGCTCCTCCATAGCAGAATAATTCACTCTTATGGAAATTAATTTTCAAACCCGCTAATTTTTCAAAAGTATAGAGTAATAGTTTCATGTTTTTTAGCTTGTTTTCAAAATCACGTTCCATAAAAAACTATAGTATCATCTGCATATTGCAAAATAGAGAGACCTCCATCAACTAGGTGTGGTACTAAACTAGTTACCTGTATTAGTATTCCCACGCTTCCTTTACTTACAAACTGGCTTATCCATTGGCACCACTTTTCAGAGAAACTTTTCATCCTTAGTGTTTGCTGGAGAAAGGGCCAATTTACATTGTCATAAGCTTTCTCAAAGTCTAGCTTTAATATGACACCATTCAATTTTTTCTATGGAGTTCATGTATTGTTTCATGCAATATTATCACCCCTTCCATTATGTTCCTTCCAGGCATAAAAGCGGATTGAGATGGGCTTATCAAATCCTCTGTAATTGTTGTAATCCTATTAACAGCTACCTTTGTGAATATCTTAAAACTCACATTAAGAAGGCAAATAGGATGGAATTGCTTAATATGTGTGGCCTCTTTTTGCTTTGGTAACAGTGTTATAATACCAAAATTAAGGCTAAAAAGGTCAAACTCCATTATGAAACTCCTTAAATAAAGCCATGAGATTATGTTTAATAATTTCCCAGAACACTTAATAAAATTCCACTGGTCTTGGTGCTTTATTGTGCTTCATTTGGAATATTGTATCTCTAACCTCTTTTTCAGTAAAAGGCACAATTAATTTCTCATTGTCTTCAACTGACACTTGTGGTATATCATTCCCCGTACTTTCGCCCATAGTGAAGTCTTCACACTCATTAGGACCGAATAGGCCCTTGTAATATTGTGTGATATATGTTTTGAGTTGTTCGTCACCTTTTATTATGTGACTACTGTCCTCAAGCTGAAAGATGTGTGTTTTCTGGTGTCTACCATTTGCTAATAATTGGAAATATTTTGTATTGCTATCTCCTTTGAATAGTTGTTCTGTTTTTTATTTTGGTACCACCGTATTTCCTCTTCCCACAATAATTGGACTAGCCTCTGTTTGAAAGAGCACTTCAAATCAACTTCATGTTGTTGTAGCGCCATTAATTCAGCTTTTTTGTCCGATTGGTCTATCTTAACTGTGACTTCATGTTTTTCCATTTTGTAAGCACTACTTGTATTTTTTGCCCATCCTCTCAGGTATTGTCTAAGTTGTCTTATCTTGTTTTGCCAAACCTCTAGTGGTGTGTTTCCCTTATTTTCATTTTGCCATACTTCTTTAACTAGATCATAGAAACCATCTCTAAGTAGCCACCCAAGTTCAAATTTGAACATTTGGCATCTATTAATGGATGGACACATCAGTGCTAAAATTAGGGACAGTTATCTTATTGAGATCATGCATGTGTTGATGTTAAGTTCTTGCAACAAATAGTAAATTGTTAATGTTGGGTTGGCATGGAATTAGTGTTATCTAGGGAAGGTTTATTCCTCAATCAGCTCATGTTAATTTTTTTTATTGCTGCAGCATTGAAAGACACTAGCACAGTTGAGGGACCAAGTGCGGGTCACTCAAGCGCATGATAAACTTAAGGTGCGCATCAGTGAGATCTATGGTTGGGCAGCACTTTGTGCATCAATGAGATTGGTGTTTGCCTCAATTCCTTGCCTTTCAAGATTGTGGGTTTTAAGCAGTTGTTTCACTTAAACTTTTTAGCTTCATCATTAGCTTCATTGTATCAGACTTGTATAGTTGTATGTAAGGTGTGAACCCCTACTTTGTACTACTTGATCTGTGGCCATATGTGCTCCAGCAAAGGTGCTTGTGATAAAATCCTGAAATGCGCTTACCATTCCCTCATTTAAAAATATCTAGGACCAAGAAAATGCAAATTATGAATTTACAGCATTCCAATTTCATATGTTGCATGCCTGCATATCACTCCTACATAAATCCATTGTGGTTCAACTTCATGTAGCTTGTTGGATTATAACCAAAAACTTGCTAGTTTAATGTTGCGACATTTTACTTTTGTAAGCAACTTGATACAATTCCAAATTCAGTCGCCTTAGTTATGTATAAATCTTGAAAACACAAAATAGTGGGGACAAGATCATCTGACATAATTCAGCTTGTGTGAAAGTAAAGGGGGAGTGCTAAAATTACAAATGGGATTAACTGACATCAGGAGAGCCGCGCACACCAATTCTCATCTTAGTTACTACTACTAGTACATCTATAGTAGTTAAGTTACTCTGTTTAGCATGTGCCACGGTGTGTTGGTGAAGCTCTGCTTATCACAGAACCAGATATAAATTTGTTGCTTTTTGTTTGTTTCACTTTCCTGAAAGGTTCATCAGTCATCAATATGGTTCTGCACTCGACTTCCTGTCTAAATGGGGCAAGGCTGCAGCATGTACTGATGGTGAATCATGGTTTGTCTTGCTTGTTGTGAAGGATGGACAATGTTCAGGCCTCCATTCTGACTAACTGAAGCCATATTCTGTGTTTGATAGTCAGGGGCTCAGGGCCTCCCTCGCTCCCTACTTGGGAGTGAAGCATGTTTCGCGTTTGTGAACTGAACTTGCCTGTGTTGGTATCATTGGAATATGCCTTGTTTGGTTAAGTTCAGTTCAGTTTGAGCATGCCAGATTGCCAGTATGCTTTAACTGTATGCGTGTGTGGTGAATAAATTGAAGAGCTCCTGATTAAAACATAAAAATGGCTGCTTGGTTAAGTTTCTGTACAAAGTTTTTTTTTTTGATGAGAAGCATAGACTATACAGTTTCAGCAACATCAAAACTCATAGTGTGCTTTCTTACCCAACCTGCAGCATTCTCTTGCTGTGGAGTGAGAGAGAGCTCCCAAATGGAATGTTTGCCTTCTGCAGTCCTGGGTGAGCTGATATCCCGATTCATAAATTTTATCAACAAGTGCTCGAAGCCGCCGGCACTGGCCATGGAGGAAAGCCTGCAAAAGGCCCTTCAATGAGCACAAGTCATCGACAAGGAGGCCATGGGACGTCACATCACAAATCAAGCCATGATCCAGCAGCTGGGCATGCTGAGAGATGCCATACATCGAGGCTATTATGCACTTGATGCCTTCAGGTACCAGCCTCGCTATGGAGAGGATGGCAGTGATCAAGCTGTGAGTCGATTCATGTCCCTGTCCATGGTACCCTTCACAAAAGATCCATGTTTCTCCAGCCAAACTGCAAAATCCATGGAACAACTACAAGAGGCACTTGACAGATTGGGCTCCATGATTGTTGATCTGAATGAGTGGGTGTTGTTCGTGGCGAGCTATCCGCGTCTGTATCGCCAGCCTTACAACATGCATATCATATTAGGTAACTGCATGTTTGGTCGCCAGGTTGAGACATAACTTGTCATTAATTTTTTGTTGCACACACAGCCTCATAGTTCTGAAGAATTGGAGGTCCTGCTAGTTGTCGGTCCACCCAGGCAAGAATGAAAGAGTTTGCGATTATTTCTCAGAAATACTGTGGCTGAATGACCTTGATTTTACAAATGATGAACTAGTTTTCAGACAAGGATATGCAGTGAAACACCAAAATCAAGTGTCAAACTCAAAGAAAGGCAAGAGATTGCTAGTTGTTATAGAACTATCTGGAAATCTCGATGAAGATGCTTGGAATAGGTTCTATCTTGCTTCCAAACAGAAACTTCTATCATGGAAGTAAAATCATTGTCACAAGCCGTTCAGACAGAGTTGTAAAATTTGAAACAGCACAGGCTCTAACTCTAAAGCATCTGCCTCATGAAGCTTACTGGTATTTTTTTCAAGACACTTACATTTGGAAGCACGGATTCTGAGACACACCTAGGACTTGCACAACTATGCATGGAGATAGCCAGAACGCAGAAACATTCAATCATTGGTGCAAACATCATCTCTTCTTTATTGAGGGACAATTTTGACATTCACTTTAAATTTCTAAGCTTTTGGAGAGGGTTGATCCAAAAGCATGTCACCAAATTTGGTGAGCATCCATTTGAAGTTCTTAACCAAAATAGACCTGTACAGCTTGAAAGAATGGCTGCACCTTATGTAGATTGGATGCTTTGTCATCAATATCACCTCTCTTCCCAAGAGGTGATTCCAGAGATAAGTGTCCAAGATGTCATGTATGGAAGCATTAAGAGACATGGAAAATTTGAGGTCATAACTTGGAGATCTCAGATACCCCCGTACTGTAGCTATGTCTTCACTTGTGAGATTCGAGAGGCAAAAAACTGGAGGTGCCAAGAGGAAGTGTTCTATGTAACATGGAGTCACATTTTTTGTAATATTGTAATATTATGCATATATTCAGGAACTTATTTTTTATTCGCTATTTTTTGGGCCTGATGCCATAAGTTATATTACAGTCAAAATGTACAATAAATAAGATGTCACAGCTTAGAGCATACCAAACTCTGTTTCAGTTCATGAGAGACTGCATACCAAACTCTGTTTTAGTTTAAAGCATCTAGAACTATGAAGTATTCTGCTCTGCTTTCTCTTTCTGATGCTTCAGAATTCATATGTGGCAAAATCAGTGTTCTAATGCTTTTGCCTATATGGAATTGAGTGAGATCTCTATGTGAGCAAGTTCATATCAGTTTGGCTGATAAGAAACTTCAACCAGGAACCAGTATGCATGTAAACTGTGATCTCGCCACATGGAGTTGAGCACTAAGGTTTGTTGCTTGCATGCATTTCATTTTTGAAAGTTGCATAGAATGAATCATGACACCTATGCTTATTTGCTGACCATACATTTCTGAACTAGTAACTCATTCATTACTTTTAAAACATTTCATGTGTTCGATTTGAATAACTATCTATTTGGTAACCAGTTCCCTGAATGTTATCTATGGCCATGTGATATAAATGCTGCTACTCGGTTATATGTGAACCCTTCTGAGCCATAACTATTTTCTAGCTTGATTATGCATTGGGTTAAGTTTATAGACTTAGTCATCGTCACCTACTGTACCTTTGGGTTCAATATTTAAAACCGGGTTAATCTTGGTAAAGTGCTACAACGGTACTATATCTGTAAACTTGCGGGTAATCATATTTACTTGTGTGCATTTAATTTACACCAACAAGCATTTCTGCCGCCGCTGCCGCAGAACGATTTGCTGAGTTGACTTTAAGTTTAGCTTAATGTTATAGTATACTTTTATCTTTTATTTTACCTTGAGTTTTTAGTTTTATTTTTACCTTTTTATTATGGAACCCTATCCCAACTTCTACATCAATACGGAGCACCATCGGGCTCATGTTTACAGCCAATAGAATCATCTAAACCAATTACATTCTCTGGCTATGAGCTACGCATGGGGTTAATTCATTTAGTTTAGCAACACACTTTTTCTGGCAATTCTAGCGAAAACCCTATTTCCATTTGAGTGATTTTAAAGAGACCTGTGTATGTCGACACATTAAAGATATGGCTGATAAAACGTTAAGATGGAAGCTCTTTCTATTTTCATTAATGGGAAAGGCCAAACATTGGTATAAACGTCTTTGGGTGTAGTCAAGGAGATTGGGAAGCTTTATGTTCTAGCTTTTATCTTAAATTTTTCCCTATTGAGAGAGTCGCTAAACTTCGTTTTGAAATTATAGGCTTTAAACAATTAGATAACGAATCACCAGGTAAGGCCTGAGAATATTTTGACAGTTTTATAAACTCAGGTCCTAGTCTTGCTTTGCCAGAACCCATGCTTTTACAACATTTCTTTCTAGGCCTTAATGAAAGAACTAGAGAACATCTTAATTTAGCCACAGGAGCAGCTTTTATGCATATTACTGTGCCACATGTGAAAACCATTATGCATATTACTACGCCACATGCAAAAACCATTCTTATGAATATCTTAATTGATCTTCCCGAAGAAAAAGAAGAATTGATAGAAGAAGAAACCCAAATAGATGAACCCAAACTTTTGTCCGAATCATCTCAATCTTTAGCTATTATAGAACCTGAACTATCCAATAAGGAAGAGGTGGAAACTCCACTTTCTGATTTTATGCTTGATTTTGAGGATGAACTTTTTGATGATTATAGAAATACCTCAAGTTATCTGGTAATGCTGAAACCTCAAGAATCTAGGGAATTTAGAAATATAAATCTTATACATCCTGATGAGGTAAAGTTGTTTAAAAAGAGAATGAAAGAGTTAGTCTTTGTTTTGAGTGAGGAGTGGTTAGAAGAATCGAGCTTTCAAATGAAATCATTCGCCTAGATTCTCCCTCTATCACCATTAAATGTCGATTGATAAACATCCTTTTGATGCTTTTTATAATCTAGTTGTAGCTATTAATATCATGTCTCTTTCATTTGCTAAAAGATTTTTAAAAGACATGCCATTAATTCTAACTACTAAATTGCTGAAAAGTCTTTCAGGACACATTATTCTAAATTTAGGAGTATTATGTGCCCTTCCTATTTTGGGTAATAAAGTTCAAGTCCCGTTAAATTTCTACATCTTCAATGTTTGAGAGTTTGACATGTTGATAGGATTGCCAATAGGAAGACTTATTCAAGAAGACCGAATGGAAAAATTAGAAGTTAGACTCAGAAAAGGATTCAAGCTCTCTATGCCTATAACTCATTTCTTAAAAGATAAGATAGAGCTACTTTCTGAGCTAGACCCAATAGCGGAGGTTAAAGTTGTATTTCTTGAAAAATTAATTGAACCAGACTTAGAAGATGATGCCCAGTTCTTCACCGAGGATAAGGATCCTAATGATCCTGAACCTCTTGATAAATTGCTAGAGCCACCTAAGCCCTCTATTGAACTTAAACCATTATATTCTGGTCTTAAAAATATTTTTCTGAATAATAACTAGGATTCTCCTATGATCATAAGTGATAAACTCTCTCAAGAAGAATATTTGCGGTTAATAACTGTTTTAGAAAAGCATCATGCTGCTTTTGGATATTCACTCCAAGACCTTAGAGAAATTAGTTCTGTTCTTTGCACCCATCGTATTCCAACCGATTCTAAAATTACACCTTCGAGAGAGCCCCAACGTAGGCTTAACAATGCGACGAGAGAAGTTGTTAAGAAGTTTTTGAAACTACTACATGTCTGAATCATTTATCCCATTGCCGCATAGTGAGTGGGTAAGTCCTGTTCAAGTTGTACCTAAAAAGGATGAAATGACTGTTGTTAAAAATGAAAAGAACGAATTAATCCCCTAGAGAACCGTCACTGGATGGCGAACGTGCATAGATTATAGAAAACTTAAGAAAGCAACAAAGAAAGATCATTTTTCGTTGCCCTTCATTAATGAAATATTGGAGCGCCTAGCGAGCCACTCTTTCTTTTGTTTTCTTAATGGTTACTTTGGATATCACCAAATTCCAATCCACTCTGATGATCAAAGCAAAACCACTTTTACATGTCCATATGAAACTTATGCTTATCGTAGAATGTCTTTTGGATTATGTAATACACCTGCTTCTTTTCAAAGATGTATGATGTCTATATTTTCTGATATGATTGAAGAGATCATAGGAGTTTTCATGGATGATTTTTCTGTTTATGAAAAAACTTTTAATGATTGCCTTGAAAATCTAGATAAGGTTTTGCAAAGATATAAAAAAAAAGCACTTAGTCCTTAATTGGAAAAAATATCATTTCATGGTTAGAGAAGAAATAGTGCCGGGACATCTAGTGTCTAAAAAGAGGAATGGAGATAGACAGAGCTAAAATTGAAGTAATTGAGCAAATACCTCCACACGTGAATATAAAAAGGAATCCAAAGTTTTCTTGGTAGTTGTAGTTTTTATCGCCATTTTATAAAAGATTTTTCACATATTGCTAGACCACTGACTAATTTGTTAGCTAAGGATATTCCTTTTGAATTTGACGATGCATGTTTGAAATCTTTTAGTATTCTTAAAGAAGCACTCATCTCTGCACCAATCATCCAACCTCCTGATTTGTCTTTACCTTTTGAAATTATGTGTGATGCTAGTGATTATGCTGTGGGGGCAGTTTTGGGACAAACTAAAGATAGGAAGCATCATACAATTGCTTATGCTAGCAAAACCATGGCAGGAGCTCAACTTAATTATGCAACAACTGAAAAAGAACTCCTAGCTATTATTTTTGCTATTGATAAATTGAGGTCTTAGTGGGAGCTAAAGTAATTACTTACATAGATCATGCTGCTCTAAAATATTTGCTCACTAAGAAAGATGCGAAATGTCGTTTGGTAAGATAGATTTTACTACTTCAAGAATTTAATTTAGAAATAAAAGATAGAAAAGGAGTAGAGAATCCTGTTGCCAATAACTTGTCTAGAATGCAATTTAAGAATTCACAGGAATCACCTATTAATGATTCGCTGAGGGACGACATGGTATTCAAGGTAACAAAATCAGACCCCTTGGTACATGAATATTGTTAACTTTTTGGTTGTAGGTTATGTACCACCAGGAGAGAATAGAAGAAAACTCATTTATAAAAGTCATCTTCATATATGGGATCCACCATACCTCCTCAAAGTCTATGTTGATGGCTTGCTCAGAAGATATGTACCGGCGGAAGAAGGCATTCAGATCATTCAGAAGTTCCATTCATCATCATCTAGAGGGCATTATGGGGCATTCCGTACTCATATGAAGATTTGGCAGAGTGGATTCTTTTGGACAACCATGTATGAAGACACAAAAGATTTCGTCCGAAGATTGGATCATGTCAGAGGCACGGGAATATCAATTCACGAGACACCATGCCACTCACCAATGATTGAGCTCTTTGATGTCTAGGGAATTGATTACATGGGACCATTTGTAAAGTCAAAGAATTTTGAGTACATCTTGGTGGCAGTTGACTATGTATCCAAGTGGGTAGAAGCCATGCCATGCAAGAAGGCTGATTCAAAGCATTCTAGAAAGATGTTTGAAGAGATAATATTTCCAAGGTTAAACTCCAAGTGGCCTAGCAGAAACTTTGAATAAGCAGATCAAGAATATTCTACAGAAGACGGTATATGAAATGGAAACCATATGGAAAGATCGATTACCGAAGGCACTTTGGGCCTACCGAACTGCTTACAAGACACCATTGGATATGTCACCATATCAATTGGTGTATGGGAAGACTTGCCACTTGCCTGTGGAATTAGAACACAAGGCCCACTGGGCTATCAAGCATTGGAACATGAATTTTGAAGCTGCTGGAGAGAAAAGGAAAATGCAATTATCCGAACTAGAAGAATGGTGAGAAAAGGCTTATCACAATTTAAAGATCTATAAAGAAAGAACTAAAAGATGGCATGACAAGAAGATCAAGAAGATGGAGTTTGCACCCGGAGATAAGGTATTACTTTTCAATTCTATGGTCAAATTATTCGGGCTTGGGAAGCTACAACGCAAATGGGAAGGACCATTTACAGTGGTGAATACGTCATCGCATGGCGTGGTAACTCTACAATCACACGAAGGTACGTTATTCAAGGTAAATGGTCACTGTCTCAAGATCTTTCTAGAACCTACTAGACCTTCTAAGGTAGTTGATGAGCTTAACTTTATTGAATTACTCTAATTACACCACTGCCATCCTCCGTAACGATCAAATATTCGCACAATTTTTATTGGGAAGTAAATAGTGTATAGAACCACAACGAGCGAGGCCACCTCGAGAGGATGAGAGGTGGGGCCAGCTATGACAGAACCGACCAATTCACATAAGATTAAGCATGACTGTCCCCATTAATAATATTGACACGCACACACCACTTCTTATATGAATCTGGTAGTCCGCCGAATGTCACAAAGGACCTCAGTATATCAACTTACATCCAGGATCATACATGATTAAGGACATATCAATCATCAACATACAGAGTGTTCAGTGGAAATAAAAATATGATACTTACTAGGTTCTATTTAATATTACAAACCGGTTCCAATATATTACATAAAGTATCTTTATTCACAAATACAATAAGGTAAGTGTATTTACATCACCACTTCTTATTGAAACCTCCTCTACAAGCATGGTGAACAGTCTATAAGTTATGGCCATGCCCATTGGCCTATTCATCAGTGTCATCTACAGGACTAAAACATGTAATGCAATAGCCTTCGTATAGGGTATCACCTGCAACAATGGGTAAAAACCCTAAGTACTCAATTGTACTCCGCAGGACTTACCCGATAGGAAAAAATATAAAAGACTCTAAGGAAAAGATGATAGGCTATGAAAGGTGGGGTTTAGTTGGCTAGCATCTTTTGCAGAAAAGCTTACTAATCTTACTCCTTATTTCAAATGTTAAAGGCAAGATTAAAATGGCTAGTTAGAACTAAATTTGCATTTTCTAAATCATACACTTGGAATCTATAACAAGCAATTATCTAAAGAAAAGATACCAATTATAATCCTCCAAATCTCATCATCAATTTCAATTTCTTTACTATGTCTCTGTGGTCAGGTATAAGTTTCTCACTATCCGAAAGAGATGGCAATTCGAATCAATTACATTAGCTGGTTAAACCCTGTATCACACACTCTTGCGAGTTAGATCAGGCTCGCTTGAGTCACTGTTGATTTCGCTATGCAAAGCTCATGGTCCTGCATCCTCACAAGTCACACCCGTTCAGCCCGTAGCCCGTAGTGATGCAGAGTCTTGGATCGATCCCTCCCATCGTCCTTTCTTCCCAAAGAATGCTAGTAGTTCGAGAGACTATCTCGAATGAGCTAATCAGTTTCACAGTCGAAATGAGTTATTCAGCTGTTATGTGAAGGTACGTTCAATCTCATACCTAGATCTAGAATATGGCTCGGTCCTTAACCGACACAGACGGGAACATAAGCATACAAGTCCTCCATGTCCTGTAGCATCATCATCACCAAATCCTGTCCGATCTCCAATTATTAACCACCTTATAATTAAGGATATTACAAGTACCAACCTAAGTATTGTGGATGATAGGAATCATCCGACTTCTTACTGATCTAAGCATGGCTGAGCATATGACTAACTATTTGATCTAGTAAGATAATCAGGTTCATTTTAGTGGACAAGCTAGTTATGCAACAACAGTATCACAGAACTCCTATAAATTTAATGCACATCACAAAGTATAAAAGTGAGTAATTGCATTTCAAAAAAGAATAGGTTAATAGAATGCTCTGAGGCTTGCCTCGGTGAAAAGTGGAGGGTCTATGGTTAGGGCACTCCGGCAGTGGTTCAGAGGCTTGTCTTTTGCCTTCGGGTGGCAACTCCTGTGGATTCTCCTCCTCGATTACAGCTTACTCGACCGGAGCTTCTTCCTCTAATCCTATATAAATGTATGTGATGCATAAATAACAAGAGTGCATAAAAGATGCATGACAAAATGCTATGGCATGAAATGATGCATGATGAGATGCTTATCTGAAAAACAATAATGAAAAGCTACATAAGGTTCCATATGTGTAGTTCTCTTTCTCTGATGATAACACTGTATTATCAGAGTTGATTAAAAGAAACTAAATATCACTTGTTTTAATCTATATAGAGTAGGTGCATATCTTCCCTCTAGAAAAGTTTCTATTATTGTTTGCAAACAATCTTTAACCAACCACAACGAGCTTGAGGACTGGGCCAGGCCTGCTCGTGGGAGAATCGTTGTGAGTGGCAATCCTCCTCGCCGTCATGAAGAGTATGCTATTGTCACCCTTCTCCCGCCTCCGCCTCAGAATCATTTGCATGATGCTATGGAAGAAGTTGTGCTTTTCTTTGAACATGAACATGGCGCCAGAGTTGTTTCTAGTTGTTTGTCTTCGCTTGGATTGTGCCTTATTCAGTTCAGTAACCCAGTTGCGAGGCAGGCGATGATCAACCTTAGCCCGCACCAGGTTGATGATGTTAGAGAAATCATTGTGCAGGAACATGATAGAGGCTTGAATCTGAGAAATTGTCCTTTCAATGCAACATGTTGGGTTATGTTCCTTGCATTTCCTCTTGACTTCCAGACAAGGGATATCATCAACCAAGCTGTTGGTCAGTTTGGTACGGTCATTACTTGGACTAACAATTCCAGATGCAAGTCCAGAATTATTCTGAGATGCAAGGTCACTTTGGTCAGCAGGGTGCCTAGAAGCATTCTAGTTTGTGAAAGTAATGCGGTTGGGACCAATGCCTCTTCTTGGACGGTTCTGGTGTATATTCTTGGCAGCCAAAACAATGAAGAACTACCTGCTGATGAAGATCAGATTCCTCCAAATGGCAACCCTCATCCTGCTAATGCTCATGCCCTAAATCAGAATCATGTTGATTAGTTTCCTGGTTTCTTTGAAGATGTGGGTGATCTTGATCAAGTCAATCAGGCCAATTTGGATCATGGCTGGGAAATCCCACCTCCTCACCCTCAGCATAACCAGAACAATGATGGTTGGGACAACTGGATACAGCAAGAGGGAGAATTGGTTGCTGAAAATGAGCTTAATGCTGTTCATCAGTTAGCTGACATTGTCATAGCCAATGGTGTCATGCAGAATCCTGAGCATCCCTAGCATAGTACCTCGGTGAGCAGTGACACCCGGTCATTCTTCAGAGCTGAAGGCCCTCCTGTGACTTTGGAGCTGCCCCTGCCTATCATCAGAGCCAACAACCAGAATGCTGAAAGATCACTGAGATTGTCAGAATATAATGAAAGACTCTTCGACAATGATTATCTGATAAGAGAAATGGCCAATAGGCTTGGCCTTCATAGAGGATTTGGTCCAGCTCCATTTGTTGAAATGTTGTTGCATGAGTTGGCTGGGATTGCCAGAGATGCTCTGAGAACTTTGCCCATGAAGGAACCTGTACCTGCCTCTGTTGGGAACCCTGCTTCTGCTACTCTTGCTGCACACCCCTTGTTCCCAAATCTGGACAATCCTTTTTGGGGCAACAATGCTGAGGCCTCCACTTCCACTGGTTTCAGGCTCCCTAGACTACAACTTATGACTGAGTCTGCTCAATTTGGTGCTGTTGATCATGTTCCTGTCTTGATCCCTAAATCAAATGCTGTAAGGAGCACTGATGCTCCCCCTGGCTCTGGCTCTGATGCTGACCCATGCTTGGAAATTGTCATTTATGATCAAGGCTTTGCTAGGACCTGGATCCTCCAAAACCTTCACCCTCCATCAACTGACCTGAATGCTGCCCAAGACCCTATGCCTGTCTTTTTTGATGGATTACCTGATGAGGCTGACATGAATACCGCTATGGACTATGATGCCAATGTGAACCCTATCCTGGACAATGATGTTGATGACCCTGATGCACTCCCAGATACTATAGATATGATTGTTGATGAGGAGGCTCATGCCAATGTCTTGGGCTTCACACCTGTCATCACCCATAGGAAAAGAAAGGCAAAGGCAAAAACTCCCATTGTTGATGATGAAGTCAGAAGTAGTGCCAGACTTAGAGCCAATGTGGAAGTGGTTCATATCAGCCTGGACAATGAGCCTCGTAGAAAGAAAGGTGCCTCCAAGAAAAGTGTCTCCTTCTCCACTGTTGAGGACCTTAGGGGTGCCATTATCAGCAGTGCACTAGACAGTATCCAAGCTGATGAAGTGGTGGAACCAATCTCAGCTATAACCCTTGCAGAATTGGGGTCTTCTTTCTGTGGCATCCCTCCTTCGGAGATTGTGGATGCTGGTCTTCTTCAAAGCCCCAAGGATTAATGGACCTAATATGTTGGTGCTGGGGGAGGTGCTGGTTTTGGCCATGTTTTATTCTTTATTATTATATAGTTCCTATGTATATGCAGATGATCTTTTATAAACTCTATCTTGGTGGCTACGCCCCAAGATATATGCTACTTTACTTCAATGATGGTTATAATGATTAGTCGATCCTGGAATATTTTATGCTGGAATGTTCGTGGTATCAATGATGTGGATAAATGGGATGCTATTCGCAACAAAATTGAGGAATGCAATGCAAATATGTTTTGTTTATAGGAAACTAAAAGAGAATTTTTTGATATCTTTTATATCAGAAAATTTGCTCCAAAAAGATTTGATAAATTTGATTTTTGTCCCTCCATTGGTGCCTCTGGGGGTATTTTGGTCTGCTGGGTTTCTTCATATTTTTCTGTTATGGTCCAAGAAAAGCAGCCCTTTGCTATCAAGCTCTCTGTCACCTCTGCTCATTGCTTGGAATCCTGGATGCTGGTTGTAGTATATGGTCCATGTAGGCAGCCTGCGAGAGATATCTTTGTAAAATGGCTTGCTAGCCTTGATATTGGTGATGATGATCTTTGGCTTCTCATGGGGGATTTTAATTTTTATAGATCTGCAGAAAATAGAAATAAGCCTGGTGGAAACTTTAATGATACTATTGAACTTCCTATCAAAGGTAGAAGTTATACTTGGAGCAACATGCAAAATAATCCACTTCTGGAGCAGGTTGATTGGTTTTTCACTTCTGTTGCTTGGACCAATTCTTATCCACACACTCTTGTGCTTCCCTTGGCTAAGACTACTACTGATCATCTCCCTTGCAAGGTTCAAATTGGTACCAACATTCCTAGGGCCAACATATTTCGTTTTGAAAATTTTTGGTTCAATCACCCCAGTTGCTTTGAGCAGATTTCGGCTGCCTGGGACACTCCCCCTCGATGTCAGAACAGTGCTCATATTATCAGCTCCAAATTTAAGCTTCTTAGAAGAATTCTCAAGATTTGGTCCAAAGGTCTCTCTAACCTTTCCAAACTTATTGCACATAGTAACCTCACCATTGCTTTTTTGGATAAATTGGAAGAAATCAGATGCCTCTTCCCTCAGGAGCTTTGTTTTAGGAATATCCTTAAAGTCCACATACAGAATTTGCTAGCTATGCAAAAGGCATACTGGAAGCAACGATTCACACAGCGTCTGGTGCAATATGGTGATGAAAACACTAAGTTCTTCCATGCAATGGCCACTGAAAGATTCAGGAAAAATGTTATAAGCCAAATCTTAGACAGCAGTGGCAGAATGGTCTCTAGATCATTCTGAGAAAAGTGCTCTTTTCTTTTAGGAGTTTAAGAGGCGCTTAGGCAGTACTGTTGACATCTCAATGCAATTTGACTTGGAGGCTATTGTGCAGCCTTGTTTGGGCCTAGATGTCTTATGTGTTCCTTTTACTAAGGAAGAGATTGATGCTGTTATTCTTGACCTCCCATATAACAAAGCCCCTGGTCCTGATGGATTTAACAGTCTTTTCTTTAGGAAAGCTTGGCATATTATCAGGGATGACATCTACAAGCTCTGTTTGGACTTCTACTGTCATCTTGCTGATATTAAAAGTATTAATTCTTCTTTCATAACCCTGATTCCCAAGAAGGATAACCCAGATACTGTCAATGATTTCAGACCTATTTCTTTGCTTAACTCCTCATTCAAAATCATCACAAAGCTGCTGGCAACTAGAATCCAGTCTCAGATTCTCAAGGTGGTTCATGATAATCAATATGGCTTCATCAAAGGGAAAACCATTCAGGATTGCTTAGGGTGGGCATTTGAATTCTTGCACCAATGTCATCACTCTAAAAGGGAGATTGTCATCCTAAAATTTGATTTTGAAAAGGCTTTTGATCTGGTGGAGCATGAGGCTGTCATTCAGATCCTGAAGGCCAAAGGTTTCTCTCAGAAATGGATCAGTTGGATCACTGATATTTTCTCATCTGCAACCACATCAGTCCTTCTTAATGGGGTTGCTGGTAAGGAGTTCAAGTGTAAAAGAGGGGTTAGGCAAGGGGACCCCCTTTCCCCTCTTATTTTTGCTATTGCTGTGGATCTGTTGCAGTGTGTCATCAATTCTGAATTTCAACTTGGGAACCTCCTTCCCCCTTTCCCTCTACATGCTGATGCTCCTTTTCCTGTTGTGCAATATGCTGATGACACCATTGTCATCATGCAAGGTTCTGCAAGTCAGTTGTTACTTTTGAAAGACATCTTGCACAAGTTTACCCTGTCCACTGGGCTTGCTATAAACTTCGACAAGTCCTGTCTTATCCCGATTAACATTGAGGCTGATAGGGCTGCTGAACTTGCTGCTACTTTTGGTTGCTTGATGGGTTCATTTCCTTTCACCTACCTTGGTCTGCCTATGGGACTCACAAAGCCTCAGGTTAAGGATTTTGCACCTCTCATGTGCAGAATTGAAAGAAGACTCTCTGCAAGCTCCCAATATCTTACTTCTGCTGGACGTTTGCAATTGGTAAACTCTGTGATTTCTTCTCTACCAACATATTACATGTGTACTCTAAAGATCCCTGTTGCTGTAATTGAAATCATTGATAAGCATAGGAAAAACTGCCTTTGGAGGGGCAGTGATTATAGAAAAAAGGGTTACAATCTTGCTGCTTGGGATCTGGTTAAAAAGCCTAAAAGCAAAGGGGCCTCGGTGTTATTGATCTGAGTGTGCAAAATGATGCACTTCTCTTAAAGCAGCTTGATAAATTTTATAGGAAAAAAGATGTGCAATGGGTGCAACTGGTCTAGCACAAGTATTACACTAATGAGGTGCCCCATCTTGCAAGAGAAAAGGGTTCCTTCTGGTGGAAAGATATTCTGAGGCTTAATACTCAATATAGAGGCATTGCTGCATGTATTCCTGGTAAAGGTGACACCATCAGTTTTTGGGAAGATCTGGTCAATGGAAAAGTTTTTTCTCATGCCTTTCCTTGCATATTCAGCTTTGCAAAGGACCCTAAAATATCTCTTTGGAAGATGAGGTGTGCTGATTCATTGCTTAGCTACTTTAGAATCCCCATGACAAGGGCTGCCTTTGATGAATCTTTGTTACTGCAAGCTGAGCTTCTACAGGCCTCTGCCAATTTTTAGGACCACAAGGATGAGTGGGTGTTTATCTGGGGTTCTCAAGACTATTCTGCAAGGAGATACTATCAATATCAGTTCTCCAATATGGCTCATCCTAGAACGATTGTCTGGATTTGGAAATCAAAGTGTGTCCTCAAGATCAAACTCTTTGCTTGGTTATTGCTAAATGATCGTCTTAATACCAGAAACATTCTTAGGAGGCGAAAAAGATTTCTAGAAGAGGGGTATAATTGTGTTCTCTGTCAGGATGAGATTGAAGAAACTGTTGCTCACCTTTTCTTTCATTGTACTGCTGCTGTCACCAGGTGGTTTGTTCTTGGCATTACCTGGAGAGAGGATTTGGATATCCATGGAAAATTAATTGATGCAAAAGTAAATTTCTCATATCCCTTCTTCATGGAGATTGTTATGATTGCTGCCTGGAGCATCTGGAATGAAAGGAATGCACTCATATTCAATGGAAGGCCGCCATGTCTGTCAACCTGGAAGATTTCCTTTAAGAAGGAAGTCACTGATCACTGTTCAGAATCAAGTCATGTTATCATGATTCCGTTAGATTATGGCTCAACTCCTTGTAATCTAGTCTAGTTTAGTGCTGATCCTCTCCTCCTCTTCCTTCTCCCTCCCCCTGTCTAACCGCTGGTTAGGCCTGCTTGTAAGTTTCTCCTGTACTTTGGTTCCTCTTTGTTATATATAAAAGTTGCCGGGGGCTCGTTGCCCCACGGTTTTGTTCAAAAAAAAAAAACCACAACAAGCTCAACATGACCATTCCTACTGAATAAGGAAATGGTGAGGATCATTAGGGTTTCATGATCCTGGGTCTTCAATCAATTCAAAAGGTCACACAAAGCATCACATGGTTGATTTATTTTAAAAGGAAAACAATATAAAGATGTATGCCATTAAACCCTAGAAACCATGACATGAAATCACAAGTTATCAACTAACCAATTAAAGCATTTCAGAGACAAACAGTACCTAATTATACTAAAACAGTTTGGTGACCAAATCATCAAGTAGAAACATACATATGCATAGCCAAATTGTCTCCTTTCTATTTATTAATAAATATAGAATAATGATTTTATTAAACATGGTCAAATTCATCTCAAACTTTTTGCACAGATTGGAAATGTCATGAAGCAGTTGCAAAATAAATTTCATAATTTTTGGATCAATATTTTATTCTCTAAAAATCATGGAATGTGCATTTAACAATTAAAAGAGGCAATTTTTGATCAAACAAAGTTGCTGTTTTTCTAAGTTTAATATTTTTCTCACAAAGATTCCATCACAGAGGCTACACAAAAATTTTCGAAATTTTTGGAGCTTAGAGTATTTTTCTATAAATTTTGCAAGAATCAGCACTATTTGGAAAAATTACGGAAATTCAAACAAATCAAACACAGTGTTTTTCCCACGCGTGCACAGTGTCAATGGCTGACATGTGGACCCCGCTGGTCAGCACAGTAGCGCCCACGCTGACCGCGGCGACCACGCCGGTTGACCGGCGATTTCTCGCTGGTGGTGAAGTCACCACCGACGTGCTCGGGGCAACCCCACGCATCATCCTAGGGGTTTGGTTGGCCCCTGTGAGCACCACGGCGAGCACAACGATGGCCATGGCGGCGCGGTGGCGCTGTGACGCGGCGGCGGTGGCTCTCCGGCGGTTCGCCGGCGTTGATAAGGGCGGATACGGCTTCCCTTCACCCTCACGAACATTACTAACCAACTAATTGAACCTCGAACGGATTCTAATGGGCTCGACTATGGCCGCGGCAGCACGGCGGCACAGAGCTTGTCGGTATGGCAGTGTTCTGACTATAAGGGTTCAGTAGAGATAAAGCTGAGGGTAGCGCTGCGACCAGGAGCTCACCACGACTCCGACCTAGTAACCAACGATGGTAGGGACACAGCGGAGCTAAGCTGACAGCGTCAGAGATGAAGGCGGCGACGTGAACTCGGTGGCGAAGCAACATTCCGGCGTGTCCTGTATGATAGGGATGAACCTATTGAGCCGATCATGATCCAGAGGTCAAGGCGAGCTTAAAGCAACAACCAGCATGACGATTGGGTCACTGGAGCGGCTTGTCACCGGTAAGCCCGAGCTCGGCAGAGCTTTGGCCATCCGCGAGGAAGAAGATGGCTGGCTGGGTGATTCCGGTGATGGCACGTGATGAAACTAGGTGCAATCAGTGCGCAAGGAAAAAGCGGAGCCAGTGGCAAGAGCAATTGGACAAAGATTGATTGATGACGGCGAATTTTGCGGCGAGGTGGAGTTTGGCCGGCGCTGAGCAGAAAAAGAAAAAGAAGACGACGATGGCCGATGCTGGCTATTTAAAGGGAAGGCGAGCACTGGGACATGGACAGCACCTTCACGAGCACCCCCACGTGGCCAGCAACATGTTGCCAAGCGCGCGTTTGATGCAGTGGCGGCGACGAGCAGTAGAGAAGAAGAGAGGCGAAGGCCACGAGCTGGCCGGTCGGCGGCGGCGATATGTGTAACACCCCAGGTGTTAGTCACCAGCTTAGCAGCGAGATTGGACCTAAGCTATATATGTTGAGTAGTGATAATAAACTTTCTTTCATGTGTCCCACATCACTATCCATCTATAGTGATCACTGGAAAAAGTTCAATGAAGTTTGGAATCAAAAGCGCACATGAAATGATAAGACATATCCTTGCTCAAAATGCCTCATCAAGTGAATGTGACTAACAGATATCAACCAAGCCTTGCCATGCCATCTAGACACTTCTACTTACACTCATGAACAAAAGTCATGAAGGGTTCAGGTTGATCAAATGCCCAGAAAATGCCCCTATATAATGGTTAACTCATTTTGACCTCTAGCACACTTTTGTTTGACCGTTTACAAAGTGTAGCTTAGAGAGTTTGCATGGTTGTGTACCCTTAATCAAAGTTATAGAGAATTTTATAAGGGACAAACTTTGTTTAAGGGCTAAGTCATGAAAGTATGTGTAACATGCTCAAAAAGTGCCCACGGGTCAGTTTTGAGCTGCTGTTTTCAGTACTTCGAAATTTGGCTAAGTCTGAAATCGGATGTCGATCGGTTGACGTCTCGCGTTCTCCAAATTTTGTGTATCAACTTGAGTTGGACCCAAAATAGAAGTTGGTGGTAAATAGTTGAGGAAGAGCATACTAAAATATGGCATCCATCCGACTGCATTTGACATGGTTTGACATCCATTTTTCGACAGGCATCAATGCGCTGACACTATCAAGTTTGGTGCTGTTTACTCACTAATCTGGATGCCTTATGGTAATGGGCCCTTAACGAAAGTCGATGATGGTTCAGAGCTGAGCAATTTTGATTCTAGGCCCAAAGCCCAGTTCGGCCTGTAACCTGTCCGAAATCGCAACCGAAGTCGCGCCCACCAGGTGTCCGACGCCGAGCCTCAATGGACGCGCGTCCACCTGCATGCTCACCACGCCACCACCATTGCCACGCGCCCCACCTTTGCTGGGAGCTGCTGCCGCGCGTCCTTGCCTCCTCTGCAAGGATGGGGAGCACCAGAGGACGTCTCACCTGCCTCTCCACTCCTCCAGACGCTCCCTTCGCCCTCCCTTGCTCTCTCGCGGGCGGAGCCGTGAGCGCGCTCGCCATAGCCGCCATGGCTGGCCTGGAGCAAGCTCCTGCAGCCGCTGTTCCTCTCCTTGGCACCGCCTCCGCAACAAGCCAGCCTCACTGCCCCACCCTCGTATCATGCCGCCACCTTGACGCCCTTCCTCGCCTCTGCAGCGACGCCGGAACGCCGTTGCTGCCGGTCCGGCCGCCGCGCATAGCCGTGGCCGCGCCTGGCCTCGCTGCCACAGGCCGCTGGCCGCCTTGGGCGAGCCGTTGGCCGGGTCAGCGCGGTCAGCCCCGCCCTGTCGCTGCCGTGCAGCCGACGCCCGCGAGCCTTCCGGCCGGAGCCGGCCGTTCCCTGCCCGTCTCCCTGCTGTCGTGCAGCCAGGATTGGGCCAACCGGCGCCGCCTCTGGCTAGGCCTAGGCCGCCCTCGGGCGTGCCTGGCTGGGCCGCAGCCGCGCTGCCCTTCCCCACCGTTGCCTGGCCGCCGGCCAGCCTCTGGCCGATGCTAGCCCGCCATCGGCCGAGCTCGAGCCGCCTCTGCTCCGTTCTGTTACGAAGGAAGAAGAAGAAGGGAGTCAATCGCAAATAGAAGCTCTTTTCTGGATTTTTATGCAAAGTCTGTGACTTATAGCTACAGTGCCGAACAGTACCATAGAGCTGGAGTTGAATAACTGAAAGTTCAAGGGTTCCGTTGCAAAGTGTTTGTCTTATATGAATTTCTGTTTTTCTTTATCTTTTCTTTTATGCATTTAAATGGCTGAAACTTTGATAAATCGTAGTAAATCACAGAAAAATCGTAAAATAGTAAATAAGGACTTTTTGGAATCCTTTTGAGTAGATCTATCCAGTGGTATAATAATATTATATGTTTTAGTATAAAGTTTGTGCAGTAAAAATAGATCTTTGCTACCTAGGGTTTGCTTTTGTTATTTTCATATCTGATGTTTTATTACTCCAATTGCTGTGAAATTTGAATGGTAGGCTACTGGTGATATGTATGTGCTGTGATAAAAATTTCATAGTCATTTCATGTAGTATAATTGAGATATTGTTTTATCTTGCTTCATGTCTAGTAAATGGATTTAATTGATTAATAATTAAAATAAAAATGTAAAAATGGAAAATATGGTTCCACTATCTTTGCATGATATTGTTGTAACCTCTGAATACTTAACATGGCTATGTGTTTACAGAAAATATTGAGTTTTAGATTTATCTTGCTCTCACATGATTTATTGCATTAGCAATTTGTCTTTTTCATAGAGATTGCTATACTTATTCAAATGCTATGAAATTTGGATAGTAGACTTTTGAGAATATATGTGAGCTACTGTAATTTTCTTAGAATTTACTGTGCAGTTTTGATATGTGTTCCATATATGCTCCTTATTCCACCTAGTTATATAAATAAATAGAAAAGTGCATGATAATAATTTATTTGAGCTTGGTCATCATGTTTTCTGGTGTTTGTTTAATATATTCTAACTATTGGTAACATTGGTTTTGCTCAAATTAATGTTTGAAACATAAGTGAAATATTATTTGCTCTATTTATTCAATTTGGAGGCTTTCTGGACAGTTTGTAGGACTTTGATGATTACACCTTGTAAATGACGGTTGCTGTGAAACTTGTCTATAACAAAGTTGTAGATAATTCATGTGTCTAGCTTCTGTTAAAATTTGGTGGCATTTGGCCCTGTGGTTTTGAAACTACAGCTATGCAAGTTTGGGTAACAGTTTTGGTTGCTCTCTGTCTTGTCAGGACATGATCCTGTACATGTGTAATTTTGACCTGCTAAACTTGAGAATTATGCTTTGATGCTTAAAGATGAATTGTAGATAATTTTATAAGCTTTCTAGATTGTCTTGTTGCAAGTAATTTAGAGTTGTAGAACTCTAGATATGGTTTAATTACTTAGCTACTGTATGTATGTCCAGAAGTTGATTGATTCTAGTTCTTCTTGTTTGCTTTGTATGTTGATTGGTGTGGCTCATGTCTTTGATGTTGGTTAACTTAATACACCTGAGATCTTGTATATTGGTGTTATGTTTGATATGCTAGCTATACCGATGTTTTGTATGATTGTGATTAGCTTGCTCTCTAATTGCTCATATCATCTAGTGTGGCATGATGCTTGTCTTGCATACTTTAGTGATGTATATCTTTTTATTGGCATTCTTTATATTCATGCACTTGCATCTTGCATCTCATCTAGGTACGCTAGATGAACTACATAAAGGACGAGATGTTGGAGTCAAACTCGAAGACAGTGCAAGCTAACTTGACTGACTTTGGGTCATATTCCGGCAAGCCCCGAGCATTCTAAGTCTCCCACCCTTTTATAAAATACAATTAAGTACTTTATGTTGTTTATTGCATTAAATTATAGGAGTTGGTTGGAAACACTTGCTGCATATGTATTCTCTCCTTGTCCAGCAAATTATACCTTGAATCCTATTTAGGTTCAGGAATCGAGATAAATGCTTAGCCTGCTTAGACCGGTAGAAGTCGGGTGATTTCCTATCATCCGCGAGATATATAAGTGTTACTTCTCTGGTCACGGTTGGCTATATGTGCTATCGTGAAAAAGAACCATGTGATAAATTAAAAGAAGGCCGGGCAGGGACAGTGGACCCTGTCTGAGTCGGTTAAGGACTGGACGCGTTGTTTCACTCTTGGTCATGTTGAACGCAGCCCAACACATAGTTGGCCCGGCCCTGTGTGCCAAGTGGCCGCGAAGCTCGGTAGCTCAACTCAAGACGGGAAAATGGGGGGCGGTTGGGCAATTCGCGGGATAGCGGCATACTAGACCAAGGGCAAGCATGTATAACTGTCCTGGCGTCGTCCTTGGGTTAGCATGGCTTGAACATCCCGGCTATCCGACTTTCCGGTTTTGCCGACGCGAGAACCGGCCCAGCGCTGAGTTGTACCAAGAGTAATCTAAGACGACCTGGCTAGGTCCGCGGGTGTGTGTTGGGAATACCCCGAGCTCGGTTGGAATCGATTCGAATCGCCGTCTCTCCCGGATAGTGAGAACTTGATCTTGCACGGCATCGTAGAACTCACTAAATATTAATGGTTCTAATATTGATGATGATCGGGATGATGGTAATGTTGATAGCTGGAATAAACCTGATATGGTTATTAATGTTTGTATATAATCAAGTGATTGCTTAGCACAGGTGCTAATCTAGATGAAAGGTTGATTAATAATAATCTGCTGCTAGTATAATAAAATAATGCTCTCATATAATATGCTTTTATACAAAATATTGTCAAGCTAGCCCCACTTATATAAAGCCTTGCATACTCCTTGGTGTCACTTTATTTCTGGTTTATGACGGGTAAGTCTAGCTGAGTACATTCTCGTACTCAGGGTTTATTCCCACTTGTTGCAGGTTGTGATGTATCATGATTACTGCAAAATTTGGATGGCTCCTACCATAGCGGTGGAGTATGATCATGGGCATGATCCTTCTTATATCTCGTCTCTATTGCTTTTGTTGGAATTGACCTTGGTACTGGCATATATTTGAAATTGATTTCAATTACCTTGTTTTCGCTACTTTTGAACTTATGTTGTAATAATTATTTTGCACTCTGATGTATATTGAACTACTTGTGAAAAAGATGTAACAAGTGACTTGTTTTGTTGAATCAGTATGATCTTGGCTTATATGTTGGTTGCTTTGAAGTCCTTCGTGATTTCAGTGGACTACCGGGATTATATGTGCTCAAGTGTGAAAATTTAGTCACTTCGGTGATTGTCTTTTTATACTTGTGCTCTTATAATTTGGACGGTTCTGTTACAATATGGGCGGGAAATGAGCTCTCCACTCTCCCTGTTCAGCGCGACGTGAGCAACAGCCTAAGCACGACGTGGCAGCGGTGACCAAATGACGGCGGGCACGTTGGGGCCGACGAGAAGGTGCTGCCCTGTCACCACTGTAGTGACTGAACCAGTAATGTTCAGCTCTCGATATTTCACAGCTCAAGCAACCAAAAAGCAATTGATTTCACCATGGTGATCTCCTATAGGTGTACTACAACTTCACTTAAAGGATCAAAAGCTAATTCCAAACGGTTTGCAAACTAGAAGCTATCAAACTTAGTTAAAAAAACTGAAACACTTCATTCAGTTAAACAGAGAACCACTTGCAGTGATTATCTAAGTTTAGCATTTAATTAATAACTAATCATCAATCAATAGGCTCAACCAATTCCATGATATCAAAGTACAAACTTTGTACTAACATGTGATGCAATTGTTGCCACAGTTGCATTCTTGAAAATAAATTTTACATTGCTCCAAAGATTGAAATAAGTGACTGAAAACCCGCACTTGGAAAAATTTACTGTCATTACCATTTCATGCTGAATTCAAATTTGAGATTGCTTTTTTTGAGCAAGTTAAAGTGGGATTTGGCCCTGGACCCTTAAATAAAGTTTGTAGCATATAATTTAAACTACAACTTTATTTAGGATCTAACCCTAAAAAGTGAATAAATCATATACGTATACTATTGACCACTTAGCATAATGATAAAAGCATATATGACATGTATATCATCATGAAAGCATATTTTAGCAAAATGTTGAATATAAACGCTACCTTATATTGAATTCTAAACCATTTTAAATCATTTTTAAGATTAGTTAACAAACATATATATTGCACACATAAACCATTGCTATCATATGCTCATAAATAAATACATGATGACGCTTATGCTTAATGAGATGCAATGCAAAGTATGATTAACACTTAGAGTGTTACACTGGCCGGCACCTCCCCTTGTGCCGCCCGGCACCCCATTCTCTCCTCTCCCTATGACTCGACTTTCTACACCCTTCCTAAGCACAATCTCATATGTTTAAACCTCATTCGAATTCGCCATCGTACGGAGCCTTTAGGAGATAGATCTGACCCCTGCTGTAGCCTAAACCCCCATATAAATACGCACCTAGACCTCCTCCAATCTCATTCCATCCAAGCCACCTCTCTCCTCCAGAAAAAATCTCTCCATCTAGATCAAGTTCCAATGGCCGAAAAGGAGATTGTCATCTTCGGTGCTGACTTCAAGAAGATCCCGAAGGATGAATCGCTGGCCATCGTCCCTGCCCAGCCCAAGCCTCTCGCCATCGTCCCTTGAAATCATCTAGCAACGATGCCACCACGTTGGAGCTCTGAGTAAGTCTAATATGCCCAAACTCAGCCGCTCTTCCATCACTTCTAGCAAGGTTGCGCCTGAAAGATGCGCCGAAAGGATAACAGATCGCTCTTCCCCCAAGGCACCCAGCTGCTACCTCCAAGACCTGATGGGTGAGAAGTTCATCGCTGTGAAAACCGACAAGTTTGGAGATGTGACATGCATGAAGTATGCATCTACTCATCTCTCTCTTGGCGGAGTTCGTGCTCATCCAGGCCAAGTCCGCTACACTGATAAGAAGCCGAAGCCTAAGAGATCTGCACCATCATCCTCACTAGAGAATGAAGCTAAGCACCCCAAGACCACCATTGCCGTGCTTGAAGAGAGAGTTAATTTTCTCACTAACGCTATCTCCTCCCTGCAGACAGCTAGCAACCTCAGGAACGCTACTATGAGTACCATGAGCTCGCAGCTAGAGACCAACATTAAGGAGATCTGTGTACTCAAGAACGACAATGACAAGCTCAAGAATGTGATTGCTTCCTTCTCTAAGAAGGAATAGTTACCCTATCTATATATGTAATAAGGCACATTGTGTTAGGTTAAATGAGTCAATTAAAAAGTTAGGTTAAAAGTTAGGTCAGTCTTCTTAAAAGTTAGGGTTGCCGTTAAGCTCAGTTGTTAAAGCATTGATTAGTTATTATATCATAATGAATAAAGTGCCTTATTTTTATTAATGTTTTTTGTGATTACCTACTCTATCTCTCTACTTTTGGTATGTGTGTTTGTTTCCACATGTTGTGCAGAAAAGTGTATAGGAAAACAAGTGTAGGGGAGGCACACCGCGACCACGAAAATCAATTCGCTCAGAAAAATTGCACGATTCAGAAGACAATCAACCAAGGACCACGCATGGCACCCCTAATTGGGCCGGCCGGCCCACCACTTCCTCCTCTCCCGTATCACTTCGTTCATGGTCAAGTTTGAGCCCAATATAGTGCATTTATAGATGTTCCACCTGTCATTTCGGTCCAAATTGAAAATAACATGTTAAAACACTTTTAAAGAAATGAAAAGATTGATTAATTCATGACTTAAAAATAAAATTCATATAACACTTTTCCTAGAAGTCATGTTGCTATAGGAAACTTATTATAGGGACCCCATGATTGCTTAAGTTGTTGAGGAATATGAGATAGTAGAATAATGAGGATTCAATTCTTGATGTTTTGTCTTTGGAGAAATTTTATTTCAAAAGTAAAAAAATAATTAGCTACACTTCTCCTTTGTAGTAAAAGCAATGTTCTACCAGAGCTATACATAGGATAGATGAACTTTCTATATATTCTACTTGTTTTGCATTGAGTTTGGTCAACCTTTGTGACCCTTACAGAGATTTGTCATACTTTCGAATTAAGTACCACATATACATTCACATATGCACTACTCTACTTTGGAGTAGGCGCAATCATTTTATTCCATATCTTTCCAGTCATCATTGGGAGTAAACACCAAAATTATTCTCATAGGACAGCCACCAAATAAATGCTCCAAAGCTTTGTTGTTATCTCTCATTTTCAAAATGTCAAAAGGAGGTGCGAGCTATGCAAAAGTCAAAGAAGGAAAAAGGGAATATAAAAAATAGACAAGTGTCCGAGAGACGAAAACAATGGGTACTTTGATGCCCACCTCCCAAGAAAAAAAGAAGAAGATGATAGCTCATACTCTCTGACTCAATTTCAAATCCAAAAGAGAGGTATAATCTCATGGAGTATAACAGAATTAGGTCCATCATATTTCCACCATATAGCTTGATTCGAATTTATGACGTATTTCTCTTTGGATTTATTGTTTGACTTTACAATAAATGCAATGCAAGTATGTTCTCACATTTGTCATACCTACCTGAGATCCACATAAGCTTTTAGAAGTAGGATAAAGTATCATCTATGCCTTGGTAAGGATTGTTGATGGTCATTAAACACCAAATATAATCATCAACTATTATATAAAATGATATAAAATAATTTACAAAGCATATTGTAGGTTTTGATTCTAACGAGTTCCACGAGTTTTGGTATTCTCACTTTGTGTTAACACTGGATTTTGGTAAAGGCTGAGAAGATGACAAATGGGCCAGTGCACGGCAAGCTCATGGAAGGCAAAATGTTCAGAGCATTCGGTAAACACCCGTGTGGTCGGCTAATTCTAGGCGATTCAGCAAGTATTCATGTGGTCGGCTATCCTCAGAGACGGTGGCTCCATTCGGGAAGCAAAAGGTGGCAGGTAAAAACCGATTAGAAGGAAAGAATCGTGATGGTAAAGGACTCCGAGAAGGATTAGAACTAAAGATCGTCGTACTTTTGAAGCCTTCCTTGGTATTTTGTAATCGTAGTCTTTTTAGGACTCATGTTCCAGGGGTATAAATATAAACCCTCGACCATTGTAAAGAATATACACAACCAAATCAATACAATCGGCCCCGTGCCAAGTTTTCGAGTCCTTTGTCGTGTCGTCGAGTTCTTCGAGAGGAGCCATCGATCCGTCGACCTCCGTATGTTCCGACAACCTTGTTATCATGTCTAGTATCATGCGGTGGATTTAGACGTTGATGCAAGTAGTCATGTTTGTCTTGACTGGATGGCCGTGCGGCAGGTGTTTGCTTGACAATCAAGAAGTCTTTGCTTTTATATATTCGTAACGCTCTTTTGCCCAATCTAGATTGATAAGTTTTGGCTCTTTACTTTTATAGATCTATTTGCTCTCAAACGTTCTTACTTTCATATCATCGTGATAGATAGATCACATGCTTACATAGCCGAATTAGATCAATCTAGGTTGTCACATGTTGTGGGTTCATGCACGTTAAAAGCGTTTAAACCTTGATAGAGCTAAGTGTCGTGCGGCAGATACGAGTTTTTAATAGGTTTATTCGTGCTAAGCTTGTTTGTTCCTTCTTCATGGACCCCAATTCAGCTAGTTTGCCGAGATTGGTAATGCTTTAACTCATGATCAGCTTTGACTTGTTCAAACATGTCTTCTCATGCGTACGTATTCGGCAATCAACATTTTACACGTTCTATCTTTATACTAGCCAAATGATCTATGAGTATGTTGGCAGACAGCTTCTATAGCTGTATGTCATCATAAGTGGCTTCAGGGCCGTATATATGGAACTGTCTGGTCTTATCCAGCAAGTTTCAGTTTTGTATTTAACAGTTTTATCCCTTATCAGTTTCAGGTCAAACTGATTGGCACACTTCTGGATTTCAAACCGCCCGAGCACCCGATTGAAGCCATGCTTTTTCGGCTTGCTGTGTGTGAGGCACAGTACACCACATTTTGTGTCAACACACTTTTTGGCACGCCCGGTGAGATAACTTGCAGTTCAAGATGCCTGAAATCAACAACGATCACGTTCTAGATGTGACCATGGATGAGTTGCCGGAAAACTCAAGGGAATTGGTGCAGCAAGCATGTGAGCAATTTCAGCAGAAGTGCTTGATGTTCTTTTCCAAGAACAAGAGCAACAAAGTGTTCCAAAAACAATCATTGCCGAGGATTCTTCTTCCGCACCAATCTATTTGCACCGAAGAGGAGGATGCTCAGAAGATGTCAGAGTTGGTCTACAGAGCTATGGAAGAAATTATGACAAATCACCATACAGCTTTTCTGAACACCTTTCGGGCAATCATGGTTAGCACTTTTGGTCCAACGGCCGATAAGTACTTTGAGGAAAATATTGGCCCAATCCGCGGACCAACACTTTTCAATGTGCCAAAGTATCAAGAAAAGCCTGCTGGAGATGATGGAGCATCTGGCTCAAACAAAGGTGGACCAGCTCCCAATGAAAAACAACACCTCCTACCTATGGCCAGTGACATTTGGTACAACAGGGAGATGTACCACCATCGACTTTCGAGTATCTCCAAATCAAACAGTTTGCAAAAAGAATATGTATGGAGATGGATATCAGGAATTTACTGATTATAGTGCTATTGATGCTTTACCAAATCCAGGATACAAGAGTGCATCAGGATTGCCTTCTGGAAGGCAGGTACAGGAGACTCCAAATTCAAGTATTGATATTATCATGCACAGGATGGCTGATATGATGCAGAATCAGTTTGGCTTAAAGCCAAAGAATCAGTCCTACTCATACAAGTCTCCTTATCCAGAATGGTACAATAGAGTGGCACTTCATCCAAGGGTGAAGCCTCCAACAGATTTGACCAAGTTTTCTAGCCAGGATGATACTAGCACCATAGAGCATATCAGTCGGTACTTGATGCAGCTTGGGGAAGCTTCTACAAGTGAAGCTTGGAGGATTCGGTATTTTCCTTTGTCTCTCACAGGGCCAGCTTTCACATGGTTTACATCTTTGCCAGCTCATTCCATTAGTACATGGGCAGAGCTAGAGCAGAAGTTTCATGCATATTTCTTCATGGATACTAATGAGAAGAAGCTGGTTGATCTTATGAGTCTGAGACAGAAAGCTAATGAGACACCATAGGAGTATCTTCACAAATTCAGAGAAACCAAGAACCTTTGTTATTCTCTGAATTTACCAGATGATCAGTTGCCAGGGATGGCAATAGCAGGTATACAGTCGAATGTCAGGGAGAAACTATTCGGCATGGAGTTTGATGACTTTGGTCAACTTTCACAGCGGCTGACAGCTATGAGTAATCAAGCTCAAGGGTTCAAGAGAGACAACTATTTCCAAAAGGGCAATGTTGCTAATGAGATGTATCAAAGCTTTCTGGAAGAAGCGGCTGAGTATGATGATGAAGATGAGAACTAATTTGGGCAAAAGAGCCTACTCAAGTTAGTCAACGCTGGTTGAGGCAACAAAAAGGGACTTATGATTTTGATGTTACTAAGGCAGACAAACTCTTTGAGTTGCTGGTGAGAGAAGGACGTATCAAACTGCCAGACGGACATCCCATGCTGCGCCCTGAAGGAGTGAAAGACAGAAGGTATTGTGGCTACCATAACACTAATTCTCACTCTATCAATGATTGCCGAGTGTTTAGAGTGCAGATTCAGAAAGCTATCCAAGAGGGACATCTGAAGTTTGATGGCAAGATGAAGGTTGATGGTCAACTTTTTCCTCAGAATATGATTTCTTTCTCCGTGAATATGGTTTCTGCAAATGATCCTAAAGGTAAAGGCAAGGTGAAGGTGTTAACCTCCCGACAGAGCAAAGAAGAATGGTATCAGTAGACCCCGATCGACAAATCACAAGTGAAGAGCTGAAGCAAAAGGTCCGGTTCAAGAATAGCCGAACTGAAAGAGGTGAAACTTCTAAGCCCGTGATTACATCACGTATTTTACTTGAACAAATGGCGAGAGGCAAAGAAGAGAGGGAGTATTATGAAGAACAAAGGTTTATGGAAGAACGCCGAAGATATGAAGAAGAGGTGTATCGAAGGGAACAAGAAGAACACATGAGAGAACAGGAGCAGTCTCATTGGGGTTGTTCATTTTTTAAGCATTGTTGGAATGAAGGCTTGAAACCGCCTCGCTAGAAACAATTGCCCCGAATGCAAAGTGATCAATACTCGGGGTATAGGCAGTCTCGAGTCAACCGCCGTCCCGTCCATGAAAGACTTGGAACACAATTTCCTAAGGACGATCGGCGCCTAAAAATAAATAGTTTCGAGAATCAGCAAAGAAAAAGATTTACAGATCAAAGTTGGACTCATTATAAGGGATACAATGGAGAGGAAGGTCCCCATGAGTATGTATGGCAGAAAGGGCAGTGGTGCCCTCCAGGACTGAGAAAGAGCCAAAAGAGAAGAGTTTAGCGTTTGAGGCACGAAGAGTTGAAACAAGCAGCTGTTGAGAAAGGACAGATGTGGCATCCTAAGAAGAAGCCCGATGAGCGCGGTCCTTCGGCTGATGCATGTATGGCCTTCTTCCTTCCATCAGAGTTCATAGCTCCCGAAGGCCAGGATGTTCAAAAGGAAGTGTACTCCAATTTTGACGAAAGTGAGTTTCAAGATTTGATGGCACGACTTTTTCTTGACACAAAGAAAGCGCTTTTGATAAACCAGCCAAATATCGTCATTTGAAGCCACTTTATCTGAAAGGATATGTCAACGGCAAGCCTCTGACTAAAATGTTTGTTGATGGAGGAGCTGCCATCAATATCATGCCATATACTACCTTCAGAAAACTTGGGATGACAAGTGAAGACTTATTAAAAACCGACATGGTTCTCAGGGACTTTGCTGGCAATCCTTCTGACAGCCGTGGAGCTGTGCATGTTGAGTTGATGGTTGGATCAAAGACTTTGATTACTACATTCTTTGTCATTGATGGCAAAGGGGCATACAGTCTGCTTCTAGGGAGAGATTGGATCCATGCTAATTGCTCTATTGCTTCAACAATGCACCAGATTCTTATTCAGTGGGTTGGAGATGATATTGAAATTGTCCACGCTGATGATTCTGTAAGTGTTGCTGTTACAGAGCCTGCCTATTGGGAATATGATGGTGTTGATTGTTTCTCTGGCAGAGTGTGGGGAGAAGGTCCTGTGAATGTCTTTGACAGGGATCAACAGCCGATCCAAGCAGTCGGCTCTCATAATAATTTTTAATGGGTAATCCAATCGATGGCAACAAAGGAAAGCTAGGGCGTGGTTTCATGTCGACCGACAAGTTAGAAGAGATAGATATAGAGATAGATATTGGTGATGGTACCAAGCCAAGGCCAATGTACATTAGTACAAATTTGAATCCGTAGTATAGATTACAATTGATAAATCTTCTAAAAGAGTTTGAAGACTGTTTTGCTTGGGATTACACAAAGATGCCTGGATTGGATCGCTCTATTGTTGAACATCGATTGCCTATTAAACCCGGATATCGTTCCTACAAACAACCTCCACGGAAGATTTATAAAGAGGAGGTATTGGCCAATGTGAAAAAAGAAATTGAAAGATTATTAGAAGCAAACTTCATTCGGCCATGCAGGTATGCAGAGTGGATTTTGAGTATAGTTCCAGTATATAAGAAGAATGGAAAAATGAGAGTCTGTATAGATTTCAGAGATCTAAATAAAGCTACTCCAATGGACAGATATCCGATGCCAATTGCCGATTTACTGGTAGATGCAGCAGCTGGTTATGAAGTCATCAGCTTTGTGGACGGGAATGCTGGTTATAACCAAATTTTCATAGCAATAGAAGATATCTCGAAGACAGCCTTCAGATGCCCTGGTCATATTGGTTTGTTCGAATGGATAGTCATGACATTCAGGTTAAAGAATGCCGGTGCAACTTATCAACGAGCTATGAATTATATTTTTCACAAGTTGATCGGCAAGATTGTAGAGATCTACATCGATGACGTGGTGGTCAAATCTAGGAACCATGAAGGACATTTAGCCGATTTAAGAAAGACTCTGGAATGCACTAGGAAACATGGTTTGAAAATGAATCCAAATAAGTGTGCTTTTGGAGTCTCGGCTGGTGAGTTTGTGTGATTTCTAGTTCATAAAGGAGGGATTGAAGTTGGAAAAAAAGAGCATGGAAGCAATAGACAAAGTTGTCCCTCCAACCAATCTTACAGAATTACAGTCATTGCTTGGCAAAATTAATTTTGTAAGGAGATTTATATCCAATTTATTGGAGAGAGTTTTACCTTTTTCTCCACTATTGAAACTCAAGAAGGATCAAAAATTTGTATGGGGTGACATACAACAGAAGGCTTTTGATGAAATCAAGGAGTACATGAAGACGCCACCCATGCTGGTACCTCCACAACTCGACAAGCCTTTTAAGTTGTATGTGGCGGCCGGTAGCCTAACGATAGGATCGGCCCTCATGCAAGAATTTGAGGGAAAAGAGAGAATAATAGCTTATCTTAGCCGAAAGTTGCTAGATCCAGAAACAAGGTATTCGGCTACAGAGAAGCTTTGCTTGTGTGTGTACTATTCATGTACCAAATTTTGGCACTATTTGTTAAATGCCGAATGCGTGGTGGTTTCTAGTTTTGATGTAATAAAACATATGTTATCAATGCCAATTTTGAATGGAAGAATTGGCAAGTGGATTTTGGCCTTGTCAGAATTTGATTTGTAATATGAATCGGCAAAGGCGGTAAAGGGCCAAATTATTGCTGATTTTATTACCCAACACCGTGATCTTTCTGTTGAGATGATAACCATTGTACCTTGGGCTTTATTCTTCGATGGTTCATCCTGTAACAAAGGTGGTGGTGCGGTATTTTCTTGATTTCTCCGCGAGGGGTAACTTTTGAATATGCCATTCCTATTGAATTTTATGTTACTAATAATCAAGCGGAGTATGAAGCATTGCTTAGAGGGCTTCGACTTCTTGTGGAGATAAAAGCCGTGGGTCGTCGAGATCTTTAGGGATTCTGAAGTTGGTGATTAACCGCTTAACCGCCAAGACGAATGCAGAATGACGTATTAAAGGAATATTATGAAGAGTGCCGGAGCTTTTGAAAAGTTTTCAGGTAGTAACCTTGCATCATATCCCTAGGGGGCACAATGAAGAAGCAAATAAGTTAGCTCAAACCGCTTTTCGGATATCGTGAAAATCAAGAAATTCTTGCGATAGATAAGGATGTTTCCAATACTGATCAAGTGGTTGGTGATTGGAGGTGCGAGATTGCCGATTATCTAAGAAATCCATCACAGAAGGTTTCCCGAAAGCTTAAATACAAAGCCCTCAAGTTCATGCTTCTTGACGATCGATTATATTATAAATCTATAGATGGAGTATTACTTGAGTGCTTGAATCAAGAAGAGGCTAGAAAGATGATGTATGAAGTACATGAAGGATTATGTGGTGCACATCAATCGGCTTACCGAATGAAGTGGATAATTAGAAGAACTGGTTATTTTTGGCCAACCATGCTAGAGGACTGTTTTGAATACTATAAGGGATGCCAAGATTGTCAAAAATTCAGCAATATTCAAAAGGCTCCAAATCTGCAATGAACCCAATAATTAAACCTTGGCCGCTCGGAGGATGGGGTATAGATTTAATTGGTCAGATTAATCCTCCTTCTAGCAAAGGGCATAAGTTTGTACTCTTGGCCACAGATTGTTTTACCAAGTGGGTTGAAGCTATCCCATTGAAGAAAGTTACGTCGGAAAATATGATCAGTTTTGTTAAGGAGCATATAATTCACAGGTTCGAGATCCCTCAAACTATAACAACCGATCAAGGGACTTAGTTCACTTCTTCGGAGTTTTGTGATTTTGCCGAAGACATGGGAATTAAGCTATATAATTCTTCTCCTTATTATGCACAAGCCAATGGTCAAGCAGAGGCATCAAATAAGATTATGATTAAGATCATCCAGAAAAAGATTGATGAGAAACCAAGAAGATGGCATTTGGTTCTTAATGAAGCATTGTGGGCTTACCGAATGGCTTGTCATGGATCTACTCAGACATCTCCCTATGGATTAGTTTATGGGCATCATGCTGTATTACCATGGGAGTTACAGTCGGGTTCAAGACGAGTTGTATTGCAAAAAGATTTGGAAAAAGAAGATTATAAAAGTCTGATGATGGATGAATTGGAAGATTTGCATCTAATTCGTCTCAAAGCACTGGAAAATATTGAGAAAAACAAGATACGCGTTGCCAAATATTATAACAAAAAGGTTAGAGTGAAGCAATTTCTAGAATGAGATCTGGTTTGGAAAAACTACTATATTGCCGATTGGGACGAAGGATAGAGCATTCGGCAAATGGTCTCCGAATTGGGAAGGACCTTTTCAGATAATGAAATGTGTACCTGGCAACGCATATATATTGAAAACTTTGCTCGGAGAAGAGTTTACCAGAGCTATTAATGGGAGATTTCTCAAGAAATATTATCCCAGCGTTGAAATTGGTTCATGAGAGAAAGTTAGAAATCAAACGTGAATAGCCGATGAAGGGACATCGCCTTTAGCTCAAAAATTATGAAACTAGAAAAATAGCCGATACAGTTTGTATCGCCTTTAGTACAAAAATATCTATGTGTAACTGAATGGACTACCAGGAAAGGTGACTTCGGTGTTTTGTCTGGTAGGTTTATTGGGAGAAGAGAAAGGTGAAGCGCCTTGAATGAAAAATACTGATCGACGTGTGACATCGGTTACAATGCAAGACCAAGATCTAATCGGCTAAAGTGATGTCATACATTAGGGAGACGTCCTTCAAAGTTACGTTGTTCAGAAAATGAAATGATGTCATTCAGCATCCAAAACAGAAATTGCAAACGAGCATATATCAGAGGGTATATTATTGACATACAGTTCATCCTAGTACAAACTACCCCTCAAACAATTTGTTGAGGACAGATTGAGCATTGGTGGACTGAGCAAGAGCGGCAGCATGGTCCTCGTAGTGATCCAGACGCTCGTTGATGTCATCGATTTCTTCTGGAGGCCCGCCGGAGAAACCGACTGGCTGGACGGAGTAGTCTTCACCAGTCCGGGAAGACATTGCCGCCAGTCCCAAGGAGACACCAAGGTGCACACCGTGGGTGGCGACCTGATTGATATGGCTGTCCGCATCATCAAGGCGCGCCTCAGCGGTCTCCCCCTGGGCGTTCACCTTATCAGCAACCCTGTTCGCCGCCGCCTTCAGACGGTCATTCTCCGCAGAAAGTGCTGGACAAAAGAAAAAGAAGTCAAACAAGCGGAGGAGTCGAGAAGATTATCAAACCGGTGATGGCGTCACAGAGCTGCTTCCGCTGATCCTCCCATTCGGCTTGCTCAATGCCGAACTGCTTGGAGACATCACCCAACTCCTTTCGGGCCTCGTCCCTCTCCTTGTGGAAGGTGAGCGCCTCCTCATGAACGTACAGAGGGTCTTCTCCCTCTGACTCCGCTGGACCCCAAGGGTTGGGGTGGTACGAGTCCTCAGACTCAGAGGAACTCGACGAGCTGGAGGAACCAGAAACATGTACGGGGTGATCAGAAGTGCCCGGTTGGGTCACCGTCATCGGAGGAAGAAGATGGTACTGGCCGGTGATGACCCTTGCCCTAAGTAAATGAAAAGAGAATCAAGACCAGGGAAGATGAACAGGAAAAAGAACCGCAAGGGGGCAAGAAATTGATTCTCACCCATGGCGTTGGCGACGTGGTGCTCGGCTTCCTTCTACTTCCTCCCCAGCAGGGCGCTTGCCATGATCACCACTGTTCGCCATTGATGCCTTGGGAAGCTAGGTTTTCTTTCTGGATTGATTTGAGCAGAAAGGTGGAGTGGCGGCGATGAAAGTGCTTGACTGGAGATGACGATGAAGGCTGAGGAAGGGTCTTATTTATAGGCCAAAGTGGAGAGTCGTGGCATATATCTCGAGTATACCAAACGACGGCGAATAGGGTTTTTCTCCCTTTGGGCTGTTACGGACCGGGCCGGGTTCGGCTAAATCGAAAATCGTTGCTTCAAAGAGAATCGGCTATTCTTCTAATCGGAAGTTAAAGACAAATCGGCTAGATTTTCAATCGACGTAACTGTAAAAGCCGAAGAATAAAAGGGGATGCAATTGTTCGTAGATACAAGTATACCGCATTTAAATATATTACAAGCCAATGCTTTACTCGCCCGAGAAAAAGTTTGATTGCACCTATGGTTTCAAATCCTAATTCGGCTAACATCATCCAAAGACCTTCTTATCGTCATCTTGAGCCTTGAATTTTGGTGAGCTTTGCTTTGATCTCTTGGTTCTCTTTGATGACGATGCTATCTTTGTTTTGGCTGCTTCTATGGAGTTCGGCAGGTTGGCAATTTTATCCTTATGAGACCGGATGTTTGCATTCGGTTGAGCGATTGAGCTTCCAAACTGGCCTTTTCTTCCTCCATAGCTTCGATTCGGGCTCTAAAGTTACCAAGGAGTGTTTAGCGGCCCTGAATCTGAGAATGCAGCTCTTTGGCTTGTTGTTTCTTCGCCAAATTGTTATTTTGCGTAAATAGCTCTAGAAGCTATGTTCTTGCTTGCTCCCCCGACCATAGCAAAATGGTCGTCAAGATGAGCCACGCATTTCCGGGGGGCTCTAAGAATAGAAGGGATCTCTTGATCAATGAGCTTGATAAGATCCCTTATCCGGTCCGCATCTTGGACCAAGATGTTTATATCCTTGTTAAGCGGGGAGAGCTATCTCCCTCAACCGAGCTTGATTTTCTCACGACAATTTCTCTTGAAATGTGGCTTCTTCACCCTTCTCACGATGTATTCCTCAACAAAGAAGGAATAGCCGGCAATCGGCTTGATGTCACCCTTAAAAGAAAAGGAATTGTTAGCCTACCGGGCAAGTTTATTTGGAAATGATTAAAGCAAAGTATTACCTCTTGTATAGGATCTTCACCAGGTTGAGCTTTGTCCCGGCTTGTTTGGAGGTTTAGCCGAGTATCCGTGAGATGATGAACTTGAAGCCCGATGAGGAGAGGATCCTTCGCTATCTTGTCCGAGAATATCATCCGAAAGCAAGTGATGGGATGCAAATGCAGTAAGTAAATCTGGTGGAGGAAAGAAAAATGATAAGTTGAACATTGTTACCAATGTGGCCAGTAGCTTCATGAATTTCTGCACTCTCAGTAGAAGTCTGGGGAAGAGTTTCTACAGTCGTTGAAATGTTAGCCGATCTGGGGAGACTGACCTGTGGCTACAACAAAAAGATGAGTATAGAGGAAACCAAGATTATTGCCAGATAGAAATTGAAGAATTCATACCTTAGGTGGTAATTTGGCTTTCTTGGACCTGGGCTTCCTGGTTACAATAGTATCCTTGTTTGATCCAGCAGGAGCTTTTCTTTTGTTTTCCCTTAAGGGTGCTGAACCCAAAGCTGCAGGGATTTTCATGAAAGCTACCAAGGATGGAGCATTGTACCCCAGGGCAGGATTGGGTCCAGCTTGGTAATATTGAACCACTTTGGAAGAAGGAGTAGGCTCAACATCCTGTAAATGACAAAGTATTAAAATGAAGAATAAACCCAAAAACAGGAGAGTTATGGGTACAAGGAAATTACCTCACTGTCAGAAGCAAACCCGGGCTGCAAGTCTTGGCATAGAGGATGCACTGGTATATTGAAGATGTGAGCATGCCACTCTTGCCGCCAGGAAACAAACAGAGGATGAGCAGCATCTATTAGTCCAAGATGGGAAGGCTCATATGCTGGCAAGTCCCATCCAAGCTCGAAAACTTTCTTGGCCTCTATGTCATCTCCTATTTTCTCCTTGGGCTTTATGATTTTGGAGAAGAAAAGTCTTGGAGGCAACTGGCCACATCCTAATTGTCTAGCTGCCATGTTTGGGTTGTAGAATTCATAGGTAGGATGCAGCAACCTCCCATGGTGGAATTCTGCCGGCAGAGTGCAAGGCTTGATAAAGAAATTGAAAATTTCTATGGATACTTGATCTGAACAGCCAGACTCATAACTAAACTTGCAAGGCAGAGTCAAATTTTCATTTTCTCTATAAGGAAGCCAGATTACATTGTCGAATCCTTTGAAAAATAGCTTGAAGAGATGGCCAATATCTATGTCAATGATGATAGAGGATGCTGCTTCTCCATATGTCTGACAAGCTTTCTCTTTTACTGTACCATCTTCAGCATAATTGACTAAAGGAAAACCCAAATTATGAAGATCCACAGAGACTATTTGATGCATGTACAGCTGCAGCCACATCTGAACCAACCACCAGTTTCACACAATGTATTTCTCCATGATGGCACATCTGGATAGTGATCTGATGCATCATATGATAGACAGCCCCTAAGAGATACTTGCCCAGAGGGATTAAGGTACCAGGAGCTAAATTCTCGGCCATCACTATGTGATTTAGAGTTGGTTCATTAGATTTTCCATAGAAAATGAATCTACATAGCCACATATTCAGAAAGGCCTTGTATTCCTTGTCAGACACAGCACTAGATGACATGTAAGTCTGGATATATTTTGTCCATCCACCTCCTGACTTGACTGCTTTTTGGCTGCTGCTGCTCTTGTATTTGGAAGGATACATTGGTTCTATCACATTCAAGCCAGTCATCATAAATATATCAGCCAGGGTAATGGACATTGGGCCATGGCCGAAAATAAAAGCATTGGTTGCATCAGACCAGAAGTGAGTGGCAGCTATCAAGAGAGGGTCATTCCTGGGTGTCTCTGATAAGGATAGCTCCAAGCAATGACGAATATCCTAGGTTTCCCAATTACTGCTGTTCTTGTCCAACATCCTCCGATACCAGTTTCGCCATCCGGCGATTGGGGGGAACGGCCAAGTCTTGAAGGTATTCGGCCACTGATTCGGCGGGGTGACCCCGGATTTGAAAGGAATCCTCAAAGTTTCTTTCTCAATGAATTCAACCGAGTCAGGATCTCCCATCGGTCCAAGAAAATAAGAATCAGGATTCGCAGCATAGGGGATCAAAATCTCATCCTTGTATTCCTTCAAGAGCGATAAAGCAGGAAGAAAGAATAAGTCAAAGAAAAAAGCAAGAGATCCATTGGGGAATTGCCGAATGCGTGAAGATAAATGAAAATTACCTCTGGAACTCCATCTTGGGTTGCCATTGGGGATCCGAAGTGGGTTTGAAGCTGTGCTGGGAAGTTCAGATTTTTGAGCGGCGGCTGCGATTTTGAACAGTGTTGACCTAAACGAGGAGAAGAACTTGTGGTCAATTTTGGAATAAAATCACTTTTATCCCAAAATTGAGGGGGCATGTGTTAACACTGGATTTTGGTAAAGGCTGAGAAGATGACAAGTGGGCTAGTGCACGGCAAGCTCATGGGAGGCAAATGTTCAGAGCATTCGGCAAACACCCATGCGGTCGGCTAATTCTGGGCATTCGGCAAGTATTCATGCGGTCGGCTATCCTTAGAGGCGGTGGCTCCATTCGGGAAGTAAAAGGTGGCAAGTAAAAACCGATTAGAAGGAAATAATCGTGATGGTAAAGGACTCCGAGAAGGATTAGAACTAAAGATCGTCGTACTTTTGAAGCCTTCCTTGGTATTTTGTAATCGTAGTCTTTTAGGACTCATGTTCCAGGGTATAAATATAAACCCTCGACCATTGTAAAGAATATACACAACCAAATCAATACAATCGGCCCCGTGCCAAGTTTTTGAGTCCTTTGTCATGTCGTCGAGTTCTTCGAGAGGAGCCATCGATCCGTCGACCTCTGTAAGTTCCGACAACCTTGTTATCATGTCTAGTATCATGCGGTGGATTTAGACGTTGATGCAAGTAGTCTTGTTTGTCTCGACTGGATGGTCTGTGCGGCAGGCGTTTGCTTGACAATCAAGAAGTCTTTGCTTATGCTTTGTTTATCTCGACTAGATGGCCGGCGGCAAAGCGTTGCTTGATAGCTTAGCAAAGCAAGATAGTTATCGGCTCTATTAGATTTGGCAAGATCTAGTAGATTCATTAAGTTATCATGTGTTGCATGTTTTTAATGTTTTATATATTCAATAACGCTCTTTTGCCCAATCTAGATTGATAAGTTTCGGCTCTTTACTTTTATAGATCTATTTGCTCCCAAACGTTCTTACTTTCATATCATCGTGATAGATAGATCACATGCTTACATAGCCGAATTAGATCAATCTAGGTTGTCACATGTTGTGGGTTCATGCACGTTAAAAGCATTTAAACCTTGATAGAGCTAAGTGTCGTGCGGCAGATACGAGTTTTTAATAGGTTTATTCGTGCTAAGCTTGTTTGTTCCTTCTTCATGGACCCCAATTCGGCTAGTTTGCCGAGATTGGTAATGCTTTAACTCATGATCAGCTTTGACTTGTTCAAACATGTCTTCTCATGCGTACGTATTCGGCAATCAACATTTTACACGTTCTATCTTTATACTAGCCAAATGATCTATGAGTATGTTGGCAGACAGCTTCTATAGCTGTATGTCGTCGTAAGTGGCTTCAGGGCCGTATATATGGAACTGTCCGGTCTTATCCAGCAAGTTTCAGTTTTGTATTTAACAGTTTTTATCCCTTATCGGTTTCAGGTCAAACTGATTGACACGCTCGGATTTCAAACCGCCCGAGCACCCGATTGAAGCCACGCTTTTTCGGCTTGCTGTGTGTGTGAGGCACAAGACACCACATTTTGTGTCAACACACTTTTTGGCACGCCCGAGCACCCGATTGAAGCCTTCCTTGGTATTTTGTAATCGTAGTCTTTTAGGACTCATATTCCGTCCGGGGTATAAATATAAACCCTCAACCATTGTAAAGAATATACACAACCAAATCAATACAATCGGCCCCGTGCCAAGTTTTCGAGTCCTTTGTCGTGTCGTCGAGTTCTTCGAGAGGAGCCATCGATCCGTCGACCTCCGTAAGTTCCGACAACCTTGTTATCATGTCTAGTATCATGCGGTGGATTTAGACGTTGATGCAAGTAGTCATGTTTGTCTCGACTGGATGGCCGTGCGGTAGGCGTTTGCTTGACAATCAAGAAGTCTTTGCTTATGCTTTGTTTATCTCAACTAGATGGCCGTGCGGCAGGCGTTGCTTGACAGCTTAGCAAAGCAAGATAGTTATCGGCTCTATTAGATTTGGCAAGATCTAGTAGATTCATTAAGTTATCACGTGTTGCATGTTTTTAATATTTTATATATTCATAACGCTCTTTTGCCCAATCTAGATTGATAAGTTTCGGCTCTTTACTTTTATAGATCTATTTGCTCTCAAACGTTCTTACTTTCATATCATCGTGATAGATAGATCACAAAGCTTACATAGCCGAATTAGATCAATCTAGGTTGTCACATGTTGTGGGTTCATGCACGTTAAAAGCATTTAAACCTTGATAGAGCTAAGTGTCGTGCGGTACATACGAGTTTTTAATAGGTTTATTCGTGCTAAGCTTGTTTGTTCCTTCTTCATGGACCCCAATTCGGCTAGTTTACCGAGATTGGTAATGCTTTAACTCATGATCAGCTTTGACTTGTTCAAACATGTCTTCTCATGCGTACGTATTCATCAATCAACGTTTTACACGTTCTATCTTTATACTAGCCGAATGATCTATGAGTATGTTGGCGCATGCCTTCTATAGTCGTATGTCGTCGTAAGTGGCTTCAGGGGCCATATATGTGGAACTGTGCGGTCTCATCCAAAGAAGTTCCAGTTTTATATTTAACAGTTTTATCCCTTATCGGTTTCAGGTCAAACGATTGGCACGCTCCGGATTTCAAACCGCCCGAGCACCCGATTGAAGCCACGCTTTTTTGGCTTGTTGTGTGTGAGGCACAACACACCACATTTTGTGTCAACACTTTGTTACAGGAGTACGCAATTTTGCATTAAATAAAAGTACATCAAATAAGGAATTGGACTGCACTATTGCGATGGGCTCATCGAGACGATCGAAACGGACATATCATTTGCTATATTCGGAGTCCAAAATCAAGAGATATCAACTCTACAACGAAACATGCGCCATTAAGCTCCAAAAGGGTCAAGAAGACACGTCGTCGAAGCGGATCTGGAGTGGGCTTAGGCCCAGGCGGGCCGGCACTTGGCTTTGGGCTGGCTGGCACCCCCTACGCCGCCTCACGTCCATTTTCTGGCATTATTATGGAGATGTAGAGGTGTCCCTCGAAAGGATGATCTCTCATCTCCAGAGAATTAGGGCTCAACTTTCTAATGTAGTAGATTAGTTCTAGATGGGAGTTAGGGAGAGGCGAGCTACACTCAGGATCTAGAGGAGTCTTCAGAGATTTGGTATGCCTTTGTAAGACTTATGCTTTAATATATATTATCTTCTCTATTTACTTTTATGCAATACATTTGATTGGTTGGTATAGTTGTTATACTTTAGCATAGGATCTCCGTCTGTATTAGGTGCTCCAGTTATAGATCATGACTACAGTAGTAATCGGTAGTGTAGACATGGAGTCTAGGCTATAGGTTACCTGAGATTGCGCCTAACTCTTACGGTTAGTTGTGGTAGCCCTAGAGGTGACATCTTTGTTAGCCTTCGTATTCCACCACGTCGGAGTTAGTGTTTCGTAGAGCTCTTTGGCAGCCTTCTCCAACTACTTCTTTCTCATCTATACGAGAGTTGGAAAGGTACTACTACTTCAAAGTGTTATTGTGTGATTGCTACATCTATCCATGAATCAGTTATTATAGAACCTCAGTAATAGAGAAGTATTTAGGAACCTTGAACTCTCCCATTGTCCTCTCACTTTAGCTATCTACTCTTTTATCATTGAATTCTCCTATGTGTGTGTCATATAAACATAATTCCTATCATTTACCATTTACCCCTACTTTAATCTAGCTGGTATATTAATTAGTAGATACATGATGGTGAACTGTCAATATCTTCAATGATTGTTTCCCAGTGGTATAATATAAATAACGATACCTGGAATATGTTAGCTAAATTGTTGCATGAGTCCTTGTAATTTACATTCTATAGTTTGGTCAGTTAGGCTAGGGACAGGGCGTGGTCGATGGCGTGCTTGATCACGACACGTCCGGTCCGGTTGGTAGTGCACGCGCCCGCGGCGTCTTTGGCGCACGCAACGCTCATCGCGGCGAAACGGGTGGGGCGTTCCGGGTGTGTCGTGGCGCGGTAGGACTCGGTGTCTAGGCCGAGGGTCATTATAAATACTAATGAATAAAGACCGGAAGAAGCTACGTTGTTGGCAGCGACCAAATCTTTTATTCGCGAGTTTGTTTGCATCTACTTTTCTGTTCTCGACGAAATCACCACATTCTCGCCGGCGTCGTTCACGATCGGTGCACGAGCTCCAACAAGTGGCATCAGAGCCTAGGGGAGCCGGAGAAGAAGGCGTGCGGTGCCAGAGAGAGGAGAAGGAGATAGTCGGGTGGTTAAGTCCACCGTTGCCGCGAAGAAGAAGGCGTGAGTCTAGCTGTCATCGCCATGGGAGACAACAGCGACAAGGGAGATGTCAAGGAGAAGGGAGACTGCAGCAACAAGGACCGGGAGGTGATGGAGCGCGCGCTAAATCAGGCGTCAGGAAATCTGGTATGGCCGATGCTTACGCGCACCAATTACCAGGAGTGGGCCTTGCTCGTGCGCTGCAATCTCGAAGGGATGTTCCTTTGGGACACGATCGAATCTGACGAAGTGGAGAGACGCCGAGATCGTTTGGCTCTTGGTTCAATGATCCGCGGTGTACCACAAGACATGCACTCTTTGCTTCTCAACAAGAAGTCGGCGAAGGAGGCATGGGAGGCGATCAAGACGATGCGCCTTGGAGCAGATCGTGTCAAAGAAGTAAACACCCAGAAACTGTTAGCGGAGTTCGAGGCAATCTCGTTCAAACCTGGAGAATCAATCGATGACTTCGCCATCAGGATCACTCGCCTGGTGACTGATCTGCGTGGACTAGGAGAGACCAGCGTTGATGATTCACGGGTCGTGAAGAAGTTCTTGTGAGTTGTACCGCAGCGCTACAATCAGGTTGCGGTCACGATCGAGATATTTTGCGACATGAAGACACTCACGATCGAGGAACTGGTTGGTCGTCTTCGGGCTGCAGAGGATCGTTTCGAGCCCACAGCTGATCAGGTGGCGAACAAGGCTGGCCAACTCCTGCTGACAGAGGAAGAGTGGGCAGCTAAAAGCAAGGGCCACGCGGTGTCCTCTGAATCATCGTCGTCAGGCGGGAAAGGAAGTGGACACTACGTGAGGAAGGACAGATCTGGAGCACGGGGTGCTGGCGGTGGCAATAACCGCGACACACGTGACTCTGATATGAAGCTCACATCGATGGGGATGCCTCGACGGAAGGGAAAGTGCCGCAAGTGTGGCATATACGGCCATTGGGCCAAGGAGTGCTTGAGCAAGAAGACAGGGAAGGATGATGGTGCTGACGCTGCTCATCATGTCAATGTAGACACGGACCAGCCAGCGCTCATGGTGGCTCAGGTGTGCAATGTGGTGCGAAGCCCGAATCTACCAGTGCAGGGGGTGTTCCTAAACCAGGAACATGTGAACCCGTCCAAATATGATGATGGTGCCTGGGTGCTAGACACTGGTGCCACCAATCACATGACGGGGTGCCGAGAGTCGATGGCATCCCTAGATGAGACAGTGCAAGGAACCGTGCGCTTTGGAGACGGTTCTACAGTGAAGATCTGCGGAATTGGAGCTGTGACCATGGCAGGCAGAAACCAGGAACACAGGGTGCTCACTGAGGTGTATTACATTCCTTCTTTGAAGTGTAATATTGTAAGCTTGGGGCAGCTCGAGGAAGGTGGATGCCGTGTTGAGATCGACAAAGGCATCCTAAAGGTGTTTGAGCGTCAACAAGCAGGGACCAAGGAGCGTGGTGTTCTCATACGGGCAGAGCGCAAGAATCGCCTATACATTATGAAGGTGAACTTGACCTCTCCTGTGTGTCTGCTGGCGAACATGGAAAACGTGGCATGGTTGTGGCATGCACGTTATGGGCATCTGAACTTCAGGTCGCTCCACGAGCTAGGCTCAAAAGGCATGGTGGAAGGCATGCCTCTGGTGCAGCGTGTCGAGCAGGTCTACGATGGATGCGCGTTGGGAAAACAGCACAGAGCACCGTTCCCGCGAGCCTCCCCGTATCGTGCAGAAACTGGACTGGAGCTAGTGCATATTGATCTATGCGGGCAAGTTACGCCGCACACACCAGGAGGTAAATCTTATTTCCTTCTCATTGTTGATGACTTCAGTCGTTATATGTGGCTTGAGCTGCTGGCATCGAAGGATGAAGCCTTGATGTATTTCAAGAAGTTCAGACAGCAGCAGAGCTAGAATCGGGCTGTCGTTTGAGAGGTTTCAGATCTGATCGAGGTGGAGAATTTAATTCAGGTGTGTTTATAGCCTTTTGCAATGATCATGGCATAAAGCACAGTACCACCACACCTTATACTCCACAGCAGAATGGCGTTGTCGAGCGAAGGAATCAGTCGGTGGTCGAGATGGCAAGATGTATGTTGAAAAGCATGAGTGTGCCAGCTCAGTTTTGGAGAGAAGCTGTCAAAGCAGCAGTGTATATCCTGAATTGATCTCCAACCAAGAGTCTGAACAACAAAACTCCCTATGAGGCATGGTTTGGGAGGAAGCCAGGGGTCAAGCATCTGCGTACCTTTGGATGTGTTGCTTATGCAAAGCGTGTTGGTCCCGGCATGTCCAAGCTCTCAGACAGAAGTGTGGCCGGTTTGTTTCTCGGCTATGAGCCAGGGACTAAAGGTTACCGGATATATGATCCGGTGAATGACAAGTTGATGGTGAGCCGTGATGTGGTTTTTGATGAAAAAACAGCTTGGAATTGGGAAGGGAAAGGATGCAGTCGAACTGACAGTGAAGCCGTTCCATCAGTGATAGCACCTGATGTGTTTCAGGTTCAGTATTTTGATACTATTCCCAGTCCGACAATAGGGTTATCTGACGATGATGATACAGGTGAACCGAACTCGCCTGCTCTCTCAATTCCACTTGTGCAGATTGAAACACCACCACATACACCACCACATCAACCGATCCAGTGGGCTACTCCACCCACAGGTGCATCTGTAGATTCAGAGGGTGTGCCACTTCGATACAGAACAATTCCAGATCTGATGGAGTCGACTGAAGAAGTCCAAGGTTCAGATTACAGTGGCCTATGCCTGATTGCAGCAGAAGAACCTAGAACTGTTGAGGATGCTCTATCAGAGGATTGTTGGAGGAAGGCAATGCAGGTTAAGTTGAAGGCAATTGAGGACAATAAAACTTGGGTTCTTAGTGACCTACCTGCACAGCAGAAGGCTATAGGCCTTAAATGGGTTTTTAAGGTGAAAAAGGACCCTGATGGCAATGTTGTCAAGTATAAGGCCAGGCTAGTGGTCAAGGGGTATGCTCAACGTCAGGGAGTAGACTTTGATGAAATATTTGCTCCTGTTGCCAGGATTGAAACAGTGAGAGTATTGTTGGCTCTTGCAGCACATGGTGGTTGGCAGGTTCATCATATGGATGTTAAGTCAGCATTTCTAAATGGTGATCTGACTGAAACTGTTTATGTACAGCAACCTCCAGGTTTCAGTGTTGGTAAAAGTGACAAGGTGTTGAAATTAAAGAAGGCTTTGTATGGCCTTAAGCAGGCACCTAAAGCATGGAATGCCAAGCTTGACAAGGAATTGTGTGCTCTTGGTTTTGTGAAGAGCAAATTGGAACATGCACTGCATGAGGAGCAAAGAAGAATTCTTTTTTCTTCTTGTGGGAGTTTATGTCGATGATTTGATCATTTCAGGTTCAGATATCAGTGATATCAAGAAGTTTAAGACAGAGATGATGAAGAAATTTAGCATGAGTGATTTGGGTCTTCTGAGCTATTACCTAGGCATTGAGGTGAAGCAAGGGGATGGGGGAATTACTCTGTGTCAAAGCTCATATGCATTGAAAATATTGGAAGGGGCTGGTATGTCTAACTGTAATCCCTGTGATACGCCAATGGAGTGCAGACTGAAGCTCAGTAAGAAGAAAGAGAGTGAAGCTGTAGATCCTACTACATACAGAAGCATAATTGGGAGCCTTGGGTATATTGTGAATACAAGACCAGACCTAGCATATGCTGTGGGTGTGGTGAGTAGGTACATGGAGGCACCAGGAAGAGAACATTGGGCAGCTGTGAAGCACATTCTGAGATACTTGAAGGGTACTATTAACTATGGTTGCAAATATGCAAAAGGCACTGAGTTGAAACCTATATTGCTTGGGTACAGCGACAGTGATTTTGCAGGAGATGTTGATGATAGGAAAAGCACTACAGGTGTTGTGTATTTCCTGGGCAACAGTGTGGTAACCTGGTCCTCTCAGAAACAGAAGATTGTTGCTCTATCATCATGTGAGGCAGAGTATGTAGCAGCAGCTGCAGCAGCGTGCCAAGGTATTTGGCTAAGCCGACTGATAGCCGAGATGATGGGAACAAAGGAGGCGACAGTCAAGTTGCTCATGGACAATATGTCAGCAATAGCACTCAGCAGGAATCCGGTGCATCATGATCGCAGCAAACATATTGATACAAGGTATCATTTCATTCAGGAGTGCATCGAGGATGGCAAGGTAGAAGTGGAACATGTTGGGACTGCTGGACAGCTCGCCGACATCTTCACCAAGTCGCTGGGGCATGTGAAGTTCGTGGAGCTTCGGAGTGAGCTGGGCGTCGTCAATGTGCATCAAGTTTAGGGGGTGATTTGTTAGCTAAATTGTTGCACGAGTCCTTGTAATTTACATTCTATAGTTTGGTCAGTTAGGCTAGGGACAGGGCGTGGTCGATGGCGTGCTTGATCACGACACAGTCCGGTCCGGTTGGTAGTGCACGCGCCACGGCGTGCTGGGCGCACGCAACGCTCACCGCGGCGAAACGGTGGGGCGTTCCGGGTGTGTCGTGGCGCGGTAGGACTTGGTGTCTAGGCCGAGGGTCATTATAAATACTAATGAATAAAGACCGGAAGAAGTCTGCGTTGTTGGCGGCGACCAAATCTTTTATTCGCGAGTTTGTTTGCATCTACTTTTCTGTTCTCGACGAAATCACCACGTTCTCGCCGGGCGTCGTTCACGATCGGTGCACGAGCTCCAACAGAATACTCCCCGGTAAAATGCTACGATGGTGTTCTATGCGCTTGCGTAATCTTTCATATTTTAATTATGCATAAGAATAACCAACAAGCATTTTTTGGCGCCGTTGCCGGGGATAGGGATTTATCTCTATTTCTAGTAATGATGTTAGAAGTGTCAACAAACATTTTTTGGGGCTATTGCCGAGGAAACAATTGGCGTAAAGATTTTGATAGTAATCTTGATGTCTGCTAATCTAGTTTGCCACTAGCTTTAGTAGGGTTGTTCCTATTTTGCTGAGTTGTGGAACAAGCGGGGCTATCAACCGTTCTAAACTTCTGGTGAAATTCCATAAGAACAAAACAATGGAGATATTGAAGAACCTAGGGTGCCCGAACATTCATGATCCATCAACAATGGAGCCCCCGCCATCTCACAGATATGTAAAAACATTTATATATATATTCCTCTAACCATGTGTAGATTGAAGAAAAATCTATCGTCATAAGAATTCAAAGTTCATCATATATGACGAACAAAAATGCTGCACAACTCATAAATTCCACTATGAGTCATGGTAAGTATGATCAAAAAAGGTGAGAATGTCTTGCTCATAGACTTTAAACTTAATGAGTAGTTATCCTGTTGCATTCCACAAAGCATGTTCACTTTGAATGATTCATGCATTCACTTCATCTCATATTAAATCCATAGCATGTTTAGTTCCTTGCACATATGCATGTTACTTGCATCTCTACTTCAAAAATCACTATGATCATGCTTTCATCTCTATTTGAGTAACTCTCTATAGTTTTTTTTATGTTATCTTTATCTGCCATAGTAAGTTTTGGTTTAAAAGTACTACATATGGCCATATGGGTATTTTTAAAGGTTTTTAAATTGAGCATGGTGCTTAGGTTAAATAGCCTACCTTAATTAAATTAGACATGGAATTTGGTTTGATTATTGAACTAGAAATTGTTGTAGTAGACATTAGATATTTTGTTGGACTAACCCCCGCAGAAAACTCTTAAATACAATTCGGGTAAGTCAAGAGATGAACTCACATTAGAGATGAATCAAGGCGTGTGATGTAGTCCAATAACTTTGCACAAAAAGAAGACATAGCTCATTCTCCATGGAAGAGCTTAGTATCAAAGTTTATTCAGTTAATCTTATATCGCAAGTTACCTTTGCCTTTAACTATGTGAAAATGCTACTACCAATAAAATTTGTTAAAAGAAATCTATGCTAAAGTAATCCTAAAAGCCCATCCTTTTATTAGCATAGATGAATTCGCATAAATTATGGACCATAACCCGCATTTCGAACTTATTGCAATCCTTCGGGAATGTGTCAACTAACATTTTTGTAGGAAAGAAAGAATAAATGTCTGATCATGGTTCAAAACGAAAAGAAAGGAGAACAGTGTACAGAAAGGACTAAGATGGAAAGAAATGATGAAAGAACACTTCAACACCTTCTACACTTCACCATGATAGTGGACCAATCACCCTGCAAGACATAAGGTACATTTACCCAAGCCTCATGCAACTTTAAACTACATTCAACATCTTATACCATGTTATTAATTGTCTTGGTTATCCTTACCTTATGTTATGCTTAATTTGCCAAAACTTAAGATAAATAAAATACTCTTTTGGTTCACCTATATATTCTTGGTTCTATTTGAATAAATATCTTTAGTCTTTTGAACTTCCTTACTCTATTATAAGTATGCTTCAAAATATTTTTTAAATATTATAACATCAAAGCATATTTGTATAAAAATTTAGTTGTATATATAGACTATCCTCTCCTCTATAGAAATATTTAAATCATATTAGGAGACTTCATAGAATCAAATGAAGGTTAGAGGTATTTTTCAAAATTATATCTTCACCTTAACCTTGTTTAAAAATTGAAATAATAGTGAATCATTTAAAACACGGGCTACAAGTTAATCTTTAACTCCTTGGCAAACATTATCCATACCTTAAATAAATAGTATATTCCTTTGGGTATGTGTTGTCTACTAATCCCTTGCAGAGAAGAAATAATGAGAGAAGCAGAAGTCTGAAAGAGTGAGAAAGAAGTATAACATATGAGACAAGATGCTGATGAACAAGTCAAGATACAAGAAAGGAAAAGACCATTGAAATTCATCTACCCTTTACCACATGATGTCATCACGCTCCAGTAATAAAGGTAACATCTTAAAGGTAAGTGGTCATCCTTTTCTTTTGATCTTGGAATACACATCATAGCACTATTCTCTTGATCTCAGTCTTAACCAAATGAGCTCAAATATAATATATCTTATTTTTGGAAGATAATAGTCATCATGTTAATCTTGATAACTTATAAAAGATGAACAATCCTTCCATAGGTTAAGTAACTCTACTCCTTTATCTAATGAGCTTAAATGCCATATTTATACTTTTGATCTTCTCACCCATGCTATAAATGAACAATATGAACAACATCAATTTTATTGTGCCTAAGGTTAGAGAATGAATAAATTTCTAGTCTTGCTGGTGTATTCCTACTAGTAGAGCCCATGCACTTGATCTCTACCTTGTCTTTATGAGCAGAACACACTTCAAGCAAAGTGTGGGAAGATTCCCCAAATCTTATAAGTGGAAGTTCTCAATCAGTAATAGTGATGCACATAAGATTAGTTTTAAGATGCTAACAAAAAGAAAAGAAGAAGGTGACACCACCATTGGAAGTGCCACTAGTGTAGGCACCACCTCAAAACTGAAGTACTCGATTAATGAACCACTTTGCAAGGAAAAAGTCCTATCTGGAGGACTTAAAAATCTGAACCCTCGCTGGAAGGTAATATCGGTAGTTATCAATATTTACTTTCTTACATTACATGATTTATTCTCTTTTCAGCATGTTTACTTTTCTATATTAGTATTGCATAGAAAACAAACAAAAATAAATAGACATGCATAGGCTACATTCATCTTAAAAATTGGAAGCCCCATGTAAAACTCTTGCGGTATAAAAGCGTGTAGGAGTTTTCACTATGGTGACATAAAAATATCAAAAATATCATGCATAGATATTTTTCTTTGCTACATAAAAAATAGAAAAATCTAAAAATACTAGATGAGCATCCTGCTGTAATCTTTGCCACTTGGAAAATATTTCTAAAGTTCCATAACACCCAATCCTCGAAACAGCTAACTATAAACTATTTTGTCCTAATCCGTTCCACAAGTTTTAGTGTTTTGTGAGAGCTTTCTGTAGGATGATTTCAAGAGCTAGTTTACCCAGGGGCCCTCATCTTCACTCCTCATTGTACACCTTCCCGATGTACAGTTACCTATTGTGTGAATAAAGTAACTTCTCGAGGGATGGGATCGAGATATCCTTAGCAACACTTGCTCTCATAAGCATGAGCTCCTTCAGGATCACTCAATTTCAATGCTTAACCATGACAACAACTAGCTTGGGGGAAGGCATCCCTTAGTTATCAGGTAAGTATACCTATGCGATTATCGAGTCTGTCTTATAGTCATAAAAATACCAAAAATATGTGAGCGCATGAAGGTTCACCATAGTATCATAAGAAAACCTAAAAAGGACAAAAATATATGGGCACATGAAGGTCCATGTTTGTTGAATTTTTGTGAGTCTTTAAAATGTAAAACCAAATAAAATTGAGTGTCTAATTATAAGTCAATAGGCAAGCTCTAGAGATGATCTTAAAGGATAAAAGTGATAGCGCTCAAAGTGCCTAGTTGCTTTGGACTTAAGTTTTCCCAAGTTTTGGCATAGACTGTTTTGACATGAACATTTACTTTGAGCCTAAAACTTGTAGGTTGCATATGCTTGAGCTAAGTTTAGGTGATTGATTGATATGATTGAAAAGTTTAAGTTACTATTTATCTTGTTCTAAGCGACACTAGAGTTCTAGGGATCTCTTTTAAAAAATGCAAAAACTTTACATGATGAGCTCTTGTATGACAAAACTTACATTCCTACCAAAGCCAAACATGATATCTAGGCTAGGTAAACTTCCACATATATGCTGCTTGTCTTGCATTGAGTTTTGTCAAGCTTTATGATCCTTATGAGAGATTTGTCATACTCTTGAATTAAGATCCACATATATACATCCCATTCATATATGCACTATTCTACACAAGAGTAGGTGTGACCATTCCATTATATTCCATCCATCCAAAAATGTGTTACTCCTACACTAGGGGTAAACACTAAAAACATTCTTATAGGATAGCCACCGAATAATTACTCCAAGTTCTTGTTGCTATCTCTCAAAAAGTGCCAAAAGGAAGTGTGAGCTATGCAAAAGTTATTAAAAAGAGAGAATAGAAAATAAGCAAAATAAGGGAGTTAAAAAAGGGACAAGTGTCCGAAATCCTAAAACAATGGGTACTTAGATGCCCTCCTCCCTAAAAAAAAGAGAAAGAAAGAGAGAAAAGAATAAGATAGCTCATACTCTCTGGCCAAGTTCTAAAAGTGAGATATGCCTTTAAGGAGCAATGTAGAATTAGGTTTCACACTTCCACCAAATATCCACCATATCCATATACTTGCATATCTTGATTTGATTGCATGACTTATTTCTCTGTGGATCCATTGTTTGACTTTACAATATGTGCATTGTAAGTATGCTCTTTCATGTTTTCTCCACACCTATGATCTCCACATAAGCCTTAATTGTAGGAAGAAAAGAAAGGCATAAGATCATTATTGTCTTGGTGAGAATCCACAAATACCACATATGCTAAGAGATTTGAGAGTGTCATACAAAGAAAGCTCTAAGTTTTATTTAAAAACCTCTAAAAACTCCGGAATGATAGTTGAATGAAGAGCTTGAGACATAGTGCTTGGCTGGATCTTTCTGTCCTTTGATTGCTCAAGACCCAAGTAAAAGCTAAGAAGCCTCATGGTCAAGGGTAATATGAGTAAGTTTGAATGTTAGCGCAGTTTTGCTAAAATCTAGAGGAGGATTTTTGTTTGAATACAGGTATACTTTTAAGGGGCTACATAAAGGTGCTAAGAACATATGGATATCAATAGCGGTTTCTGAGTTTAGCTTTTCTAGGGATTAGCAAAAGTTAAGCTTGGGGGAACTTGTTGATGGTTATTAAACACCAAATATAATCATCAACTATTGTATAAAATGATATTGAATCTAACGAGTTCCACAAGTTTTGGTGTTCTCACTTATGTTACAGGAGTATGTAATTTTCCATTAAATAAAAGTACCTCAAATAAGGAATTGGACTGCATCATTGTGAGAGGCTCATCAAGATGATCAAAATGGACATATCATTTCCTATATTCGAAGTCCAGAATCAAGAGATATCAACTCCACAGCGAAACTGCGCCATTGGGCTCCAAAAGGGTCAAGAAGACACGTCGTCAAAGCGGATCCAGAGTGGGCATAGGCCCAAGTCAGCCGGCACTTGGCTTTTGGCCAGCCGGCACCCCCTACGCCGCCTCACGTCCGTCTTCTAGAAGCATCTTCCACCGTCTCTTAGGATGCATCTCCACCGTACCTTAAGTCGGTTTGATCCAAGGGCTCACGTTTATCCCACGGGCTATAAATATAGGGCCAGACCCCCCTCCCTAGGGGCACCACATTATTATGGAGACGTAGAGGCGTCCCTCATAAGGATGATCTCTCAACTCTAGAGAATTAGGGCTAGACTTTCTAATGTAGTAGATTAGTTCTAGATGGGAGTTAGGGAGAGGCGAGCTACGCTCAGGATCTAGAGGAGTCTTTAGAGATTTGGTATGCCTTTGTAAGACCTATGCTTTAATATATTTTATCTTCTCTATTTATTTTTATACAATACATTTGATTGGTTGGTATAGTTGTTATACTTTAGCATAGGATCTCCGCCTGTATTAGGTGCTCTAGGTATAGATCATGACTATAATAGTAATCAGTAGTGTAGATATGGAGTCTAGGCTATAGTTTACCTGAGATTGTGCCTAATTCTTATGGTTAGTTGTGGTAGCCCCAGAGGTGACAGCTCTATTAGGCCTTCGTATTCTACCACGTTAGAGTTAGTGTTTTGTAGAGCTCTTTTACAGCCTTTCCCAACTACTTTTTCACCTATTCGAGAGTTGGAAAGGTACCGCTGCTTCAAAGTATTATTGTGTGATTGCTACATCTATCCATGAATCAGTTATTATAGAACCTCAGTAATAGAGAAGTATTTAGAAACCTTGAACTCTCCCGTTGTCCTCTCACTTTAGCTATCTACTCTTTTATCATGGAATTCACCTATGTGTGTCATACAAACATAATTCCTATTATTTACCATTTACCTCTACTTTAGTCTAGCTGGTGTATTAATTAGAAGATACATGATGGTGAACTATCAATATCTTCAATGATTGTTTCCTAGTGGTAAAATATAAATAACGATACCTGGAATACTCCCGGTAAAATGCTACAATGGTGTTCTGTGCGCTTGCGGAATCTTTCATATTTTAATTGTGCATAAGAATAACCAACAAGCATTTTTGGCGCCGTTGTCGGAGATAGGGATTTATCTCCATTTCTAGTAATGATGTTAGAAGTGTCAACAAGGATCCAAAAATACCAGATATAAGTGATTAGAGAGTACTGCAAAAGGAGAAGGTAAAGCTATGTTTTATTTTTAAACTTATTCTCCAATTGACTTTACTGAAGGAAAAGAGTGATCTGTTTCAAGCTGTTCTATTCTTCAACCACCCAAAGATTTGTGATAGACACTTTGAATTCTACAGTACATGTATGACTAGGGATAGTCTTGTGTTGATATTTTGTTCTAAAGTTATGTCTTAAGTAATCTATCCTCTCTAAACTATCTTGAAAACTAACCTTTTCTTGAGGACAAGTAAAAGCCTACGTGTGGGGGAGTTTGTTGATGGTAATTAACGTATATTATAAACCGTCAACCTTTCTCACAAAATACATAAATATCATAGAGTAGAAGGTTATTACTAATAATTCTCAAAAGTTTTGGTGAATTACTAATTTTGTAGGGATTAATCCAGAAAACATACAAAGGAGGATTTAATTGCATAAAAGCGATGAAACTTAACCCCAATGAAACATATGCTAGAGAACTCAGGAAGGTTCCAGAAGACACCGGAGCGAAGCCCAGGCCCCACACATGACATGTGGGGCTGACCGGCATGCTTGGGGTGCCGGGCGGCACCCTCCTTCCATAACCTTCTACGCCCTTCCAGAGTATTCCTCCACCGCCTCTAAAGATGCATCATGACCTTACGTGAAGTCAGTTTGATCCAACGACCATCGTTCATCCCACTAGGCTATAAATATGGCCCTGTATCCCCCTAGAGGAGGCTAGATCATGAGCTGAAGAGCATGAAGCATTAATTCCTATCTAGTAGAGATCTAGGCTAGCAATCAAGAGAGATTAGTTCAATCTAGAGCTATTCTTGTTTAGAGATTAGAGAGATAGAGTTGGAGAGTAGAGTTCTAGAGGAATTCCGACCTATCGATGCTTCTTCATCGCTGTATTCTTCAGGATCAAGTTCCTTCGCACGGAGCTTGCATTCTGAGATTCTTTGGTAGTCAACTTTTGATTCAAGTAAGCAATTTATTCATATTGTTCTTCTAGTTTGCAACTCTTATTGAGTGCCTTGATCTTGGTAGCTCCTTGATTAAAGTAGTATTTTATAGTGTAAGCGTGGTGCTTAGACCAGGTTTGCTTGTGAATGTCCTCTGATTTTCTAGATAGCGGTAACTTGTGAAGGTGACTTTATAGCTTGTTGAATCCTCTGTAGTCCGCTTCCCGTTAATAGGTTTGGCAGACTTATTGATGCTTGGTAGGAGAGAACTCTATTTTCTGCTACTATTTTATAAAGTTATCGCCCATGATAGAATGATAGAAGACATAGCTTACAGAGATCAGAATTAGATAATCCTTGGCATTCTCCTTGTTCTCGCTATTTTCTAGCTTGATTGTATATTGAGTTAAGTTTATAGAATTAGTCATCATCACCTACTGTTCCTCTAGGTTCGACAGCCAAAACCGGGTTAATCTTGATGAAGTGCTATAACGGTATTATATCTGTGCGCTTGCGGATAATCATATTTACTTGTGTGCATTTAATTTATACCAACACTGGTATTTCTTAAAGACTCTTACATTTGGTGGCATGGATCCTAAGACACGCCCAAGACATGCACAACTAGCCATGGAGATAGCCGGAACACAGACGTGCGATCATTGGAGCATACATCACCTCTTACTTGTTGAGGAACAATTTTGACATCCACTTTTGGTGCAAGGTTTTGGGCTTCTGCAGAGGGCTCATCTAGAAGTATGTGTCCAAATTTGGCGTGCATCCATTTGAACATCTGGACCGAAACATACCTTTGCAACTTGGAAGAATGGCCGCACCTTCTGAAGATTTGATTCTTTGTCAGTATCATCACCATTCCCAAGGGGAGGTTTCCGAGATAAGAGTCCAAGATGTCCTGTATGGAAGCATTAAGCCTCATGGGAAATTTTTGGTGCTAGTATGGAGGTCCCATATACCCCCATACTATAGCTATGTCTGGACTTGAGAGATTCGAGAGCGAAAGGCTACCAGTGCCAAGAGGAAGCATTCTACGAAAGATGGAGTTACATTTTGATAGTTTTTTCATTATCTGTCTCACGTAGTAACACACTTCTATTCCTTTTTTTTGGAGTTGGGGGGATAGGACGACACAACTAAGTGCAAAGCCTATAAGGTGTCACAGGTTACAATTACAGCATCATCAAGCTATATTGTTGCGTTTTCACATGTCAAACATAATTGCCTGTCTACATAATAACTCATGATGCTGAGGCATATATTTCCAGATAGCAATTTTTTGTCATAGGATGGCAGAACTATCTGGAAACGCTTGAGCTAGGTTCATAGATTTTCATGAAATATGGCGAATTCCGTCCTTGTCATTGGTTTCACTACAGACAGCAACCTCAGCTTGGAACTCAACTTGCATTTTTTTTGCCATTCTGTTTTCACTTGGACCCAGCTAGCCATGCACTACTACAGAACAGGCCTTTGGTGACTTCACCATAATGAACAATAGCCTCGGCAAAACTTGCTCCTGGGACTAAAAACACTTTCAATCCCGGTTGGTAACACCAACCGGGACTAAAAGTCCCCACTGCACATACCTGACACCATAGCCGTTGGGCATAGGACTTTTAGTCCCGGTTGGTGTTACCAACCGGGACTAAAAGCCTATCTTTAGTACCGGTTGGTGCCACCAACCGGGACTAAAGGTTTTGTCCCGGTGTGTGACACCAGCCGGGACTAAAGATAGGCCTTTAATCCCGGTTGGTGTTAAGGACCGGGATTAAATGTCCACCCCATATTTGAATCCTTCTTCCTCCCCCCCGCCCGAGCCCGAGCTCTCACTTGTTCTTTGTTCTTCATGTGTTCTTGTTTGGTTTTTGCTCACATCTCTGGCCATTGATTCATTTCTTCACTTCTACGCCCGTCATCGACTTGTTAAGAGGTCACTAGCTTCATCTTCTCAAGTTTTAGCAGCAGTTTATGTCATTTTGTGGTGTTATATATGTGGTTTTTTTTTTTTCTACACTATTTTAAACTCCAATCACTTTATCGTTTGAATATTTCAATGTAGGTAACTATAATTAGTACCCTAAAAATTAGTATATACCATTTATTACTATTATGTCTACCACATTTTATGGTTTAGTTAGAAAAATACTAAATTTATTGTTTTTTTTTATAATTAGTTTATTGAAAAATTAACATTTTATAATACTTTAAATAAAAATGGAGAATTTTAGGATATTTGTTAGTTTAATTTAAGTATAAATAATTAGAAATTTGTAATACATTATATTATAATTTGTGATTATGTTAATTTGTTAATTATAACTATTATGCATACCACATTTCATGGATTAGTTAGACAACTAGATTATATTGTGGTTTTTTAATTTCATTTGTTTAGAAAAATAAGGAATAGCAAACTTTAGATTATTTGTTAGTTTAATTTGTGTTTAAAAACTTAGAAATTAATAATACCTTCCATTTGCTAGTACGCATGCTAGATTATGTGATATGTCATTTGAGGTATTTTATTTTAAATTTCATTTATATAGAAAATGAGGTATTTAATTTTATTTAATTGTGTTATTTGCCATATAATGCATAATGACACGTCATTGGATGTACAATGCCGATCGCCGCTCCAAAGAATTTATTGATGGTGTGCATTATTTCTTAAGAGTGGCGGAGAAAAAACAAGCGGGATGGATTCATATGTTGCCCATGTGCCTTGTGTCGAATTTGAAGGAATATTCTAGCTCTAGACGTATTCACTCACATTTGTTGAAGTCGGGTTTCATGCCAAACTATATTTGTTGGACCAAGCTTGGAGAAACCGGGATAATGATGGAAGAAGGTGAAGAAGAACAATTGGAGCCCCGACGACATTATTGCTCAATACGGTGACTTCGATGATACAAAGAATGGGAGAAGTCGAAGAAGAGGCAAAAGGTGCGAGAAGGCACACCCGCTGAAGATGATGCTCTTGGTGATGTCATTCGTGATGCACGAAAAAAGATTGTGAAAGTGAAAAAGAGAAGACAAAGTTTAACCGCATGTTAGAAGATCACAAGAAATTACTATACCCATCCGCCCAAGATGGGCAAAAAAAATTGGGTACAACATTGGAGTTGTTAAAATGGAAGGCACAAAATGGTGTATCCGATAAGGCATTTGGGCAATTACTGAGGATCCAAAAAAAGATGCTTCCGAAGCCTAACGAATTGCTCACTACTACGTATGAAGCAAAACATGTTGTCTGCCCTTTGGGATTAGAAATCCAGAAGATACATGCATGTCCTAACGACTACATCTTGTACCATGGCAAGGACTACGAGAATTTGGTTGAATGCCCCGTATGTAAAGCATCGTGATATAAGATCAGGCGAGATGACCCTGGTGATGTTGAGGGGGAAGAACGTTCCAAGAAGAAAATCCCTGCCAAGGTTATGTGGTATGCTCCTACAATACCACGCCTGAAACGTCTTTTCAGAAACAAGGACCATGCAAAGTTGTTGCGGTGGCACAAAGAAGACCATAAGGTTGACAACATGTTGAGACACCCTGCTGATGGGTCCTAGTGGAGAGCAATTGACAGGGAATTTTCAGAGTTTGCAAAAGACGCAAGAAACTTAAGGTTCGCCTTAAGTACGGATGGTATGAATCCTTACGGAGAGCAGAGCAGTAGTCATAGCACTTGGCCTGTTACTCTATGTATCTACAACCTTCCTCCATGGTTATGCATGAAGCGGAAGTTCATTATGACGCCAGTGCTCATCCAAGGCCCAAAGCAACCCGGCAACGGCATCGATGTCTATATGAGGCCATTATTTGAGGAACTCCTACTTTTATGGAGCCAAACAAGTGTCCGTGTGTGGGATGAGTACAAACAGGAACACTTGGACCTGTGAGCATTGTTGTTCGTGACAATCAATGATTGGCCAGCACTAAGTAATTTTTTAGGTCAGACAAACAAGGGATATAATGCATGCACACACTGTTTTGATGACCTTGACAGTATATATTTGAAAAAATGTAGAAAGGTCGTGTACCTTGGGTATCATCGATTTCTTTCTATGAATCACCCAGATAGAAAGAAAGGCAAGCATTTTAAAGGTAAGCCAGACCACCGGTGCAAACATCGCAACAGAATTGGGGCAGATGTATTTGAGATGGTCAAAGATGTGAAAGTAGTCTTTGGTAAAGGACAGGGCAGCGAACCTGTTCCGAAATACGCAACGGGTCACACACCCATGTGGAAGAAGAAGTCAATATTTTGGGAGCTACCATATTGGCAAGTCCTAGAGGTCCGCAACGCGATCGACGTTATGCACCTAACAAAAAATATTTGTGTCAACCTTTTAGGATTCATGGGAGTGTATAGGAAGCCTAAAGATTCACTTGAAGCACGACAGGACTTGCAGCGTATGAAAGAACGAGACAACCTTCATCCAGAGAAGACAGATGATGGACACCATTACTTAAGACCTGCTAGCTACACTCTGAGCAATGAAGAGAAAGAAATCATGTTTGAATGCTTAAGCAGTATCAAGGTCCCATCTAGTTTCTCCTCCAATATAAAGGGTATAATTAATGTGCAAGAGAAGAGATTTCTAAACTTGAAGTTGCATGACTGCCACGTGCTTATGACGCAATTGCTTTCTATTGCTTTAAGAGGAATTCTACCTCCACATGTACGTCTGGCCACCGTGAAGCTATGCGCATTCCTTAATGCAATTTCTCAGAAGGCAATCAATCCACTAGAACTAGCTACTCTACAGAATGATGTGGTTCAATGTCTTGTCAGCTTTGAGTTAGTGTTCCCTGCATCCTTCTTTGACATCATGACACACCTCCTAGTTCATCTGGTCAAGGAGATCAATATTCTTGGTCCTGTGTTCCTACATAATATGTTCCCCTTTGAGAGATTCATGGGAGTCCTGAAGAAATATGTTCATCAGCGTGCTCAGCCAGAAGGAAGCATCGCAAAGGGCTACGGGACGTAGGAGGTCATTGAGTTCTGTGTTGACTTTATTCCCGAACTTGATCCAATTGGTGTTCCCCGAATCGCGACACGAGGGGAGACCGACCGAAAGGGAACACTAGGGAAGAAAACATATATCGGTACGGGGGACGATTATTTTAATAAAGTGCACTACACTGTTCTTCGAAACTCCTATGTGGTGGAGCCGTATGTCAATACACACAAGGACTTCCTACGATCCCAGTATCCAGGGAAGAATGAAGCTTGGATTATGTGTCGAAGATATGGACACTTTCAGCGATTGGTTACTTAAAAGAATGTCGTGGTAATGACCAGATTGATGAGCAAGCGTATTTGTTGGCTAGGCAACCATCGTGGCACATCCTCACGTACAAAGGGTACGAGATAAATGGAAATACATTTTACACCCTAGGTCAAGATAAAAGAAGCATGAACCAAAATAGTGGTGTTCGCGTAGATGCCACAGACCCGAATGGAAAGAGGCAAACATATTATGGCCGCATAGAGGAGATTTGGGAACTAGACTACACACCTAATTTTAAAGTCCCTTTGTTTCGGTGCCAATGGGTGAAGCTGACGGGAGGCGGGGTAACAATCGACAAGGAGTACGGAATGACAACAGTGGACCTCAACAATATTGGTTTTAAAGGCGAACCATTTGTCCTTGCTGCTGATGTCAATTAAGTGTTCTATGTGAAAGACATGTCTACAAAACCCAAGAGAGGGAAAAACGACGACAAATCAACGAATGAGCCAAAACGCCATATAGTTCTCTCAGAGAAAAGAAACATTGTGGGAATTGAGGACAAGTCAGATATTTCAGAAGATTATGAAAGGGATGACCGAATCACGCCTTTTAATGTGACCAAAGATCCGAGCATCCTGATAAATGCTGAGGACACTCCATGGTTACGTCAAGATCATGACCAAGGAACATATGTTAAAAAGAATATCACTACTGTGCCCGCCTAATATATAGTGATGTTTAATAAATAGAGTGTATTAGAGATTGTGTATGTGACAATTGTAACTTAAGATGTTTGTATTAGTTTTTCTTATTTTATATCATTTCAAATAATGAAATGACTTGAAATATTTTTTGCTAAGCATGTGCACACTAAGAAAAAGTGTAAGACAAATTTGGCATTAAAAAAGAAAAAATCTTCAAAAAATAATCTGATTTAATGGTGAATTTGTATATCCCGTATTTGGAGATAAATGATGATAAATGAACAAAATTTATGTTAAAATAATGCAAAAACAAATTTTCTATCAAAACATCTACTTTAAGATATTTTAATTAAGTCGACATATTTGCATTAACAAAATACTAATTATTTTTTGTATTTATGTTTGCTATTATAAGGGATGAAAAGATTTTATGTTCCAAAATTTTCAAATAAGCAATTAGACAAAAGGAAATGGATCTGTTATTTTTTAAGAAATTAATACCTATTCTTTTGTTTACTATGCAATTAACCAAAATAATCTATTTATTTTAAACATAGATAAACAAGAAACCCTAATGTAAACTATTGGGTGGAAGTAAACCTTTAGTCCCGGTCCGTGACCCCAACCGGGACTAAAGATCTAACCTTTAGTCCCGGTGCGTGCTAGAAACCGGGACTAAAGCCTTTTAGTCCCGGTGCTCAACCCCACCCGGGACTAAAGTTGTAGGCGAATATTTAAGCTCTGTCTTCTTCCACCTCCATCCGGATCGACGTCTTCTCCCTCCGAGAGCCGCCGCTCCACTGCCTCTCCCGCACCGCCGTCCTCCTCCTCCTCCTCCCCGAGCCGCCGCCGCCGGAGCGCCGCCGCCCGCCTCCTCCCTCCCCCCCGAGCCGGCCGCCCCGCCTCCTCCTCCACGAGCCCGAGTCGCGCGCCCGTCGTTCAGAGGCGCCCGCCCGGCTGTCCTCGTCCTCCCCGAGCCACCGCCGCCTCCTCCCCTCCCCGCCCTGCCTCCCTCCTCCGGCCCCGAGCCGCCGCGCCCTCGAGGGAGCCGCCTCGCCTCGCCGCGAGCCACGCGCCTCCTCCCGAGCCGCGCGCCGTCGTCCCTCGGCCGCCACGGAGCCTCCGCGCCCGTCGTCCCAGCCTAGGAGCCACGCCGAGCGGTGAAGCCCCAGCGCCCGTCGTGCGAGCGCGCCATCGCCCTAGGAGCAGAGAGCCGTTGTCCCCGCGAACGCTGCCTTCACGCGCTTGACGGTGAGCACCGCCATGCAAGCGAGCACATGCTGTGTTGTGTGTTGCGTCGGCCATCGAGTCGATGGTGTTTGTATGTTTGTGGACGGCCATCGAGCCGAAGACGATGCGTGTATGTGTGTTGTGGCCAGCCATCGAGCCGAGAGCATCTCCATGCAGGACTTGGCGAGAGAAAGAGAGCACCTACGCGACGAACGATATTCGTGAGCGAATCAAAACAATTCGTTTTATTCGAAACCCTAAAGACCTCCTAACGACCTAGCGGCGATCTAGCGGCGACCTAGCGATGACCGGACGAACCAAGACATGACCTAGCGACGACCTAGCGATGAACCAAGACACGACCTAGCGACCTAGCGACCTAGCGACGACCTAGCGACGACTCAATATATCTAGATAAAGAGGTAACTTTTAATATAATTAAACACCTGATTACATGTAACTTGACACCGGATTACAAGTAACTTATAATATAATTAACTTTATTAATGGTAACTTATAATATAATTATGTCTAGTAACTTGACACTAGATTACAAGTAACTTTTAAAATAAAAGTCTTGTAATATTTTAATATAATGTCAAGTAACTTTATTAATGGTACTTATATATATTATGTCAAGTAACTTTTAATATAATTAAACACCTGACTCAATATAATTAACTTTATTATGTCAAGTAACTTTATTATGTGAAGTAACTTTTAATATAAGTTACTTATAATATAATTATGTCAAGTAAATTCTAATATAATTAAACACTTGACTCAATATAATTAACTTTATTATGTAAAGTAACTTTATTATGTGAAGTAACACCTGACTCAATATAATTAAATACCGACTCAATATAATTATGTCTAGTAACTTGACATCGGATTACAAGTAACTTTTAAAACAAAAGTCTTGTAATATTTTAATATAATGTCAAGTAACTTTTAATATAATTAAACACCGACTCAATATAATTAACTTTATTTTGTAATTTTATTATGTCAAGTAACTTTATTATGTGAAGTAACTTTTTACCATGACAAATTGAATTCTAACGACTTTACACTTGATCCAATTTGCAGAAATGGCCGATCCGAACGACAACATGGATGATGCAATGATGGACATAATCAACAGCGCGCCAATCTAAATCCCCAAGGTGAAGATGATGGGAGTCGAAGATTTTTGCTGATTATGAAGAACTTGTGGGAGACAATCCCGATGAGGTCTATCTACAATCTATTATATATGTATATACATGAAATTAAAATAAATGGCATTTGTATAAATATATTTATACTTCTTTGTGTTTCTACATACGTATAGCTCTCTCTCTGGATCGGCGACAACTTCCGGGAAGAGTAGAAATGTGCAAGGCCCCAAGAAGCCATTGGAGGGTCGGTACATTCTATCAGAATTCGAAGAGAGTACAGGCAAAATACTTGGGCCACATTCAAAGAAATTTGTTGCGCACTGTGGGTACCTTGTAAGGGACAGGATCCCGATCGGTGCTCGAGAATGGAGGCAAAGAAAAGATGCTCCACATATTAGTTTTGTCTCGGATCGTGACAAAGAACTGATTTGGCAAGATATCCTTCAACATTTCACGCCGATACTCGGGATGAAGCTTTGAAGGAGAAGGTTAAAATCTGGGCTATGCAGAAGATGGCCAAACAATTCCAGGCTTGGAAGAAGAAACTGTACAAGACTTTTATTGCGCATGACCTGACACTAGATTTCACCGCTAAGGCCTATGTCAAGTTGAGGCCTTTTGGGGATGAGTTCGCATGCTTTAAGAACTCGAAAGAGGGTAAGGCACGGATGATAAAGAACCGTAAAAAATGCTAAGCAAAAGCAATACCACCATCACTTGGGTTCAGGTGGCTACATGAGTGCTATTCCCAAGTGGCAAAGACTAGAACAGGATATTCTTGCCAAGGGGATCGAACCAGAATCAATGCACTGGCCTGAGCGCACCAAGTATTGGTTCTTCGATCATGGGGGAACCCTGGACCTAGAAACTGGGAAAATAGTGTATGGCGAAAAGCTGCAGAGAGTAGGAGAGAGAATGGCTTATGCCCGAGGCTTGGTTGAAAGTGGCAGCTGGCAGCCAAACAGAGATAAGGATGAGCTAACATACACCCTGGAGACTGCTGAACACGGTGGGCGAACAAGAGGCTATGGGGAGGTGTCATGGGAGCATGGCTTCCCTAGAGACAGACCGACTTATAGAAGCCGCCAGAGAAAGAAGGACGAGGAGGCAGAGCGGATGCGTAGGTTGGAGGAAATGGTTATGGAGTCACGTGAAGTGGCACGTGAAGCAATACAGCGAGAGAAAGTGCTTGAAGAGAGAATGAATGAGGAAATCAAAAGGCAAGTGCAGATGGCAGTAAGTTCTATGCAAAGGCAAACTGCATCAGAGCCAGGAGTCAACATTAGCCCCCCAGTCAATTGAAAAGCAGTTGCGCTTCCACGGAGATGCCAACTATTCAAGACGACGTGGGGCTGCGCTTTCCGGTGGATGACATCACTGAATCTCTGACAACATGTGAGCTGCACATTCCACAGGGGACTACCACAGTCATGGTGGCTGTCGGTGTTGTATCTCCTACTGACCCTACGAAGACACCAAGATGCCATGGGGCAATAATTCCACCTGGATATGCTAGTGTCTCGGTGGATAGAGTTGTCAGAGGTTTCAGCAATCTACAGCTTGAGATAGAAGGAGGTGATGGAGAGAAGACACTAGGAGAAGCAGAGAAGATATTCATTTGTTGGCGCAAACGCTACATCATTATTCCTGGGGCATCACCTAGTAATCTACCACCACCTCCTCATCATCAACCTAACCCTAGGTGCGGATGAAAGTTGACGATACATTTATTCACTAACTTTATTTTGCATTGGCTTAGTTAGCGGTTTACTCATATACCTCATTGGTTTCACGGTGGTCACCAACATGTCATAGTGTTTGCGGGTGATGACGAGGCAAAGTGCAAGACACGGGCGCATCCCCTGCCCAACGCCACCACCTCGGGCTCCAACACCGCCACCTCGGGCCCAACGCCACCACCTCGGCTCCAACGCCACCACCTCGGGCTCCAACGCTGCCACCGGCCGCCCCCCATCGCCTCCACGCCGGGCTCCAACGCCCCCCCCCGGCTGCCCCATCGCCTCCACGCGTGGCTCCAAAAAAAACCGGTGGACCCACCCCTAAAGAAGAGGCCGCCACACAATCAAAGGCGTCACCGCCCCGCCCCTTGAAGAAGAAAGACTTAGAAAAGAAACAAACTATTATTCCTCGAAGCCGTCCTATGAGAAGACCGCCGCAGAACTAGATGCTTCGGTAAAGTCGATGTGGACAGCTTTCTTCAAGAAACTATAGGCTGAAAGAGAATCAAAGCAAAACCCCGAGAAGCCATACCTCTTACTATGGCCAGAAGATCTACGGCAAAGGGTTGAGGCTCAACAAAAAAAGAGGCGTGATGCTCATAAAGAATCATCATCACTATCGGATTATGATCACACTCTCAGCAAATCTATAGAAGAAGACAAGAAGAAAGAGAAAAGAGCACGGAAGGGTGTCGCACAGTTCGGGAACAATCAAAGCAATCGGTGCCCGCTAGTAATTAGGAATGAATATGGTTCAAACATTGACGTGCTAGACCGATACCGCAGATTTGAGTTATGATCAACTTGATAAATTTTTTACGAAAACTGGTCTTAGCTTGGCCCAAATGCTCAGTGGGGCACCAATTGAAAGTGCTCTAGAAATTGATCATTGGAAGAAGGAATATGCATATGGCAAGAGTCTATACAACCCTACGGCCCTCAAAGAAACTTGGTACGCAAATGTACTTGCTAAACCAAGGTACATCGCAGCGGCGTGGCGTAAAAAGCGGATGACTATATTTGCGTTTGAATTAGAGACTATCATTACTTCCGTGGTGATGATATTATTTATATTCAATTTAATGAGTTACACCAACTATGCCACATGGACGCTCTAGACAAATCTCTAGTCAGTTGCTTCTATCTGTAAGTGATTCTTTCTTTTAATAATGTCACTGTAACATATCATGTATATGTATAACTAATTACTAACACCCGCTATACATATGCAGAGACATGATGAGGGACCTCGAGTTAGAAATGACAAGGAGATTAGTTTTGTTGATCCTTATATCATATTCAAAGACCCAAAGACCCCCTATATTTTATGGAGAATTCAAACGGAGAGAAATCTACGAGGTTCTTGGTCAACCAAAAGGACAAAAAAGATATATACTCTTTCCCTATAACTTTAAGTGAGTGTTGTTATCGTGTGTACATTCTATTTAACTAGTTAATCAAATCAAGTATGAAGATATATAAATACGTTGACTATATACAAATGCAGCTTTCATTGGATACTGATTGTGATTGATCTCTGGTAAAGTCATTTGATAATCTATGACTCGTTGAGAAAACCACAGGAAGATTACCAAGATATGATAGATATTATCCAAGGGTAACTTCGATCTCTAAATATTAATTTTTGCTCTTTAACTCGACAATAGTTAATTAATAATGATCATTTTATTGGTAGGGTTTGGGCTTGGTTCGTGCAGAAACACCGTCCGGATTTGAAAGCGCCACTTTCGAAGCCTATCCTACTTCAGTGGGTTCTACGGCAGCCACCGAGCAACAATTTGTGTGGCTACTATGTTTGCGAGTTTCTGACGGTCTATGCCAAAAGAACTAATCTAGAGCACCTAAAAGTATGTAACATGTATATATAATAAGTCCATTTCATTTATTTGTTGCTGTTTAATAAATCTTATGTAAATTAATACTTTTTCTTTAATGTCTATTAAAGGAGACGTGGTTGAAGCAACAAGTGTTGGATACGGTCCACCTAAAAAGGAATTCGGGAGACAATCGCGGGATTTCTTAACGACCATGTCCTGAAGCCCGGCGCCGAGTGCTACTTCAACCCTGACGAACCAATGAAACCAGACCAAGATGAACATTTGTATGATATTTGAGTGGCGGAGAACAATTGTGTTGTAAATACTTTAACCGTGATGCATGTGTGTAAATATTATGTTATGGACCTATACATATATATAATATATAGTGTTTTATAGTATATTTATATGTAATGCTCTAAATTATATAAATTATAGGTGCGGCGTATACATAAACTAGCATCGAACAATACGCATTCGGAAATAATAATGTAATTGTAAACCCTAAATGAAAAATTAAAAGAAAAGAAAAGTAAAAAAGAAAAAACACTTTTAGCCCGGTTGGTAACACCAATCGAACTAAAAGTGGCGGCCGGAGTGCACACCTGGCGCATCTTTTTAGTTCCTGGGTTGGTGTTACCAACCGGGACTAAAAGTGGACCTTTAGTCCCGGGCCTCGGAACCGGGACTAAAGGCGGGACATTTAGTCCCGATTTCTTAGTCTTGGCTCCGGAGCCAGGACTAAAGGCCCTTACGGCCCGGGGCTAAAGCCCTGTCCTGCAGTAGTGATGGTCAACAAAGCCTCTAGCAAGTGAAGAAGGAAGCGCTCGAGGAGATTGGGCTTTCTGCCAATATATGGCCCATGAATAGATGGAAATAGATTGGAGTCGTTGTACCATCTACTAAACTATTTTTTTAGAGCTTATCAACTAAATAGTATTGATTTATCATCACAGCCTTGTTTTTAGGGAACGAGGCACAAAAACATGTCGTCTGATTACTTTTGAAAAAACAGACTAAGACCAATATAGCAGCCCCAGCACAAGGGCTAAATTGTGGCATATCCACAAATAAGAAAGCAACACCACACCTTAACACAAGTGTGAACAGTGGCACAACAAGAAGTACACCTAAAGGAGACAAGAAAGAGATACCAAGGCACATGAACTTTTCAACAATGCCTCTAGGGAGGTGAATGGCATCACAACGTAATCATTGTTAGCGAAGCAGTAGGAGGTACTCTGCAGGGGTGTGGCAAGGCTTTCACTCAAGGCATGTGCCAAGTGGTTAAGCGAGCTAATCTAGGAGAAGTCAGCGAGAGGTTCTTTAGTGACGCCTTCAAGAAGGAGATTCTCGTCACTGGCCTAGACTGATCTGAGCTGAGCTTTCGCCTAGGACCGGTGCTCCCATTGACCCAACCAAAACAGTGGGAGGTGCACAAGGGGGTGCCAGCTGCTGCCACATTGCACGAAGCTATTTTGGACTTGCCCGTGACAGTAGGAGGTGCGCGCCGGCAAGTGATCACCCCCGGTCGGAGGAGGGAGTTTGTCGACCACCGCCACACTATGTGCGAAGCCATTCCCGGACTCACCCGCGAAGGTGGGAGGCATGCACCGGCTGGCGTCAACGCCTAGGGTTGCCAGCCACCGCCACATCGCGTGGAGTCATTCTAGGACTTGCCAATGACGGTGGGAGGCACAAAACGGCAAGGCACCCGCAGGGACACAGCCCCACAAGCCCGCAGGCAAACTGCACGCACCACGTCACTACTAGGCACCTACAAAACGAGAGCGAGGAGGAAATATGGGCACACTGCGCACCGCTAGCACACCAGCAGCCAAACTACGTGCCTGCTCCACTGTGGGCCCAAGCTTGCAGCAGCACGTGCCCGCGTTGGTTGCAGAGCACCGCACTGGGCTTCCCCTGGTGAGGGGTCTGACCGCCACCACGCAGATCGGGTGCCTTGGGGACCAAGATGAGTGAACCCCCCAAATCTTGCCAACCAAGGGTGACGTTCACCGCCACTCCGCCAGACCCGGACTCGGGTGGCCTAGCTTCGCCTTGCCGAGCGCGCAAGCCGCCATTGACGACGAGGAAGAGGGAGGAGGAAGGGGATGAGGTTGCTCGAGAGGAAGAGGATAGATGGCTGCATGGCACTGCCATTGCACGCTATCTACCAAACTATAGTGCACGAGCTCCGCCGCACCAAGCCATAGCGCCACGACGTTGCCCTGATTGCCAGGAGCCATCCCCGCACGGAGGACTTGCAGTCGCAGCATGCCTGGGCAGATGCCTCACCGCCGCCATCCTAGGGAGCCGCATAGGCTTCCCGACGGTCCCCTCCGGCAGCAGCAAGGGGAAGCGGAGGACAGGATGGCTAGCGGTGGCGGCCGCCCGAGTAGCCTGTGTGGGGTGACGGGGTGCTCGAAAGAAGACTTCATCTTTGGGTTCGTTTCTACTACCTCCGTTACCTTTTATAAGGCATGGCTACAGATGACATTGTCTCCTATAATGTACTTTGACAGTTTACTTATGTTATTTATATTTATAAATTTATGATATTTGCACAGTACATTTAATCACCAATCTAACCATGTCAAGTTTATAGTATAGTAATTAAAATTGTTGGCTAAATTGTTGGTCAAAGTTTTTAAAGTTTGACTCTTAAAATTTATGGGCCCCTTATAAAAGGTAATGGAGGGAGTACTACTGAATTGCTTCACATTATCAGCTGCATAGTACAGAAATCTTTCTACATATACTCTAGATTGTAGCAGTTTGATCTGTATAATGCTTGCTCTGTTTTGTTTTGTACACTTGAATGAGTGCGTTCAAAATTTATGTTCTTATGTTCATCTATTATTCTAATTATCCTTTGTTTTGATAGTCAGCAGGTGCTCCAATCATTCCAATTTACAGGTATCTACAGCAATATGCTAATTAAAACTACGGCATAGAACTTAGAGTGTGGTCTGCAAGTGTCCCTGTGACATTGATACATGGTCTTATCTAAATTTCGGCAGGAAAGGAACTAAAAAATTGTGTGGTCTAGACGAGCTTTTGAAATAATATTTAAGTTTTTACTGTAGGGATATTAGGCCAACACAAGAAGGTTAATTGCTTCATCGGGAATTTACAGTACAAACGGCGGTCTGGCAGCAACTCCCGTTCAATCAGTTGGCTAAAAAGTGCAACAGAGGACACTGATTAATATACTACCTCCGTCCGTAAACGTGTAATTATGGGATTCGTTCTGGTTAAACTAATTCAAGTTTGACCAAATTTATAGTAAATACTATTTAACATTTATGTCTCCAAAGGAATTTAATTTGTGATGAAAATATATTCTATTACTAATCTAATAGTATTTATTTTGTGTCATGCATGGATGCTTAGAATTTATATAAATTTAGTCAAAGTTCGAATGGTTTGACTTCTTGAAAAGCGAGAATTGCATTCTTTTGTGGATGGAGGGAATAGTTCCTAGTTGGTATATAGAACTACATATACCAGTTGCTAAGCTAAAAATCCTTTTTTTTTTTTTTTTGTGACCTTGGTATCATAGGTACTCTACAGAGAAATTATGTAGATCATGCATGTTGATAGCTCAGTGGTTCATTTAGTGAAGGCTTGGAATTCAACAGTCGAGTGTGGTTCATTTAGTGAAGGCTTGGAATTCAACAGTCGAGGGCTATACATATTCTCTGCAAGTGTAAACAAAGAAATAAAAGGTTAAATCAAAATAACCAGGTGAAGTTGAAACAAACCCAATGGTCGTACATGTGAATGGACTTTTGACTCTTTCAATTTAGTTGTTCTTTCATGTCTTCACTTTCTTCAGCCCAAATGTTCTTATAAGCCCTTCCTCACTTGAGCTTTGACGTGAAGGTTTAGGGTTTTGGGTTTTGGGTGGATAACCAGGTGAAGGCAAAAGCAGTCCCAAAGGTCATACATGTGAATGGACTACAGAGAAATTACATAGACCATGGATGTTGATGGCTCAGTGGTTCAGTTAGCGAAGGCTTGGAATTCAACAGTCAAGGGTTAAACGTATTCTCTGGAACTGTAAACAAAGAAAAAGCAAGCCAAATCAGAATAACCAGGTGACAGCGAAAACAGACCCAAAGGTCATACATGTGAATAGACTTTTGACTATCTTTCAATTTAGTTATTCTTATATGTCTTCGCATCTTTAGCCCAAACCTTCCCACAAGCCCCTTCTCGCTTAAGCTTTGAAATGAAGCAGAGAATACAGTTTCAGACACATCAAACTCACATCGTGTTTTCTTACCAATCCAGCCTCGTCTTCCTGAGTAGGAAGGACACATGGAAAATTTCCTTCCTGCAATCCTAGGAGAACTGATGACTCGACCCATAAACTTCATCATCAACAAGTGCTCGAAGCCGCCCGCAATGGCCATGGAGGAAAGCCTACAGAGGGCTCTTCTCCGAGCACAAGTCATTGACGAAGAGGCCTTGGGACGGCACACCACAAATCAAGTCACGATCTAGCAGCTGGGCATGCTGAGAGATGCCATGCACCGAGGCTATTACGCACTCGATGCTTTCAGATACCAGCCTCACTGCAGAGAGGACGGCAATGATCCAGTTGTCAGGGGCCTGATGTCCCTATCCAAGGTACCCTCTCCAAAGGATCCCCATTTCTTCAGTCAAACTGCACAGTTCCGGGTACAACTACAAGACGCCCTAGACAGATTGAGCTCCCTGATTGTTGATCTGAATGAGTCAGTCATATTCTTGATGAGCTACCCTTGTCTGTATCGCCAACCTTACAGCATGCATATCCTATTCCGTAACTGCATGTTTGCTCGCCAGATGGAAACAGACCTTGTCATCAAATTCCTATTGCACACACACCCTCATTGTTTTCAAGAATTGGAGGTCTTGCCAATTGTCTGTCCACCCAGAGTCGGCAAGAGTACCCTAGTCGCTCACGTTTGAAAAGACGAAAGAGTCCGTGATTATTTCTCAGAAATCTTGTGGTTGTGTGAGTCTAATTTTACAAATGATGAGCTAGCTCAGAGACAAGGACGTGTAATGAAACATAAAAAATGTATGCCAAACTCAAACAGAGGCAAGAAATTGCTTGTTGTTGTTGAACTGTCAGGAAATCTTTACGAAGATGCATGGAATAGATTGTATCTTGGTTGCAGACAGAGCTTCCCCTTTGGTAGTAAAATCATAGTCACAAGCCATTCAGACACGATTGTAAAGTTTGGAACAACACCGGCTTTAAATCTGAAGCCTCTGTCCCATGACGCGTACTGGTATTTCTTCAAGGCTCTTACATTTGGAAGCATGGATCCTAAGGAGCACCCAACGCTTGCACAGCTTGCCATGGAGATAGCTAAAATGCAGTATGGTTCATTCCATGGTGCACACATCACATCTTATTTGTTGAGGAAAAGTTTAACATACACTTTTGGTGCAAGTTTTTGAGCTTCTTGAGAGGGTTCATCCAGAAGCATGTCTCCGAAATCGGCGTGCATCCAGTTGCTCTTATAAACCAAAACAGACCTGTACAGCATGCAAGAATGGCTATACCTTCTGAAGATTTCATGATTTGTCATCAATATCACCGTTCTTCACAAGAGGAGGTTCCGGAGATCAGAATCCAAGATGTGTTGTATGGAAGCACTAAGAGACATGGAAAATTTGAGGTCCTAGTATGGAGATCTGAGATACCCCCCTACTACAGCTATTTCAATGCTTGTGAGATTCGAGAGCATAAAATTACAGGTGCGAAGAGGAAGCAGCCTATGGAAGATGGAGCCACATTCTGTTAATTTTGTAATTTTGTGGTTTTGGCAGGAACATGTAAGTGCTACATTTTCATCCCTGAAGTGTAAGCGCATATCTACAAAATAAAACATGAAAGAGTTATATATTTTCATGGAATATTGTGAATCCTTTCCTATGTTTTGTTTTACTCCAGATAGCAGCCTCAGCCTGTGCTTGAACCTTCAAGCCTATGTTTTTGGGCTTTATATTTTCAGTTCAACTCAGCAGGCCATTCTGTGTTTTCGGCTTCATGTTTTTGTAGTTTGCAAGACTGGTTGCCTTATGTAGATTTGATAGGAGCTCTGCCTTTCAATTAAGATATGGGAAAATAGAGTTGTTTATGTCAACGGTGCCTCAGATCTTGTTTGGTGGTTTGCAAGACTGGTTGCCTTATGGAGATGGAACAGCTTATCGGCTCCCTGTTGCAAGCTGAGCAGAGTCACGTTGGTTCAAAAAGATTTGGCATCCTAACAATCTCTGGCCCAAAAGAGTTGGAAATTGGCTGGAGTTGGTTGTAATGATTGTTTTTTTCACATCACATTATTGCGTAGTATACAATTTTTTCATATGCCTGTACTGTAATAGTGCTGCAGTTTGATCCAGTACAATGCTTGCTCTGTTTTCTTTTGTACATCTGAATGGGAGAGTTCAAAATTTATGTTCTTGCGTTCATCTGATATTCTAAATTCACTGCCTTTTTGTTTTGATAATCAGCAGGTACTCTACTGCAATACGATAAGACTTTTTTCTTGAAATAAAGACAGGAGCTCTGCCGCTCAATCAAGACGAAAGAATTGTGTGTAAAAGAAGGGTAGCCAAACGTGGTGTCAACATAGGACACACGAAGGGCTGACCGATCCACGTGATGTGGAAGAGCATGTTGGAACCAAAGCTCCGACGAGGAGCTCCGGCGACGGCGCGACACCGGCAGGTGGTGACCGCGTCGATTTGCGAGAGAGAAAGCGAGAGCGATGTCAGACAAGAAACACAGGATATGTTCACACTGCGACGTGCAGTGCTTTCAGTTGCATTGATCGATGGATATACACAGGCTCACGCCCCCCACCCGCCATGGTTCCACAGCTGCACGGTGTGCCGTTCATCTCGGCCCGTGCGACATGCACGGCATGCGGCCATGGCGGGGATCACATCTTGACGCGGTCAGGGCGCGGATCGTGCAGTCTCCGTCCGTCCTGATTCTACGCTAAACTAGACATGTTTGTAACAAACTAAATGCCTGAACTGATAAGCAACCTAATGCAACTAAATGCAGATACATGGCACGATTACAGTCAACAATTCACCCCCTTAATCGTGGCCAACCTTCATCACTCCCAGTTGCCTCCGCATTTCTGCAAATCTAATTCTTCCCAATGGTTTTGTCAGAACATCGGCCAACTGGCTGTCAGTGCTCACATGCTCCAGCTCTAGCACGCCTTCAGACACACACTCCCGGATATAGTGATATCTTGTGTCAATATGCTTGGTTCTGTCATGATGCACAGGATTCCTACTCAGCTCTTCTGCAGACTTGCTGTCAATTCTCAACTTGAACCTTTTAATCTCTGAACAAGTTAGATCAGCCAGCAGTCTACCCAACCAAACTCCCTGACAAGCCCCTGTTGCAGCAGCAATATACTCGGATTCACATGAGGATAGAGACACAACTCTCTGCTTTTGTGAACTCCAAGTAACAATGTTCCTTCCAAGAAAGAACACAACACCAGTAGTACTCTTTCTCTTTTCTAGATCTCCTGCATGGTCACTGTCAGTATAGCCAAGCAACTCTGATTGTGGCCCTTTGACATATTTGCAGCCCAGCTTTGTTGTGCCTGCAACATACCTTATGATTCTCTTTATGGCAGCCCAATGATCTGAATTAGGTGACTCCATAAACCTACTGACCAAACCAACTGAGTAAGCAAGATCAGGCCTTGAATTCACCAAATATCTGAGGCTCCCCACAAGACTTCTGTACCTTGTTGCATTTGACACTACCTCAGGCTTCCCTGGCAGCAGCTTGATGTGCTGCTCCATTGGAGTGTCAACAGGGTTGCACCCTTTCATCCCTGCATTTTCTACTATTTTCTGAGCATAGGCACTTTGACAGATAGTGATCTCCCCTGGCTTCTGCTTCACTTCCAGCCCCAAGTAGTAGCTGAGTAAGCCAAGGTCACTCATGCTGAAGCTTTTCTTCATCTGCTGCTTAAATGTAGCAATCAATTTGCTATCTGGCCCACAGATGATCAGGTCATCCACATAGACTCCCACTAGAAGCAATGACCTGCCTGTCCCTCTCCTATAGACAGCATTTTCTTCCACACTTCTCACAAAACCCAGCTTGTACAATTCTTGATCAAGTCTGGCATTCCAAGCTCTTGGAGCTTGCTTGAGGCCATATAGAGCTTTTCTGAGTTTTAGTACTTTGCCTTGTACTGTAGGATCAGAGAACCCAGGTGGAAGCTGCACATAGACTTCTTCATGTAGATCACCATTTAGGAATGCAGATTTGACATCCATGTGATGGACTTCCCACTCCCCTTGTGCTGCTAGAGCCAGCAGAAGCCTCACTGTCTCCATTCTTGCCACAGGAGCAAAAACTTCATCATAGTCCACCCCCTGGATTTGTGCATACCCTTTCACAACCAACCTTGCTTTGTGCTTCACAATACTTCCATCAGGGTCTCTCTTCACTTTAAACACCCATTTCAGACCAATTGCCTTATGACCACTTGGTAACTCTGATATTGTCCAAGTCTGGTTTTGTTCAATGGACTGCATTTCAGCCTGCATTGCTTCCCTCCAGCATTTTTCTTCAAGAGCCTGCTCAACATTTGCTGGTTCGTCTGCTGCAAGCATGCATATTCCACTGTATTCAAAGTCATGGATCTCATCAGTTGAGTCAAGCAAATCTGTTATTGTTCTGAATCTGACAGGACCACCTTCTGCATCCTCTGAATATTGACTTGGTGGGGTTGCCCATCCATGGTTTGGTGCCTGAACTGTCCCTGGAGTGTTTGGGGTGTTTGGAGATCCCCCAACATCTCCCAAGGCATCACCAACACCACCTGGATTCTGCTGTCCCTCGCCACTGGCAGGTTGTTGCTGTTCTTCAGGGTTGGATGCTGTTGTCAGATTTCTTTCAGTCAATTCATACTCAACTGTGAACATGTCTGGCTGCTGCACTCCACTGCCTTCTGTGTTGGCCCAGTCCCAGGGCTGGTTCTCCACAAATACAACATCCCTACTCACTACCAGCTTGGCAATAGTGGGATCATAGAACCTGTATCCTTTTGTGCCTGCCTCATACCCAATGAAAATCATTTTCCTTGATCTGTCAGAGAGTTTAGACAGGTGTGGACCTGTCAGCTTCACACTAGCAGTACAGCCAAAAAATCCTCAAGTGAGACACATTGGGTTTTCTTCCATACCATGATTCAAATGGTGTCTTGTTGTTTAGAGCCTTTGTAGGTGCTCTATTCAACACATAGACTGCAGTACAGATTGCTTCTCCCCAAAATTCAGATGGCACTTGCATTGCCTTCATCATGCACCTAGCCATTTCAACAACTGTCTGGTTCCTTCTCTCAACTACCCCATTCTGTTGGGGAGAATAGGGAGCAGTTGTGTAGTGCTTGATGCCTTGTTCATTACAGAAGACAGTGAATAAATTTGAAATGAACTCACCTCCTCTGTCTGTTCTTAGAGCCTTGAGCCTGCCATCTGATTCTACCTCAGCCCTGGTTTTTACCTTTCTGAAATACTCCAAAGCTTGATCTTTTGACTTGAGCAGTTCTACCCACATGAACCTGCTGTAGTCATCTACTACCAGCAGGAAATATGAGGCCCCTCCCAAGGATTTTGGGGTTATCTGCCCACACAAATCAGCATGTACAAGTTCTAGCCCTTTGCTAGCTCTGAATTTTGACACATGAGGAAAAGGCAACCTATGCTGTTTGCCCAGTACACAGCCATCACAGATTTTTTCAACCCTGCCCACAATTGGCATCCCCACTACCATTTCTTTTGCACCAAGATCATTCAAAGCTCTGAAATTCAAATGCCCAAATCTAGCGTGCCATTGCCATGATGAATCTTCAGAGTGTGCAAGCAAGCATATGGGTGGTGTCAACTGAAACTTAGCAAGGTACAACCTATTTGCAGTTCTAGGTGCAGAGATCAACAGTGTACCACTAGGATCAAACACACACATCTTTCCATTTCCCAATGTCACCTCAAAACCTTTCTCCTCTAACTGACCAAGACTCACAATATTACTTCTTAATTTTGGAATGTAATATACTTCGGTCAGTACCTTATGAGCATTATGGCGATCTTGCATCACCATGGAGCCGATGCCTTCTATTTCCACCCTTGAGCCATCACCAAAACGCACTGTACCACGCATCCCCTCGTTGAGCTGTGTCAGTGCTGATTTGTTGCCGGTCATATGGTTGCTGGCCCCAGTGTCCAGCACCCACACACCATCAGGAACAACAACAGGCACCACCTTCTCCGTCGGGTGCACGACGTGGGCGGTCCACGCCGACGCCAACGTCGCCGCGCAGCCAACATGAGTGCTCCGGCCTCGGTGTTGCCGGCGGCCACATTGGCCTCCGGCGGCTTGGCATCCTTCTTCTTCTCCTTCTTCGGACGCTTGCAGTCCTGCTCCCAATGCCCGTAGATGTTGCAGTTCCGGCACCGTCCCTTGCGCCTTGGTGTGCCCTCGAGAGGTCAGTTTGACCGCGCCGGGACTGCCACCATCAGAGCGCCCGACACCTTGGCTTTGTAGTGACCGCCATGGCCACCGTGCCCACTAGACCCGCCACCATGTGAGCTGCCGCCGCCATCCTTCGGGCCCTGGTTGAGACGGTGCTTGTGCTTCTCCAACCAGTCCTCCTCGGCCAGCATGAGGCGGCCGGCTTTGTCGACGACTTGCTCGATCTTGTCGTCGAGCTGATCTTCCGCCGCCCGAAGCCGCCCCACGAGCTCCTCCACGGTCATGGTCTTCATGTTGCAGAACATCTCAATTGAGACCACCACCGGGGCGAAGTCGTGTGGGCACCACGCGAAGAAATTTCTTGATTACGCGCGGTTCCTTCACATCCTCCCCAGTGTCCTCGGCTCCGCCGCCCGGGTTCGAGATTCTCATCCCGAACTTCGTCAATGGACTCGCCCGGCTTGAACGCGATGTTCTCGAACTTCGCGCATCAGCTTTTGGGCGTTCACCTCCTTGACTTGGTCTCAAGGCCGAGACGCATCGTCGCCACCGCATCCCATGCCTCCTTCACCGTCTTCTTGCGTCCGAGCATCCGCCACATTTCACGCGGCACGCGAACGCAGGGCGCCCGCCATGGCTTGGCGATCTTGGGCGCGCTTGACATCCGGTCCCGGATCGACCGCATGCCGGATCTCTAGCGCCTCCAGTTGCACTTTGCATCATCATCACCCACTTTCGGCGTAATTGGATCGCTCCAGCATTGGCCATACTAGGGAGCTCTCCTTGACGCCGGAACTCGAGCTTGCTTGCTGCGCCGCCCGATCATGTCCTCCGCCTTCTTCTTTCTCGGGACCACGTACTTCTTCTTCGCCGGCTCTCGTGGTGGGCTTATGGATCCGCTATAGAACATAAACTAGCTCTGATGCCACGATGTTGGAACCAAAGCTCCGACGAGGAGCTCCGGCGACGGCGCGACACCGGCAGGTGGTGACAGCGTCGATTTGCGAGAGAAAAGCGAGAGCGATGTCGGACAAAAACACAGGATATGTTCACACTGCGGCGTGCGGTGCTTTCAGTTGCATTGATCGATGGATATACACAGGCTCACGCCCCCCCACCCCGCCATGGTTCCACAGCTGCACGGTGTGCCGTTCATCTCGGCCCGTGCGACATGCACGGCATGCGGCCATGGCGGGGGATCACATCTTGACGCGGTCGTGGGCGCGGATCGTGCGTCTCCGTCCCGTCCCTGATTCTACGCTAAACTAGACATGTTTGTAACAAACTAAATGCCTGAACTGATAAGCAACCTAATGCAACTAAATGCAGATACATGGCACGATTACAGTCAACAGAGCATAAAACTAACATGAGTTATCGTTGCTGAGCATGATTGCACAGCAACCAGTAGCTCCGACATCCCATGGCCAACCCCAGACAATCCAAAGGAATAATAGGCAGGCATCCTGACCACAAGGCCAGATTAGGTCATCGTTGCCGAGCTCAAACAAAGTGCAGCTCCGGCTTCCAATCTTGATCCTCCATCCCACCCGTGGCTTTTGCCCGACTTCTGAAGAAGTGCAGTCGACGAAGAAGGGGGGTTCGCCTCATGTAATTGTTGCCGAGCCATGTCTCCCTCAACATGCATACTACTGGTTGCCGAGAATCAAAGGGCGTAAACTGAAGGCGATGCTGTGGTTAAGAGGAACTTCAAAAGAGACACCTGCAGGGATTTCCCCCATGAAATGCAGAGCTGGGGGATCACGACGGCCTCAACAGGGGAAGCGGCACACACAGGTGTCACCGTCATAGAGGCTTTCCCCCAGCACATTGTCAGGCCAGGCCCCGGTCATAGCTGCTGTCACCATCATTGTCACTGCCCCACTGTCCTACAGGAACCCTTCTACAGGGGCATCAATGAGCTGACTGCCCACAGTACATGCATAGCTGCGTCAGCCTCCCCCTCTGGCCTGTCACAAGGAACCGGGTTTTATCTTGTCATGCACGTCACAACACTGCACACCGAGGCTGTTGCTGGCCGTCATCACCGGTCCTAGCACCCGCAGCCAATGAAGCCAGACACTGCCAGCCACCTTCGGCCACTTGTGTCCCCCACTGTGGGTGTTGCCCCCAGCCCAATGGGCTCCGAATCCGGCCGCGAGGACGGAGAATCCGGTGCCCCATGGCTGCACAACCTGTGCCCACCATGGCTGACGCCACCAGAGCCACCCTCGACCTGGGGGCACTGGGTCCGGCCACCCAGGCCCTAAAGCAGCCCCAAGTCGGCCTACCGATGCCGCCATGCAAGGAGGAAAGGGGACGGTGGAGGGGGAAGAAGAAGAAGAAGAAGAAGAAGAAGAAGAAGAAGAAGAAGAGGAAGCCCACCACTGCCACCACCCTGCACCTGCCTGGGCCACTAGCCAGCATCGCCGCAGTCATGGCCAGGCGGCCACGCCAAGCCCCACGCGACTACGGGTGAGGTGACGCTCCGCTGCTCCCACGCTACCATGCCACCAGAGAGAGGGCGCTCACCGCCGCCATCCTGGCGGGCCACACGACCCTGCTGGCGGCCTGCTCCGATGGCGGCACAGCGGGAGAGGGGAGGGAAGTGAAGGGCCGTGGTGGCTAGGGTTGCCATCCAAGTCGCCCGCGTGGGGGCTGACACGAGGCCTTCTCGAATGAAAATTTTCAGCTTCGATATGCTAGGACTAAGTCTTACAGAAGTTAGAGTTTTAAAATGTTATATGCATGTGTCCTTGTAAATCCGAAACACCATGGGATTTCAAACCTCATCTAAGTTTAGGCTGGTCCAGTAAAAATATAATCACCTAGAAATAAAAAATGTGTTATCTAAACGAGCTTTTGAAATAACATTGAGTTTTTACTATTAGGGATTTAGCCAACACAATTGAATGGGAATTTATAGTGCAAAGTCTAGTCTGGAGGCAACTCTAGTTCAACCAGTTGGCTTTATAAAAAGTGCAACTGCGGACACTGCTTAATATGGTTCTTAGTTGGTACACACAAGTACAGTACAGTATACATAGCAGTTCCTAAGCAAAAAAAAATTCTGATCTTTGTGACCATGACATCATAGCTGGTCTACAGAGAAATTACACAGATCATAGATGGTGATGGCTCAGTGGTTATAATTCAACAGTCAAGGACCGTAAGTATTCTCTGGAAGTATCCAAAGGGTAGCAAGTTCAAACAAAAAATAAAGAGTCAAATAAGAATAACCAGGTGAAGACAAAGTAGCCCCAAGGGTCATACATGTGAATGGACCATTGACTAAGTCTCAATTTAGTTGTTCTTATATGACTTTGCTTCTTGAGCCACGCCCTTTCTCTCCCTGAAGTTTTGATTTCAAGCAAAGACTACAGAGTTTCAGAAACATCAAAATTCACCCAGTGTTTTCAAACCCATCCTGCTGCCTTCTCTTCGTGAGGACAAAGAGAGGACTCACATGGAAATTTTCCTTTCTGCAATCGTGGGTGAGTTGATGACTCGATCCATAAACTTTGTAATCAACAAGTGCACCAAGCCACCAGCACTATCCACGGAGGAGAGCCTGCAAAAGGCCCTTCTCCGAGCTCAAGTCATCGACGAGGAGGCCACAGGACGGCGCATCACAAATCAAGCCATGATCCTGCAGCTGGGCAAGCTGAGAGATGCCATGCACCACGGCTATTACACACTTGATGCCTTCAGGTACCAGCCTCACTATGGAGAGGATGGCAATGATCCAGTTGTTAGGCGCTTTATGTCCCTATCCAAGGTACGCTCTGCAAAGGATCCCTTTTTCTTTAGTCAACCTGCACAGTTTCCAGAACAACTACAAGAGGCACTAGACAGATTGTGTTCCATGATTGTTGATCTAAATGAGTTGGTGATGTTTTTGGCAAGCTTCCCTCATCTTTATCATCAGCCTTACAACATGCATATCCGACTGGGTAATTGCATGTTTGGTCGTCAGGTGGAAGCAGAACATGTCATTAAATTCCTGTTGCACACACAACCTCATAGTTCTCAAGACTTCGAGGTCTTACCAATTGTCGGTCCACCCAGAGTCGGCAAGAGTACCCTAGTTGCTCATGTTTGCAAGGACGAAAGAGTCCAAGATTATTTCTCAGAAATCTTGTGGCTGCATGACCATGATTTTACAAATGATGAGCTAGCTTTCAGACAAGGATATGCAATGAAACATCAAAATCAAGTGTCAAACTCGAACAACAAAGGCAAGAGGGTGCTAATTGTTATAAAACTATCTGGAAATCTGAACCAAGATGCTTGGAATAGTTTGTATCTTGCTTCCAAACAGAGTTTTTGTAGTGGGAGTAAAATCATAGTCACAAGCCGTTCAGATAAGATTGTAAAATTTGGAACTGCACAGGCCCTAACTCTAAAGCATCTGTCTCATGAAGCATACTGGTATTTATTCAAGACACTTACATTTGGAGGCATGGATCCTAAGACACACCCAAGATTTGCACAGCTGGCCATGGAGATAGCCAGAACACAGAAACGTACGATCATTGGTGCATACACCACCTCTTATTTGTTGAGGAACAATTTTGACATCCACTTTTGGTGCAAGGTTCTGAGCTTCTGGAGAGGATTCATTCAGAAGCATGTCTCCAAATTCGGCGTGCATCCATTAGAATTTTTGGACCAAAACATACCTTTGCATTTTAGAAGAATGGCTGTACCTTCTGAAGATTTGATGCTTTGTCAGTATCAACACTCTCAAGATGTCATGTATGGAAGCATTAAGCTTCATGGGAAATTCAAGGTGTTAGTATGGAGATCTCATATACCTCCGTACTATAGCTATGTTTGTACTTATGAGATTCGACAACGAAAAGCTGCAGGTGCCAAGAGGAAGCGTCCTACGAAAGATGGAGTTACAATTTGTTAGTTTTGTTATTATCGGTAGTCTCATATTGTAACATACATTTGCTTTTTTTGGGTGGTGGGCGGAGGGGGTCGGTTTTGGATGGCAAGTTACAGCACAGTCCATGTGCAAAGCCTATAAGGCGTCGTAGGTGACAGTTATAGCATCGTGAAATATAAAGTCATTATCTGCATAATATAAACACATTCCAATCGGGACAGACAATATTTTCATTTCGTTTACTTTCTGGGGCTCTTATCTCTACTCCGTGGCCCCACCAGGACCCCACAGGTCCCGTGCCTCTCCAGGAAAATCAGCGGCAAGGCAAAACAAAAAAAAAAAAAGGCTTTTTCCTATGTGCCATCATAAAGGTTTGTAATTCCCTATGTGTCATTAAGAAAGTTGAGTGCTCATATATGCCATTGATATGAACCTTTTTTTCTTTTTTTTTTTGCCTTTGACGCTACTACTGTCTGATTTGGCTTTAATGTTGTCAAACTGAGGGTGTGAAAAATAAAAAAGCCCTCAGGTCAATATGCTATTATTATTTTCTAAGCATCTTAAATACCTCAAGAAAAACTAAAAACTATAAGGTTGTTGATCTCGCCCAAATCTACAATTTTCATATTAAAAGCATCATCAGTGACTCCGAACAGGAAAATATAAGATTTGGTATGATTAATATGTCTTAGAAAAATCATATCTTCTCTGAATGGAATCAGATGAAGATTAATTTTATAAGAAAATTGTAGTCTCAATGATATCCGCAACTTCCAAGTTTTGAGTTTTCCCATTTAATGTCGTTAAGATGCTAAAAAATAATAGCATATTCTAATCTAAGGATATTTTTTTATTTTTCACACCCGCAGTTTGACACCGTTAGAGCCCAATCGAACGGGAGTGTGGTGGAGAGACAAAAAATAGGTTTAGACCAATAGCACTTGTAACTGAATAACGTGTTTAATAGCCTGTAGAAAATTACAAACTTTTATAACTAACGGTGCACATGGAAAAGCCTCAACCCAAAAGCAGAGCACGAAGCAGAGCAGCAGATCCTCACTCCCTCCTCTTCACCTGCTCCGCTGCTCGGGCCCACCCGGCCAACCACCGATCATCCACCAAAGCAGATCCGCCGCTGGCGAGCGCACTTGTGGAGGAGGTCCTGCTGCGCTTCCCACCTGCCGACCCGGCGAGCCTCATTCGGGTTGCACGCGCTTGTCTGCAGGCGCTGGCACCGCCTCGTCACGGGGCCCGGGTTCCGCCGCCGCTACCGCAACCTCCACCTACACCGCGGGCGTGGGGGTTCGGCCTCCGATGCCCGGCTTCCTCGGCAACGCCGGCGTGGGGGACCTGCGTCGTGCCCACCTCCACCTTCTGCCAGGAAGGCACACCCGCGCGGGCGGCGGCAGCGGCCACGGCGGCTGCGGCCTCCTCCACCTTGCTCGGCGCCCTCCACGGCCGCGCCCTCCTGCATCGGGACGCAACCGTCGACTGCGAGCTCGCTGTCTGGGATCCCACCACGGGCCGCCGCACAGACCAGACCCACCTCCCCTGGTCGGCCTACCCCGACTATAGCTGGAACGCTGTGGTGCTCTGCCTGGATTGAGAATATTGCAAAATGGACATTCTAATTTTTGTCGTCATAAGTGATCTACAGAGAAATTACATAGGTCATAGATGGTGATGGCTCCATGGCTCACAAAGGGAAGACTTAGTTTCAACAGTCAGGAGCTGTGGTATCCTCTGGAAGTAGCCAACTGGTAGTAAATGTAAACAAAGGAACAGAAAAGATCAATCCTCTAAGAGACGAAATCCGCACTAAGCCTCCGACCTTATTCTCTTGCCACGTGTCCAGCTCGCTCCTCACCGCCGCTGGAGCCATGCCCACCAACCCCCTTCCCCCGCGGATGACGCTGGCGGCAGCAGCGGCGGCAGCGCGCAGCCGCGCGCCGCGGCGCCAGTCGCGGCTGGCTGTGTTCACCACCCTCCTACCCCAGCAGGTGGTGCGCCGGGCGCAGCGGGTCCACCCCTCTCTCCCAGCATGGTGGCCTGGTGGCGCTTCGGGAGGCTCAGAGCGCGACCACCTCCAAGCACTTCGCCCGCCAGGGCGACGCAGCGCCTTTCCCACGCCCGGCGGGCAACGCCCGGTGACCACGACCGCTTCCCCGCGCGGGCTCCTGCTCACAAGCCGTCAACGCGGCTCCGCTTTTCCTCCATAAGTCCACTCGCTGGTTTGCTCCCTCTCTCTCTCTATCTCTCTCTCTCTCTTTCCTCTTACCGATCTTCATGGTTGCTGGCTTACTGAAGATTGCGTATAATGTCACCTGCTCCGTTTCGTCTGGATGTTCAGACTAGCTAGGTTTTGTTCCATGCAGCTATGGTGTTTGACTTAATGCCTCTAAGGATGCTGTGTTTGTGACCGCATGGATCTCTGATAGGTGATGCCTAATTAGCCTTCTCAGTTTTAACCCAAAAAAAGTATACAGGCATACAGAATATGCAACGCCCAAATATTTTCATCATATCAGTAAAAAAATTCGATATCTTCTCAATGGAACACTTATTCATGCAGGTAATAACTACGAACTGATCTGAAATTTTGTTCAATTAATGTCTCTTTTCACCCATTCTTAATTTGTAATGTTTCTTTCAGTTCTTATCTTTCTAATATTAGTGATTTCTTTACCTTTATACCTACTGCAACTCAAGCCTTGCAAAAAAGTTAGGTTTCCAATTTGCTTTAACCATGGCAATCAAGAAGATTGCAAAGTCAGCTTCAGAAACGGCAACTGCAATTGAATAATTTTCTCTGTTCATTCAAATGAGACGAGTTATTTGGAGATCCAGAAGCTCGGTACTCAGCACTAAATGGCAAAACTAGCGCATGTGTTGATCTGTTGTTACTCCTCTCAGTGTGCAGCTAATATCTCAAATAAATTTCCTGATAGTGACCATGTCCTTTGTAAGCTGCTGCAACTTAACCTTTTTAAAAATTAATTGTAGCTGACTGGTGGGGTTCTTTATGGACGATAGTGTCCTGGATGTTCTCGACCTATTACATCTGTTGCAAAAGATTTTATTGAATTCATGTTCCTTCCTAGATATTTTCGTTTTATTTTTGGTTCCGGGATCTAGGTTTTAACGAATGCGGACTGGCGCAGGCTGAGTACATCGATGCCAGATTCTGCTACAAGTTCCTGTCCACCTAAAGGTTTTAGTTGTACAGACCTCAGATAGGTCTTGATCATGCTATTAGTATATCCAAATTTAAACTGGTCAAGCCACAGAATGATATAGTAACTCAGGTACTTCAAAATTTTTTAACGCCTGATTATGCTTTTGCTCTGAGTATTAACCATGAAAACTTAGCTAAACTTCAAAGCCACCATATATCAATAAGGACGAAATCCGCACCAAGCCTCCAACCTTGTTCTCAAAGCACCCAGCGACACAGCCGCGTAGCCGGGACGAGCACAGGCCACGGCGCCAGTCGCGCGGACATGCCCACCAACCCCCTTCTCCCGCGGGTGACGCGCGGCGGCAGCAGTGGAGCGGCGGCGCAGCTGGGCGCACCTTGTTCAGTTCAAGGTTAGCTCTGCTCTTACTCCCTTTTTGTTCTCCTATATTCGCACGGGCTACAGATTCAGATTGGCGGAGGTGTGGGTTGTTGCCACTTGGGATAAATTTAATCTTTTCATTCATTACTACTACTATTTTCATTCATTACTACTACTAAACTGTAGTAGTACACCCCTCCCTCAGCTAAACCAATTCTCAATGTTTTTGGTCTGATTGCACGTTGCAACATCACTTACAAGACAGAGGATAAGTTCAGGTGTATGCAGTTTTTTTGTGTGCATACACTGATATTCTTTTGCCTAAATTCAGTAGTGCATTTAACACCATATTCTCGTTTTCCTGCATTTCATAGTCCCTTTGCATTACATCAAATTTATAATCAACAGACAACTAACATAAGGTCATTAAAATTCGTTACTGCAAATTAGTTTGAAGCTATTCATGCAATGTAAAGTGCATTTCTCCTTTTCATTTTTTTTTAAAAACTGAGGACCTGCAGACTTTATCTAATTTTAAAAGTGAAACTGTATTCCAGCAATATTATTTCTCTCTCTCTGCCTATTCAACAGGCATGTTAAGAAAGAGTTTTATTCCGAATACAGGTTCAGTTGATGCAGATGCTACTAAAAGCAGCAAGGAGAACGATTTTCAGACTGTGGATCAAATATTACTCATTTTACGCAGATGCGACCACGAATGATCATGTATATGCTTTCTATATGAAGTGTAATGGAATTGGACTTACGTGTTTTATCAAGATTGCACTGGAAATCGGAGGCAACATATACATTGAATATCTTATTATGGTAATTTGTAACATTTTAGTTTTGTAAGCTTTTATCTGGACCTCGTGACAGACAAAGAGTGATACTCTTCCTAAAACAAAAAGGCAAACAGTGATACTCCTGTCCTATATATGTATAAGGATGTATCCCAAAAAACACTTACAAGTAAAGAAGAGAAGGTTTAGGCTGGTAAAATACCAACAACCTAATTTAACTATCAATCTATCATATAATACTACTACGAAACACAAAGGAACGTGCTCTCCATGGAGGGCGCGGCAAAGCCGCGCCGGTGTTTCTAGTTGAAGGCGAAACTGGTCCCAAAGGTCACACATGTGAGTGGACTACTGACTCTTCCAATTTTAGGCCCTGTTTGGATGCTCAGTTTTTTTAAAGTTTTTAAATAATACCATGGTTTTTTAAAGTACCTAGGTATCTGAAAGAAGGAAGGTGTTTGGATGTATTTTAATTTAAAGTTTTAAAAACTACAGTATTAATAAAACCACAGTTTTTTTAGAGTCTAGAAAGCTTTGCCCAGACCTCTTTATTTTCGATGGTGGTCGCCGCTCACGCGCGATACGCGTCCTCCCACGTGCCTCATTCTCCTTTGGCGCCATTTTTCTCTCCATATTGGCACTTTTGTTTTCCTGTTTCCTTTTCTCAGATCCAGAAACAGATTGCCCCACACTCGGCTTCCATGCCCCACACTTTTCCTGGAAGTCATGTTGCTATTGGAAACTTATTATAGGGACCTTATGATTGCATAAGTTGTTGAGGAATATGAGATTGTCGAATAATGAAGATTCAATTCTTGATGTTTTGTCTTTGGAGAAATTTTATTTCAAAAGTAAAAAAAATAATTAGCTACACTTCTCCTTTGTAGTAAAAGCAATGTCCTACCAGAGCCCTACATAGGATAGATGAACTTTCTACATATTCTACTTGTTTTGCATTGAGTTTAGTCAACCTTTGTGACCCTTAGAAGAGATTTGTCATACTTTCAAATTAAGTACCACATATACATACACATATGCAATACTCTACTCTGGAGTAGACGCAATCATTTTATTCCATATCATTCCAGTCATCATTGGGAGTAAACACCAAAAATATTCTCGTAGGATAGCAACAAAATAAATGCTCTAAAACTTTATTGTTATCTCTCATTTTTAAAATCTCAAAAGGAGGTGTGAGCTATGCAAAAGTCAAAGAAGAAAAAAAGGGAGTATAAAAATGGACAAGTGTCCGAGAGACGAAAACAATGGGTACTTAGATACCTGCCTCCCAAGAAAAAAAAAGAAGAAGATGATAGCTCATACTCTCTGACTTAGTTTCAAATCCAAAAGAAAGGTATAATCTCAAGGAGCATAATAGAATTAGGTCCATCATGTTTCCACCATATAGCTTGATTCGAACTTATGACTTATTTCTCTTTGGATTTATTGCTTGACTTTACAATAAATACAATGCAAGTATGTTCTCACATTTGTCATACCTACCTAAGATCCACATAAACTTTTACTAGTAGGATAAAGAAGGCTATATCATCTATGCCTTGGTAAGGATCAAAAAATACCAGATATAAGTGATTGGAGAGTACTGCAAAAGGAGAAGGTAAAGCTATGTTTTGTTTTTAAACTTACTCTCCAATTGACTTTACTGAAGGAAGAGAGTGATCTATTTCAAGCTGTTCTATTCTTCAACCACCCAAAGATTCATGGTAGACACTTTGAATTCTGCAATACATGTATGACTAGGGATAACTTGTGTTAATATTTTGTTCTAAAGTTATGTCTTAAGTAATCTATCCTCTCTAAACTATCTTGATAAACCAACCTTTTCTCGAGGACAAGTAAAAGCCTAACTGTGGGGAGTTTGTTGATGGTAATTAACGTATATTATAAATCATCAACCTTTCTCACAAAATACATAAATATCATAGAGTAGAAGGTTATTACTAACAATTTTCACAAGTTTTGGAGAATTATAAATTTTCCAGAGATTAATCCAGAAAGCGTACATAGGAGGATTTAATTGCATAAAAGTGACGAAACTTAACCCCGATGAAACATACGCTAGAGAACTTAGGAAGGTTCCAAAAGACACCGGAGCGAAGCCCAGGCCCCACACCTGACATGTGGGGCCGACCGGCATGCTTCGGGGTACCGGGCGGCACCCTCCTTCCATAACCTTCTATGCCCTTCCAGAGTATTCCTCCACCGTCTCTAAGGATGCATCATGGCCCTACGTGAAGTCGGTTCGATCCAACAGCCATCGTTCATCCCACTAGGCTATAAATATGGCCCTGTACCCCCTAGAGGAGGCCAGATCAAGAGCTGAAGAGCATGAAGCCCTAATTCCTATCTAGTAGAGATCTAGGCTATCAATCAAGAGAGATTAGTTCAATCTAGAGCTACTCTTGTTTACAGATTAGAGAGATAGAGTTGGAGTGTAGAGTTCTAGAATAGTTCTGACCTATCTGTGCTTCTTCATCGTTGTATTCTTTAGGATCAAGTTCCTTCACACGGAGCTTGCATTCTGAGATTCTTTGGTAGCCAACTTCTGATTCAAGTAAGCAATTTGTTCATATTGTTCTTCTAGTTTGCAACTCTTATTGAGTGCTTTGATCTTGGTAGCTCCTTGATTGAAGTAGTATTTTGTAGTGTAAGCGTGGTGCTTAGACTAGATTTGCTTGTGAATGTCCCCTGATTTTCTAGATAGCGGTAGCTCGCGAAGGTGGCTTTATAGCTTCATTGAATCCTCTGTAGTCCGCTTCCCGTTAATAGGTTTGGTAGGCTTATTGATGCTTGGTAGGAGAGAACTCTGTTTTCTGCTACCATTTTACAAAGTTATCGCCCATGATAGAATGATAGAAGACATAGCTTACCGAGATCAGAATTAGATAATCCTTGGTATTCTCGTTGTTCTCGCTATTTTCTAGCTTGATTGTAGATTGAGTTAAGTTTATAGACTTAGTCATCATCACCTACTGTTCCTTTGGGTTCGATATTTAAAACCGGGTTAATCTTGATGAAGTGCTACAACGGTGTTATATCTGTGCGCTTGCGGATAATCATATTTACTTGTGTGCATTTAATTTATACCAACACTGGTATTTCTTCAAGACTATTGCATTTGGCGGCATGGATCCTAAGACACACCCAAGACATGCACAACTAGCCATGGAGATAGCTAGAACACAGACTTGCGATCATTGGAGCATACATCACCTCTTACTTGTTGAGGAACAATTTTGACATCCAATTTTGGTGCAAGGTTCTGAGCTTCTGGAGAGGGTTCATCCAGAAGTATGTCTCCAAATTCGGCGTCCATCCATTTGAACATCTGGACCAAAACATACCTTTGCAACTTGGAAGAATGGCCGCACCTTCTTAAGATTTGATTCTTTGTCAGTGTCATCACTCTTCCCAAGGGGAGGTTTCCGAGATAAGAGTCCAAGATGTCCTGTATGGAAGCATTAAGCCTCATGGGAAATTTGAGGTGCTAGTTGGAGGTCTCATATACGCCCGTACTATAACTATGTCTGGACTTGTGAGATTCGAGAGCGGAAGGCTACCAGTGCCAAGAGGAAGCATTCTACGAAAGATGGAGTTACATTTTGATAGTTTTTTCATTATCTGTCTCATGTAGTAACACACTTCTGTTCCTTTTTTTTGGAGTTGGGGGATAGGATGGCACAAGTAAGTGCAAAGCCTGTAAGATGTCACAGGTTACAATTATAGCATCATCAAGCTATACTGTTGCGTTTTCACATGTCAAATATAATTGCTTGTCTACATAATAACTGATGATGCTGAGGCATATATTTCGAGATAGCAATTTTTGTCATAGGATGGCACAACTATCTGGAAACGCTTGAGCCAGGTTCATAGATTTTCATGAAATATGGTGAATTCCTTCCTTGTCGTTGGTTTCACTACAGACAGCAACCTCAGCTTGGAACTCAACTTGCATTTTTTTGCCATTCTATTTTCACTTGGACCCAGCTGGCCATGGTCAACAGAGCCTCTAGCAAGTGAAGAAGGAAGCGCTCGACGAGATTGGGCTTCCCGCCAATATATGGCCCACAAATAGATGGAAATAGATTGGAGTCATTGTACCATCTACTAAACTGTTTTTTAGAGCTTATCAACTGAATAGTATTGATTTATCATCACTGCCTTGTTTTTGGGGAACGAGGCACAAAACATGCCGTCCGATTACTTTTGAAAAACCAGACTAAGACCAATATAGCAGCCCCAGCACAAAGGCTAAATTGTGGCATTTCCACAAATAAGAAAGCAACACCACACCTTAACACAAGTGCGAACAGTGGCACAACGAGAAATACACCTAAAGGAGAGAAGAAAGAGATACCAAGGAGCATGAACTTTTCAACAATGCCTCCTTGGAGGTGAATGGTGTCACAAAGTAATCATCGTTAGCGAAGCAGCAGGAGGTACTCTGCAGGGGTGTGGCAAGGCTTTCACTCAAGCCATGTGCCAAGTGGTTGAGCGAGTTAATCCAGGAGAAGATAGCGAGAGGTTCTTTAGTGACGCCTTCAAGAAGGAGATTCTCGTCACTGGCCCAGACTGATCTCAGCTGAGCTTTCGCCTAGGACCAGTGCTCCCATTGACCCAACCAAAATAGTGGGAGGTGCACCAGGGGGTGCCAGCTGCCGCCACATTGCACGAAGCTATTTTGGACTCGCCCGTGACAGTAGGAGGTGCGCGCCGGCAAGTGATCGCCCCCGGTCGGAGTAGGGAGTTTGTCGACCACCGCCACACTATGTGAGAAGCCATTCCCGGACTCACCCGTGAAGGTAGGAGGCATGCACCGGCTAGCATCAATGCCTGGGGTTGCTAGCCGCCGCCACATCGCGTGGAGTCATTCTAGGACTCGCCAATGACAGTGGGAGGCACAAAACAACAAGGCACCCATAGGGACACAGCCCCACAAGCCCGCGGGCAAACTGCACGCACCACGCCACTCCGAGGCACCTACAAAACGAGAGCGAGAAGGAAATATGGGCACACTGCGCACCGCTAGCACACCCGCAGCCAAACTACGCGCCCGCTCCACTGTAGGGCCATCAAAATCTACACCGGCGCTGGAAGTCGCCCACAAACAATGGCCACTGTTGACATTTCTAACATCACTTCACGTTAAGTTGTCATCCCTAACATGATGCCAAAAATGTTGAAAAAGAGTCTACACTTGTCTACTCTAAAATAACTCTAGAATATATCCGCAAGCGCACAGATAATTCTCCTGTTGTAGCATTTCACCTGGTAAGATTCCCAAGTATCGTTGATTTGTTTTAAGCCAAAAGGAAAACTCATTTATTGCGTTGGATCTATCTAGAAGGAGGTTGAAAAGAATTATGACTATGACTTTAAATGTGCAAACCTATAGTAATCAACCACTCTAGTGCTTTTGGCAGGGGTGAGTCAAGATAAACAATAAAGATAAAGATAAAAATGAAATAAAAGGACTTTCTAGAGACAGAGATTAAAGACTCAACTAATATGATTTGGTTAGACAGGAGATTCGGCTAAAGTAAAGGACTTCTAGATTATCCCTAAATAATAAGTTTACAGATCACACCAATATACACACTTTCATCTATAGTATAACCAACTCAGAAAACAGCATAAGGAGCATCAACTAGGGAGGATATTGAGACATAAGTCACCTCCTTCGCGACCGCGCTCTACTAGCCTATATGCGAGGGGTGGAATACAGAGGACTCAACAGGCCTATACGCCTACGATCTACCACACTACCTGGCACATCAGGATGCAATCATAGGTATATATGATATCTAAGCACCATGCTTACATAATACATACCACCTAACCCACTCGAGTATTGAATTAGGCACTTTACGAACATATGACTATAATCATCACCAATCATAACTATATCAAGAATGCAACTAGAGCAAACTAAGAACTTAATATATGGCAATATAGTAATTAAGAACAAAGTCATAAACAAGAGACAAATTACCAATCTCTTGACTACAGATCGGAAGCTCTGAGCGAAGCATCCAACTCTACTTGAACCTTGCTAGCTAAACCTAATCTAGAACTTGAAGAACTGGAGCTCGAATTCTAATCTCTGGAAACCCTAGCTTCTAGTCTAATCTTGACAAATGAATTAAGGCAAACCCTAATTGCTCACAAAAGCGGGCACATATTTATAGCCCTAGTGGAGGAAACGATGGCCGTTGGATCAAACCGACTTCATGTAGGGCCAAGATTGATCCTCAAAGGCGGTGGAGGAATACTCCAGAAGTTGGCAGGTGGGACCCACCAAGGGGTGCCGGGCGGCGGCGGCCGGTGGGGGCCGGCCCCCCCACCTCTCCGTGGCACGAGCTCCGCTTTCTTACGGTGTTTTCTCGAAACCTTCCCGAGTCCATTGCACATATTTTCCGTCGCGGTTAAGTTTCGTGCAATTCTTGCAATTAAATCCTTCAATTTCTCTTTTTACGGAATAATCATGTAGAAAATGTGAAATCACCAAAACTCGTCGAAATCGTCGATTAAAACCCTATGTTTTCGAGTAGTGATCTCTTTTATACTTTTAGTTGATGGTTAAAAGTAATCGTTATCTACCGTCAACAAGCTCCCCCAAGCTAAACCTTTGCTAGTCCCTAGCATAGCCAACTCTGAAATGATAGGAAAAATTAATACTCAAGGTTTCTCATATTTATTTAATAGCTTCCAACAAATACTCAAGTGTTTAAACTAAAATTCTTCTCCAGGTTGAAATTCATTAGCCTCATTTTTCAAACTTACTCTTATTCTTTTCAACCATGGAGCTTAACATCTTTTACCTTAGGTCATGAGCAATTGAAAAATAGACAAATCAAGTCGAACACTATGTCTCAAACTCTTCTATTCAACCAATCTTCTGGAGTTTTTATGGATTTCAGAAATAAAACTCAGAGATGCTTTGTATGACACTCTCAAACTTCTTTATATATGTGGTATTTTTGGTTCCTTACCAAAACAATGAAGCTTATGCATTTATCTCAACCTAATTCTAAAGGTTTATATGGAGCTAATAGGTATGGAAATAATCATGGATGACTTACTTGTAAAACATATATTGTAAAATCAAACAATGGATCCAGAGAGAAACAAGTCATACAATCAAATCAAGATGTGCATATGTGTGAAATATGGTGGATATTTGGTGGAAACTAATAATCATAATTCTACAATGCTCATTCCTTATCTCTCTTTTGGAAATTTAGAAACTTGCCAGGGATTGTGAGCTATCTTCTTTTTTCCTTTCTCTCTCTTTTTTTTCTTCTTGGACACTTGTCCATTTATTTTATTTATTTATTTTGCATAGCTCACAAAACTTCCCTTTTGGCATATAAAATTGAGGGATAATAACAAAGATGCTTGAGCATTTATTTAGTGGCTATCCTAATGGAATATTTTTGGTGTTTCCTCCCAGTGTAGGAGTAAAACATTTTCTGAAAAAGATGGAATGGCATGTTGTTGCGCCTACTCCAGTGTAGAGTAGTGCATATATAAGTGGAGTGCAAGTGAATCTTGATTTTAAAAGTATGACAAGTCTCTCATTAGGGTCACAGAGGTTGATCAAACTCAATGCAATGACAAGCAATACTATGTAGAAAGCTTCCTAGCCTAAATATTCAATATGGCTCGGTAGGAATTTTAGCATTGTCATACAAGATCTCATCATGTAATATTTTGCATTTTTTAAAGAGTAAATCTCTAGAATTTTAGCATCTTTTTAGAGTAAGATAAATAGCAGCTTAGATCTTCTCTAATCATGTCCAATAATTACCTAGACTTAGGATCAAGAATATGCTACCCACAGATATCAAGCTTTAGAATAAATTTTCATGTTAGGTTAACTTCATTCAATCTGTAGAAGAATCTCATTTTAAATACTAAGCATGTGAAGGAAATCATATTTGATATTTTTATAGCTCAAAGAAGTCTAGCCTTCAAATTCTACTAACAACTGGAAATTAAAGCAAACCTTTTACACACTCTATTTTTGGGTTTTCATTTTTTATGCATGAATTAATTTGCAGCAATTTAAAGAAAGCAATAAAAAACATTTTTATTTTGTTTTCTGGTTTTACACATTTTTTAAGTAGGTAAGAACAAGAAAGTAAATGCTGAAAATAAAGAGATAAATATAAACAAAGGTGAAGTGTGCTCACCTTGCGGGGGTCCTCCCCAAGCTATCTCACTACTCTGGGTGTGGTGGTGGGTACTCGAGTCCTAGACTCTGGATCAAGTATGCCAGGGTCTCCTGCCCCTGGTCCTGGGACTGCTGTAGTGTGTTCACCCTATTGTCCATCTGGTGTTGCCACGCCACTGTCTGGTCCAGCGTGGTCTAAAATCTCTCCTGTCCTTCCCCCAAGCTAGTCAGCTGCTGTCCAAACTGCTCAAAAGGAGGGGCTCCACCATAGGTCGCTGGAGGTTGTCCGTGCTGCTCTAGAGGCTGGAGGTAGTCATCCTCTAGGGGTGCATGGAACGCAAATGGGCCACCGGTACTGAAGTCCGTACGTGGGCATGTAGAGAAGGATGCTCATCCTCTCTCATACCCTGTTTCCTGCGAAAAAGAAGTATTACCTTGTTCCCATTGTCCCCATCCTGAAGATGACTCCCCCTCCTGATAAGAGGTGTAACCCTCCCATGCAGAGTGGTGTGTCCATGGTTGCATAGTCTGGTGTGACGGCTGTGGCTGATCAAAACCCATGAAGGCAGTGTATGCTGGTCCCTGTGGTGTAGAATCCACTCCCTAGTAGCTCAGTCTCTGTGTCCCAAAGAAAGCGTCTTTGAGGGACTCTTCCCAACTTGATCGCCCTACACGCCTCAGCAAGTCTAAAACAAAACTCTCTACTGTGTAGAGACCGAGTTCTCTATTTGGCAGCTCATACTCATTGTCAAAATTCTTATAAATCATGTAAATTTTATTGTCCTTTGTTTTAAGTAAATGAGCATGCTTAAAGAATTCATATCCAATTATTCTTCGAGGTGCAGGAATAAATGTAAGAGTAGCATTTTCTAACATTCCTAACCTTGAAGCAATACGAGTAATCCAGGAAGTAAATGTAATACCGCACTTCTTCATGGCAGGCACATGAGTCCAATATTTTAGCATGTATTTAACAGGTGAAACACTTCTCTTTTTAATCATGGCATATAGTAATTTCAGTTCCTCAATTCTAATAGTGCCTAATTCTTCCCTAGGAAAGAAAGTGACAGCTAGCCATTTATGCATGAAGCGTAAAGTAGGGTGATGTATCTCCTCAGTGGTGGGTTTATGACAAAACCTTTTTCCAGAAATACTCTCCCATACTTGTGTTCTGTCAAAATCTTTTAGAGCATTATCAATATCTACTGAACACCCAGGTGAAAAACCTAGCATGACACTAAGGTTCTTCCATGTGACAGTGTGCTCTTGGTTAAAAAGTCTAAATTCTATTTCATCTGAACCAAGTTCTAGGGTGCTCAAAAATTCCATGGTGAGTAGTTTACTACCTTCCTCAGTGATAGCACAAGCATTTTCCCATCCCATAATTCTAAAGACTAACTTAAATTCAGTGTCCATACTGGTTGCTACAAGTAATGCATTATCAAACACTGGTGTATGGAGAAACTCCTTGTCTTTAATTGCATTAAATACTCCCTTCTCGGCTCTAGTGAGTAAAGAAATTTGAGAGTCGTCCGTAAGGATATACCTTGGTTGCTCATCTTGGGATGATGATGCATGGACAGCGGGTGATGGTGTATCCACATCCATCTCGGAGTCGGCTCGTGAAGGTGCACGTGATGAAGTTTGACTCCAGGTTGAGCGGAAGGAGAGTGCCCTTCCAATGCTCTTTGCCGCATTCTTCAACTTCTTGCTCATCTTCAAGAACAAGGACAAGAACAAACAAAAACAACTGATGGAAGAAGGGCTAGAGAGGGTAAGAGATCACTTCCCTTGGATAAAACCTTAAGCAAAGCTCTAATCTCCTTCTCTTTTGATTTTTTCTGGATGTTTCTTAAGCAAATGGTGGGAGTTTTGGATGTCGTGTTCTTCAGAATGAAGAACAGAGTGAAGAGGTGCTCTTTGGGCTTGTGAATGGCAGAGGAATGAGTGAGAGAAAGGAGAAAGGCAGAGGAGAAGAGGGGGTGCCGGCCGGCATGCTTGTGGGGCCGGTCGGCCCCACCCTTTGGCTGCTTGCTTCCTCCACTTCCTGGTGTCGACAATGAACAGGGTACAACCCTCTAGGATGCTCTTTCGGTGGTGAATTGATTGGAAAACGCCAGGAAGAGGAGTGAGTGAAAGTTGGTGCATGCATATGAGTGCTTTTCTCCTTTGGATGATGGTGAATGATGAAGGGTGTGAGGTGATGTGAGGTGATGTATGTGGGTCCCACATGTCTCCCATATTTATACCTTATAATGATACAAGAATGAAAAACTAAATTACTTTTATGAATCTACAGAAAATAAGAATTCCAATGACAGTATTTTTGTATTTTTCTGTTACCAGAGTAAAAATCACTGACGAGGGTTTTACGCTCCGTAAGCATTAATTACTCAGTGCTTATTCTAACTACTATGCCATGATTATTTTTATTTCTTTTTAATAATGCAAAAGCTAAGAAAGTAAATATGCGAAAAGTAATGCGAAATATTACCGATAATTACCGAATTACCTCCCGGCGAAGGTTTGGGGTTTTTAAGTCCGCCGAATCGGACTTCTCCAATTTGATTATTCTTCATGCTTGATCTCCGGGTCTAGAGATGATGACCTTGATTCTTGCTCCTCATGACACTCCAATATTTGGCATTGTTCCGGTCGTGGCTTAAATATGAATCATTCTTCTTTTCCATTAATAGTGAATTTGATCTCTCCAGCTCCAACATCAATGTGTGCATTTGCAGTGTTTAGGAATGGTCTCCCGAGGATGAGTGGTGTCTTCATCACTTTCTGCACATCAAGTACTACAAAATCTACAGGAATAAAAAAGTCTCGGATTCTTACCAGAATATTTTCCACAATCCCTGCGGGATAGCGAATTGATTGGTTGGCTAGTTGCAAGCACATCGAAGTGAGTGTAAGCGTAGAGTAGTTGAGCTTGTTGAAGACCTTCTTTGGCATAACACTAACGCTAGCTCCAAGATCACATAAAGTATTCTCAAAATTTTGATCTCCGATAGAGCAATCAATGGTAGGACATCCTGGATCCTTCTTCTTGACAGGAAGAGAATTCAGAATCGCCACACTTCACTCTTCTGTAAGCTTAATGACTTCCGTAGAAGGTAGTGGTCTTTTGTTGTTGAGGATATCTCGAAGGTATTTCACGTATGTAGGCACCTGCATGGCATCTAACAACGGAATATTGACATATAATTTCTGAATTACCTCTACAAACTTACCAAATTGCAAATCTGTTTTGGCCCTTCTATTTCTGCATGAAAACGGTAGGGTTTGTGTCATGAAAGTCTTGGCATAATTCTTGATCTTGTGGCAAATCCTGTGGTATAACTTCTTCTTTTGTATTATCCTTCTCTACTTCTTCTTCTACCTGCTCTAATTGTGGTGGTCTCCTTGCACCTTTTGGGTAAGGTGGATCACGTGTTGACTTACCTCCTCTAGTAGATATTCCTTTTACCTGCTCAGGGTTAGCGGTAGCAGACAAAGTAGAAGCCAAGTGGGCTATTTGTAATTCTATCTTATTATTAAATGCTATTTGTTCTTTCACAACAGAAAAAAAAATATCCAATTTAGAATTTATTCCTTCTAGGATTGCATCATTGAAAGCAAGCTTCTTATGAATGTTCTCATTAATTCTAGCTTATTCTAATATTAATTCTCTCAAGGGTGGCTGCTTTTAATTGGAAGAATTGTAATTGTTACCTTGATACTTACCTTGAGGTTGACTCCATCCTTGCTTCTGTGAAGTGGACTTGATAATAGTATTGATCTTCTCTGGGGAGTTAGCGAATTCAACTCCTAAGTATTCTCCACATTGATTCTGAGAATTGAATGCGTCTTGAATGGCTTGTCGATCTCTTTTATAGTTGGCTCTTTGCTCTAGCCAATTCAATAGTACATCCATTTTGGTTGATAGGGCACACACTTCCTGTTAACACTAGATTTTGGTAAAGGCCGAGAAGATGATAAGTGGGCCCATTCTACCGGTGCAATTAAGCTCATGGGAGGCAGGGAGCCTTGAAAGACACCACGGCGGCGGACCGCCAAGCGGGCCCAGTGGGACATTTGGTCCCACCCGGTGCCGGAGTGCAGCTGGGAGCTCCAATCAGGCCCGACTTTGGGCCCGTCTTCTCCACCGCCTTAGGACAAATCTTAAACGTCATAAAGAAAGTCGATTTGATCTAAGGGCTCACGTTCATCCCACCGGGCTATAAAAGAGGCGCGAGGACCCCCTAGGGCCTTACATTCATTGCTATTCTCTCCAAACCCTAACCGGGAGGTGTCCCTTGAATGGATAACCTCTCGGGGAGGCCGACCATCAAGAAAGGTCCAGGTCCTCCTAGGATCTAGTCTTTAGATAATAATTGAGATGAGTGAGGAAGAGTTAGGAGAAAGGTGCCGACATGTCGGTGCCCTACGGCAGCCTGCCTTGGTGGGATCAAGCTGCTTGAAGAGCTTGCTCTGGATATCTACGGTGATCAACCCAATGCGAGGAAGTAAGTTCTATGCC